>OZ024933.1:8537961-9162961 GCA_964017235.1 Sabellastarte sp. h YS-2021
TATATGCACTTGAATGGGTGGCCACCAGGATTTTGAATAAACAGTCTGATCTCTGGATTAAAATTATAGTTTGGGATGAAGACAGAAAAAACGAAAAGACACAGCTCACACATTACAGGTCGATCTATAGTAATTTCAATGTTAAGTTGAAAAAGTTGAAAAATTGGTAGTTACTAATAGATGGTTTGCAGTCAAGTCTCGGGGGCCACAGTGGCATTAAGTACATTAAGAGAGTGTTTGTCTGAATGTATATTTATACTTCTTAATCAATGTAAAAGTTAATAACAAGAATCAAAAATAGAATTGTAATTGTCGGAATTTAACTAAAGGTGTGCTTTAATAGAAAATTATATGTGTGTATTAGGGGAAAACTGCTGTTGGTGCGTTATGATGACTATTGCAATGACCTGACTTTTGTGGAGCTTCTACAAATGGAACACAAACTTTCTGAGGCAGAAATGGCCAGCCACAAACAGGCTATTAATGTAAATATATACAAACACGCTAAAAGCAAGTATTTCAGCTTCAAATTCTCCCTATTAATCTGAAATTCTCCCTATTAATCTGAAATTTTTATTCCATGGTCCTGATGTCTCACAACATCCTCAGCTAACCATTCCTTTACCTTTAATATATAGGCTCTACAGCACATTGTTCCAAAACTTCAGACTAATTTTAACCTGATGATTGATGAGATCAGAGATAGACTGCAGGTTCTGACTAAGTATCTCTTTGGCCAGATACTGCACCAATTACTGGCATATCTAGGGTGTGTGGCCAATGTGGAAGAAGATGCCTTGATCAATGAGAAATTGCACCTGTCAGCAAGGGATAAGATACGGAAGACAATGCCCATAAGACGGGTGAGGGACAAATTCTTAACTATTAACTTGTTACTATTGTGGTCCTGAATAATAGCACTCAAAAATAGTGTAGGACTAGTAATCCTATCTGGTATGCCCAATTATTGATCCAATAGCTTGTTTGGGATTGCTAGAGGATGTTATCACTTACTTATTAATGGCTAATTAACTATTTTGTTATAACTTGGTTTCAGTTTATTTAAGGTAAAAGGCTTAGAAAAAGAGATGTTTGAATAAACTTTTTGTGGAGGATTATTGGAATATCATATTTGCTTAGTATTGCCATTGTGAGTTACCATTCTTTTGCTAAGTGAGTAATAACCAATGACTACTTAATTAAATATTTTGGGCAATACTTAACGCTCTGCTCACAGAAAACATCTGAACAAAATTGCTATGAGGGTTAATGTATTATATGGACTTTAAAGGGCCAATGAAATAAGTTTCACATTCTGGTTAAACACTAGGTATATTTCAGTGAACATACATGTAACTCAGCAGACAAAAAAATAATATCCCACAGTCGGCACAGTTAAATTTATACACTAGTTTATATACCCCTAGCATTTTTGCCTTTTCATCAAGTAGGCTGCCAAAGTATGTCAGGTCACGGCAGAAATACACTACATCAGAACTTGAACACATTTTCTCTACAGTGTTTGTTCTGCTTATATATCACATAGTGTTTTATACACAAAAATAGTCAACTAAAGTTATGAACAATGCCCAAAATGCAGTAAATCCACTCTCTGGTTGAATCATACACTGTATATTATAAGTATTATCCAAAGTACAGCAACTCTCTCCAGATAATGTATCCAGTATCCAGTTCACTCCAGTAAAGGTTCACAGCAACAAAAGCACTTCATATATATATCTACTTGAATATTATATTCCAAGACACAATAGCCTTCCGTATAGCCAGCGACTACTAAGTTCACTTGTGGTCAGGTGTGCACTCCTGAAATATAATTATGGAAGTGTCTAGAATGTTACAGAACAGACTTGAAGTTGACATCAGTAACTATATCAAATAAGGAAGTTCTATAGCCTACAGGTACCTTATAGGCTTTCCCCTAATCTATAAATAACATCACTGAGGTTAGTCTAGAGGGATTCCCTCTGGTCTTTAAATAGATCAATAAACATCATAACACAGAGCACAAAAATCAATAACTCCCTTTCTTCAAATGTTAACACATACATATAATACTTAGATCAAATAATGCACAGACACAGTGCCCATATATGTAACACTATCATACTATAGATCAAAAATAAATATATGGTCTATCACTAAATTATGTTCAGAAAGCCCTAACAGGCTAGATACAAAAATAAATATATTTATATTAGCCCATTTGATTTTAGATTTCTTTTGATTGTAGAACTCTGTTACATAAAAATTCCTGTAAAGTTGAAGTAAATAATTCAGGTTTCAAGATAACAGCTTTTATTGAAATGTAACCCTTTATTTAAAATGCCTTGTTAAGTAGAATTATTTTTCTCATGCATTTAATATTTGTCTTGAAATATTTAAAATATATTCTTAAAGTTACATACTTAATAATAATTTGCCATAATCTGTAGAACTTGGTGCAGCACTTATTATTATTTTGGATTTCTTTTTGCTTTCATTTTCGTTTTCTACATTATCCCAGTTACATAGAGATCCCTATTTTCTATGTGGCTGTGCTACTTTTCAGTTTTAATAGGTACAGTGCCGAAAGTAATTAAACATTCTGGTTATTTTATACGAGTTTTCATGAACACATAATTCTTCAGTGCAGGCTAAATGATTTTCCTTATCTTTGAATAATGACCTTATTTTTTCTTTTAAAAATAGTTTTGATCCAAGAACTGATACACTAATTTTTAATAAGAACTTCTAAATGTTTAGGAGTAAATACCATTTTTGACATTACATCTGAACTAAAATAATTGATTATAAATTTAGATATTTAAAAAACCAATGAAAACACCTAAATAGCTTATAAAAAACTAAACCTAATGCAACAGTTTATATATAATTTTAGATACTGGTACTACTTAATTTACTACTTGATTCATGAAATTAGAAAAAAGAAATATATTGAAATATACTATAAAGTAGAAATAGTAACAAAACTGAGATTTAAGATAACATGTTGTACAGTAAAGCAGTGTGTATGCAGAGATGTGTTTATGATGTGACATAGCACAAACAGATCTGGGGTCAAATCTTCAAAGGAGGCAAACTCTTGCTTTCCACACTTCAAATAAAGATTTTAAATATGACATACTTCTGATGTTTTTTCTGTGTTTTAGTTTATAACATTTGTAATGTCTGAATGAATAAATGGCTGAAATATGTATTTTTGGTTGCATTGGTCCTTTAAGGTTTTTGCAGTCATGGCTAATGGCTTTATGCTGGATTTTCTTTATGCATTATGGATTTGGACAATCAAAATACTGGATATGATAAATATGGCATATGGCAATATATGCCATATCAGTGATGCAGGTGTGTTTGTGTTATGTTGATACCTTGATCCAGTACATTTGCTAACTATTTTCATTTCTGATATTTCCAGGTGAGGCTGAAATATTTCCCAAAGATGTATATTTATCTTGCTATTCTGCTATGTCTTGTTGGTGAGTATCCTTGTATTCGTTGTAGAACATTTTATGCTCACCTACAACATCCTAATATGTTTATTAACATTGAGAAATGGCAAAACCATATAACTGATGGACTTGAACTGATATTTATATCGTGCCTACAGCAGTGGTGAACATGGAAAACATTTGTACAAATGAAACTTTGGTAACGGTTGCTTGAATGACCAATAATATAATCGAACTAGGAAGCACTCAGGATCTCCACCAAGGCATTGGCGAATACCAGTTTTAATTCAAACTAAATGCTGCTTTATATTTTAGGGCTAATTTTCAGAGAGAATTGGGTGATAATCACAACCAGTGAAAAGTAATTCAAAATGAGACTGTTGAGAAATAATTCGAGAATATTTGTATTCAGCTTATAAATCATTTTTAATATTTAAATTTTCTTTGCAGACCTTACCCATATTGATATTTCATAAATAAATTTGATAAAGTTCTTACCAAGGCCTAGTGCGTTAATTAGTTGCACATTTCTGAGTGTCAAGGTTTCAAGGTATCTTCAGTCTGTCAGGTCATGCGGTTCAATTCCTCTACTTCACGATGGTAAATTGTAACATGTAATTACTTCCTGGCGCCCTCTGACTTTTGTAAACTCACATCATGATATGACATATACAATGTTTTAAGGCCAAGCTAATCAAATGTGTTTGAATGTTTAAAAAGAATGGAACAACAATCTATATGAACAATTGAGTCTGATGAAACCACCCTAGTACTAGGTGTTATTGAGTGTTATGAAGTTACATTGTACATAAAATTTATAACAGTAGACGTTAAATTTGGATTATGTGTAAATTTTGGCTGCATATCTTTACATCTCTCATAAAACTATTGTCCTATGTCAACTTTGACTTTAATATCTAAGTTGCTGGAACAAGTTGTATCTTCTAGGTTGAAAACTCATCTTAATGCAAATAATCTTTCTCAGAAGAATCAGTCATCTACATATGAAGTTACTGGTGTTCCTCTTAACTAACTCAAATCTAACCTAACCAACAGGTCACAGACTGTAGCAATTTGTGACTTTATATCTAAAAAAATTACCTTCATTTCAATATCCCTCAAGGATCGGTTCTTGGTCCGCTTCTGTTGACCTTATGCATGTCCCCAGTGTATGACATTGTAACACATTATGGAATACATAGCATGTTCTGTGCTGAAGTTTCCCTAATGTATGTTACTGTTAATCCTGACCCACTTCTGTCAAAATTAGAGAGTTGTATAGAAGATATCAGAATATGGATAGAGAGAAATTTCCAGAAATTAAATGAATCAAACACAGAATTCATCATATTTGGCTTCAGCATAAATCTTAGTAATCTTTGTGTTCCGTCTGTGACAGTGGGTGACTGCAATATTCCCATAGCCAGTTCAGTCAAAAACTGGGTCATGACGGACAGCCTTCCAAATATGGACAACTTTGATCAAACCAAAACTAGAAGTGTGAATATGAACCTAAGGAAATGTAGTTGCATACAGAAATTTCCCACACAGGATACTTCCAAATCATTAGTTCAAGCCACAATTCAGTCTCGTCTGAACTACTGTTCTAGTTTCCAAAATTCAACTGAATGCCTGGTCTTGTGGCTTCCTTCATATGATCACAGTTTTAGTCTCTGACAAAAATTGCACTGGCTACCTATGAATCAATGCATAGAGTTCAGGACTCTTACCTATCCTACCTTCAGCTTGCAACAGCACAATATCAGTTGAGATCGAGTTACAATCTTAGCCTAATGCAGACTAAGACATTCAACAAAGATTGGGACTGAGCTTTCTCTCTGAGTCTTTCTCTCTAGAATAGTCTTCGAGTTTCAAAAAAGCATGCAACAGCGTTGCTTGTCTTAAGACACTTTTAAAGACTTGTCTTTTTAGGGGTGCCTACTCTTAAACATACTGCTAATATGTTTTTCCTTATGTACTGCACCTTAGAGTGTTCTTGTTTAGGGAGATTAAGCACTATAAAAGTCCAATTAGAATAACAGTACTTTGAGCTCCAACGATAAGGTGCTTTGATGAAAATGATGTTTAATAATAATAATAACAAATTGCATTGCATAATGGCATTGGTGCTTGCCCAAGTTTTGTGTTTTGTCAACAAGCCAAACTTTACTTTTTACAGGAGATGCCTCTCAACTGGAAATAACAGCATCATATAAAACATCTTTTAGGTGTGCAGATGGTACCTATGCTTTGATCAGTGGGGACAACTTGACCATACAATTTGACTATGGATACAGTTTTCCAGAAGTAAGACTTATATTGTCTACAATTATATACCGCAGTTATACTCAGTTTTGTAGTGTTTTGTGAGATTATTCAACTTTATTCATCAACACTAGAGGAAATCTACAATAATTTTCAATTCAAACTTCAAGTCGTTATAATTATAGCTAAAAAAGTTATAATTGTGTTATTTTTAAGCTGATTAAATTTGTTGTGTGTTAGGTTAGGCCATGTGATTTCATACTTTTATATCCTAAAAATGTTTCTAAAATGCTTGAAGAATCTTGGAAATAAGTTGAATTCGTGCTTATGACAATGTGTCGTTTATAATATGAAATCAAAATTAATTGTAAAATATTAACTGGTGCAAGCACATATTCTATCGGTATATTTCATGTATAACATGTCTAAACAATTCTGTTCTGTTGAGTTGAATTTAAAAATTTGATGAATTGTTTAAATTACTAAAAATACAGAAAAGTTTATTCCATTATGTTACATTGTCTATCATCCGGAAATATTTAATCATCCCTTGAAAATTAGATGTCTATTTGGATTTGCTCAGGTTTTCAGATAGCTCTACAATATTGTCAGTTTTCATCTATGGGTGTACAAATGCTGAGGGTTAACCAAGTCAAATGATAAAATAAATTTTTCTTGCATTTTCCTTTCATCAGATTTTCTTTAAAAAGTCCATGTATAAGTCTTTCCAGTTCGGTAAGCTCTTTTAACAAGTAAATCAAAATTGCCTCCTATAATTTTTCATTTTTATAATAATGACACAAGTAGTCATTTGGATAGGCAAGAATATGGTCTCGGGCCTTTTCAATGCTAAAAAGTTGCTGAGATGACATTAAAAGTGGCCCACTGCAAACCAGCTCAAGCCTAACCGGGACAAAACAGAATTTATTATGTTTGGCTAAAAGTGTGCTATCACCTGCTCCTCTCACTGGCTGAGGCGGTAGGAGCCTTGGGGTTCAGATTAACTTGTATCTCATGTCATGTCAAGCCATGTGAAGAATTTGTGTATGGTTTGTTTTGTTCATATCTGGGGCCGTATTCACTAAACCACCCATATTTTTAAGGTCCCTTTATTAAAGGAAGGTGAAAAATCTCCTTTGGTATGGTGACCTTTAAATGGTATTCACTAAACCTCCTTTATGGTTTCATTACCAAAGGAGACCTTAAATAAAGGATCCTTTATTAAAGGAGTGCATTCTGTCATCTGATTGGTTGAAAACGTTTGTTCATAAAGGCTCTTTTATCTTTCCCTTACTTTTGTGTTTTCTTATTTCCATGTTAATTATTTGTTTAAGATTTAATGTTATGATGTGTTTTCTATTGCAGTTTAAGATGATATTTCATATTTTAAGAAAATAAATATCTAACTTTTAAAGAGTTTTGTATTGCATGTCACGTTTTATTATCCCCCGTGCACAAATACTATTTGACCCATATAGGAGGGGATATATTTTATTTATATATCATTAGAAAGGTTGTCTTATAGCTTCTGCTCATGTTTGTTACATTAAAATCCATGCAGAAATGATTGAGATCACATCCACTCATTGAATATTCATATTATCTAACCTATAAATCGTACAAAATGGTGGATAATAAAAGTAAAACATCCCCACCAGACATGTATAGAAACAAAATAACAATGTAATATTTGTATTACACACTCGTATAATGTCATCTTCATTTGTGATTTATTTTTTCTTTATATGTCATACGGGAAATTTTGCTATTGTCGAAATAGTCACTTTTCACATTTACATATATTGTGACACACACATCAAATACATTCTCATTGGGTTTGAGGACATATCAATTGAATAACCCAAAAATTTCAAAGAAAGACGTCTGGTGATATAAATGATGTAGTATGGACTTTAAAAGGTGCAAATGTTATAACAATTCCCTAATAACTTAAATTTTTACTTAAAAAGTCAAACCACCAAAACTCCCCTTTATCATAAAGGTAGTCACACACCGTGAAAATTAAGGAAAAAAACAAGGATTCCTCAGTAAAGGAAGGTTAGTGAATATCAAAATTCAAGATTCTCTTAAAAGTTAAGGATTTCCTAGATTTTTAAGGTTTCCTTGAAAATCAAGGAAATAAAGTTGGTCTCCTTTGTTTGAAGGAAGTTTAATGAATACAAAAACAAAGGAAGGAGCAAGAATTAAAGGAAATCCTTACTTTTTAAGGGTTCCTTGGAATAAAGGAGGTTTAGTGAATATGGGCCCAGAGCTCTTAACTACTGCAGAGAGTACTTCACATGTGATGCCGCTCTTTTGGCTACAATTGCTTTGGTTGAAAGTAATCTTGACTACTGGGATTTCTTGTTAAGAAGTCTCTCTGCTCCCAATCTTCATACGCTCCTGTTTGTTCAGCACAGCCTTTCCAATAGCTGCAAGTACTCACATGTTGTTAGGAAGACTTTTCTTTGGTTGCCTATCAAGCATTCCTCTGTTTTAACACAACCGTATTGGTGCAAGTTCCTAAATACTCTGAACCTTTCCTTAAAAGTAAACATAGTGTGAAAGAAATTCATAGAAGTCAATCTGATGGTGTGCCACTTCAGGTTCACACTTTGCATAAATACATGAATTCTTTAAAGCATTTTTACTTCAGCTTTGGATGTGATGCCTCAATTTTTTGGAATGATCTCTCCGATGATGTACACTCAGCTAGAATTCTTTTCATTCAGATAAAAATTGAAAACATATCTCTTTCAAAAGCATAACCACTCTAGTTTTCTTGTCTTATCTTGGTTGTTATCTGTGGCGCTGACCACAGCTATGCTTTTGGCTTAATAATTACAGATCTATGGATGTTTTTTTTGGTATTATGGTCTGTCTACAAATAGACATTATAAAAGTATAAAGTACCACTGGAATTACAATTAAGAATTACTGGGTTTATTTTAGGCCTATCATGGATTGTAATTTATTACTTTGTATCTTCTCTATTACTCAACCTCTCAAATATAGCCCTTATGAGTCATGAAACTAAGTGGTATATTCTTTTACAATTACAAAAAGTTATATCCTATGTTCTAAGTACATATCCATATCATTTTATACTACTTTATGAGACTCTCTGTGTTTGCCTTTGCAAAAACATTTCGTCTACTTTATGTATGCTTACAGTAATATTGTATTTGAAGTTAGAAAAAAGGAGCTTATGTAGTTCTTGATCTGACTTTCTACCTGCTGCCATTAGATTATGATTTTCTCTCAAAATATCCTCTACTATTTACAGTATGAAGTGGTTTTGGGCCTGTATCTCATTTGAGTCTGAGAACAATTTTTGTATATAGTAACTTGATTTTTCAACTTTCTCAAGGTAGCATACTAAAATACAGTTTTGGTTACACCTTATTGGTGTCGCTGTGGATATAAAATGTCTTCTATTTCCATTCAATCTTGCTTAAAGTTTTATTTAAAGTTGATAGCACTTGAGCACTTTAATAAAATCGGTTTTTTAAGTTGCTGCTACTTGCAGATTGGGATATACAAGTTTTTGTTCTGTAGTTGTGCTAGGGTATTTAAGCCTTAATTCATTGCTTTACTGCAAAAATCATTTTTCCTTTAACATTTCCTTTCATATTTCATATCTTCCTTTCAACAATGAAAGTGCAATTGATTTATTTGAGGTTTTATGTTGTACAGGTAATATCACAATGGGCGGTTTTGTTGGCAGAGGAAACCAGTACATACAGTTGGTCAGGGTTCTGTACTGTAAATTGCCGACCAACAGTAAGCAACTGCCAACACTTCCACATAGGTTTTGGGGTATGAACAGTCCAACTCAGAGGTAGGAGGAAAGTGAGTTACCACTGTGCCAACAGGGTTCTCAGTTCAAGTCAAGTGATTGACCTATATTCATTAGAACAATTTATTTATATTCTTAATCTTAATTCTTTATCTCATTGATAAAGTCACATTTTTAACTAGCACATTTATATAAATTACTAGTAAATTGATCTGCCAGGGCACACTACTCTCCCCCTTCAGCTTACACTGTACTGATTTTTTTTTATATTTGGGTAATAAAGACAGCTGTGTGTAGTTCATCTTTTTCTTCCTCAAAATAAAAGTCATACACTTGGCACTGTGTTCAATGATTTCCCATCATACTTGTTACATATTTAGGCTAAAAATGTTTGATAATCTTTAAGTTTTATTTATATTTGCCGCTTCTGTGCAATTTTGCATTTAATGCATTGCGCAATCAGTGAACAAAGAAATCTACATGCAGAAGATTTTGCAACCCACCTTGTGAGAACAGAAGAAATGATTTAAAATGAAAATACGATATACTGCTTTAGAATATTTCTTAAATTTTGTGAATTAATCTTTACCAATGACGACAATGATACTACTCAATTGTCAAGCAAATATATCAAGTACATTAGGTCTCACTAGTAAACCTAATTTATCTTGAAAAATTCTGAATATTATTCTTAAAAATTATAGATTTTGCACTGATATTTGCAATTTAACGTTTTTCATTTATTGTAGCACCATATACCTTGAAATGATTTGAGCACACTTGTCCTAAATAGAAAATCTGCACATTTAAAGGTTCAAAGATATTCATTATTCCAAACAAGAGCTCACAGTAATTAAAACTGAAACCAAGTACGAAAATTAGGGATTCCTAAGAATTCTATTCTGCAGTGCAGTTCAGAAAAAAATAGAGGAAAGTCGTTTTGATAATACCTGTACCCTTTTCGTTAAAATGGATCGGTACCTAGTCTTGTCACATGTTGCCAATGGGGGAGCAATGAAAGCTTGGCTATGGTTTGCTGGAAGACATAGTTAATCAATAATTTAATCAAAGAAAGCAATAATGAAGAATGCAAACTGTTGAGGTTTAACGAATGAGCGTCAATTTGAACAAAAATGTAGACACGGAAAATCTTTTTTTGATAAACCAAATAAAAATTAAATATATTTATATTAGTAAAGATACACTTGACTTGCACCTGTGCCTTAACCTGTCATTGCACTAAACTCTTTTCACAAATAAGAGATAAATCTCAACATTCAATGAATTTTCTTTTTGTAGCAACTTACTTTATCAACGTGTCTCACAGCCTATTTTCAAAATCATTTTTCAAATAATTAGCTTGTGTACTTTTTCTCTAAAGTTTAAACTTGACATTATATTGACATAAGACTCTACTGTACACTTTTTCACCTGACCTGTACATAAGGATATCTGTTGATTTGTGTATTTCAATTTTTTGTATTTATTTTGTCAGTGTCTCGGGATATGCTTCCTTTTTCAAGAAATAAATGCCATTTTCTTTCTACATAGGTTTATAGCTTCCATCTCTATGAACTCCTCAGAGGCAGGCATGTGTTTGATTATGAAAGTGCTGCAGGTCAAGCATTCATAAAAGACAGGTACAACAGGCTGAAATCATACAACTGGACAGATACAGGTATCAAGCTCATAATTCCAGAAATTGATCAGGAAAAGGACGTAGGGAAATACGAAGGTGATGTGACTATTGGAGCAGACTATAAACAAAAATCAATTGATGTCAAAGAAATTCACGGTCAGTAATTTTTAGTGTAGATAAATCCTGGACTTGGTTATAAGTTCAATAATACAACACCACATTTCAGACACTATACTTATGAATGTTTGCTATAAAGAAAAAAAAACACTCAGAAGTAATCCATCTGTTAGAGAACTATATTTGCACTGAACACTAACGGTTTTACGAGGGTTCACAGGTTATCCCAAAGACAAAGAATAAAAGGTTGAACATCCTACACTTAATTGAGATTAATAATAATAATAATAATAATTTTTTAGAAAAAAATACTTAATGTAAAAAATACATATTTTCTCCCTGGGGTGAGTAGAAGAAAGGTAGGAGAGGGCTGTACATGTATTCTTTTCACTAATGGCACCCAACTGGAAAAATATTTTCAGACAACCGTTGCATGTAATAATCATATTACGTAGATGTATCTGTTTGTTAATGCAGGTGTGCAACAATTTTATCTTTAGATGGTTTCATGCACAAACTCAATATAATATTCTACTGTCTGCCGAGTCTTATCTAGGTGTTCCACTGGGGCCGGCTTGTCGGTAACTAAGCAATTTTGGAGAGTTGGGACCATTGTTTACATGGTCAGTTAGGGTCGGTTGTAGTTTCCGGGCCTGTCAGGGAGAGTCGGCAAAAAATCAAACATGTTTGATATTTCTACGACTGTTACCGACCCTTGTATCCGACCCTAATTTCAGCCCCTAGCGACAGGCCTGTCTGTTAACTTAAGGGCCTGTCAGTTACACTTCCAGGCTTGGCTGTAACCCTTCCATGCTTGTCGTTATCACTTGCAGGCCTGTCGCAACATGAAACCGGCCTGTCTTTTGCAACTTAGTACTTTTCATTTGCAGTCGATTTCCAACATGATGTGATGTAAAAATCTGATGAAAATTATGTGAAGAATGACAAAGAAACATAGCAAGTGATCATAATTTAAAAGTTAAGAGATAGAAAAGGTCCACATGTATGCTGCAAATAATTGAGAAACCTGAACAAGTGTTTTATTTGGTGACATAATAAGCAAATTCACAGCCTATTTCAACAGGGCATTTTTTTAAAAAGTTGACAAACTATTTGGCTCCAATCACAAGATTTTTCATTTTAGTGTAAAAAGCCATAAGCAAATTTTTGGAAAAAAGAGGATCAAGTGTCGACCAATCAACAAATCTAAAACTAGGTCTCCAGTAAATATTTAGATCCCATCAGGTGACCAGAACTGAAGCATGTTTATTTGCTTCGCGAGAATATGGCCCTTCCCAGAAGCTCGAAATAGGAGTATAAAAGGCAGCAACTAGCAAGAGGGATTCCCTGTCACGTGAGATATTGTTACAAACGCATCTTTCTCTGCTCGTTTGCACAGGATATAACATTTAAAATGAAAATTTCATATTTTAAATGGATTTTTCATTCATAATCTGAAACAGACATACATTGATTTATTTCTTATATAATATTAAAGCAAAATACGTGAAATGTATAATTAACATAACAAAAAAAGAAATTTGAATGTTTAGGTCCCATGATGGGATCCAAAAATTTATTAGTGACCTAGTTTAAGAATTGTTTATTCATTGACACTTGTTCCTCTTTTCCCCAAAAATTCATCAAAAACTCTACTTCCAATACTGACTGCACGTCTGGTGGTGGGGTACTGTATGTTTCTCCAGGCTTGTCTGTTTGTTAGTGATGCTTGTCGAGAACTGCTACAGCTTGTCTGTTAGGGGTTTAGGGCTTGTCGTAGTACTTCTACGACTTGCCGTGCAATAAACTTCCCTGACATTACGTGTTGCAATGTCTGTAAGTGTACCGTCCTGTTTGGGAGGTGCAACCAAACCAGTATTTTCCAACGATTTTGTGTGAATTTTTGTCCCCGACCCCCCGAATTTTGTAACTGATCCTAGAGTTGTAGGGTCTACTTCAGTGGAACACCTGCATTATGAAAATCGCAGCAGTTTCAATTGGTTGTTAATTGGCATTTTTAAATGCGTTTTGAATAATTTTAGCTCAACAAGGTTTCAGTTTCTTCTCTATCTGATCTGCAATTTTATCTAATATTTGATCTGTGATGTCATCTGATATTCTTTGGTATGAAATGGTTAGTTAAATAAAATCAGGTCACTCAATTCAATCACTGAAAGAAACATTGATTATTTGAATATACCACAGCCTAAGTAAGTCAGGTTCCATTTACTACAAAGATGCACAAAAAAGATATCCCAGGTAGACCTATTTGTAGTTCCATTTACCACTTCACCTCAAACATCAGCAAGTTTGTAGATAAACACATTAAGAAATATTTACCAAAAACAAAGTCATAGGTTATAAGGTGCACAACTGGTAACACTAGACATCAGCTCCTTATATACCAACATCCCAAGCAGGGAAGGTACTCTAGCAGTACCAAACCACATCAGAGCTGATCCTGAAAAAAACAAAAAATAGGACCACATTTACTCAAACTATTAGAACTAGTTTCGCATTCAATGAGCTTTAGCTTCAATGGTGACCACTTTCTAGGAGGCACCGCCATGGGCACAGTAGTAGCCCCAAATTATGGAAACTTATTCATGTACAGGTTTGAAACTAAAACACTAAATAACTGACCCACGTAAACCACTAATATGTTTAAGATTTATTGATGATATTTTTATGATGCTGACCCATGGGGAAGACAACCTTATGGGGTTTACTACTTACCTCAACGGGATACACCCAACTATTAAGCTCACACATGAAGAAAACACTTCTCAGATTAATTTCTTACACACAGCAGTCAAGATTAATGACAGTAGGAATTATACACAATCCTGTATGAAAAACCCACTGACATTCATCTGCACCTCCACTACACCTCTTCCCATTATGCACCCTGTAAAACTAAGGGACCATATGGACAATTCCTTAGACTCCAAAGAATCTGTGAAATTGATCTCACATTACCTTAAAAGAGGTTATCCTGAGAAAGCCCTCAGGAAACATTACAAAAGGGCTTCCAAGCTCACCCATCTTTAAGGAGAAAGCCAGCTTTGGCTTCAGGTGACTCCCAAATCTTCTGGATATCCTAACCAGCTCCACCAGCGTGTACGCGGAACTAGATTGCACTAGATTAGGGAAATGCACTTACTGTGCCTTAATAAAGAAAATGCATAGAATGTAACTTCACCCATAAGTCACACAAGGTAATAGACTTACCAAGACAAGTCACATGTGAACTAAATAATGCCATATAGCCATACATCTGATCACCTGTACTAATTGCCACAAATATAATCTGTTGGTGAGACTTTAAGGTCACTTATGAAAAAGATATAAGAGCACAAAGCCACTGTACAAAAGGATGGAGAAATTACACTTGTCTCCAGGCACTTCAAAAGTGAAGGACATACCCACAGACACATACAGTTCACTGTGCTAGAGTGGTGGACGCCAAAATTTGAAGCATCCCACACTTCCAGATGAAGGTGCACTGAGTTGTGTTGGATTTTAATTTTACACTCTCTGGCCCCAATTGGCAATAACCAAATTGTTGGAATCATCACGGATATTATCTGGATTACTAATAACTCAGTAATTTACCCTTATTTTCTTCTTGATCTTAAATGGCCATGGGGATCATCAAAATTCACCTCAAATAAAACAATAAGTTAAAATAGCCCATATTAATCAAATTAAAATTAATAAAATTGACGCTTATCAGTATAAATTATCAACACAGATTAATTAAAAAGGACTATTGCATTATAATAAAGCATAATACATAATCAGATGAAATGAAATAATCTCATATTGAAATAATATTAAGGTTTTTTACTGGTCCATTTAAACACAATAAAGTAATACCTATGTAAAATGCTGTCATTATGACATAACCTGAAAAATTACATCATGATAATGTGACGTAATTATTGCATTATGACAGCACAAAAACTATCACAAAGTCAGTTTAAGTTCTGATAGTGCAAGTCTGAGCAAAGCAATAAAATTGATAATCCTAAATTTATCTGTAGTAAATGTGGCGCAGGATACAAAAACAAATTTAACCTGCACAGGCATACACAACAAAGAAAGATTTTTTGCAGTATCTGTTCTAAGGAGTATGTTAGGAATGTGGACTATATAAAGCATATAACCATATTTCACCAATCTTTTATCCTTACACAAGACCAAAGTAATAGCAACCACCAGTACTAGACAGGAAAACCCTAGCGATTCACTAGAGAAAAACATTTCCATACTCCAGGGAGAGACAAATTGGGTAGACAATTTAACCAAGGATCAATCCCTCAGTAGTGATGAAGAAGACAAGGGACCTAATGTACCACTCGCCACTACTACATTAACTAAGGTGACTTTGGTATCCATAGGAACTTCTATGGAAGTTAACATGAATCCTTAAAAAGCACAAGTACAAATACCTCCCCAACTGGCTATATTCAACATGGGACCAAATAACCAGAGATTGGTTACCATCCATGACTTATCTGATGTGAATAAAACCATATTTAAAATCAGTAAGAAATCATGCACTCAAATCGGGTGTGTGCACATAATTGGTCAGAAAACTCAAACCACCCAAACAGAGGACCATACCTGTTCAGCTTGCAATAATAAGGACCGCCTAATATCACTTAGTCTGAATTACATAAAAAATTATGCAATCAGGAGCTTACAAATAGGCCACACCAAACGGATCACCTCTCATGAAGATAGACACAGATTGCCCACCCCAACATCACAGCACACAAAAATGGGCATCTAAGATGAAGGGGGAAACCAAGCCTAAGAGCCCCAAGGAATTTACCAGATATAAGCAAACTCTGTGGTTCACTCGTCATGAACTTAAAATCAGCTCTTCACCAAGGCCCCACACCAGTGGCATCAGGAAGCCAAAATTCTAACAGTAGACAATGACACTTATGAGGCAATATGTACTCGTAAAAAAACTAGACCAACCTTAGTCACATCACCCAGGAAGCTATATCTATCACCACCACCACCAAGGGATGGCTCATGTAGTTACACCACCACCACATTCTAGTCATAGGATTTAAACCAAAGACAATTGCTCAAAATACCTATCTACCATTATAGTATAATATAAAAATAATCTTATTTTTAAACAAATAAAATTATATTATTCAAATAGATTTATTTTATAATAAAAAAATACTACCCAAATGGTTTTATGTCTTTTTAATGGTATATAGTACTCATTATAGTCTATAAATACATTATAGAAACATTTATAATTAAAAAGCATTAAAATTATAATAAATAATAATTACATCCATATCTGATGGGAAACCTTCAAAGAAGCTCAACAAGAGAGAGGTAAAGAATAACCCATAGTCACCATCAAATGATATGTTTATGATATGACAGTTATACCCCTTAATCTCAAACTATCCTTCTAATTCAGTATTAGCAAATCAGTTAAAAAGGATCCCTCTTAAGTCCAGCAAGCAAAACTGGCTGTACCTGCACAACAACAGGGCCCGTATTCACAAAAGGTCTTAGGGTTAAAGTTGGGACTTTTGTCTCAAGTTTCTGGCCAAAAACTGCTAAGACTTTTGTCTTAGGCCTAGTGGTATTCACAAAGAATTTAAGACCGGTCTTAGGCTTAGCCAAGGCCTCAACTTTAAGACTGGTTAGTAGTGGGCTTAAATTTTGTAAAGAGGGCTTAAATATGGCCGCCATAAATTTTTCCCCACTTCAAAATTTGAAATGGCTGTGAGTAAAGTATAATTATACAGAAGAGCTCACTAAAGCAGTCTTTGGGAGTTTATATGTGGAAACAAGGTTTTCCATTTCAAGACAGCACTTTTCCTTAGACAAATGCATTACAAAATGAAGGATATATGTCACCAATAGTGTAGTTTGAAAAGAAAAGGTCACATGACACAGAAAACCACTGTGGTTATTTGATAATCTTGGACTTAGCTAAGTCACCCTTTGTGAATACGGTTTTAAGACAAAACTTAGCTGAGACAAAAGTCTTAACTTTAAGACTTCATTTAAGCCTAAGACCTGGCTAAGTCTAAGACCTTTCGTGAATACGGCCCCAGGTTTGCAAGTTCAGAACCTTTAGTTACCCGGTTCTAAACTGGTTCAAACTGGTGGTGCCCCGCTAAAGCCAAAAAGTACTTCAGGAACCATAGACTTGGATTTCTCATAGTGTCTGATGTAGCTGATATATTCTCAACACAGTTGAAATACAATTTACCTAAATAAAATAAAATAAATATAGTGAATTTTTTCAGGCAAATAAACACTTTATTTACCCCAGTTTGTCTAATAGCAGGAAGCAGATTTATAGTTTTCACAATTTAATACCTAATTAAATTGAGTCAATTTATTTTTTATAACATTAAATTTCCACTGTTCTAATGTTCCTTGATTTGGTATATTCTAAATACTTGGCTTGGCTGATTTATTGTTTCTTTGAATTGGCTAGAGGAGTGGCATTTAGTTGCCTTATCTGAAACAACTGGCGTGAACATTGTACAATATGAACCTAGGAAGGATTGTGGATGAACAGGGATTGTGAGGGAAACTTTGGTCCTCAATTTGAAGTTTGGAGATTGACTGTAAATTTTAATTCCATATATAATCATAGTATTGATCACCAATGTCAGTTGATGCTAATCTTTTGTTTCATGTATAAGTAGAAAAAATTAATACTCTCCTAAGTCTTTTTAACAAGAGTTTAACAAGAGCCTAAAACGTTTACTATATTTATTACACTTTTAAATATTGGTTGTACTTAATGTACAGTGAATGAATATTTTACAAAAAACTTACTTCTTAATATGCATCGATCAGGTTCTATGTTTCTTCTATATTAGATCTAAGAACTAAGAAGAATACCAATGAGTCTAATTTAGTTGAAGAAAATAGGGTATATTTTCAGAGTCCAGATTTATTTGATTAGTTAGCCCAATGTAGCAAGTTTAAAATATTCTTGTTTCAAAGAGAATTGTGTGCAAACAGAAACATTTTGTTCATGAAGGTAAGGAGAACATGAATGGGCTCCAATTGAATTCAGGAATAATCATGACAGTGTCCTGGGAGACAATCTATTCATAGATTTTTGTCTCGTCAGCGTTAGTTGCAGTTGGCTGCAGGAAAATCAGAATTTCTAATGGGAGAAATTCTGATTTTTGAGAACGGGATATAGGTCTATTAACTTGCCTGAAATTCCAGATGCGTAGTCAATTTTAGAATTTGTGGACTGTATATCATAAAGTGTTAAAATAGTAAGATTGTAAGGTATTTGCAGCAATGTCTTGTATTTTTTTTTAAAAAAGTGAAGACTATATGTATCTTTGGCAATGTAACTGAAACTATATTATTTTTCAAAAATTTATCATAAATTATTTATTAGTTCACTTTCTCTTTGCTAAATTTGTGTGTGAATGCCCAGTTAAGACAAAGTCTGGATCTGCCTATATATACTTTTTCTCTGTTTAATAGATCCACCAGCACAAGTCAACATCACCACCTATAGTCCCGTGGAAGAAATAGTTGTTTTGGAGAAAGGGTTTGTTGAATACATATTTGAAGCCTCAGCAAAATCATATGCTGCTATTGCCTGCAGCAGTATCAAGATTACATGGGTGTCACAAACAAATGGGAATCATAAGACCTGTGGAGCCGAAGGTAAAACGAATTTCATGTTATTTTGTATCAGTAATGAAATGTGAATAATTTCACTGCACAGAACTGCAACCACCTGTATTAATGCAAGACAAGTGAAGATCCTCTTAGCATTATTTATAACTGAAGTCCATCCTACAGATAACATATTAATAATAATCAGATTAACAGCCATTTGCTTTAATTAATTCATGTTTCAATATTTTGCTTTAATCGGAATTGTGTTAACTTCCACCCCAAAATGATTGTTTAATAATTTAGGAGGTAACAAACATATATCTGTGGATGTTCATAATGCATTAAATGATTCAAGTAAAGTTAAAAAGATTTAATTTTATAACAAAACGATGGATATTTACTAATATTCTATACAGACAAAAACTACCATCAAATGACTATTCCTTATATATAATACCATCGTTTACTTTTGTTCAAAACCTCTAAATGCTGCAATGCTGCAATATTGGTTCTAATGTGAATCATTTGTTCTATGCTGATGACCTTTGTCTCTTGGCACCTACAGCCATGGCCCTAAAACAAATCATAAATGTATGTTATGGTTATAGTGCTCAACATTACATTGTGTTCCATCCAAAAAAAAGTGGTTTTTAAACCGAAAAAGTACAAACTAAATTGCCCTAGAGTGTCTCTTACTGAGACAGTTATACCAAATCTAAATTCTGTAAAATATCTTGGAGTTATTCTGACAGACAATCTACAAGATGATGAGGAAATAATGAAACAAACCAGGAGCCTATCTGCTCATGGTAATGTTCTCCTTAACAAGTTTGGTCTCTGTTCAAGTGAAAAAGCAACAATTATTCCAATCCTGCTGTGCTAATTTATACTGCTGTTCATTGTAGACCAGTTATAACAAAACAACATGCAATAAAGTTAAAGTTGCATATAACAATATTGCACACTGGTTACTGGGGTATGACTACAGAGACAGTGCTAGTTATATGTTTGTCACTAATAATCTAGACTCTATAAAAATTGTTGTGAGAAAAAATATGTAGAATATAAAAACAACTCTATCTATTTAATGCTCATAAACATAAAGATTTAAAAAGATATGTTAACTTTTTCTGATCCATCACTTTTCACAATGATATTGAAGGAACAAATAGAAAAACTATACAAAAGAAATATAAAGAATTAACGAAAACAATTTAAATATACAACCCAATTAACTGTGTATAATATAAGAATTTTAACTAATTGAAATCTATCGGTGCAAATAGCATTCATTAATGTGGTTTCAGATGTGAGAGATGGTACTCCCTGCGCATTTACACTTAAGGAGTCAGAAATGAAAATAGATGAATGTATGAAACTGGAAGTGTATGCTGAACAGTATGGTCTGCAAAGTGAAAAGAAAACCTACACTGTCTGTTATAACAGTAAGTTAATACTTTTTGCTGACTTTCTCTTGCCCAGGCTCATCACATGTCTTTTGTGTTATTTCAACATCCAATGATCAACGGAGCTTCATATTTTGAAAAAATTACTTCACAGAAATAGCTGTTAGATGCAGTTTGCAAAGTCAAATTGGACATTAACATGTCTTCTGGCATTTCAAAAGTATTTGTCAGCTCAAGGCTTCAGAGATTATAGAAAATTCATTTACACTCAGTTCAAGTTGGATTTAGCTCACCTCAAGATAAGGTGCTATAAAATATATCTTTTTGATGTAGCTCTGAGAGAGGTTGATTAACCGAAACACTTATTACTTTGCCGTATTGTTTTTGTGTATACTTTATTCATATTCTCAATTTAACAAGTATTGAACCTTAATAATTATTAAAATTTAATTAGTAGCCAAAGTGTTATAAGTTTTGCAATATCAAGACAATATAGTTTTTAAAGTTAAAATGGATCATGGCTTTAATGTTTTAGTTCTGTATTACTTTATGACTTATATAATAATTTTTCTAGCTAGAATATTTTTACAATAAATTATTGAACACAGCTGTTCCAAGGCCCACAGACAGAAATTTTCACATCATTTTATAGACACTTCTGTTATGTGTCTCTGAAATGATTGATAAACTGGAACTTCAACAGTTTTTTTCGGGGGGGATTTTTGATTTAACAATATAAATAAGTGGTATTGTGAAAGGCTGTCACATTATACCTGAAAATTACCAGAAATTAGCTCATATTGTATCACTTTATATGTCAATAGTTTATAAAGCATTAATTTTCAAAGTTGTAAAGAATACATTTTCACTAAATTTGCATTTGCTTATGACTATAGCGAATAGGTTTTTGAAAAAGGTAAATTTTTATTTTTTTCTGAAGGAAAAAAGTAGAGATTAAATTGTGCATGTTGTCAGTTAGGTTATTTCAAGTTTTAATAATATTAAAGGCAGTTCGTTTTAATTAAGAAGAATTCAAAGTTTTATGAATTAATGTTTTGTACTTGTTGTTGAAAAAATGTTCAAAATAGAAATAATCGAAAATGACAATTTTCTTTTCAGGTCCAAAAGAAAATCCCAGCTCAGGTAATATATTTGAGTGAAAGAGGTATATTGATAAACCCATTACATATTAGCTAATATACTGTGTCATATTCACAAGTTGTGTCTGTGGATATATTATGCCACTGATACCACTGACACATTTTTGGTTTAAGATTTTTTCAATAATGATATCCTGAGAAAAAAATCATGCTAAGGTTCCTCAAATATATTTTGTACATATTTAATCTTGAAGCTGCTAATTTGCAAAGAACGGTTAGAAAGAGGCTTACCAATTCAGTTGGGAGCTACCTTTGTTCAATCTCCTAACAATTTCACTCATTATTATGACAAACACTGTTTATCAAGTATGAATACCATTCAGTGTCATACCTTACTAACCATAATTAAATTTGCCTCCATTAGTTTAACTCCAGTGATTCAGAGAAACAAACTACCTACACACCACCAGTTCCCCTGTACATATGACTGCTAGTTAGGAGTTTTAAAGCTCAGTGTGTTCGCGAGTAGCCATTTGGCCAGAGTTAGGACATATGATATTCTGGCTCAATATAACAAGTTGTATAGACTTAAAACCTAACCTAAACAGCTGAGACACCATTCAGGTGGTAACTGAAGGTTTTTCTTCAAATAATGTAGTCGAGATACTCAGGCATCCTCTTTGGTCTAGACCAGTTGTGCCTATCCTAGCCAAGTAAATTCTCCTGCTGGATCAATATCCTCCACCTTGAATCAGTTGAGTTGTACCTTATTCAGTAACACATATGCTTATATGCATGTGATAGCTTCTATGTTAGCTTTGGTTCAGTGCATATTGTGGACCTAGGAAATGATCTTGCATTGCATTTCATTGGTAGGGGTCAGAGGTAATGTCTAAAAACAGTGGGGTTCTTCAGTTTGAAATAAGAAACCATGAGCGCAGACTGATTTTTAAATTTGCTGCCCACCCACCCACTCCTACTAACGATAGGAGTAGCATGCTATGCCACTATTTTTATAACTGTTTTAGTATAGTTTTTATACATTATACATTGTGTATAGGGTTCTTCTATTGTATGTAAACAAAAGGTTTACTGTACTGTTACAGACAGTCCTCCAAATTGCAATCCTCCTTTATTTCCAACAAATTTAGAAACTGGGATTGTAGTCAGGTAAAGGGGTGACAACACAGGGTTAAGGGTCCTTGGATCTAAAAGTCTATAGTCAACTTTATCGGAATAACCTTGTAAATACTAGTCGTGAATAACTGCTTTTAGTAACTCTTATACTGTGACACAATAGCTGTAACAATTGAACTTATATTTATCTATCTATATTTATTTGTTTCTATTGATGTCAACAGTTGTACATTTACAGTATACGTTTACATGTACCTAGTCATTTATAGCATACATACAGCAGTTGTTCCATAAATATTCTAAGATGGTAGATTCTTAGTTATTATATAATAATAATAAATTTTACATGCTTTTACTGACTTTTAAACTTACAAAACTTATAAACTTTTAATTATCCATACTAAGATTAAGAAAGTTCTAAAGTTGTATCATGAAAACATTATGGAAATATCTGATGAAATGAATTATTTAAAAGTAAAGAATGAATAAAAATTAGTAACTTTGACCAATACTTCACTATTGTGATTTAAATTGGTGGAAATGAATTTCATTACTTGGTATTACTTCTTAAGTTGAGATAATGATATGATAAAATGAATATGTTTGTATGTTTCAGGCAATGTTAAGTCTCATGGAGGTTTTGAGTTTATGCAAGTCCATTGTGATCTAAAAAAAATAATCTTATAAACACGTGAAAAGAGGGGTGATAGAATTTTACAATGAACACATCATGTGAAAGTGGTGCCTGGAAGAATTTTTGCGAAATTTTCACATAATTTTATAGACAGTTCTGTTATGTGTCTCTGAAATGATTGATAACCTGGAACTTCAACAGTTTTTTTCGGGGGGGATTTTTGATTTAACAATATAAATAAGTGGTATTGTGAAAGGCTGTCACATTATACCTGAAAATTACCAGAAATTAGCTCATATTGTATCACTTTATATGTCAATAGTTTATAAAGCATTAATTTTCAAAGTTGTAAAGAATACATTTTCACTAAATTTGCATTTGCTTATGACTATAGCGAATAGGTTTTTGAAAAAGGTAAATTTTTATTTTTTTCTGAAGGAAAAAAGTAGAGATTAAATTGTGCATGTTGTCAGTTAGGTTATTTCAAGTTTTAATAATATTAAAGGCAGTTCGTTTTAATTAAGAATAATTCAAAGTTTTATGAATTAATGTTTTGTACTTGTTGTTGAAAAAAATGTTCAAAATAGAAATAATCGAAAATGACAATTTTCTTTTCAGGTCCAAAAGAAAATTCCAGCTCAGGTAATATATTTGAGTGAAAGAGGTATATTGATAAACCCATTACATATTAGCTAATATACTGTGTCATATTCACAAGTTGTGTCTGTGGATATATTATGCCACTGATACCACTGACACATTTTTGGTTTAAGATTTTTTCAATAATGATATCCTGAGAAAAAAATCATGCTAAGGTTCCTCAAATATATTTTGTACATATTTAATCTTGAAGCTGCTAATTTGCAAAGAACGGTTAGAAAGAGGCTTACCAATTCAGTTGGGAGCTACCTTTGTTCAATCTCCTAACAATTTCACTCATTATTATGACAAACACTGTTTATCAAGTATGAATACCATTCAGTGTCATACCTTACTAACCATAATTAAATTTGCCTCCATTAGTTTAACTCCAGTGATTCAGAGAAACAAACTACCTACACACCACCAGTTCCCCTGTACATATGACTGCTAGTTAGGAGTTTTAAAGCTCAGTGTGTTCGCGAGTAGCCATTTGGCCAGAGTTAGGACATATGATATTCTGGCTCAATATAACAAGTTGTATAGACTTAAAACCTAACCTAAACAGCTGAGACACCATTCAGGTGGTAACTGAAGGTTTTTCTTCAAATAATGTAGTCGAGATACTCAGGCATCCTCTTTGGTCTAGACCAGTTGTGCCTATCCTAGCCAAGTAAATTCTCCTGCTGGATCAATATCCTCCACCTTGAATCAGTTGAGTTGTACCTTATTCAGTAACACATATGCTTATATGCATGTGATAGCTTCTATGTTAGCTTTGGTTCAGTGCATATTGTGGACCTAGGAAATGATCTTGCATTGCATTTCATTGGTAGGGGTCAGAGGTAATGTCTAAAAACAGTGGGGTTCTTCAGTTTGAAATAAGAAACCATGAGAGCAGACTGATTTTTAAATTTGCTGCCCACCCACCCACTCCTACTAACGATAGGAGTAGCATGCTATGCCACTATTTTTATAACTGTTTTAGTATAGTTTTTATACATTATACATTGTGTATAGGGTTCTTCTATTGTATGTAAACAAAAGGTTTACTGTACTGTTACAGACAGTCCTCCAAATTGCAATCCTCCTTTATTTCCAACAAATTTAGAAACTGGGATTGTAGTCAGGTAAAGGGGTGACAACACAGGGTTAAGGGTCCTTGGATCTAAAAGTCTATAGTCAACTTTATCGGAATAACCTTGTAAATACTAGTCGTGAATAACTGCTTTTAGTAACTCTTATACTGTGACACAATAGCTGTAACAATTGAACTTATATTTATCTATCTATATTTATTTGTTTCTATTGATGTCAACAGTTGTACATTTACAGTATACGTTTACATGTACCTAGTCATTTATAGCATACATACAGCAGTTGTTCCATAAATATTCTAAGATGGTAGATTCTTAGTTATTATATAATAATAATAAATTTTACATGCTTTTACTGACTTTTAAACTTACAAAACTTATAAACTTTTAATTATCCATACTAAGATTAAGAAAGTTCTAAAGTTGTATCATGAAAACATTATGGAAATATCTGATGAAATGAATTATTTAAAAGTAAAGAATGAATAAAAATTAGTAACTTTGACCAATACTTCACTATTGTGATTTAAATTGGTGGAAATGAATTTCATTACTTGGTATTACTTCTTAAGTTGAGATAATGATATGATAAAATGAATATGTTTGTATGTTTCAGGCAATGTTAAGTCTCATGGAGGTTTTGAGTTTATGCAAGTCCATTGTGATCTAAAAAAAATAATCTTATAAACACGTGAAAAGAGGGGTGATAGAATTTTAAAATGAACACATCATGTGAAAGTGGTGCCTGGAAGAATTTTTGCGAAATTTTCACATAATTTTATAGACAGTTCTGTTATGTGTCTCTGAAATGATTGATAAACTGGAACTTCAACAGTTTTTTTCGGGGGGGATTTTTGATTTAACAATATAAATAAGTGGTATTGTGAAAGGCTGTCACATTATACCTGAAAATTACCAGAAATTAGCTCATATTGTATCACTTTATATGTCAATAGTTTATAAAGCATTAATTTTCAAAGTTGTAAAGAATACATTTTCACTAAATTTGCATTTGCTTATGACTATAGCGAATAGGTTTTTGAAAAAGGTAAATTTTGATTTTTTTCTGAAGGAAAAAAGTAGAGATTAAATTGTGCATGTTGTCAGTTAGGTTATTTCAAGTTTTAATAATATTAAAGGCAGTTCGTTTTAATTAAGAATAATTCAAAGTTTTATGAATTAATGTTTTGTACTTGTTGTTGAAAAAAATGTTCAAAATAGAAATAATCGAAAATGACAATTTTCTTTTCAGGTCCAAAAGAAAATTCCAGCTCAGGTAATATATTTGAGTGAAAGAGGTATATTGATAAACCCATTACATATTAGCTAATATACTGTGTCATATTCACAAGTTGTGTCTGTGGATATATTATGCCACTGATACCACTGACACATTTTTGGTTTAAGATTTTTTCAATAATGATATCCTGAGAAAAAAATCATGCTAAGGTTCCTCAAATATATTTTGTACATATTTAATCTTGAAGCTGCTAATTTGCAAAGAACGGTTAGAAAGAGGCTTGCCAATTCAGTTGGGAGCTACCTTTGTTCAATCTCCTAACAATTTCACTCATTATTATGACAAACACTGTTTATCAAGTATGAATACCATTCAGTGTCATACCTTACTAACCATAATTAAATTTGCCTCCATTAGTTTAACTCCAGTGATTCAGAGAAACAAACTACCTACACACCACCAGTTCCCCTGTACATATGACTGCTAGTTAGGAGTTTTAAAGCTCAGTGTGTTCGCGAGTAGCCATTTGGCCAGAGTTAGGACATATGATATTCTGGCTCAATATAACAAGTTGTATAGACTTAAAACCTAACCTAAACAGCTGAGACACCATTCAGGTGGTAACTGAAGGTTTTTCTTCAAATAATGTAGTCGAGATACTCAGGCATCCTCTTTGGTCTTGACCAGTTGTGCCTATCCTAGCCAAGTAAATTCTCCTGCTGGATCAATATCCTCCACCTTGAATCAGTTGAGTTGTACCTTATTCAGTAACGCATATGCTTATATGCATGTGATAGCTTCTATGTTAGCTTTGGTTCAGAGCATATTGTGGACCTAGCAAACGATCTTGCATTGTATTTCATTGGTAGGGGTCAGAGGTATGTCTAAAAACAGTGGGGCTCTTCAGTTTGAAATAAGAAACCATGAGAGCAGACTGATTTTTAAATTTGCTGCCCGCCCACCCACTCCTACTAACGATAGGAGTAGCATGCTATGCCACTATTTTTATAACTGTTTTAGTATAGTTTTTATACATTATACATTGTGTATAGGGTTCTTCTATTGTATGCAAACAAAAGGTTTACTGTACTGTTACAAACAGTTCTCCTAATTGCAATCCTCCTTTATTTCCAACAAATTTAGAAACTGGGATTGTAGTCAGGTAAAGGGGTGAGAACACAGGGTTAAGGGTCCTTGGATCTAAAAGTCTATAGTCAACTTTATCGGAATAAGCTTGTAAATACTAGTCGTGAATAACTGCTTTTAGTAACTCTTATACTGTGACACAATAGCTGTAACAATTGAACTTATATTTATCTATCTATATTTATTTGTTTCTATTGAAGTCAACAGTTGTACATTTACAGTATACGTTTACATGTACCTAGTCATTTATAGCATACATACAGCAGTTGTTCCATAAATATTCTAAGATGGTAGATTCTTAGTTATATAGTAATAATAATAATAAATTTTACATGCTTTTACTGACTTTTAAACTTAGAAAACTTATAAACTTTTAATTATCCATACTAAGATTAAGAAAGTTCTAAAGTTGTATCATGAAAACATTATGGAAATATCTGATGAAATGAATTATTTAAAAGTAAAGAATGAATAAAAATTAGTAACTTTGACCAATACTTCACTATTGTGATTTAAAATGGTGGAAATGAATTTCATTACTTGGTATTACTTCTTAAGTTGAGATAATTATATAATAAAACGAATATGTTTGTATGTTTGAGGCAATGTTAAGTCTCATGGAGGTTTCAAGTTTATGCAAGTCCATTGTCCTCTAAAACAAAATAATCTTATACACACTTAAAAAGAGGGCTAATAGAATTTTACAAATAACACATCATGTAAAAATGGTGCCTGGAAGAATTTTTGCTGATGTTGGTTACATATTATCCTTGAATAGGATTCATTCTTAAATATATTAATTGCACACATTCTGTGGTTTCTGTTGAATTGATACTCCATGCAGTTTAAGGATTTATTTTCGTCCATATGATCATTGTTGACCCAACATCAAACATAAACCTATTTGAATATATTCCCAAAGTAAGGCTTTAATGTCCTATTCAACAGCCACAATCATGCGCGGATAGGCCCTAAGCATTGCCATTTGTGGGAGACAAATAGAGAAATCTACAAAGAAGTGACAGCCATTGATTAGATGCCAAACCTACTCACCATAAGAACACTGAGAACTGGTCTTTTTGCTGATGAATGATTTTAAACTGAATAAAAGAAAAAGATCTTCAATCACAATACATTCCCTGTGACCCAAAATTTCTTCCCGCACAGAAAACAAGGACTTCTGTCATTCAATAGCTTGGCTCTCATAAACATTAAAGTCAAGGGCTCGAACACAGCTCCACTGGGTCATGTTCCATTTTATCAGAAGGCAAAAGTCTGTCACTTGGCTACTGCTGCATGTTTTGATTTGTGTGTTGAATTACCCAAAAACGCTTTCACAGATTTCATTCAAACTTGGCATATACATTGATTTTGGTAAGGAGAGAACCCTTCTGACTTTAAACTAAGCTATGGCCACAATAAAGTCAGAAATTTGACTTTTGATCACACCACCGAGAGTATACTGAACACACCACCGATGGCAAATTTGTTGGGACCGGCTTTTCTTTATCCGGGACCGTTTCTATGTTTGGATCATCAAATCAGGACACAGTTGAGAAAACTGCACATCAAGGTTTCTCTTTTTTGAGGTATAATAAATATTTCCTGCATTAATCTGGAATAGCCACCTTTCATACTTGACCGAATCCATGCCTAAAAGTTCTTGGAAATTGATAGGTTGTGCCCTCCAAAGAGAATGGGATTGTTATAATGCACACTCCCTGATATGGGAAAACAAGATTTAAAATATAACCAATCAGAGGATGCCAATTCATAGTATCACCAATAAGAGGATGCCGACTTATAGCATTACCAATCATAAGCTTGCAGTCAAATTTAAAATTCATGATCATTTCATCGGACCCTATAAAAATTTGCAATGAAGCCATTTGGCAGCAATCATGGAACTGACACAGGAAAAAAAGTAAATTCAGCGACAGTATTTTCATATGTCTCAGCAAAAACTTTTGGTACATTTGTTTTTAAATAATGTATGGACGAAGCTCTGAAAACAATTTGATCTCATAACCAAAGCTATAAAAATGAACAAAATTTCAAGTTCAAAGTCACCAAAGACTCTAAGTTGGAGATGCTTCTTTTTCATGGCAAGATGTATGTCTGTTTAAACAAGAGTAATCTGTACAGTAATATAGATACTGCAATGATCAGAATTGTAAAAAATTTCTCATATTCTTGTTCATGTCGTAAATTTTCAAATTCGGTGAATGGTAGAGGGTTGAGTAGAGATGTGTCCCTCAATCCTGGTCCCCTTACATTGAGGGTAGTGAATACCAGATCCGTAAGGAATACGGGTCCCCTCCTTGCTGATATTGTAACATCAAATAACCTTGACATTCTTTGTTTCACCGAAACATTTGTTCGCCTCTATGATTCAGACAGTTTTTTTACAATCCATCACTCTTGCTGATTACATATTTCCTCAAAGGCCTCATCTCTCAGGTATTGGTGGCGGTATTGGTTTTTCATTAGATCATCCTATAGCCTACATAAAATGGAATCTCTTTTCTACCAGTCATTAGAAAATATGGTGGTGTCTCTGGCACTTCATGGCCGTTCACTGTTGCTTGCCTGTGTCTATCACCCTTCAGGATCTTTGTTGGCTTCTTGTCATCCATCAACTCCTCATATCATATTTTTGGTGATTTCAAAATTCATGTGGTGATGGTTATAAATTTATGACGTTTCTTGACTCATGTGATCTCAAACAGTTTGTTAATCAACCTACCCATGTGCATGGTCACACACTTAATCTCATTCTTTCTCCCAGCAATCAGGATACTACCCAGTAAACATATCAAACATTTATAAATGTTTAGTAAACCTATAAACATTTTTTAAACCAAATATAAACCTAAATATTGACAATTATTCAATATTATGAGTTTATAAACGTTTCAGCAAAGTAAGTTTGGTTTATAAACGTTTAAAAATGTTTTTAAACATTTACAAAGAGTTAAGAATATCCTAACCTCACTTTCATTTGGGATGATGACATCAGCACAGCCATTTTGAGAGAAACTTGAGAAATATTTCTGTTACTATATCTTGCTGTATCACTGTTGTTTGAAGCCATCATTATATTACAAGTGGAGATATAAAAGTACATTATATCACAGAATACACTGTACAAGGAAAAATTAATGTAAATAGAGAAATTATTCATAAAATGAAGTTTGTTTATGCTTAAACATTTAAAAACGTTTATAGGCGAATGTTTAGGGACCCATCATTTTAAACCTAAACTAAACCGTTGATAGTTAGGTTTATAAACATTTGTAATGTTTACTGGGTATTATTGATGTCAAAATTGATGATTTTGTATCTGACCATGCACTAGTCAAATGATCAATTATCCTACCTCATCAAGCTGCTCATACTCCAAATAAGTTTAAATATAGAAGGTACCACCGTATCAATACGTGCATGACTTGGCAGATGTTCTCGACAAGCATGCACCACCGATATCTAGATTGAAAAAGAAAGATTCTACTGATTGGGTGTCTGATTCTTCAGGACCAAGAATCCACTAAATAGAAGTCGGCTTTGTTGCCAAATTGCCTGATGTAATTCACTGGTTAAAAAGGATAAGTCAAACTACTATAGTAAAATTACCTCTGATAATAGTCAAGACCCTAGAAAACTGTGGTATGTACTACGAAAAACCCTGGGTAGGGTCTCTGACATGACACTTTCACCTCACGATTCTGACAAGGCATTGGTGAACCAGTTTGCCTCCTATTTCCATAATAAAATCAAAACAATTAGAGACACTTTCATCCCCTCTGGCATTGAAATGGATGTTCATCCTTCTTCTGATATCCCCAAAATTACTACCTTTACTGAAGTTACTCAAGATACTGTCGATAAAATCATCAGAAACTCGCCTACAAAATCCTGCCTGTTGGACCCCTGGCCTACTTTTCTCATCAAAGAGTGTAGTGAAATACTATTACCATCAATAACAAAGCTGGTGAACTGCTCACTTATGGAGGGTTGCGTCCCTGATGGTTTCAAAACTGCTGTAGTTAGTCCACTTATTAAAAAGGCTACTCTTCCTGCAGACGATTTTAAGAACTATCGTCCTGTATCTGGCCTTAGTTTCATGTCAAAATTAGTTGAATGTGTGGTTGCTAAGCAACTGTTAGAACATATTCATGATCATAGCCTAGACAATCCATATCAATCAGCATATAAAACAGGCCACTCGACTGAGACTGCTCTTCTTTCTATAAAAATGGAAGTTCATCTATCTCTGTCATGGGGCGAACCAACTGCTCTTGTACTGCTTGATCTCTCAGCAGCATTTGATACAATTGATCATTCCACCCTTCTTCATTGTCTTCAGACCTGGTTTGGTATTGGCGGTTCTGTTCTTAAATGGTTCACCTCCTACATACCTGAGTGCTATCAGTCAGTAAAAATTGGTTCTACTCTTTCCGATCTTTGTAAACTCCTGTTTGGTGTGCCCCAAGGCTCTGTCTTGGGTATTTTGTTATTTTCTTTGTATACAACCCCCTTAGTTTGGTTATTGGTAAACACAAAGGAGTAAAGTTTCTTTGTTACGCACATGACATGCAAGTCTATATCCAACTATCCCAGAAGAATTCATCTGCTGCCTTTGAAAAGTTGAACAGTGCCTGGATGATATAAAGGAGTGGATGTCAGCCAGTAAACTAAAACTTAATCCGGACAAAACTGAGTTTATTGTATTTGGTTCAAAAAGGCAGAGGGACAAATTGAATGCATATTTTCCACCTACCATCTTGGGTAGTCCTCTTTGCCCTGCCGAGTCGGTCAAGAATTTGGGGTGTGTGGTTCGATTCCGATTTTTCCTTGTCCAAACATGTTCAGAATGTCTGCAAAAATTGTTTTGTGCAACTCCATGATTTTAGACATGTCAGACGGTTTCTTACTCATGATGCTTCTATACTTGTGGCCAATGCTCTTTTAAGCAGTCGGTTGGACTACTGTAACTCACTTTTCAGGAGTCTCTCTAAGTTCAATCTTCATAAATTACAATGCATCTAAAACAGTGCTGCCAGAATTGTATCAAATACCAGTAGATACACTAGTATAACCCCTGTTCTTAAGAATCTGCATTGGCTTCCTGTTGAACATTGCCCAGTCTTTAAAACTGCTACCCTTGTCTATAAGTTCCTCCACACTGATTTCCCCAAGTATTTGGCTCCATACATCTCTTCCTACAGCAGCTCCTACAGTACCAGGCGCAGTCAGAGTGGTGGTAATTTCCTTGTCATTCCCAAGTTTCAACCCTCAGTCCATAAATCTGTCAAATAGTTTGGTCATAGTTTTACCTTCGATGCTCCCAATGTTTGGAATGCTCTTCCTGAGGTGATTCGTGCATCCCCCTCTCTTGCCTCCTTCAGAAAACGGCTCAAAACCCACCTTTACACCAAGGGATACCCTCCTTAGTTTCACTCACCTGGGCATTCTCCGTGGTGCTGAACTTATTTCTGTCCCTGGACATTGAGATTGGTTGTCTGTTTTTGTTTTGTTGTGCCTTAGAGTCCCCTTCCTATTGGGGAGATTAAGCGCTATAAAAGTCCAATTAGAATTAGATTTATGATTATAGATCAGAACCAATGGAAAGATTTTCTAGAGAAGCCATCAACATCCTTTCTCCGGACGACAGAATCAACCATAATAAAGTACCTTTACATCACGGAGCATCAATCACCCAAGTCCTTCTTCTCCAAGACTTCTCTGAAGGACTAGGCCTAACAGGAAGGAAGACCCTACACCATTGCCAAAAAAGATTCTGGCCCCGGACAAACAGAAACTCCTCAAACTTGTAAGAGCCTATTTGACTAAAAAGAATTTCTGCTCTTGTTAGAGAGCATTTTTATGGTTGCCATTACAACTTGCCCGGACAGATGGATCATAGCTGTTTAGAAGAAGACGTAGAACTAAATTACCTGCACTCGGCGAATTAAGTAACATGGTATAAAAGTTGGAAAAGTTGTTCGGATTTTAGGACTAGAGGAAGCCTAATACCCAACACATTAGGAAACTACCACACCAGTGTTAGAGGCTATTCTGGAGGACTATCAAATGCTGTTCTGAGAGACACTGTAAACTATTTTTGTGAAATATGGGGTAAAATAAAAATATTTACTCCTTAAATCTTATTTTTTTCATAGGGTTTCCTTGTCCTCCCTTCTGTTATCAGAATGGTAGGTATTATTTGCTCAACTACTAAGGTATCACCTCCCGACCACAACTATTGTTCCCAGGATTCTATGACTTTATCGTCTTTTAAGACTCTAATGTTCATAAGGTTGTTACCAAATCTGACTTTCTCATACTGTAAACCCGCTATGTTGCACTCTGGGCCATCTATGTAGTTCTTCTCGCTCCATTTATTTTTATAACAATCCTAGTTCCAGTAAAAACAGCATTCACTTTGATATCTAAGTAATTTTCGGATCTTATTCTAATTGTGCTTACTTCCACTTTTATCAACTGTATAATGTATCCCCTCTCTTAAAAATCTGACGGCGTGGAAGATTTCCAGTTCCTATGAACCTTTCAATTGCTGTACGATTTTCCAATGATCCACATTTTCACGTAAAGTATAGATATCACTCAGAGTAAGCATTTTTGTTTAAATCATCCTTATAAGATACCTCTTTTTCTGTTCTGGCATACTTTCTCTTTTCCTCTGTGACAAATGATTTTTTCAGTAGAATAAATCACGCAGGTGTATCCAATTTTGCCCTTTCATCTTTGAAAAGTCCTTGTACTTTCTTATAAGAAAATCTCTTTCTTGGTCGAAACAACACTTTTTAGGTGTGCGACCCTTTCCAAAAATGTCTTCTACAGCTGCTTTGATCTATGTACCTGTTTTGGTCTGACAGAAAGGTATTTGAGAAAACATGGATGGCTACTCTGTCATTTTTTGCCAAAGACCTTACATCCATTAAATCCATGAGCTATTGACTGTTTATTTCTTGGACCACCACTCTACTACACTTTTTGTGTATACAAGTGTGGCGATGTAACCTGTATGCATCCTTACATTTAAGCCAGTTGAACATGTCACTATATCTAACATTGAAATTACCCTCTCCTTTTAAGTAGTGACATAATCATTTCGGTCCAGCACAACCAGCTGGATTCCCCGGATCAAAGTAATTTGTCTCCAGAAACTATGTCTACATGCTAATCTCCTTTTAGCAGCTGTAAATAATGTTGTAATATACCGAACCAAAAATCCTTTCCCGAAGAATCGTGATCAAGGCAGCTATTACCACTATGAAACACACCACTAATGGAAAATAATAACCTATATTATTTTTGGTAGATTTTTTTAATCCTTGACCCACTTTTATAAGTTTTGCCAAGTAATGACCATCCTTTTTTCTCATCTGGGAAAAGGATTATTCTTCGAATAACTACGATTTTAGGAATATTGACCTCACTTAGTATTTCTAAAAAGGCTCTATATTGAGGAAATGGTGATTCACTGTATTCTTGTAGATTATAACATACTAGGTCTGTGATGTAACTACCCTCTAAGTATTTTTCCATGTCGTCGTTCTCTTTCCACTCGACGTGACCCACTACGTAAAAGAGTAAGGAATTCACTTTTTGCTTTAAAGACTTGGGGCATGGCCGTTAGGATAAAATTTTTCTTCGCTTTTCATAGTCGCTTTAATGTGGGCGCTGCTATACTTAAAACCCATTTAATAACTTCAGTCCTCCTTTTTATGTAAATTTGTAAATTTCCCAATAGTAAGTTAATTACCATTTCCTTTACAACAACTATTTGTCCTCTGTCCTCTATCTTCAAAAACAACAATAGCTGTTAATCAGTCGCCTTTGATAAATAGAGGAAAGGAGAGTTTTATACGATCTTAAAAGTACAGCTATCAAACAACCATTTGTATGCCCCCTGCAAAGGTGGGTAACAGTAACAAAAGATCCATCTGGTGGTATTCCTATTGGCTGGGAAATGTTGAAAATTTTAATCTGAAACTTTTAGATTTAAAGTAAGGGCTCATAATAAGAGGGCCGGAATCAGTGTGTATCGTCTAAAAGACTTTTTGGATGAAGATAAAAGGGAATTTCTACGAAGCTCAATTGCAGAAAGTGGAACAAAACGATGAGAATAGAAGGTGGAAAATTTGCGAAGTGCTAAAAATGTGTTAAACTAAAGGTCATAAAGAACTTTGGGTAAAGATTTATCGTGGACTTGCAAAAACGTTTGCTTTTAAAACCAACGTGGGAGGTAGCCTTGATGGATATTGAAGAAAGTTCCCCCCCAAAATCGGACTTTTGTGAAGAAAGCCTTTTAAAGCGAAGTCAATACCCGGCGTTGTGTAGAGTGGATGGGAAAGAGGCTCAATATACCCTCCCCTATTTCATATCCCCATCATAATGGGGGTGGGTAGACCTGTGACTGAAGTGGACAAAATATGTTTGGCAAAATTACAAAGTTTGTTCATACAAGTAGATATTGATTTAAAACAGAGGCTAATTATCACGAGTGTGGGTTCTTGTTATCCTTACAGAGGGTATTGAGATGCCGTTTTAAACAGTAACATCGAAGATACCAAGAGAATATTAAAGAATGAACTATTCCATAAAGACTCTTAAGGTGCAATTCATAGTGACTCAACCAGGAATATTGGGTTCAACGGAAGGTACCAACAGACAAGTAAAGTCTTTTTAGAAGGTCCTATTAGAATGGACTTCATCAGATGAGATTCATTATCAATAGTATTTTGATTCAGATGAAACTTTACCAGCATGAAAAAAAATATCAGAGCAATGCGCCTTGTACCCACCTTTCTTGGATTTAAAACCTTTTAACACAGACAAGAGAAGTTACGGGTGGTCTGCTGATGACATGTATCACGGGAGTATAAGGTCCAAGATAAAAATGGTGTTGTGCAGCAGAACTACATTCAAAGGTAATTACACTGAAAATCCCTTTAATTTTAAAATTACAATTAAATTTCGTAGAAGTTATGGTAGATGAAGTGTCTGTTCCATCTCAAGCTATCACCCAAAATTGTACCAATGGAGATTTTTCTTGAGCTTACTGGACCCTGATGTGAGAAGAACACAGATACAGACGATGTATTGAAATGAAAAAATAATCAAATGGTTACTGTGCGCATCTTTTCCTGCCGAAATAAAATTTGATGCTGCCAGGAGCAGGTAATAAAAATGTGATATTGGAAAATAGTGCAGCAATTGCAAGGTTCGTACGAACTTGAAATCTTCCACGCCATCAGATTTATAACAGATGGGATACATTATACGGTTTATAACAGTGAAAGTGTCATCATAATGGGAATTTATTCTGAAAAGACTTGGATATCAAAGTGAATACTGTTTTACTAGAACTAGGATCGTCATAAAAATTGGAGCATGTAAGATATGACCCTGGTACTGCAAAGTATACTTATAGGATTGAATACGTGGGAAAATTGCAGAGCAAGAAGAATTATGTAGATGGCCAAGAGTGCACAATGGCAGGTTAACAGTATTGGAAAGCCAGATTCGGTAACAATCTTACAAATGAGCGAGTCTTAAAAGACGGTAAAGTGGTAGAACCCTGGCAGCAATGAACCTTGGTTGGGGTTCTGAGATGATACCCGTGTTGTTATACAAATAATACCTTCTGTTCTGATAATGGAAGGAAGGAGCAGGAAAATATATCAAAATAAATTTAAAGAGGAAGTATTTTTATTGAATCCAATATTTAAAAAAAAATAGAAAAAAATTGTCTCTCAGAACAGCACTTGATAGTCTTCCAGAATAATCTCTAACACAGGTGGTGTAGTTTCCTTAAGTGGTGCGTATTTGGCTTCGTTTAGTCCTAAAACCCCAATGACTTTTCAGATGTTTTCTTTGTCCTGCAGATAAAGGATGTTGATGGCTTTCTCTAGGAAATCTTTTTCATTGGTTCTCATCCATATTGATGTACAGATTACTCCTCTTTAAACAGATGTACATCTTGCTGTGAAAGGGAAATGTCTCTAAGTTAGAGTCTTTGATGAGTTCGAACTTGAATTTTTTTCATTCTTGGAGCTTTGGTTATGAAATCAAAATGTTTTGAGAGCTTCGTCCAGACATTACTTGAAAAACAAATGTAGCGATTGCTGTTGCTGAGACGTACGAAAATACTGTTGTTGAATTTACTCTTTTCCTGTGTCAGTTCCGTGATTGCTGCCAAATGGTTTCATTGCTATTATTTATAAGGTTTGGGGTATTGAGCATCGATTTTAACGTTGACTGTGAGCTTCTGACTGGTGAGTGTGATGAATATGGAAAAGTACAAAATCGTAGGTTTAAAGCCCTCTCACAAGGTACCTACTGTTAATATGAAAACCATTCCATATTCAGAACTTTTTTAGAAACATTTAATACTATTTTTCTGTTTACTGTTTGATTGTTTAAAGAAAAAGTAACACACACTTAAATTGATTTGTGCCAGTAAATGGAGAGCTGATCAATCAAGGTACATACCATTCACTTCTTTACCCAAATATATTAACAGAGAAACACAAAATGGTAAAGCACCTACTTCTGTTTCAGTGTTTAACTGTTTTATGGTTTTGAAATACTGTATTTTTATCCTTTATATAATGACTGATTATAATTATTAAAACTGTGTAAAAGTCAGAATTTGAAACAGAAAACGGCTTTTTTCCCTTTGACTGTTAATGGTATATTTTGGTCTTCAAAGTATCTCACAGTTTATTAGGTGAATGTCATGTTCCTGGCAACCACAGTAGGCCAGTTGTGATGTCACTGTAGAAATTTTAACATGTGAATGGGTTTTAAAGAGTTAAAATTGCCAAATAAATGAATTATTCCAAAATTGATCAATGAATTTAATTGATATTTGGTATGTGGATGACAAAGTATAGAGCGTACTTCCACTTTATGGTGACCTTAAACTCTTGGCAGTAAGTCTATTTTAGCAACTTCAAGGTTACCACTTGCGCGGCCAAAAATTTGGCAAATTTCAGCTATATTTGGTACTTATATTTTATTTGGATTTTGAAAACTGGATACTTTAGAGTGGCCTTTTAAAATCTGAACAATAAGAACTTATAATTGAATTTTCTATTTTAAGAGGCTTTTTAAGTCACAATCTAAACCCCCCAGGACATGTGTTTGTATGTGTATCCCATTCTCTTTGGAGGGCATAACCCATCAATGTCCAAGAACTTGTAAGAAGCAGTCATTAGAAGGTAATGGCATCCATTACTATGTTTGAGGTGTTCTTCGAATATGCTGTCTCTTGTTTCAAAAGCGTATAATGTAATCTTATACAATTAACAGTGTACCTTTTCAGCATATCTGGTGTAAATGAATCTGGCATGGGCTAATTCTTTTGCAGTGATAGTCTTGGATTTTGGCCAAGTATTAATGGTGGCGATTCCAGATAAATACAGGAAATATGTACTATACCTAAAAAAGAGAAACCTTGATGTGCACTTTTCTCAACTGTGTCCTGATTTGTCGATACGAACGTAGAACCGGTCCGGGACAATGAAAAACCTCTGATTCTAGCATCATTGGTAGAGAAACCTTGATATGTACTTTTCTCAACTGTGTTCTGATTTGTGGATCCAATCGTAAAACTGGTCCAGCATAATATAAACCGGTCACAGCAAATTTGCCATTGGGGGGTATTCTTTCTCCCCAGACATCTTTATTACTTATGATAGAGACATGGGTTACACACAATATATATAATTACTGAGATGTCAATATTTAGAACAGTCAAGTTAATGAGCCATTTTTCCAAAAGGCCATTTTCACCGATAATTAACCCCCATTCATGAATTCCCCCTCCTCTCCTAATCCTGTGGTCGCCTATTACTGTGCGAGACGGTTCAAGGTTTGGGTTTCTGGGAGTCTCCAGCATTATTTCATGGCACCCCATCCTGGTGGGTGCCAAAAATAATGTCACACATTCCCCTTTACTACTTCTTTCTCAGGTTTTGCCTAGGAACACATCACTATATTCTACTTACATATGCAAAAATCAATACTTTATGTTAAAGTAAAAACTTGTGAAGGTAAAAATAGTCTTTGAGGTCACAAAAGATCCTATGTAGACATTTTTCCACATTTTACACATATTTTGGGCAATAACTTAAAAAAACTCTGAAAAAGTCGCTTACTGTATTAGCTATAGCTTCTACATGTAGTATTTGTCTGTGAAAAATCCAGTGAGTAACTTTCATTTTAATGTCAATGTTGGAGCCCAACTTAGGAGTCAGCCCATCTTAAGATGGGCTATAGCCCAACTTAGGATCCTAAGTTGGGTAGCCTATCTTAAGATAGGCTAAGCCCATCTTAAGATGGGCTAGAACATATTAGCCCAACTTAGGATAACTAAATTCAGGAATGATTTAAGCTAAAATTTCATATTAACCAGCTAGTTTACTATTAATTTGTTATGTCATATTCCATTGTTAGTTTTAATTATGAAATTGAATATAACCATGCTTGTTTATTTAAATACTTATATTTAAATTTTAGATTTGTTGTGCTTATCTCATCTTAAGATTTGGTTACATTTATTAACACAACATTATAATTTGTACGCATAGTTTTTATTTTTGAAATGAAATGACATTATTTAATTATTTTTCTACTTAAATGTTACTTTTTTTCTTTACATCATTATGTATTGATAGGATTTATCTTAATCCCCTTATTTTCCAAGGCTCTGTCTCAGTTAATTTGACAATGGGACAGTCATTAGGTCATAAGGTGTCTATTGTTCAACCATAGCTTTCTACTTGATTTGTTTCACTTATGGGGAGTGATTACTGGATTAGATTGTGATATATCTATTGCTTTACCATTTCTTTCAAGTTGATTTGTTTGAATATGCCTATAACTGGGGAAACTGGATTAGGTTTAGATTTGCCTTTTGTTCTAGCATTCTTTTGTACTTGATTTCTTTCACCTTTGGTTGAGTGACTAGCTAACAGGATTAATTGGGCATTGTTGTAAGACTCATTTAAGGTATTTGGGGTGATATTTTACATGTTTGTAAACAAACTGACTGATTTATTCATAATTTTCAAATGCTTAATGTTAAGTCTTAAATAGACATTTACCCGTATAAACTAACAGAAAACACCAATTTCATATACAATGTGTATTTAATCATTTTTATCAATTTTATGCATCAGTGTATTGTTTGACTAAATTAATCAAATTAGCTTGTTTGGATTTAATTACATTTTCCAATTAATTAATGTTACTGAGCTCCAAAGATAAAGCACTTTATAAAAGCTTTTTAATTGCTCTTTAATAATATAAAAAAGTAATTTTATAAATTTGTTGTTAAACTTAAAATATATAATCAGGCTCACCCATAAAATCCCCCACTCTTGGCTTTCCCCCTTATAGGTTTGATAGAATTAAACCTCATTATATTGAGAGATTACTTTGATGTTGATTTGTTTCACTTCATGATTTGAGGTATTCCCTATTGTGTACTTCACCTACCCCAAGTGAAACAAATCAACATCAACAGAATGTTGAAACAATAGGCACAAATCCAATTAACAAATCATTCCAATGAAAGACAATTGAATCAACATCAAAGGAATATTTTAATGCTGTCAAGGCTCAGGAAACAAAATTTGTTTTAGTTTCTGCAATTAAACACTTTTTGTTGAAGTTAGATATGTTAAACATATTGATATAAAATAAAAAGAAGTGCAAAATACAAGGGTCAGTTGAACTTATCAGTGTTAATATCATCTTTTTCATGGAAAATAATTCCCTTGTAAATAGTAAACATTATATTCCACATAAAAATAATTCTTGAAATAATTTATTATCTCAAGTTAGGCTGAAATGTCTTAAGATATATCTTAAGATAGGCTACCCAACTTAGGATCCTAAGTTGGGCTATAGCCCATCTTAAGATGGGCTGACTCCTAAGTTGGGCTCCAACATCAACAAAAAGGCGTCTAAAATGCCATCAGAAACCAACATATATGGATTTTTTTGGCACTTTTAAGCCCTATAGTTGTCAAATTATGTACCTAATACAGCTGAAATCTCGTCTGGGAATATATGATTATGTTCTGTTTACATGTGAGAGAAATCAAGTCTTTAAGTAGACATTTAACCTGTATCTGTGCCCTATGAACAACATACTCAGAAGTTTTTTTTTTTTAATTTACCAACAAATAAAAAATAGTTTACAAAAAAATAAAAATATATTATTATAATTGTGAATCACACAAAATGGGTGTTACATGGGTTCAAAATGCTACATATGTTAATGATTCATTAAGTCATTGCTTGATTGTTTTTTAACTGCATCCACCATATGCCATGCGCAGATATGCTATGGCTTCTTCCAAGACTTATTTCTTGTTTCTGCAATTGCTGTTGTGTCTAGTTCTGCAAATTACATTCTAAATACTTTTTTTAAGTGTAAAAGAGCGATGCTTTGTTTCTCTGTTTTGACTGAAATTAAATTGGAATACATATATTTACAGACTCGCTCACTTAAACAGCTTTATAATAACCATGTATACATTGGTGCTCAAAGAGATTCAGCTCTCTTGGATGCCTACATCGATATGTTACGCCAAATCTGTGAAATTGCCCAATTCGTGAAATAGGCATTTCACAAAACAGGCAATTTATCCAGTATTTGAAATGGGCAAAACTTGGGTTGCGTATTTCATAAAATGGGCAATACCATGTATGAAAAATAAATTTTCATGCATAAAAGTATTTTGTAGTTTTTTTGTTTTTGTGAACACTATTTCACACTTATTTTCATATTTTTTTTAGAAAATTATAATGTATTATACTTCTAAAATGATTAACCACTCTGGTACACTTTTATTAACACAAAATATACACTTAGGCATTAAGATATTCAAATAAAAATATCTTTTTTCAATTCAAACATTAAATTGACATAAACATATACTTATTGTAGATAAATACCATCTTCATTGGATTATGATTTACAAGTGACAGCATATTGTCTTGTTATTTATCCACATTGTCACAAAATTTGTGCTAAAGCTTTTAAACCACATAATAAAACTGTAACCACACCTTAGGACCTGTGTTTCTAGAGGGCCCAATGGCTAATTGCAATTCACCATGCATATAGGTTGACCCCATATAAAAAGAATGCTAATCTTACTGAGAGGCCATTCCAGTTTCTTTCATTAATTAGGACACATAATTTACAGTTTAGCTTTTGATCTAAGATAAAGAATGTACATTGAATAATGGACCCTTTTATTTCATATTTTTGTGACATAGATATTGTAAAGTTGTAAGTTGTGTAAATAAGTTACTCTTAAAATGTAGATAGTTTATTGTTGTTACCTTTAACTGTTTAATGTTTTAGTTGCATTCATAAAATCGTGGACCCTTAATCGTGGACAGTGTGTGACAAAAAAGGTAAAATGGGCGGGACTACTGAAAGTCTGGGATTAAGTTCAGATCGGCCTGAGGATGCCCCAGGCGGCCACAGACAGGTCTGGGACTAAGAACCGATTAAGCGATTTTTCTAGTCGTAGACAAACCGACTGGGTCCCAGGACACCTCAGGCCTCCTGGGACTAAGGCCCGACTAACCCACGATTAAGTCCCGACCCTCCAAGGTGTCCTGAGGCATCCCCAGGCTTCCCCAGACTGAGATGCCCGATTCTTGTTTTGCAATGGGACTAAGGGTCGCAGGAGACCTGGGACTAAGGTACTAAGGGTCTGGGACTAAGGGTCGGGGACTAAGGGTCGCAGGCGGCCTGGGACAACATAGGACTGTGTAAATTTGGTCTGAGGAGGCCTGGGACTGGACATTTTGTTTATGGCGGGAAAAAATAATCGGTTGGGGTCAGGAGAAATATCAAACATGTTTGATTTTTCACACCGCCTCAACCGACCACAACCGACCCTTACAGGACGCCTGGGACTAAGCAAATTTTTGGAACCGATCCCCCAAAACCCTTAATCGGGAGCCTTAGTTGTGTGGTGGAACACCCACATTAAAGATATTGGCCAAGTTTTTTCTTCATCTATGCATGGAAATTATATTTTCATAAATATGATTGCCTATTTCATGAAATGAGCAAGCCACAATTGAATCAATTGCCAATTTCATGAAATGGACAAGTCAGTTGCCTATTTCAGGAAATGTGCAAAATTATTGCCTATTTCATGAAATGGGCAATTTCGTGGATTGGGCGTGGCATATATATGTGAAAAAACAACCATTCTGCTTAAAGGTATTGCTTCTAAGTTCAACAGGCACTGATATTTTTCTTTAAGTTTGACGTAATATCTTCAATGACGAAAATGTATTGGTAGTTGCGTAAACTTATTTCTCAGATGAGACAAAAGAACAAGCATTAGTGACCAGAATTTAAGTCATGCATTATTTTATTTAATATCTAGTTAAAGACTGGTGTTTCTTCGTTTCTGATACACATATAATTTCTATGGGGTAAATACACAGATTTTATTCTGATTGTTATATAAACTACAGCCAAATTCAATATATCAGCTGAAAAAGGCGATTAATATTTAATATAACTATACCTGTGATTGTTTTCATATGTGATATGGGATAATCAACTTTATTTCACAAAGTAATAATGTGAAGTTCAGCATAACTTGTGGACTCAGACACCCTTGAAACCAAGTAACCAGAAGATAATTTCTGGCATTTGCTCGGTAAATTAGATAAATTACCAGAATTTGTTTTGAAATATCACAAATTTAAAAAGAATACAGTTCAAAGTAAAATATTGGGCTTTCTTTTAGACAAATTTTACATGTTCAGACATATTTCACTATTCTTATCAAACATGTTCTAAAATTTAATTAATATATTTTGATAAACTGTTTTGTATATAACTCATGAATCCATTAATTGACAAATCCAATCTGTGGTAGGAACCTTTATGCTGCTTAATAAGAAAAACTACCATATTGGCTATTTAGGCTATTAATATAAAGTAGATATTATATGTTACTTTACTTAGGATACAACTAAGAGACCATTTTGAAAACTTGGGTAACACTTTTCTCCTTTTGAGGCAGAGAATCAATCATTTATTTTAATATGGACTTCCTGTATCTCAAAGAAAATAATTTTACAGTTTTTGCATATAAAAAGGTATATTTTGTCACTGATTACAATTTCACAATGTTGAACTTGTGTGGGAAATTATACCCTATTATTCTTAAATTGTGAATCAGGTAGAATAGATACATTTACCTTGTATGTTGCACTGTTGCAAGAATTACCTGGACATGTTTCTTGTTTTGTGATTCAGAGATGGAGGCCTTAGAAAAAGTTTTTTTTAGGTTGAGAGAATGCTCTTATCATACCAAAAGATTATCTGCGGTATGGATACAGTAATTACTTTGTTCAGTAATGTTTCAATTTCTTTTGAGCGGTGATCACCCTTAGAGGTGTCCACTAGCGGATCCAGAGGGGAGGGGGTCAGGGGGTTCGAACCCCCCCCCCCCCCCACCCCCCTTGAAAAATAATGTAAAGGGGTTCAACATAAAATACAGAATTATTTCTTGAGAGTGGTGTTAAATTTACAGGAAATGCACTATATTTGTACCAAAATTTTTTTTCCCGGGGGTCATGCCCCCTGACCCCTTTAGTTATAATATATCTGATGTGAACCCCCACCTTACTCAATGTGAACCCCCACCTTACTCGAAGTTAACCCCCACCTTACTTAAAGGCTGGATCTGCCCCTGGGTGTGGTTTTTATGTTTTATTCTGCTTATTCTTAACTGCTAATATTTTGCTTGGGTAAGTTTTGTTTCTCTCAGGAAACATTTGATGCATAATAATCCATGTTAGGGTAATGCTCAATCAGTGTATTTCCAGTTGTACTAAATTTACTTTTGGGACCTGTAGCATAGCAAGATTATGGGAGTGTTTCGCTGGTGCTATGCGTTTGCAAATGCTTTATGGACGGTTGGTTCCTTTGTTTACAGAATGAGTCAGCGTTGGTTATGGTTTCCCAGCATGACTTGTTGGTTATGTTAGATATTTTACTGACTATCTATGATCCCAACTGTGGCTCCTCCTGTCTACGTCCTGTCATGGTCACTCCCAGACCAGTCCTATAGTGCAAATGTCTTATTGGAAAACTTGTATGCAAGTACACTGACATTACCCCACGTTAAGCCATACAGCAATATTGATCATACTTGAAAGAAAACCGGCCTGTCACAAGCAGCCAAGACCTGACTTGTTCGTTTTCTGTCAAGACAGAAAGTCTCAAAGTCTTTTGATTCACAGTCGGTTTAAAAGGAGGAAACCATCAAGACAGTTGTAACAACAGACAACCTGGTAAGTGTATAGGACAGGTTTGTTTCATATCACTGCTCATGACTTGTTAGTTATGGCATCTGGGCTATGGGGGCACAGACTGCATCATTTTGATTTTTATACTGACGGATGACAACTGTTAGCAGTGAGATACACCTTTGTTTATTGCGGGGTAATAAAGTTGGGATTTGGTGCATAGATATGACTTTTGGTAGCTAGATGAAAAGCTTTTTGTTTCCTTAAAAATGCTGGCTCGATTTAATTCATGAGATGGATCCTAAAAAGTCAGAAAAGAATGTGAGGATGTGTTTCTACAGAGACTTATCCTTTATGGTTGGGGATGTTATTGTACAGTAAAAAGTCACTAATAATTCATCCTCAGGGATATGTTCATTTTTGAAGTTTGCTTATATATCCCTTACTTATGATTTTGTGTGCACCCTTTTTGTAAGTGAGCAGTTGGGTTTACGACTACTATTGCAGACTCCTTGTCTGCATACTTAATTTAAGGTACTGGGTTACCTGTGTGTGAGTTCGACCCTCACAAGTGGCAATACTGAATACCTGTCCAAATATGAGCCTGGCTGTTGAATAGGATATAAAACCCCAGCTGTCACCTTTGAAAATTGTCTGCATACTAAATGACTCAGCCAGGATTCTATATTGTTAATTTTCTCTGATCAAAATAGACTATAAGGTTTAGTTGCTCCAATCATTTAATTTGAAATTTTCTTTTGAACAAACTTATTGATCTGTTGAAGGATGCAGTTTCTGAGTAGATTTATTTTGAAGCCGTTGTGTATATCATGATATTGATATTTGTCTATATTCTCCCAGTGTTTTGCGCCTTCCTTGCTTTTATTCACTAAATCAGTAACACAGTATGAACATTGAAACTTTAAACAATATTTTGACGGTTGAAAACTTGCATAAGTTCGAGGTGCTTATGGAACTGATTGAAATCGATTTGCCAGATGATTCTATAGAGGGATAAACTGTTTTGCTGCTGTTTTAGAAGTTTACTTGTGTTCAGGTAATGGGTCATTAAATTGAATGAACATTTTGTGGCCAATGTGGCGATTAAATTGATTTTCTTTAGGTAGAATGTCAAGCTGGGTACTTATTGCAACTAGTACAGCTTATGCCTTTAGATTAGCCATGGATGCATCTATTAATTTTGAAAGAACAATTATGTACATCACAGTATATTGGAAGTAATTTAGTATAATACTACTGATATACTAATATTTTGGGATCTACTGTCACTATTCGCAGTTCAGCTTAGCAATGAAAGACTTCTGGGGTCCTATCCAAGTGGAATCTTGCTGGATATGGACCTAAATATTAAACAAACCACCCTCTCTAATTATCTGTGATAGTTTTCAACAACTGGCTATAGATATGATGAAGCACTTACGATTTTATGAGATATAATGTTGCAGATAATTGATTTTAAAAATTCTCGATAGAAACATTGTGTTACAATAATATCATGTGTTGTTCTATATTTTAGATAAAGAAATCTATTTGATTGTCATTATTGGAATCATGGCTGTTGTGATAGCACTTCTGGTTATTATACTCACCGCTCTAGTTGCCTGTTTGATAAGAAAATGTAAGTTACTATGTGATGCTTTAAACAAGCAGCTACTCAATAATAATATTTATAACAATTGGCTTAATGACAATTAAACAAATTTTAGTTGGTTAAACATATGTTAAGCTGCACAATCTATGTTACGGTTTTTCATAATAATTGCAACAAAGCATTAGAACTGCAAGAAATGTTCTATTCTGTATCCCCTCCCTTTTAAACCTTTACAAAATCCCCTCCCCATCCCAGTCACACAATTTCTTGTTTCAATGTCACCCACCATCTTTATGCTGTTGAAACCCAAATATAGGTAGCACTTTACTCTAGGAAGTTTGAGTCCTGTATTGCTTAGCTCACTGAAAGTTTTACTTGCATTTAAAAGTGGATGGATGATTTGAAACCAAACCCAGAGAAAACAGAATTCATCATTATCAGGGATAGATATGTTAGAGAGTTCTGTATGCAAAAAAAGTCCCAGCTTCTTGGACATTCTATCTCTTCTAAAGTTAAGGACCTAGGTGTTACTTTTGATTCTGGAAACACTTTCGCTAGTCACATAACCAAGGTTTGCTGCGCCTGCTATTATCGCAAGGACATCAGACGCATACAGACATCCCTCAGTGTGAAAATTGCAGCACTGCAGGCATGCTCAATGATAAGCAGTCAATTTCCCTTCTGCAATTCCCTACTCTATGCTGTGAATAAATATAATGTAGTTAAACTAAATCTAACTAAAAAAACATTCAAAATGGCTCTGATGGAATTGTTACTATAGTTGATAAAATAAGATATGTTAGCTTTTTATCTACAAAACTAAGCTGGCTCTCCATTTTATACTCATCTTGTTTAAATTGCTCAAATACAACCTCATTACATTCATGGTCATTAAGTTCTCCAAACCTATATACTTATCATCCTTTATCAAACCTACGCACCTTAGTAGTGGAAATCGAATATCTCTTTCCGCAGTTTGTCCTAAGAAAGTCATGGTGAGGTTTTGCTATGGCTTCTCCCACAAAATGGAATGAACTTCCACATTCAGTCTGAACACAGTACACAATTACAGGGTTCAGAAGCCAGATTAAAGTTACTTCTTTAGAATAGCTTATGCTCCACCATGGTATATATCTCCTGGTGGGTGCTAAATTGGATTTCAATCTGACAAGTCCCTGGACGTTTCCTTTTAGACCTCAAGTGCTTAAGAAGATGTTTCAATAATTTTACGATCTATAAATTTTTCTATTATATTCTATATTTATAACAATTTATATCTAAATAATTAGGGTGATAAACACAAAAGTGTTTACATTTCTGTACAAATCTATTCTTTTTTTGGATAGGCATGAATAAAAAAACTGCATCATCGAAGCATACATCATCCAACAGAAATCTTGAACCTGAGAGTCTTCCTCTCAGTGAAAAGGTAAAATTGTCGCAACCTTTCTTCTACTCTTGGAAAAGTGAACTGAGTGAATGTTTCAATCATTGAGTGTAATTATGGTCTTTACAGATAATGATATATACACACATTGTATGACATACTGTCTCTCTATCTGTCCTTGGACTTTCCCTGTTTGATCTAGCGCGCATTAGAGGATGCTGTATCAATTTTACGCTATATAAATGTTTATATTTTATTCTGTATAACCAAAATTCTTGTTTATATTTTCTTGTAAATCAGATCATTATAGTGCGTTTGACAGGTATATATTCGTTACATGATATGATACATCGTTTTATGTCCTTTTAGCTTTATTTTCAGAGAAAATACAACATGTAAATAAACTAAATTTCCCAAGCGCTTTTTTCACATCAAAATTGCGGCACAAAATGAATTCAGTTCAAGTTAATCATCATTTGCAAATAGAGTGGCAATTGATTTTCATTTTATGATCATGCTGAAGTCGACCCTTTTGTCATGGTACCATATACATAAACAGATTTCTTGTTAAACTTAAATCAAGTAGAAGAGATGTCTAAAATGTTTTATTAATACAGGTGTTCCACTGGAGCCAACCCATCGATAACTATATTTTTTTTTAGGGTCAAGACTACTGTTTACATGGTCAGTTATACATTCCCGGCCTATTGTGGTGGGTCGGTAAAATATCAAGCATGTTTGAAATCTCCACCACCATTGCCAACCCTTGTAATAGACCCTGAATTCATCCACTTAGCAACAGGCCTGTCGGTTAACTTAACGGCCTGTTGGTTAAAGTTCCTGGCTTGTCAGTAAATCAAACAGGCCTGTCTGTAGCAAGTATCTGGCTTGTCCCAAATATGGACATCCAGACTGTACATAATGATTCACCAACAGGGCGGGAAGTACTACAGTACAGATGGTAATTTTAGCCAGCCTGTCTGGAAGTTTTCCTGACAGGCCTGTAAAGTTTACATTACAGTAACTTTAACTGACTGGATCCCAGAATCGGAAAGTTTTAATAACCGACAGACCGGGAACTGTAACTGACAGGCCGGTAATATTTTTCCTGTTTGCAGCTTCCCAAACCTGTGGCTAGTCGGCAGACAATCTGCATATATTTGGGCTTTGATTTGTCGAGAGATAACTGGTGTGCAGCTTTTCTATTAGGTTTCTTTTTGTAAATTAGCTTTGTAAAGTATTGAGCTAGGTTGGACTGGCTGGGAGTGAAACCTGTTCTTTGAGGTTTCATTTTGTATTTTATTTTAACTTTTGTCTTTTAAAACAAGCTGTACAGGTAATTGATCAGGATGACAAGGGGCAGAAACAGAAAGGTTGAAGTACCTACAGATACTCAACTACAGTTTGAGTTGGGAGACACAACTGAGGATATAGAGAAAAGGAGAAGGGAGAGAGAGGAGAAGGATGAGAGAGAGAGGATAGAGCAAGAGGAGAGGGACGGGGAGAGGAGGGAGAGTGAGAGGAGAGGGGACAGTGAGGAAAGGCCTGATAAGAGAGCTAGGACGGACATGGATGCTGATGTAAAATCCACTCATTCCAGACAGGGCAAATGAAGTCCATTTTCCTGAGTGATTCTGATGATGAAGCCATTATCGAGTTCATTAAACAGCATGAGAAATTTTATGACAAGACCAACAACAGTTTCAAAGACAGGCAGAAGAAAGAAAGACTTTGGGAGACACAGGCAACCACAAGGAATTTACCCGTGAACACCGTGAAGAAGTGATTCGAGACTCAAAGTTCCAGATATGGCAAGGTCACCCAGAAGACGTCAGGACAAGCAGCTGAGAAGAGCACAGAATGACAGACCTGGCTGAAGGATAGTTTCAGTTTCCACGAGGTCAAATCAGAATGAAGGGAGTTTCCAAGTCTCACCACTGAAACCTTCTGCATCAACAGCCACTGAATCAGTTACAGATGCTTCCAGCATCACTGAGTCTGAGATGGAAATCAGCCTGCCTGACATCAGATGTTACTCATCAGCCTTCGAGCACTAGTCCCAAGTGATGACAGCCTGCAGTCACCACCATCACTGCTGAGGATCCAGTTTTAGATCAGTTCCAGCAGAAGAGGTCTTTGATTTCCGTGTTTCTTGATGCATGTCAGTCCAAGAGAGTCATTCTGCAACTATCTCCACTCTGACATTGAACACCTGGAGGAGAGAGAATTTTTGACCTTCAGGAATGAGATGAAACTTCTCACTGATATACAGTGCAAGGCAGAAGAATGCAAGAGACAGGTCACCACAAGTCAACATGTCACCACATTTCAACTTCCACAAGCAACACAGCCCACAGCAGGACGAGAATACATGCTCACCATCTCGGATTCTCAACCAGTCTCCGTACCAGTTGTGCAACCTGCACATATAGCCTCAACACAGCCTGCTACAGTGATTGGCAAAGTACAACAACCCCAGGGGCCTGCTTCAGTGTCAGTACAGCCAATGTTTTATGCAGTTGTAGATGACCAACAACCAGTGACTTCCAGGCAACTGATTTACAGCCTGAGTACTACCAAGACTGCCAATCTACCTTCAGTTGCAGCTTTTCAACAGGAGGAAGGTCAACACAACACTTCTAAATTCCCAGTGTACTGCAGTATCAGAAGATAGACACATCACAACCATTTTCACCCTCTCAACTTCAACCAGCACCATCACCAGTGCCATCTTCCACTCATCAAGAACACTTAAGACCTCCCCGCCAGTCCAGCCAGCATAGTCAGCCCAAGTGAGCAGATCAGCCCGCACAAGTCACACCAACCCGGCCCTTCTAAGGGCCACCCAAATCTTTCTAAAGCAATTAATAAGCTGAATGTCTGCCCCAAAACAAAAATGCGCACTGTTCAATACTTACACTTTCCCAAAATACACAAAAAATTGTGTGAATGAATGAGTGAATATTGTACGAAAAATAATAAAGTTCCAACACAGTACAAGTTAAAAAAATAAAAATGAAATAAAGCAAAAAAATAAGTAAAAAAAAATAGAAAAACAAATTCTCTAAGACCTCCCCCCTTAAAAAAAGTAAAGGTAATTTTGACACATAGTCTCACCCCGTAACCACCCCCCTCCAGAAACAAAAATAGCCAATGTACAGACACCAAGTCACTTCCCCCAACTCCAATCACACCCAGCATAGATGTATATGGTTTAGTATGTGTGGAGGGACAAACAGAAGAGGGGACACCATAACAAAATATCTCATCTCATCTAATCTAATGTGGACTTTTATAGCACTTAATCTCCAGGTCGTACCAAGAAGATACAGATGTGACGGGGGAGGCTATGGTGGGTAGGCTTTTGCAAACCGGTATGTTTTAAGCTTCTTTCTAAAGGAGACAACTGATGTTGCACTGCGAACATCTTGAGGGAGGTCATTCCAAATCTTAGGAGCATCAAAGGCAGAACTAAAATGTTTGGCTGACTTAAAGACTGATTAATGAAAAGAAGGAACTGTAAGGTAATGACGATCTGGCTGACTATGCACAGTACTAAAAGACAAGAATGGTTCAAAATAAGAAGGAGAACCACTATGCAAAAAATTATACACAAGTGTTGCAGTTTTGAAAATTCAACGGCTTTGAAAATATGGCTTTGATGAACCTTTGAATATTTTTTTTAACATTATATTTTCAAATTGTTTTTGGCCAAATTACAGGGACAAATTTCTTAAAACATTTTTCTCAAAACTTTATATTTCGGGCCACAGTTTAATTTGGGGGCAAGTTTTTTTTTTCTTACACAATAAACCCAAGTCAAGTTAATGTGGCATGTGGACTTTGTAAATGGAGGACCTGAGTTTAAATCTGTGTCGGTTTATATTTCATTTTTGGAAATGTGTTTGGGATGTGTTTGTGTTGTGGCATTTTTGGGGGGGGGAATCGGGTTTTTATAGTAAACACTTTTTTGAATAAAAGTACTTGGAATTTTTAAATAGTCCTTAAAAGGATGATTTAAGACAGCATCTTCGCCCTCAGTCTTCTCCCTCAGTCTTAGACTCTGTCTGCCTGCCCAGCCAGCTTAAAATAGTCTTTCAGTAGGTCTCTTTGATGTTTGGCCTCCATGATGTGTTTCTGAAGTTGTGCTGTGGTTGGTGGTCTGACTGCTCCCCTCTGACTGCTTCTCAGCATGTTATATAGTATCACACATGTTAACACAATGTCCCTCACTACCATGGTGGTCAACAGCACCTTGAATCTCTTGCCAAGGATACCAAATGAGTTCTTGACCACCCTCCTGCCCCTGTAAATTCTGTAGTTGGCAATTCTTTCTTCTCTGGTCAGTTGACGTCTGCTGTATGGTTTGACCAGCCAAGGCATCAAGGCAAAGGCATCATCCCCCAGCAGGAAGTAGTGTAGATTCGGCCCCCCAGGTGCAAGTGGTTCAGGTGGTGACAGTCCCAATCTTCCAATGACAATTCCTTTCTTGAGTTTGCTCTGGTTAAAGATCTTGCCTCAATGTTTACCCACAGACCTGTAATCTGTGTCGACTAAAGCCAAAAGTACCAGGGAGAAGTAGCCCTTGTAGCTGAAATATTCACTGCCTGACTTCCTTGGCTTTTTGATAGCAATGTGTTTTCCATCTAGTGCACCGACTGCATGGTGACATTCCATCTGTTTCTAAATCTTTTTCTTCCAGTCTTCAGGATCACAGGGACACATCAGATACTCGTGTTGAAATTCTTTCAAAATGGCTTCTCAGACTGGGGGGCAAACCTGTAGATGGTCATTCCAACACTCTGGTGGTATTGCAGTGAAGTGTAACATCCCCCTGTGGATAAGTGTAACTGCCATGTCCAACCCAATTTACAGTGGCTTTCTGAAGTTGATAGTAGACTTCCTGAGGCAATTCTTTTCTCAATCAAATAAAAAAATGCTGGTTCCATCCTGGTAAAGTTTCTGTAGCCTGGTATGTCAGTAGTGATTAGCTCGTCCAAGAGTGTTCTGTAGCATCCTCTCTCTCCCTCTGTAATATCCAAGGCATAACCCATGGCCTCTGTGGTTTCCTTCTCCTTCTGGCTGGTCGGGGTGGTGATACTGGCTTGGCAGTTGCTGGGTTTTGCAATATGATGACATATGAAAAGAAAGGTAACTCAATAAAAACAAAAGGACCCTCAATTAATCTAGCTGCTCTTGATGTGTGTCATCTTAGAAGTATGAAATGAATGACACATCACGGGGGAGGGGAGTTTATATAGTGTGATATGGAGTACAATTCTGGATCCCGACTATGGAACATGCTCCCAGCTTGTCTTGTCTTGTCTTCAAAGTTAGGGGTTTAAGGCTTGTCATAGTAGTTCTACGACTGGCAATGCAAAAAAACATCCCGGACCCTGTCTTGTCAGGATTGTCATTACGTCCTGTCTGTAACTTTACTGTCCTGTCAAGGTTTTCATAACCAAATCACCATTTTTGCGCCCCTTTTTCTACTACCCTACGACTTTTGCAACCAATCTAGAGTTGTAGGGTCAGCTCTAGTAGAACACCTGCATAACCTAAAACTTAATGAAAGAATTTGTCGATTATATGACTTGAATTGCCCTGCATATGAGTTTCATTTTAACTGATTTGGCATGTTTATTCTGACCTATAAAAACATTTGTATTTAAAATACTCACGGTTATTGAAAGCCCTGATAGTATGACAGAGGAATATATATTTATTTCAATTTTAAAGAATCACCAACCAGACAACTCATTATATGTATATAAAGTGTTCCTGGAAAGTAAGAAAGGAAACGTTGTACAAGTAAAAAGGCAATGTCTGCATATCAAATAAGTTTCAATAATTATTATAACATTATTTTTTCTTTTGATTGATATATAAGCATATGTGGGCTGGATAAGACATTGTATTGTTTATTTTGTGTTTTTTAATGTTACATTTCACTATAATAATTAAAATCTTTTATTATCACACATGATATAGTGATGCTGTGTAGCTACTAGAAAATAGCCACTGTTTTAAAACCTCTGATTCCCAAAACCAGTCACTATCATATTAGTAGTACACAGTGTGCATTTAACCCCTATACTGCAGTGATTCAGTTGTCTATGCGCAGCTGAGCTGTCATTTTATGAAAAAAACTGTGTATGAATATGATGGGTGCTATTTCCATTGGCATCAGTGAAAGATGCCACAGAGATAGGAAAGAAGCTGAAATACACCAAGGACAATTTAGAGAACCTGTAGACACAAGATTACAAGGTGGTGGTCATGCCACAGTGTGATTATGAAAAAAAAAAATAGATATATATCAGACCCCTTACTATCAGCATCACAAGAATGGTTTGAAAGAAGCACATATTTTAGATAATGTGAGAAAAAGAGGTCCTTATGGAATGGCTGAAGGGGATATTGAAGTGCCTGAACATTTTTGGGAACACATTTCTGAGCTGATTGGGGTGACAATAAAAGCGGAGAAATATGACATGGTCAAATGACACAGAAAGCTGTTGATAGGAGGGATGAAAACCAATCAATTTTTTTTCTGCTCATGTCTTTACTGAAATGGTAGAATCTCCATCTGCTGAGAGACGATTTTGCCAAAATAGAACTGACCAAAACCTGTGTAACTCTTTATTATCTCTGCACATGTGTAAACAGAGTGAACCACAGTGTTACGGCGGTCAAATACACACTATGTACCACTTATATCGTATGATAATTGAACTTTAATATGGCAGATGTTTACAATTCTACATAATTTCAGTTAAAATTGCACTTTATCTGAACATCAACTCATGGTTTGTGTTATAATCTACTATCACCCACATTCCCTGTTATATGGGACTACCACACTCCCATTTAGACATATATTCCATGGTCCCAATTATCAGTGCATCTCTACAAGTTTCAGGTTATTGCTTGATTTCTCTATGTACTATTTAGTTATCTCAATATGTCAAAAGCTATTGGGGGCTACATTGCCCGTTATGCAGGACTACCAAATTACCATTGTAGATATACATGTATTTCCCATATTCCTAAGTTATCAGGACACCTTTCAAGATATTTTTGATAATGCAAAAGCTATTTATGTATATCCAGATAACACCAGTTTCGTATTTTGTGTCAATTGTTACTGTTGCGTCTTGTGTTCTGAGTGTTTTTATTGTGTTTCAGGATCCAATGTAATGTAAGTGAGCCATGGGAAGTGCAAGGTATTTCACTTATAGTATTTTTTATTCCTTTCAGCCTTTTTCTTTCGTTTTTTTTTTTTTTTTTTTTTTTGGGGGGGGGGGGGGGGGGGGGGTTACACTTTCCACTGGAACTATGTTTCTTAGAGTGTACCTCACTCCATGTCAATAATTAAGACATATCTCTCTTCCTACAGCAGTTCTTATACTACCTGGCACAGTCAGAGTGGTGTTGGTAATTTCCTTGTCATTCCAAAGTTCTAGTCCTGTATTGACAAATCTGTCAAACAATTCGGTTAAAGTCTTGCTTATTATGCTTCCAGTGTTTGGAATGCTCTTCTTTGTGATTGTGATTTTTGCCCCCTAGCCTTTTTCAGAAAGCAGGTGAAAACCTACCTGTACTCCAAAGCATATTCACTTAGTCTCAATCATTCCCTGACCTTCTGTCTTTGAAAATAGAGATGAAGTGATATAAAAGTGGAATTGGTATTACAATTGATTAAATCCATCAACTTGCACATATTGGCTCTGGCTGAAACTCAAATTAGTTCCTCTAACAATGTCGTTTGGCTCAGATTGTGTTGTTTCAGAAGCCTCTTTTCACTGATCACAGTGGTGGGATATACTCAGGAGTGCTTTCTAACCTATTATTGTAAACTCACCTAGTTTGTTGCTGCTTGCTTACATTGGAATAGGGGTTCATATCTACTCCTTTTCTGGGTGATTTTTTTGGTATTGTCTACTGGTTTAAGGTACATTATCTGTGGTTATAAATGTTTATTTAGATTGTTCTTACAAGTCCAGATTCAATGATATTCTTCAATCTTGCAAATATGAACAAGAGCATCAAAGGTCCACCAAATATTCTAATGTAGACTTTTGGTTTAATGACCCTTTTTATTCAAGATTAGATTTGAGAGGACTGCATGGGCGCAGTTACAGTGTTTGTAATTTCTTGTTTTCCCTCTCCGTTGATTCTTCCTGAACGAAACAGATAGTCTGACTCTGCACTAAGTCATACTCACCTTAGCTTTCACATCTACGTCTCATTCTGTGTTGCTTGACCGCTTTTTTGCCCCTGGAACCTGAAATAAAATGACTGTTTTGGTGTTGTTGCACCTTTGGGTCCCCCAATAGAGGAGTGATTAAGAGCTATAAAAGTCCAATTGCAATTCCAATTGATATTCTTTTAAAGCCGTCATAAGGTGTCATACTGCTTTTTTTCACATCAAAAGCAATAAACTTTCAGTCCTCTGAACATTATTCCGCACAAATCCTATGCTGTAGGCTTTATATTTAAAATATAAAGTATCAATACACAAACTATGAACAAGATAGTTGTGAAAAACTATTTCAGCCTTTAACTAATTCAGTTGTTCATAACCATTGTGATAAGAAAATAATTGTAGTTAATGATTTCAATGTCCAGCGAATGAAAAAAAAAAACAACTGAGGCTAATTTATAAAGTTTTATTAAAGACTTTTCACAAGTTTATATTTGACATTTAAGAAATGTAAACGAGATTCAATTCATACATAGAGACATAGCATGATTATTGGACCATCTCCAATAGCTTTCACTACGGACACCAAAGTCTTACCTTCAACCCACATTATGGTTTGGATTGCGCTGCTCTTAAACTGCCAATTTCAAACTCAGAAGAGAGGTCGAGGTACCAGGAAATTAAACAATCTTATTAATAATCATAACTATACAATATATAAAATATATATTTGAGAACACATTCAGTCCAATAAATAATGTATTTTAACATTACTTAATTTAAGCCTATATTGAATGTGGTCTCCAATATATAAGAGAGACCAAAGACCAATTAGAAAGAGAATGTATGAACACCATATGAGTGTTCAAAGGTTCACTACTTACAATTCGACCTGTCACCCAACACCTCATTCAACACAAGCATAGTGTCAAAAATATGGAGCTCCGCATTGTGCAATGGCTGGTGGAGGCCAACAACACAGAGTCCTCCACTAAATGTAAAGGACATGAATTATTTTATATCTGGGCCTTAGCCACCCTTCACCTAACGGGTATCAATATATTTGTGTGGGTCTATGCCAACTTTTTGCAACCCTAACCCAGGTGCCAACCTGTTATATTTTGCTATATTGGGCACCTCACCAAAAGGCACTAAAACCCATCATAAATGGTCAGTGACACAAACATTTCACACATTATGCTAAATGACACATGACATCGTTTTAAGATCAACACTACTTACGTCATCATTGCTCAGTACCATATAAGATCAGTAAGTTACAATCTTGCCTTTAAATTTACAGCTGTGAAGATAGCATTAATAACAGTGTGCTTTTTGATTCACTTGTGTGCTTAAACATGTTTAGTGTGAGTGTTGTGCTCAATTTTACCTGTTTTATAGAATTGAAATGTGGTTCACTTGCAGCACATGCCATAAAACTTATTCACATAGATCACATCTTAGAACCTACACAAAAAGTGCCTATCTGAATTATAGAATTAAAAGTGTCAAGTGTGACCAAGAATTTAGAAGAAAAGAGTACTTACATTACACATTGTCATAGTAATCTGGATACATTTTGTCAGATACGAAATTGTTTAGAAAGTGAGTCTAGAAAATTCTCATCTAACTAGTCATGTTTTCCTGAGGACACCATAAATGCCAATCAGAACACTCAACTGGATCTGAGTGACTTCAGTGACAGCTTGTGGCCAGAGAACAACACATCATCTCCGCCTCAGACACAGAATCCTGCTCGCAAAGCATGCACAGTATCAACTATCACTATGTACTGCAAGACCCAGATTTCAATCAGTACACAGACTGATATCTGTGACTTGCCACCAAAGAAGACAGTCATTCACATTAGATGTAACACCACCCCGATATTTATGAGAGACAGGGACACCCAGTTTCCATCCATCATGGTTTGTAAAGGAATATCACCACACTGTTTTATCATTGATGAACACACAGTGGCAAACTTCTAACATGAGGCGTTTCCACCTTTAACAACTGATTGCTATATTCTCAGCTGTTTCACTGAGTGTCAAATCGAAAGGGAAGAAAGAGGACTACCAAGGTGTACAGCCTACCCCTCTTCAGGGGTTCCTCTTAAGCAGATTACCCCAAAGGACACTTTACCCCATCACCTGTCATCAGAAATCACCGAAATCCACAAAGAAGAAAAAACAGTGACTTTAATTGGTTGGATTATTTGGAAAACTTGTGTCAAAACATTACACCACCACAAAATGGATATTAAAGTTTTGGTGAAGTATTTCACAATAATTCTACTTTTGACTGTAATATTTATTTACACACTTTTCTATTTGTTCTCAGCATAGATTGGGCTTTAATTTAGTCCAGCTTATTTCATATATTAAAGATAATATTTTTAACATTTGCGTTTGATTTTTATTCAAATATTTTTTAAAGATAATTCAATCTATAAATATGATCCATGGTTTAACTTGTATTCAAATTATGTTCTAATCCACATTTGTTTTCATTCAAAACTGAACACAATAGAATTTTTTCAAATTTGTACCCAAATTTGTACCCAGTTCATGTAAATAAAAACGATTTCTAGGCATGCACACACTCTGTTGGATTGCCAACCATTCATGTAATTAGTTTATTCTAGCCTACAGTTATTACGGTATAATACTATTATGGAATTATGAATTATGGGTGAATTAGTATGAATAATCATCAATAATTAACACACATTGAATCAATACAACTGAATCTAGTGGTTTGATTCAGTGCCACACTATTTGGATCTAACAATTCCACCTATATCTGCTTATAAAGCGGATTCCTTGAGAGGTGACTGAAACAAGCATACTCTTCACTCCTGTAAATCCCACCTGAAGATAATGCCTTAGGAGAATGCAACTCCATGGAAAATAGGATAATGTTGGTTGTCAGTATCCACACAGAATTCATCATTTGTTCTGTGAGATAATAATATGACACAAATGTAGATAATAAAACAACATTCTGTTATTATCTAATTTTATTATCTGAACATTTAATCTCAACATAGGTTAATTATTAATCATCATAACTAATCGTGTACTATTTGGACCACTTTGGGTATAAGCATAATAAGCCTCATTTACCAGCAAAAATACACAAAAAAGATTTATGTTTATGGCACATATAAACTATTCATCTTCTTTTGTAAACACATCACTATACGGTTCAGATACAGTAAAATCTGATCCAGTCCACCACCAGGGAGGGGGGGGGGGGGGGCAATCAGTGATCCATTTCAGTGTTTTTTTTCTCTCCTGAGTTTATAGGTGATGACGCTGAAATAATGCTGATTTTTCGTTCTGAATTGTGGGAGTTTTTATACTTAATTTTTCTGGTTGATATGGTGTATCAAATTTTACTTTGATTATCTGTGTCAATACGTAGCACTACTTCCACCAATTGTCTTGCACCAAATATAATGGAAACAAAGTTAATCTTAAAGCTAATTGAAATCAATGAATATATTTAGAGATTTTTTAACCTAGCACCTGCACCACATTGAAAGTGTCACTGAACAGTTGCATTTTCATTCTGGTGTAGGATTTAGGTTTTAAAACCTCTTAGTACATTTATTATTTTAATGCCTCCTGGGTTCACTTTGCTTCCACTCCATTTGGAGCAGATTTGTAGTTGGTATGAATTGCCTATAACTCTAACCATGTAACGTTTGAGGTTGATCAGCTGTAGGTACTACTTTCAGAGGTTATTGTAACTTTATTTTTTAAGAGTAACTTGGTTACTGCTGATGGTGTTACTGTTGGCCTGGAGTAATGTTTAAATTATATTTCACCAGTTCATCAGTTAGTATTGTTGGCCTGAATTGTTTTCTTAGTGTAACAGTAATTGCTTCTCATAGTAGCACTAATGGCTAAGTTTGGCATGTGCAAGCCTAGTCGCTTCTGACTGCTGTGAATATGTTTGCCAAGTGTTAGCCTAGAGGTTTCCATTGCTCTTTGTGCTACTGTTAGTCTCAAGATTAAGCATGATGGTAATGTTGGTCTTAAGTTGATAGTATCGATGTTGGCATGTGATTATTTTTATGTTAGATTTTTTTACTTTTTAAGCTGCCGGTTTAAACTATTGGTCTATTTCAATTTTATTTTCTGTGTGTTTAAATGTGTTTAAAGCTGGTTGTAGTAATATTTGTTGAGTGGCTTTAATTTTGAGTGTAAAATGTTAGTGGTATTTTACATATTACTACTGTTTCTGGAACTGTAACTTTTCAATGTTCATGTAACTCTGTTACTGCTAATACTGTTGGCCTTGGGTGAATACCTTTTATAATTTCAGACTTAGTCGGTTCGTGCTTATGTTGTAACTGTTGACTTATTTTAATTTATTTTCACTTGTATTTTCCTTTCTTTGATGATCGGTTTGTAGTACTGCAGACATTTCTGTGGTTTTATTTTTAAGTTGGAACATTTGTGATTTTTCACAGTCGACTGTAGTACTGCCAGTAATGATATGAGCTGCCGATGTAGTTGTTGGCTTCTCCTCAGTTTCAGGGCTACATTAAAAACCTAAGGTCCAATCCATAACACTCTGCCTCAACTGCCACTAGTATTTGCGTAATCCTGCTGACACAAAGAGACAAAATGAGCAAACAGCCAAACAATCATGAAAAAATACCCGCTTAGAGAAGAAATTGTGATAGACAACAGTCAAATGTCATTATCATAAAATAAATATATGTCAAATATTACTTTAGAAAACATTCTGACAGAGTCGAACTCAAAAGTTAGACCAAGGTTACAGTATGACATTACATATAGCAGTAACTAACATCCTTACCAAGTATCAACGTCATACGCCTTATCCCTGCCCACCTGCCTTTCTACTAAATGACCTTTCTGCACAGGTGGATGTCATGTTGAAAATAATACATACACAATTTGGACAATTTGAAATTATAATTTCGTCTCTCCTCAGGTTACAGTACATATACTCCCCCTTGGGTCCAGGGTAGTAGAATAGGCCCAACGTATCCTCCTGCGTGTCATAAGAGGCAACTAATTGGGGGCAGCCTGTTTGTCATGGGTTGCGATCCGTGTCAGTGGAAGAGAGGGTCCTGGCTTTTGAGCCAATTCTTTGTTGCGGCATTGAGGAGGCAATACACAGCTTTGGCCTCAATTTCACTTAGTCGGAAGGTTAAGATGGCCTAGCTTAGCCAATCGGCTGGTGGTGCCAAGTGCTCCAAATTAGTGATGGCTTGTTGTTTCTAATGGTTTTTACTGTTGTAGTTGATTGTTGTATTCTGCTGGTGTTTTGGTTTGTGCTTTTGTTTGGAGTATTTAGAAGGCGGCTGCTTAACAGGTCAATCAAGGTTCACGTCTGTGTTCTTTGAGTATATTGCTGATGTATCTCTGATATCAGTGTGCAGGGCTCAGCTCCACACTATTGTGATATCCCCGTTTTGGGCTCGAAGGGTGGGTGGAGAGCATTGGCAATGAAAAATCACTCTAACACTATGGCAACTCAAAACTCATTATTGATGGATAGAAAAAGATCTAGAACTGATATGACTACAGACTTTGATTCTGTCCAGATATGTTCATGGCCACGTTTCTTGCTGATTAAAGGTGCAGATGATGAAAGACCCTTGTTTAAACTGTCACCATTTGCTGTTAACAAGGCTTTTGTTGCTATACTTGGTTCTGATCCCTTTAACATAAGGAAGTTAAGAAATGGAAGCATTTTGGTTCCAATCGACGTATCACCACACTACAGTTTGAACACTAAAAAAGGGGTCATCAGATGCCCAGACATAGAAGACTGTTCTGATGATGAAATATTGGAAGGCCTGAAAGCTGAAGGTGTCTTCAAACCAGACAGGATTTCAGTATTTAGAGATGGGCAAAGAAAACCAACAGGGACTTTTATATTGACATTTCAAAGCCAGACCTTACCGAAATTCATAAAGGTGGGTTACTACAGTGTGGCTGTATCACAATTTATCCTGAATCCTGTAAGATGCTACAAGTGTAAAAAGTTTGGTCATACTAAATTCAATAGCCGAAAGAATGAAGTTTGCACAAAATGTGGGCAAGAAGATCATACAGACTCTCAAAAATGTAAGAATGAAGCGAAACGCGTAAATTGCTAAGGAAAGCATGCATCAAATGATAAAGAGTGTCCAAAATGGAAAGAAGAAAAGGAAATTCAGAAAATAAAGGCAGAAAGAGGGATTTCATATACAGAAGCCAAGAAACAAATAGATATATTTAATTCTGTGAAATCGACCTATGCCCAAGCAGCTGCAGCAACCAAACCTGTGGTGAAAATTGCAAATGTACAAACACAAACAGAAATGACATGGCCAGATGGTGTCAAACAACAGAAAAAGTGTGCAGTTGAAAAACAGACAACTAAAGTGACTAAAATGAGTTTATCAAGTCAGACAAGTGCATCTCAAAATGACCCTATTAAATTGAAAATAAGCTAAAGCAAAGTTTATTTGACCAAACAGCATAAGGGATCTAATGACCCAGTAAAACAATACAATAAATATGATGTTTTGAGTGATAGTGACAGTGAAATGAGTTTTGAAGAATCCCCACATCACAAATTCACAAGGGCAGAGTGGCATTAAAAATGTAAATAATGGAACCAAACAAAAATAAAAGTATACTACAGTGGAACTGTCGTGGCTTTAGGCCAAACTTTGAAGAAATTAAACATTTAATTTCCAATTTTAGACCGTAAAATTATTTTAGCATTGCAGGAAACTAATTTTAAAGATACAGATGATGTAAATATTAGAGGCTTTGATCATTATTTTAAAACTTGTATGTCAGAAGTAGATGGGAGGGCCACTGGTGGCTGCTCTATTTTTGTTAAGAAAGGTATACCCCATGAGGTACTTGAGTTAGATACAGAACTGCAGGCAGTTGCTGTAAAAGTATCTCTGCATATAACTATAACTGTATGTAATGTATATATTCCACCACATTCTAATGTTGCACAAAGTGATCTTGATAATCTAGTCAACCAGTTACCTGGACCTTTTCTATTTATTGGAGATTTTAATGCACATAGTGATTTATTGGGTTGTGCCTCATCTAATAGTTTAGGCAATAAGGTCGAACATCTTCTTGAATCCTCTAATATTTGTTTACTTAATGATAAGTCACCTACCTATTTTCATCCTGCATCTGGTTCATTCACCTCAATAGACGTGCCTTTATGTTCTGCATCTATATTTCTTGATTTTACATCACAGATCGCTGGGTTTATTACACAAACTCTGTGAACCAAAGTCATTGGATTTTATCCTGACATTAAAATTCAACTTTATGCTGATGACACCCAGTGTTTTGTTTAATTAGACAGCATCCCAACTTTGAAGAAGTTGTTCTTGCAGCAAATGTCTTTGACTCACTTTCAGAAATTTGTTTTTGTACTACTATTATGTATGCTTCAACTATATATATAACACTTGCTTATCTCCGCCGCCCCCCCCCCCACACGGTTGTGCAGAAAAACTCACACCCATTTGTTAGTCATACTGGTCTTATTGTTTTCTTTTATGCATTGTTCACTTTTGTTGTGTGATCAATCTTGCATGAACACATATATTTAGTTTACTTAAAGTTTTGAAACTGATACATTGAATCAAAATTCAAGACTTCCAAGTGTGTTCAATCCGGAAGCTAAAATGATATGACCAATTCTTGAAGTAGAAGCACTTTGTCATAAATATGATAAACATTTTCATAGCACAAACTCAGGTGTTAGTCTATGATAGTTCACTTTGTCACAATGGAATGGCAAATCAGGATAACCAGTAAACATCAATGCCTTTTCGACAATGTTTCTTTCCTGTGTAGTATGTTTCCTATTTTAGTTGTAAAATTAAGATTACTTATGATTACCTTTTACAATAATAATAGTGATTAAGTTAATCTTGTCATTTAAAATGCATGTTACTGATAAAGAAGTATATAACGCTAAATGATATTTATCAAAGTTAATGTATCATAACAATAAAACTGCCCTGATACAATAAACAATTATTTGTATTTTACAGGTGTATTGATAAAGTTGCAGTGATAAAAGGACAAAAAGAAGACAAAAGAGAAAACATTTTGTTAGTTTTTCAGCATCAGTGTGGTTTATTTACAATTTTATATTCACATTTATAATATTTTTTAACATTTAACTTCATTATTCCAGACATTGTAAATAATATTACAAATTTTAGCATTCTGGTGAAGAAATAGCTTCTTAGCTCTTCATCATATAATTACTGCTTTTACTGTCTACAGATTGTATATTGTTTTCTTCTCACTTGCCTGTGGCAAGATATTTGGTTGATAAACCCATTTGTCCATGACAAACTTATTCCTAACTTTAATAAGGCTTCCTTGACTTTGCATCAATGCATAAAACACTTTTTCCCGAACTTTAAATTTGAATAAAGCTTATCACTTATTTTAGATATCACTATGAAGAGCTTTTCCTGTGAAAAGAGCTTGTCACTGTGATGAGTTTTTTCCTGTGAAAATAGCGTATCACTGAGATGGGCTTTTTCTAACTGCTAAACTACACCACAGTTAAAGCTTCTCTTACATTCCATCATATATATATGTATACATAAGTGTGCTGCAAATATTGTTAAAATATAGGAGCATAACCTGGAAGTGTACATTCCCAACACGAGTGTAATATCTTGAACATCAAAGAACTGACTGCAACTAGCTATAGGCACTTCATTTGGTAAATTATGGGTGTAAGGTACACATGAGTGTATGATGAGTGAATTGGGAGACTAGAGAGACTAGCAAGGACAATGCACATGCGCAAGTCTCTCATAAGTTACCCTTCAGACATGGATGTGTTTATACCCGTACTGTGTGCACACAGAGAAAATGTGCATCTCAACTTTCATTGCAGGGTCTGTGCCAGTTTGATATTCTGTTATAAGTGAAGTTTAGCGATTGTAGCTTAAGCGTCCCTTGCAAATCAGCCGTTTTTTCTGTAATCAGGATGTACATGCACATACAATGGGATATAAGAGAGGCTTTAAACATTATCAGCTGTGTTGCTATTCACATTTTTAAGTAAGCTACCGATCATGTATCTGTGGTTATCTTTTTGAGCATTAAAATTTACTTCTATATGGTCATCTTTCAGTCAAAAATATTGACAACATATAAATAAATCACGATCTTGCATTACATTTTATGACGCATAATTGAAAAATATCATAATATTAACAAATTTCACCGAAAACTTGGAATGTGGGTAGCACGGCCTGCTAGGGGCCTGCTACATCAGTTTACTTGATACCTTAAAAATTTCGGTTTATATTTGGTTAAAATGACATTACATAACAACCAATCAGATTCTAATTGGGGTTCAAGCTTTTAAACCCATGTCATTGTGGAGCCATATTGATTCTGAGATTTGAAGGTGACACAAGTATTCAAGGAATTTTACTGTCTTCTTTTAGGGTTTTACTTATTTTAATTATGCCGGGTAACCGTAAAAAATCTCCTGCAACAGAAGGAAAGAGGAAGACAAGGGCTTCTGACAAAGCAAGGTCGATGCCTAGGAAAAGCAAGAAACAGAAGTCTGCGTCATTTAACGACGGTTCATATCTACAGTCGTCTGTGCAACAGCCACCAGTAAGTACTGCTGTTTCTTCAACACAACCCCTGCTATCAGCCACTACTGGTCAGACCATACTTGACATGCTTAGCAAGCTAGATGCATCGAACCAGGAACTCTCCAGGAGAATGGACAGATTTGAACGGAATGGTAGCATTAGTTCAACACCTTTGACCTCACCCACTATTCAACCAGTTAATCGGGGACCTAGGGCTACCTCTTCACATCAGGCGGCTTTCATACATCCACCTCATCAGAACATCCCTGTTCAGCTGGCGACGGCAGGCACGGATAGCCACGGCACCACCACGGAAGGTAGACGACCCCCACTTTCTTCCAGTGACGCTAGGGATGCGGTGGCACCTAAGGTGGACGCTCTGAGATCTATTCCAAGCATATCTACAGCAGTGTCTCAGTTATTGGCCAGCTATGAGCAACAGTCTGACAGGGAGGTACTGCAAGGTAAGGCCACGGTTCTGCGGAAGAAGTCAGGCCGCTATAATACCACCGACACAACATCTATGAGTCCCCAGTTTTGCTGGCCTAATGAGGGGTTGGTTACGGCTTCACATTTAAAGAAGCCAGCTTATGACGAATTGAGTTTGGCCCAATGGGTTTCTGGACAGCTGGTAAACATTCTGCAGATTGATGATCATGTTTTGGCGAGAAACGTTTTAATCCAGATGGCTGCTTCTATGAAAGACGCCGTATCGCTTCCGTGGGCTGCCGTCAGGTCAGTTTGGGCGGTGTCCATGACTGACATTGAGGAGGGCCGCCTTGGATGGGCTGATTCCACGCAATGGTCCATAAATAGGATCAGCAATTCTCAGTTAGCCATGCATAATGTTCAAACCGTAGCATCATCGGGCAATAAGGTCAGGATCTGTCGTTTCTTCAATGAAGGTACTTGTAATAGTGAGGGGCATCACGGGACTTACAAGCATTTCTGTGCATATTGTTTTAAGCTTGGACGTTCGTTGGGTCACCCAGAAACTAGATGTTTTAGTCGCAATACCAATGGTAGCCAGGATCAAAGATCATCTGTAACAAAATAGGAACTTGGTCGACCTCTGGGCCACTCTGCAGCTATGTGGCCGGATCCGAAGTTATTTCCTGCAAAGACAGATAATAATCAAGTAAATTTTGACAATGACATTTGTAACATCACTAGAAATTCTGAATCTTTTAATATAGAAGTTAAAGATACACTTAATATATCTGATCCTTTGAACAATGACTATTTCAACGATTTTATACATTATGAACATTGTTGTGCTGGTGGTGATGTAGCCATGGCTACTGATCTTATGTGTCACCACGGTCCTGGGTGCGAATATTATCCCCAGGGCCAGGTTTATCATTATAGTAACAACTTGAGTGGCTATTGTGGTTTTATACCTGAATGTGGCCATGGGTATGAACATTATCCCCAGGGCAATGACTATACCTGTGACATGTCTGGATACTGTGGTTTAGCACACAACCGTGGTTATGGGTATGAATATTATCCCCACTATGATTATCATTGTAACAGGGAAGGAAAGTATGGCCATATGCTTACTAACCAGGTTGCGCAAATTCATAATGTTGGAGTTCATACCAACTTTGATATACCTATGATCCGGATTTATGATAACACGGGCACATACTGTTATGTTGCTATGAGTCACATAGACCATCAGAGACATTTGACTAATATGACCAACCCTGGACATGACCAAATCACCATGAGTGTTACTAATCATGCTAGATGGTTCAAGGGTAAATGGGCTACTGTAGTCTATCTCCATGGGGGTTCAGATCAGGACTGGGGTTATCACTTATACATACATCCCCAGGGGGGGCAACTTGGTACCCTCATACCTTATGCTAGCCCTGTAGAAGAATTTTTACAGATTATACATAGAGTTGAGCTGGAAATACTCTCATACAACTCATATGTAACAAGCCACGAGGAACATAGTAACCCTAAATTGGCATATAGTAATTATTGTGAGGATATTAGGACTCATGAATATTACGGCTGTATGTATGAAAAGTATATGCTGAATATTATTGACTCGATGTTGACAAATATTAATCCTGATTATGACACTTCTCCAGTTAGTAGACCTGACTGGGATTGCTTGGATGTTCATACGACTACCACTCACGACAAGCCGCGTTCGTTTGACAACATACCTGTCAATGATCTTGTAGATCCCTGCACTACTCCATGTTTTGACAAGTGAACGGCAGTCGATTTTAACTATCCAAATAAGACAGTTGGCTATTTGAACCAAGCCGCTACTGATTTTACTTTCATTGGTCCAGATAGGGCCCCTGTTGAGATTTCTTCTGTTGATAAGCTGTTGCAAATCGCTGATGTTATCTTGAATACAGGCGTTCCTAACTATCGTATGGCCAGGATACCCATCAAGTCTGGTCTCAATGTGGAAGCATGGGAACATCATCTTCGTGATTACGCGGACAAACGCGTCATCCAGTATATTAGGTTTGGCTATCCATTGTCTTTGCATAACCTACAAGAATTATGTAACAAAGAAATCACTAATCACTTTTCTGCCTGTCAATATCCCAGTCAAGTCCAAAGTTACCTTGATAAAGAAAGTAAATTGGGTGCTTTATTAGGTCCTGTTGACAATATTAATCATGACCATTATCATTGCTCTCCACTCCTTACCAGGCCTAAAGATACAGACAAGAGGCGGGTAATATTGAACCTTTCCCACCCTCATGGCCATTCAGTTAATGATCACGTAAACAAGCACAACTACGACTCCACCCCTTTCATATTGAAGTTCCCCACTATTGATGATATTGTGCGGGACATTTCAAACGCCGTAGACGACACGGTTCTGTTCAAGGTGGATGTCGCTCGAGCGTTTCGGAACCTTAGGGTTGATCCCGCTGATGCTCTGAAACTGGGTATTCGTTGGAAGGATGCGTTCTATGTGGATCTGGCGATCGCGTTCGGCTGGACCCATGGATCCGGATCGTTTCAGATTTTATCCGACGCTATTGCTCACATCATGGCCAGACACGGTGTAAAGTTGCATTGCTATATAGATGATTACATTGTGGTCGCCTCTAAATCTAAGGCTGCTGCCCAGTTTGCAACTCTATGTGATCTATTGAAAGACTTGGGTTTACCTTTAAATCAGGACAAGGTCACCCCCCCAACAAAGAAACTCGGGTGTCTGGGCATAGATATTGATATAAACACCAATACTATGAGTATTGCTCAAGATAAATTGCGGGAAATCTATGAGGCCTGTGTACAAGCCAGTCAAAAGACACACCTTTCTAGGCAAGCTTTTCAATCTTTACTGGGTAAATTGATCTATATACACAAGTGTGTTAAACCTTCCAGGATTTTCATTAATAGAATTCTCGAATTATTCAGGAAGAATCACCATTGCAGGAAGATATATCTGAATGTGGAGTTTCATAGAGACTTGCAATGGTTTCTGACCTTTTTGCCCACTTACAATGGCATATCTTATATAATTAAATCTGATGTTGATGAGGTCCAGTCCCTTCACCTAGACGCTTGCCTCACGGGTATGGGAGAAGTTTGGCGGGATAGGGTATATGCCACCCCTATACATAACTGTGGTGACCTTGAACTTGCCATAGTTCATTTAGAGATGCTGAATATTGTGATTGCCCTTCGGATTTGGGGCCAATTTTGGCAACATGGCTCTATTTCAGTCAATTGTGACAACCTCGGAGTGGTCCAGGTGGTCAAGACCAGCAAAACCAGAGACCCCTTCCTTGCCCTTTGTATAAGGAACATATGGCTCATCACTTCCGCTTATGACATTGACCTTAATATCAAGCATATTCCTGGGGTCAAGAATGTGATAGCTGACACCCTTTCTAGGATTTATTCTGATAAACCTGTTAACCATAACATTTTGCTTGAGTTAAAACAGAATTATAAATGGGATAGGGTTCTTCCAAGCCATTTTGACCTTCATACTCATTTGTGATTTCAGATTCGAACCTTCCTTCATCTTCATTGGTGAGATCTGCTCTGGACAGAACCAAGAACGCATTCAGACCGTCCACTTTGAATGCTCACAGAACACATTTGAGAACTTATTTATCTTTTACTACATTCATGTCTCTTTCCCCTATCCCTTCGGTTCATTCCCTTCTGGCTTTCATGGAGTATCTATATGCTAACTCCTTGTCCCATAGAGTAATTCACAACTATATTTCATCTATTAAGTCAGCTGCAAAACGCTTTCATTGGCCTATTCCCCCTTTTTCACATCATTTGGTCACTTCTTACCTCAGAAGTATTTCAATCAACTCCACACTTCGTCCTACCCCTAGGGGCGTTTTTGACCTTTCGACCTTGGCTGCCACTTCCAGAGCTTGTAGTATTCTGGATGACCCTGAGCTGTTTAGAGCTGTCTTCTTAGTAGCTTTCTTTGCCTTTCTCAGGATGTCGAATGTGGCTCCTCACTCCAGGTTCAAATTTGATCCTCTAAGGCACATCCTTAGACAGGATGTCATTTTCCCCGGGGCCCACATTTTGATTAAGTGGACCAAGACCTTGCAGGATAGGTCTGCACATCATTTTGTCCAGATACCAGCTCTTAGCAATAAGACCTTGTGTCCAGTGTCAGCTATTCAGAAAGTTCTAACTTCTAGACAATTGCCTGGGACTTCCCCTTTATTTTCACATAAAAACATTCCTTACCATCCAGTTATTGACACTACCATTAGGGACAGTTTGAGGAAAGTTCTTTCACATCTTGGCATTCCCTAGCTGGGGCATGGCTTCCATACTTTCAGGCGTTCTGAGGCCACTTTAGCCTACGATAATAACATCCAACTCCAGCACATCATGGCCCATGGTTTATGGCGGAGTGCCGCAGTTTGGACCTACCTCCAGAACGCCTCTTTGGCTCCCTCAATTATTCCCTCCACTTTTGCGGCAATAATTCCCCATTCTATCTAGTTGGGCTTGGTGTTTTTAAAACCTATCAAATTCTTGAAACCTTTTAAAACTTATTTGCAAATTTGTTAACATGTAAATAAATTCCTCAAATGGAGTTTCACCCTCTTTTCCTTTGGACATCACAAATGTGACCTTTACCTGACCTTGTTGTATGACCTTGACTTAGGAAACTGTGGGTAGCACGGCCTGCTAGGGGCCTGCTACATCAGTTTACTTGATACCTTAAAAATTTCGGTTTATATTTGGTTAAAATGACATTACATAACAACCAATCAGATTCTAATTGGGGTTCAAGCTTTTAAACCCATGTCATTGTGGAGCCATATTGATTCTGAGATTTGAAGGTGACACAAGTATTCAAGGAATTTTACCCACCCCCCTCCCTGGTACACTATTCTAAGTTGTGACACATGGTCGGGTTTGACCTTAGGTGGCTCCAGGCTGACCCTGGATGACCCCCTCTCGATTTTGACAATTAAACAATGCACATTTATTGTAGTCCAAGGTAGGGCCAGGCAGTTCCCTGGTAGCCCCCTCTCTTAGCTCCTCACTAACATATTATAGTACAAGTATTATTATTTTGTATGACACGAGTTGTCTATTTATGTTTATTATGTCTGTTACACGAGTTGTCTGTGACTTTGTTTTTATGTATGGTGTTTTTAAAACCTTTCAAATTCTTGAAACCTTTTAAAACTTATTTGCAAATTTGTTAACATGTAAATAAATTCCTCAAATGGAGTTTCACCCTCTTTTCCTTTGGACATCACAAATGTGACCTTTACCTGACCTTGTTGTATGACCTTGACTTAGGAAACTGTAATGAAGATATTGTTAAAAATCTTTACAGTCAATTTACAAAGTAAACTTAAGATATTTTACAGCAGTATCTTATATATTTGTATAATATATATAATTGTAATTGTATAATATATATAAGGGTATGGACACATACATATCTATGTATTTGTAAATAACAAGTGATATGAACTAATAAAATAATGATGTGACAGTTAATACTAAAGAAATGTAATTGTATATGACTGTGTATATATTGCAATCACATCTGCATATATCCAAGAATTGTACATTATAAAACTAATAAATTAATAAAATATATTAATTACATGACTTTATTGAAATTTTTTAAGCATTTCTTCCATTTAACTTCTTAGAAAGATTGCCAACTTCAAATTTTAATCTCTACCAAAGCAATGCACACCTCCAATTACACATATACAAAATTGCGGTTACAATTTCAAAAACTGATAGAATATTTAATCAGTTCTGAAGGTTCCCTGTCGTTAATTCATATTAGAAGGTTAGATTAGGAAGTTTCAGTTTTGCCCCCGATCTCAAATTTAATGAAAATTAAGTAACTCTCAAAGTTTAAATATATTTTACATTAATATTTCATGTCATTAATATTTTGCCCATGATATCATTACCAGCTAAGAAAATGGTTTCAATATTCTAACCAGTTTTTAAGGAGTAGAAACCGGTCAAAAAGATACCTGCTCATTATTAAATGTTGGCATTCAGATACCTTGGCAGAAGTGGAGTAGCTAATAATAGTTTTGAGGCTGATGTTCCACTAACTAAAAGTCTCTTATAATCAAATTGTATGTCATTATCATTGCAGTAATCTGTTATATGCTCCCCTATATCTGACATTGACACATAATAAAAGTACTCCATTTGCAATATCAAATGTTGTCTTAATTCAATGACCCCCTATTTCTGGTGTAATGTGTTTGCAAATAATTGTCATAAAATTTATGACAAAGAGGTTTAGTTTCCTTCCTTTGTTAAAGTCACATTGCTGAATAGAAATGCATTTATATCCCATAAAGATAATGAAATTTCTTTGATATCTTTTGATTGTGAAATTAGTGATGATGCAGCAAATCGACATTGCAAACATATGTGAGATTTGCATTACATATTACTGATGATTCAATAATTTCTTAAGAACAAATGGGGACTTACACAACAGATATGGCATATTGTAAATCTATAGCTGTAACAAGAGAATACAAATAATTAATTGAATGAAAAGAGTTCAAATTAACATTTATATATTTTTTTCATATTCCTATATTCATTAAATGACATTAATTAAAAGTATCATATATCTGAAATTTTGTCTCCTCCTCCTTCTATTCTCCTGATCATGTCCTGGGCTTGATCTGTGTAAAACTTTACCATTGGGGAAATGTATTCATCTTTTTCCTCCACTGTCGATAAGTGCCAGATATTTTATGTGTACATATCTGAAAGGAGGTAGATAGGAAAGAAAAAATGGAAGGGATAATGCCAATAAAATAAGGCCATAAAATAGGCTGAAATTCCAAATCTTCCAGGACTGCTTATTAGAAAGTCTTTTAAAATTAACATCATAAAGTTAGCTGGTTTCTTCAATTGCAGATATAAATCCCAAAGTGTGATAGTACCAGCCATGTTGTAGTTATAGTAGGAAATGAATTAAACTTGGTACGGTCTCCAAATTTATAATTTTTGGGAAATATATATATACAATATTGATTGCCTGCAGGTATTAGCCATCTCAGCATAATTTATAGACGTTTCATTTTCATACTTTTGATATAAAAATTAGCAGGAAGAAAGACGGATCATTGGTAGCAATAGAATCAAACACTATATAGATCTAGACCAGCAAAATAGGACAAAAAGGCTACATCAAGTTCATCTAAACTTCTGTATTACTACAATATGTTAGTTTTCAGCTTTATTACATCCCTGGATAAAGCAATATGTTACAAAATGTCAGGTTAGCGTCCTATCTGGGATGGTCTCAGGTTCAAATAAGTTTATTTTAATCAATATCTAGATTTCTGTGTCACAATACAATATGTTAGGAATGAGATGTGTACAAAACTGCCAAATCAGAGTGTCCAGGGGATGATCTCAGGTTCAAATAAGTTTATTTTAATCAAGAGATGTCTAAAGCTGCCAAGTGTTCAGATTAGTGATCTAGATCATTTTTCCCATTAATTAAGATCATTCGATTGGTGAGATATAGATTACTTCCCAATATGTTCCAAGGTCTCAGCTTCAAATAAGTTCATTACAATCTCAGACATATTGTCAGATTGTTGGTGATCTAGATCATTTTCCAAACAATTTAGATAAATTTTTATGGCTTATGTAAGCTCTGTCTCAGACATATTGCACAAAAGTGTCAAGTCAGACAGTTGGTGAAATATATCTTTTTCCGATCACTTTAGATAATTTTTTATGGCTTATGTTGTTCGACTGCCACATCATATGTATATGGCAAGTTGTTCCAGTGGTTTTCCTACTGGATACTTTTATATAGTGTCCTTAAGGATTTGCTTGGTGACATCCTCCTCAGAAAACTACACCAATCATGTACTTCTTATTTTCAATCTAGTGAACATGACTTTGCATTTTCCAAATTGTTTTATTAATTCCTAAATGTCAAGAGCAAACAGACTGACAAGGTTTGAATCAGTAACTGTAGGAGAGCTGCCTTTACCTCCCTTCAGCTGCAAGGATCAATCGATTTCCTGTAGAGATCTCCATCAACGAGGAGGGATATTGCCATTATGCACATAAACTCTTCAGTTAAGCATCAAACGTTGAAGTCACTGTTGATGATCAGATGGTTTAGTTAGGTCAGAATTGTAGATCCCATTATTTTCTACAATTTACGAGGACTTATATATCAACATTGATGTCATATGATGAGATCCTATTGCAAATGGATTTAAAATCGCTGACTGGATGATTCATAATTAGGTTAACAAGGGTGACTTTAAGTTTTGAACTCCATAGTGTTCCTAATTTTGAAAAAAAAACATGATAGTTTAGCATAATATTTACAGTTGTAATTAATCGAATGTAAAGGTATATGTAAGGTATGTGAAAGAAAATATACTTGGACATCAAAGATTATATCATGTCTTCACTGTAAATTTATAGTCTTTGAGGGTTTTAAGACAGATAGAAAATTTATGGTGTTTTTATATTGCATACACTGAGTCAGGGAAAGAGGAGATAGTATCAAATATTCATTGATACCGAAGGACTATTTATTAGTCATAGAATAGCGAATGCTTTTCAAGTAATTTTTAGGTAATAAAATGTTTTTATATCAAGAGGTGTAAAGTTATCTTAGTATATTCATGTTATACATGTTAATATTTAGAGAAAGCTTGCACGCCAATTCATCCACATGGTTGATTCTGTTAACTGAATTTTTCTAAACTGTTTATCTCAGATGTTGGTCATGATCCTCATTTTTGGATTTTATAAGGAATTTATCAGGAGGTGAAACCTGCAAGCAAATCCATCCAGATTCGTAAGTCTGTTGATTCTCATTATCCGATTTTTCAAGAATGCATTAGCAGATACAAGTCAACGGTACAATATATATGGCAATGCATTTTTCTCATATGCCTATATTGGACATGAGGAACATGCTAATCCAGGATGTATTAAGATTTTATATTGATGGTATGTTGTAAAGTTCATCTGATGATATTTGGTTTTGATGTCTAAGTTAGTGTCAATTATAAAAGTGGTAAGTTAATGAAATATTATGTGGATGGTGGCTATTTTAATATGTATTACTACACATTTGATTTAGCAATTCTGACATTTTTCTTCAAATAATACTTCCCTTCTTTACTTACTCTTTTACCATGAAATTCATGTAATAAAACTATTTGGAAATGCTGTTGTCGACTGGTGTTGACTTCATTATAAAGTGTGCAAGCCAATCAATCCATGCCATTGTGCACACTCTAGGCATCGGTGAGCGTCATTTTTAATTTCTCATTGCAACTGAGAAATTAGTTTTTAATTGGTTGCAAAATGTGCCATTTTGATTGACAATTGTGTTATGCAAAATAATTCCGCACTGAAACAGTATTTATGTTGTTATTACATTTTATCCTTGCGTTGATGGTAGTCACCAACAGCACCCAACAAGTTAAAAATGAGATACTGTCCCAGTGTCTTTGATTTCAATATATTTTTTCCTAATTATCAATAATTCAAATTTTACTAGTGTTCGGATTGATTTTTGCAGAAACTTAAAAAAAACCTGTTTAATTGAGTCCAAATGTTTTTGTTTTAGCTATTACTTAGAGTTTATAGTTTAAGGTGGGGTAAGGGGTAGAGTGTAACTAGGTGCAGGTTTGATTGCTTTAGCATTCCATCTGGTTTACTAATATCCAATATGACTGTGTACAGCCCTTGACTGCTCCTCCTATCAGCTTGATATAAAGAAACAGGTTGGTGAAAGAAAGGGTATATATTATGCTCTTGAGGTAAATGTATCATATATGAGATTATAAATGCAAATCTTCAGCAAAATATTTTCATATACTTTATTTCTAAATTTCTTATCAACACTAGTGAAGTGCATTTTCATTTTAGCAGTTAACAATGTCACACTCATATACTGTTAAGCCATACAATGTATATATTTTATGCTGACATATTTAAAGAATAAATGAATATGGAAAAAAACTATGTTTTTATTTTTTAAATTTATTTCAGAACGTCTGCAAATATCATTATATGACTAGTTTCCACCTAAGGGCCATAGTTATAGATACTATTAACATTGATTGAAGAATCATATGAACCTATTATGAAGCTATCACAAGCTTGCATGTTTCTTTTCTTAAGTCAATCAGTAAAAATTACTCTGTCATACACAAGTATATACACTCAACAGGTGCAAAACAAATTAAATAAAAATGGTTCATACAATTATTCCATTTTTCACAAAACATTTAATTTAAAAGATTAAAAAGAGGGATAATTATGTGATGAAATAAATTCATGATAAGGGAAGTTTCGATGTCAAATCACAGATGAATTATTCAACTAATTCAGAAAATGCACGTATAATAAATGTATTGGAACTGTGTCATGTTCATTTTGCTATGCATTTCAAGGATTGCAATTACTTTTTAAAGGCATACCACTTATAATTATACTGTTCTGTTGTATTGTTTACACATTTCATATTATGCAATGTCCATCTGAAAATTAAATATTCCTGACAATCTTATTGATACAGTTTAGTCTCTTATAAGGATGGTTATAAATGGAAATCCTAATATCCCTAGTTCTTTCAGCTTAAAGATTATACACTTTTCATGCATGACATGTTTAAGATGAACACCAACAGATGGGCCATTCCAATTTCTTTGCTAAAGCATTATGCAGATGTGATCATCCAGAAAATGTGTTGTAAAATAATGAGCAGGTATCTTTTTGACCGGTTTCTACTCCTTAAAAACTGGTTAGAATATTGAAACCATTTTTCTTAGCTGGTAATGATATCATGGGCAAAATATTAATGACATGAAATATTAATGTAAAATATATTTAAACTTTGAGAGTTACTTAATTTTCATTAAATTTGGGATCGGGGGCAAAACTGAAACTTCCTAATCTAACCTTCTAATATGAATTAACGACAGGGAACCTTTAGAACTGATTAAATATTCTATCAGTTTTTGAAATTGTAACCGCAAATTTTGTATATGTGTAATTGGAGGTGTGCATTGCTTTGGTGGAGATTAAAATTTGAAGTCGGCAATCTCTATAAGAAGTTAAATGGAAGAAATGCTTAAAAAATTTCAATAAAGTCATGTAATTAATATATTTTATTAATTTATTAGTTTTATAATGTACAATTCTTGGATATATGCAGATGTGATTGCAATATATACACAGTCATATACAATTACATTTCTTTAATATTAACTGTCACATCATTATATTATTAGTTCATATCACTTGTTATTTACAAATACATAGATATGTATGTGTCCATACCCTTATATATATTATACAATTACAATTATATATATTATACAAATATATAAGATACTGCTGTAAAATATCTTAAGTTTACTTTGTAAATTGACTGTAAAGATTTTTAACAATATCTTCATTACATTCCAAGTTTTTGGTGAAATTTGTTAATATTATGTTATCTTTCTGCAACTGCAATAACTGTAATAAAAAAACAAAACAAAACAAACAAAACAGGCCACAGGTTATTGTGTATGGTGATTGTAATTTTTCTATTCTTCTTGTGTGTGAATCCTTTACTAGTGGCCTAGTGGTTAGCAAGTTTGGCATCTAATCATAGGCTGTCACCTCTGTGGGTTCGAGTCCCACAAGTGGCAATTCTGAGGACCTGTCCCAATATGACCCTGGCTGTTGATCGGGACGTAAAACCCCAACTTTGACCTTTGACCTTTACTAGTCAATCAATTGTGGACATCTTTCATTTTTGATGATGTAGAACTATCCAGTGATTTCCAAAGGCTTTGAAAATCTCATAGCGAACCTTGTGTGACCTTTAATACCCTTACTCATAATATGACCTGAGAGGTAGCTTTGAATGTCAGATAAGAAGAGGGTGTAACCTTTGCCATGTTCTAATAATTTGATAATAATCTCATTTTTTTCCTGTCATAATCATTATCCAATAAAGATAAGTAGGATGAAACGAAATCTTCTTTCTCAAAATTAGGACTTAATGCTTTATTAGGTACAGGCTGTCCATCTACAGTCACCTCCAAGTAATTTAAGTTCATGTGTTTGAAATCAATGAGATTTTTCTGTAATATCCAGAGTAGCCTGCATTGGAAACCATTCCTATTATTAATTTATTTGGAACTGTACCATGATATATGTTACCGGTCATAAAATTAAGAGATCCTTTAGCAACAGTGAAACTCTTGATGTCACTTCTGCAGAATGGCACTACAGGGCTAATTTTTAGGGCTTCATCATGTGCAACGATTATATTTGGGTTCACAGAAATGTAACATACTTTCCATACTAACTTGTAACTTTGAGTGCCTAATCCCATCAATCTGAAGTCATTTAAAGACTGGAACAACTTAAGGTTTACAGAAACTCAATTAAGAATTGCTGTATTCTCTCCTTGACAAATATCTAGATATCAATATTGGCTGCTTCACCATTTTTGTTGGTCTTCCTCTTACTGAGTATCCAGTATTACTACCTGTATATTCTAATTTATCTGAATGTCCTGAATAATCTTTGAAAAACATAGCTATCTGAGCCTGAGATAGTATCATATCATTAATGTATCCTAAAAACAGGTCGATGAGAGCCTTGTAAGGATAAGTAACACTAACATCTGGTGAGATAAGTTTCTGATTTAGAGATAAGTTAACCTGGCAGGAGCTACTTGATCACAGTTATCCCTAGCCTCTCCACTGTGATTTCTGTCGTCTTTAATCTTTTTCCATCTTCATGTTTGATTACATATTTTATATATAATCTGCTTTTTCCTAAACTAATATATTCTACAGAGGTTCCTGGTACATTAAATTCTATAACCCCTCCCCCAGATATTGCTGCAATGTGATTACAATCCAACCAGTATTCTTTAACAATCAGTGGAGCAAATAGAGAGAGGTATGAACTACATCCATATGGATGTGTATTTGATTTCCTTATTGTTTTGTTTTTTTGTTATTGTTTTTTTTTTACTTTTTCCTTTTGTTTTTATTTTCGTTTCCGATTGCTTTGTCCCTTTTTTCTTATTTTTGATTGACACTTGCTTTTATCTCTCTTTTTGCAACCTATTTGAAAAAAAAATGTTTCTTTTTTGGCCTCTGTTTATATCTAACTCCAATCTAACCTCACTTTAATGCCCTTGTTCCACCAAAGGATTAAGCCCCGATCCTGTCAGCGACCCTTAATCGTGGGTAGTCTTGGAAAAAATGGAAAAAAAATTGACCAATGGGGTGGAAGACAGAATCGGTATGAAGGTCTGGGATTAACTACAGATCGGCCTCAGGACGCCCCAGGAGGCCCCAGACAGTCCCTAACTGGTCTGGGACTAAGAACAGACTAAGCCATTTTTCTGGTCGGTTTGAACCACGATCCTGTCGTAGACAAACCGACTGGGTCCCAGGACGCCTCAGGCCTCCTGGGACTAAGCCCCGACTAACCCAGGATTAAGTCCCGACCCCACAAGGTGTCCTGAGGCATCCCAAGGCGTCCCCAGACCGAGATAGCCGATTTTTGCTTTGCAATGAGACTAAGGGTCGCAGGAAGCCTGGGACTAAGGTATAGAGGGTCTGGGACTAAGGGTCGGCGACTAAGGGTCGCAGGCGGCCTGGGACAGCATAGGACTGTGTAAATTTGATCTGAGGAGGCCTGAGGAAGCCTGGGACTGGACATTTTGTTTATGGCGGGAAAAAATAATCGGTTGGGGTCGGGAGAAATATCAAACATGTTTGATTTCTCACACGGCCTCAACCGACCACAACCGACCCTTACAGGAAGCCTGGGACTAAGCATATTTTTGAAACCGACCCTCAAAAACCCTTAATCGGTAGCCTTAGTCGTGTGGTGGAACACCCACATTAGACTGTTCAACTGCTGCCTGTGTTGGACTAACTATTCAAATGTCAATATTTTAATTGTTTTTATTCTTTTCAATCTCCTCGTCACCATCTAGAACATAATAATTTTTGGACAGATCCATTTTTCCCTCCATACATTTTTCACAAAACTTTGAATATTTATTCATAACTTTTTCCTACCTCTCTTTCTCAGATGCAAAGTTAATTCAACCACTTCAGTTAAACTACTTGCAAAACGAAGGTTCTTATTCTTTATATTCCAATTCGACTGAAATTTTTGTTTTTAACTGGTAATAGTAGATATTGTTAAATATTTGATATTTATTTGAATTGGTTTGAGATAACAACCATAAAACACTTTGCATTGAGTTTCTGACATAAGAGTAATCTACAATATCTGAAAATAAATATAAAGTTTTATTACCGACAGTACTCACATAGAAATCACAAATGCCCACTTCCCAGTCTCCACTTAAATTAGTTATCTCAAGTACCTGATTGTAAAGTTATAAGCTCTGTTATTCAGATGAAAGTTTAAGGAATCTATAGAAGATAAGAAAAAGTAAATGCTGTCTTCCATCATCCTCATATTTATTTAGAATGTGTAGTTACGGCATGCTTTATGTATATTTATGTCCTATATATTTTCCATCTCTTTTTCTGGAATCCAAAACTTAAACTTTGATGGCCATCCCTTTCATTTCACTAGTATCTCCACCTCTACTCTTTTTCTTTCAATTTTAGAGAATTTCCTCAAGTATATACAATATATCAGAATCCATTTATGCTAATTGCAATTCTATGCATGGAATTATTGTAACTGTAAGTAACATCAGAGAGAATATCAATCTTTCTTAAAGTCTCTTTTTCACTTAAATATTTCATTAGTTTATTTTTAATAGTTTAAATAACTCTTTCAGTGTAATTAGCTTTGGTCTTGTAATATGTATAGAAATGTTTTATTCTATTTCATTTAATAACCTACTAAAATGTCGGGTTTTATATTTGCTTCCTTGATCAGTTCTCAGAATTTGAGGTTTCTCACCTATTTGCTTAATTAATCTTTGATATATGTCTACCATTTCTTCCCCTCTTAAGCTTTTTAATAGTGCTGTGCATAAGTATCGAGTAAATATATCTATAAATTCTGCAAACTAAGAGTATTCATCACTTTCTTTATTATATTCAAGCATATTTGCCATATCACTATCCCAGTCATAGCTAGGTTGAGAAGACTTTAGGTCTTTGCTTTGTTTTTAATATATGTATGTAATTTACTGAAACTACTGTAAGCTACTGGACTCCTGATGTGATAATAAATTTTTTGAAGATATGAATCAATTTCTCCCGCTTATCAAAATTTTTTGCTCACTCTTTTTCCATTCAGCACCTCCACCCCTTGGAGGTTCCTTTAGTAGTAAGAGAGGCTTTGGGGGCCGTATAGATTTTGTGACTATACAGCCATCAGATTTCCAGTCACGGGTCATCTGTGTGAGGAGGGGGGATATGGGGTAGTTGGGGGTTTACTTAATGCAGGGGTGATAATTAGCTGTGAAAATTAGGTTGAAATGGAATACATTTATTGGAATGAAGTACATAAAATATTCATAGCATCACCAACAACTACACAACATTTAAAGCTACATAAGGGCAAATAAAATCATGTAAACAGCTAAAGGTAAAATAAAAAAAACAGCAAACATCCAAGAACCTTTAAAAACTAGTAAACAACTTTTGTATATTTAAGCATCTACATATTTATGGCATCAAATAAGGGACATTTACAGCTATATACAGATCTATCATAACACTAAAGAAATAAAACACAATTAAAACATACAAATTTGTAAGGTATAAGGACAAAACATGCAAACAACAAGGATTATTTAATCATCTACATATTCATAGCACCAAATAAGGGACATTTAAAACTACAAATTTATCATAAATATGAAACATCCAAAATAGTTAAGACATTTAAACCCATAAAATTTGTAAGGACATTTAAAAACATGTAACTAGAATTTATTTAAACATCTACTAATTCAAAGTAAACAAGAAAATTAAAACTGCACACGTGAAAAGTCAATCTTTTTTTCCACATCACAAAACCAATTAAAGACACCTGGTCATAGTTACAATCTTTCAGGGTTTACCTACAACATTAAATTCTTCCTACTAAAAGCTCACTTTTAAAACTTATATTACACAATCTACCACTTAAAGCATGTCCATACAGAAGCGCACACACACACACACACACACACCCACCCACACACACACACACACCATCTCATTATTCTATTAGCTAAATTAACACATCATAAAATACCATGTTAACCCCAATTCCTGAATTATCAATAAAGCACAATATACAAATTCCCCAAACAAGTTATAATTACACCCATATTTACACCTCACTTTCAATGTTCTGCTCTTGTCTTTCCTTTCTCCAAGCTGTCATTCTGAAATTGTATCTGTCAGGTTTTTTCAGCCATTTCTTCCTCTTCTTTTTCTCTGAAACACCATAACAATACATAGATGTTAAAACTTATTTTGTATACTAAAACACACGCTATAATATGTTGTATATTTACTCCATATATAAGGCCAACTTATATACTTAAACTACCACAAATTATTCCAATTTATTACTAATGAAAAAAACACTTTACAATTCAATTTTATATTGTTCAAAGAGCAGAATAATAAATACATATATTTACATATGCCTAAGATTATCCAAAATATCTTTCTAGCATATTGCTCCAACTGACCTTTGTTTTCCATCCTTTCTGCATCTTCTGTGTGTTTTCTATTTTCCCTATCCTCCTCAGCTTGATCGAAGTCAAATCCCCCTAGTCTCACCATATATGCCATCCTTTCTTCCCTAATTCTTAAATATCTTTTGATCAGTCTTTGTCTAACTAGTACAATACTCACAACACTAAAAATTATCCCACCTATAATCAACACAGCCACTGTAATATCAAAAGTCCTTTTTTTACCCATTTCTGTACACTTTCCGATGTGACCCCTTTTGATTTTAAACCATTCACATCACTACTACTACTTCTGTCACTACATGCTCCAATAACCCTCACAAAGTACAAACTATTACAATCCAAAACATTGCTTTCTACAAAGCTGACTCTTTCTAATTTGCCAAAAGTTTCAGTGATCCATTGCAATCCAACCAAACTATTCTTCAACTCTATTTCTCTTGTTCGACCACTATTTTTGAAGAAATCCTTTTCATTGACATCTCTACAAAAAAGTTTTACATTTTCTTCTTGGCAAATGCATTTTTCATGACACCACATCAAACCCCTGGTAATAACCAAAACCCAAAAGACTGATAATACTTTGATGAACATTTTGATAAATTTCTAATGAACTCTCATTAAACTACACTGTATATATATATACCCACAGAAACATACAGACACAGACATACACATACCATTGTTTTGGGAAGCCATATCTTAATGCATGAATAGTATTATGACAAGAAATAGATATTTTTTAAGTAGAAGAAGATATCTATAATGAGAAGCCACTCTTTTATAAGAAAGGGGTATTAATAAAGCCTAAAAAAGAAAACAGATTTGAAATAGCAAATAATAACATAAGCCCCTCTATGTCAAGAAGCCATGTGCATTTTTTTCAACACAGCCCCCATTGTCAAGGATTTTAAATGAAACCCATAAGCCCCCTATGTCAAGAAGCCATGTCCATTTCCACAACAGACCCATTATTAATGATATTCCAATGTACCCCTAATCCCTTCATGTCAAGAAACCATCCCTCATAACACCTGATGATTAAACAATGAAGCTTATGTTCTAAAGGAAATGGATATGTCTTTTTAATTGATCCTTGCAACACCTATTCTATACCTATACATCAAATATTCAACTTTACCATTATTCTTTTGTACTCATTTTCCCATTGTCTCCCAGATTATCAGCATTGTCTTACACTCTACCCATACTGCTATATATTGAGATCTAATTTCACTCAGGTTATTCATTTGATTTAAATTGGCTATCATTATGTTTTGGAAATTATTTTTGATCACACTCTGTATTTACATCTCAGTGTACTGTATGTGTCCTGAGAAATGTGTTTGTGGAAAAGACCAGATATCATATCTACATTTGGAAACATCTGATCAGCTGAAACTAAGCAATGATGAAAGTAAAGGGATACAGAAATTGGTCTTAAGGGACAGTGCATTTCAACTGGACAAAATTCAAAAGGTCTTTCCCAATCTACAAGAGATATCACTGATGAAATCAAAATTAATAACTGATGAAACTCAGTCAATAGATATTAAAAAAGAAACATCATTCCTATTTTACACTTGGTGCATGCTTCCAATTTTTGTCATAGCCTTTCTACAGGCCCATCAACAAGAAATTTGCAATGTTATTCATCACATGCAATTCATTCATATGTGTGTTCAAATGTGTATAAGGACCATAGAGGGTATTGCAAAGACTGTCCACTTTATGTACAAAGTACTGACCATCTTGAATCTTGCTATAGGTAAGAAATACCATTAATTCACCTCCCATTAGAGGATCTGAATTGAGTTATTGCCATCTGATGTAATACTTTTCCATTAATCCATTCCATTTTTATAATATATCACACCAGGAACAATGTAGAAATAACTGTATTATAACACTGAATTATAGAGGTATAATTTTTTATACTAAAAATCTTATTATTGTAAGATATATCACATATTCTGTACTTATCTTCAGGGATGATGGTGAGGACATTGGAAAGGACCTATCGGCGCCAGTTTATGGATCAACCGCTTCCAGGCAGACCACCAGCACTACAAGATGGACCAGCAGCTAGAGGAGATAGGCCACCAGCCGGACAGGACAGAGGACTGCCTAGACAAGAAAGAAGAGTCTACAACCTCAGACAGACAACTCAGAGACAGCACCATTACCGTTATACAAATTGAAGAAATTATTTTATCGCTTTACAACTATGTGTAATGGCATAACTCTCACACAAGTTCTATGTACTGTATTATATATTAGGGACACTCAATAACAAATTTTAGCTATAATTTCTTCTTCTAACCTCACCAAAGTTTTATCTTATGTAACACTAACCAATATATATATAAATTGTTTTTTAAATGTAATTTTATGTGTCATTAATTAGAAATAAAGGTTTATATGATATAGATGTCTATCTTCTGCTACATATTCAGTATATCTCAACACTAATGTTAGGATTCATTTCCTCACAATTTCTTAAAAATTGAAAGACTTCTGCATTGATACTATGACTGGGCTTTGAGACTTTGGGGTTATGACTCATTTGGTCACAAAAGGTAAAATGGTACAATGTAGGGGTTTTGACTTTGGGGTTATGACTCATTTGGTCACAAAAGGTAATATGGTACAACGTAAGGGTTGTGACTGTGGGCTTTATGACTCATTTGGTCACAAAAGGTATTATGGTACAACGTAGGGGTTTTGACTGTGGGCTTTATGACTCATTTGGTCACAAAAGGTATTATGGTACAACGTAGGGTTTTTGACTGTGGGCTTTATGACTCATTTGGTCACAAAAGGTATCATGGTACAACGTAGGGGTTTTGACTTTGGGCTTCATGACTCATTTGGTCACCTTTTTGTGGAGGGAAAAAACAGCTATTAGCTTTCCACAAAGTGGAAATTTCCAGAAGCCACCACGAGGAGGTTAGCTGTTACGGCTTCCATAATTTAGAATCCAAATTTTTTTCCCCAATTTTTGAAACCAAAAAATAATTATAGCCCCCCGCCTCATAAATGTTTTACTGATTTATGGGCTCTTCTTCCCCCTCCCAGGACATACTCTCCTCCATCTGAAAATATAAAAAAAAAACATTACTTGTTATAAAAAAACATATCTTCCCAAAATTTCAAAAATAAAATATGAAAAAAACATTGTTATAAAAACCATATATTCCCAAATTTTAAATATTATTTATACAGAAAGATCCTTATTATCCTATTTTTATCATAATCTAAAGTATCACACTCAATCAAAAAATACTTTCAAACAATTCTTTTTTGACTGACTCTTCTAAGAGTCAATAACTTTTCAGGAGCGCTTGCTCCAGAAGGTCACTGGTCTTATTTATAGGCTTGCTGTCCAGCCCCCTTAGGGCTTTTAACAGAAGCTCAGCAATTCTGAAAAAAAGAAAATAACCCAATGTTCATCCATATATATTTGACAAATACTTTTTTCTTTAAAAAAATTCTTTAGAAATACTCATTTTTTGTCCCACATAGGACAACTTAGCAGATGGAGCTTTGCCCCAATGTTCATCCGTATATATTTGACAAATACTTTTTTCATTAAAAAACTTCCTTAGAAATACTTACTCATTTTTTTGTCCTGCACAGGACAACTTAGCAGAAGGATCTTTGCTTGTAGTGGGAGTATCCATCCTTGCAAAATGTGTAAATAAATCCAAATACAAGATTGCACCACTATTTATAACCCTCCAAGGAACCACCTTTTAGCCCCTCCCACCACTCTCCCTTAATTTCAGACAGATGACCACTCATGGTTCTAGACTCATTGACCAATTTGGTCAAGCAAATATGGCCATATAGGGAGTAATTAAGGTCCCATAACAAACCACCAATTGCTAGCATAACAGGAATATATGAAAAATAAAATCTAATGACAAACCAATAACTGCTATTGCTGATCCAACCAATGTAATATTTATTACTGCAAAAACAAAACATTGATATTTTTAAAATAACTGCACTGATGAAATCCTGAAATCCGATTGATGTGACTATATTCCAACAAACCACTAACTGTTAGCATAACAGTGGGCTATATGAATAATTAAATCTAATGACAAACCAATAACTGATACTGCTGATTCAACCAATTTAATATTTATTACTGTAAAAACAAAAATATTGGAATTTTCAAAATATCTACACTGTTGAAATCCTGAAATCCGATTGGCGTGACTATAATTCCAGCATTTTCATTGGTGTGACTATAATTCCAGCATTCCCATTTGACTGATTGAATTAAAATCCCTTAATCCACCACCAAAATTTCCCTATAAAAAGCAAGGATTTGCAATTCAAAAATATTATTCCGGATTTCCTTCTCACCTTTTCAACACAGATTTAAGCTCTTCACCTTTGTTGTAATAGGATACAATTAGTGTTTTGGATAACTATTTCTACATCGTTCAAGGTATTTATCATTAACTTTTATGAAAAGAAGTAATTAGACTTTAATGCATTACCAATAGCATAATGCCCGCATATAATTTTTTAAAAATTAGACTAATAATGTACCTGAAACACTAAACGGCTGCATAATGAAAAATAACTTTAAAAATGCACTCAAATAAATTCATAATGTAGTCTTATATTTTTGGTCAAATAAAATCAAAACGTACACTTCAATTACACTTCAGTCTTAAAAACCGTAATGCACTAATATATATACCTTAAGAAAAAATATTCTGTTCCACAATGCACTCTTTTAATAATTCAATTATATAAAAGCATCAAGCATAATTTCCATTGAAATCATTAGCATTTGTTTTATTTACATTTATAACCACACTTTTCCAGAAAACATAGGTGTATTAATATTCTAAGCAATAACTGAAAATAGGGTAGTAACTGAATATAATTCATTACTTAAAAGTTAATAAATACACTGATGTCCAATGGTAGACTACATTAGACAGTTGGACACAAAAATGTGCAAGGATCTAACTGTGTCAGTAGCTGTACCAATTGCTTTGACATCAAAATATAGCAATTAAGTAGCTAAACAACATACTTGAAGTGTATGGGCATTCACTGGTATTTCCAGTTTGTAGTAAAATGGCCAATAAATAGAGATAAAATGTTAAAATATAAAGCTTCGAAACAAATATAACAATATGTATCTCAGTTATTGTATTTTACATTATTTGACAATCTCATAGAAGATGAATGAAATATAAAGCTGTCAATTTAACTTCAAAATATTAACATCGTTGTGGGTGTTTACTGGTAGAAAGCCACTATCTTGTTCTACGGTATGGTGATCCATGGGGTTTTCGTGGCAGTAAAAACATTTTATGTACTAGTAATTTCTAGCAACTTTGTAGATCGATTTCACTTTAATATATGCTAAAATATGAATTAAAATTAAATTAAAAACATATTATTTCATAAAGAATATAACAATCTACCAGTTTTGGTATTAAAATCCTAGGCTATCTACAGAAGTAATCATTATACCATGAAAACTCCAACAACACGAAAATACCACAGCTACCTAGTGGTGGTGGACCAGGTCACGCCCGGGTACCAATTCACGCCCACCCTCAATTTTCTTGAAGAGTAATAATTTTTCATAGAGAAGATGTTTACCACATCATAGATAATCATTAAATTGATCATATACATATGTTATTTATTGTTTAACTGTGATTGTTTTGGATAAATTCAGGGGTGGGCGTGAACTGGTCCACCACCACTATACTTAAAAAAATCTTTTAAAAAATAAAATGGGGTTGGCCATCGTTTTGTTTACAAAGTCACTGGCCATTATCTGCTTCTACAGCTCGCTGGACTGGTACTTAAACTTCTTTTTAAAATAAAATGAGGAACGGCCATTTCTTTGTTTACACACGTGCTTTCCAATGAACTCGTCTTCTACGGAAACTACCGAAGTACGGGCTAGTGCTAAAACTTCTTTTTAAATCGAAGCAGACGATTCGTCCCACAACTACGACCTCCATTTCTTTGTTTACAAACTCGCTGGCCATTATCTGCTTCTACAGCACGCTGGACTGGTACTTAAACTTGTTTTTAAAATAAAATGAGGAACGGCCATTGTTTTGTTTACAAACTCGCTGGCCATTATCTGCTTCTACAGCACACTAGACTGGTACATAAACTTCTTTTTAAAATAAAAAACGACCATTGTTTTGTTTACAAACTCGCTGGCCATTATCTGCTTCTACAGCACGCTGGACTGGTACTTAAACTTGTTTTTAAAATAAAAAAACGACCATTGTTTCGTTTACAAACTCACTGGCCATTATCTGCTTCTGCAACACACTGGACTGGTACTTAAACTTGTTTTTAAAATAAAAAAACGACCATTGTTTTGTTTACAAACTTGCTGGCCATTACTTTACAATAGTCGCTTCTACAGAATAGTAGAGTGGTACATAAAACTTGTTTTTAAAATGAAAAACAACCGTTGTTTGTTTATAAATGCACTTTCCAAAGATATTCCTGGCCATATATTTTATGAAAATAAATATTAAAACCCCTGATGAAAATTAACCTCTTAGCTACAACATTTAATTCTATTTTCTAGTCTTCATAGGGCCTATCTTAATGCAAAACAATTTAATAACTGTATCTTACATTCATAGAGCCTAATCTCCCAAATGACCTAGATTAACTGCCAAGCAAAGTTATACCATCCAATTAGTGCTACATGTAACTTACAATGTGCCAGCTTACAATTCGGCATATATTATAATAACTGTTCATGCTACTGTACAAGTAATTTAATTTTTCAGATGGCGACTCTTCGAGCAAAAGTGGATTCTTTCCAAGATTCTGGGAAGCTTTTAGAATGGGCAGAGGCATTAGAGATTCACCAAGATCCGATAGTCCTGGACCGACTGACCATTCTTAGATCGGGCAGCACTGATCATAAGTTACTATTTGCTCAGTACCTAATTTTTTGAAAAGTGTTTTACTAAGGAAAATTTATAATGCCTGTTTCTGTTTTTTATTAGACGAATCGTGGTCACTACTGGATAGCCTGCCCGAACCGGGAAGTGATCTGAGTTGGTGGGACAGCGACATCTTTGCGGATCAGTCCCTCCTCACCGAAACACACAGAGAAGTCGATAGCCGTATAGAATGGTGGGACCAGTCTTTATTCGACGAGCCGGACCAAGAGGAAGAAACAGAGCCTGACCAAGACCAAACAGCTATGACTGACCAGGGTCTACCAGCAAAAGCCGACCAAGATGAACCAACCGAACCCGACCGAATTCCCGGTGCAATGCGGATGGACGAGCCAATGGAAAGTGCTGAACCAAAGGAAGCCGACCAATCCGGAACCAAGTCAGATTCAACATCGGATCGAGAAGGTGCCCCTCGAGAATGGTGGGATGATTCGTTCCAGGATGATTTAGAAGCAGCCAACTTTCACGAAGCAGCTGAATCGGGGCAGGTGTCTTCTCCAGTGACCGCACCAGATGCCCCTCGAGCCGCTGAATGGTGGGACGATTCATTCGACGCGACGGATGAGGCCTTGCTCCTAGATCCCGATAACTGTAAGTTTTTTGGCTTCCTATTTTTGTAATTTTTTACACATACACTTTGATTTTATGTTGAACTAAGCGCTTCTATAAACCTTTTTTATCATGTTTTTCAGCTCCGCGGGCAAACAAGAGATCGGTTTCGGGTTCAGAGGACAGTCCTTCTAAAAAGAAGTACGAAGTCGCACCGCCCGAAACCAAATACTACGAAGTCGAGTCGTTAGGTTCGCGTAGTTTCGCGTAGGTGGTTAAAATTTCATTCTTCTTTTTTGTATGTAGGGTCCGTACACTACACTAGTCTAAATTTTCTTCTTTATTTTTACAGGTAAAGTACTCAGGGAACATACTTTCCGTATAAGATTCCGGGAGGAAGTCAACGGGATACAGATACGCGACCTCGGCACCGAGCTTCTCGAGATGTTCAATGAAGTCATTTGTAGGGGAAGCCAAGACTACCCGCGGGACGCTGTGGCCCGTATGTACATTGTTGCTGAAAACCTGAGCAACCCCATTATTGTCAGGCCGAGGCCCCTCAGTGAAATGACAGCAGAAGCTGTCCTGGAAGCCGTGATGGCTGCCTTGAACAGTAACGAAGGGATCCTCGTGACTGACAAATTTCAAATCCAACTGGGCATCGCTCAATTTGAAAGAGGGAGCGGTCCTAAAAAAGCAATAGTCAATGTAGAAAAAGACTCTAAAGCCAAAAGATCTATCGTTACCATTAGCAATAGAGACCATCTTTGTTTAGCCAGGGCTATAGCCGTGTGTCTCACTCACTGGGAAGTGGTCAACGCGAAAACCGACTCGGCAACACGAGAAGCCAGAAAGGCATATAACAATATGAGAAAAGGGGACCAAAACCGTAGGAATATTCAGCAGAAAAAGATGGCTCTACAGTACCACGCATTAGCCGGAGTCCCTACAGACCGCCCATGCTCTTTGGCCGACATTTCAAAGTTCGAAGAAGCTTTGGACGTCGACGTATACGTGTTCGTGGCGCATGTCAACCAAAGAATCGTGTACCCCAACTATGAGAGACCGCAAAGGGAGAAGAGGGTGTACTTGTTTTACTCCAAACAAGATGAAATGGAAGGCCATTTCGACACCATCACAAAAGTGCCCTGCTTCGTGAATCGAAGTTACTTTTGTCACAAGTGCCTCAAGGGGGTCCATTCCAGGGACAATCACATTTGCGAAGAGTTTTGCCGCACCTGCATAAGGAACAGTTGTCTTCAAGACCGAGTCACTGTCTGCGATGATTGCAATATGCAATGTCGCTCAAAAGAGTGTTTCGACCACCATAGAAAGAGTAAAACCATCGGAAAAAAGGAGATTCCCGCACCCTGCAGCGTCTATTATAAGTGCAAAACCTGTAAGACTGTCTTACATACCTCAAAGAGGAGCAAGAATGATCACCACTGCTGGGAGTTTAAATGCAGATCCTGCGATGAGTACTACGTAGGAGAACACTTGTGCTATCTCAGGATCAGGGATCCGAAGGACAGACCGTGCAAGTACGTGTTTTTTGACTTCGAGTGTACCCAGGAAAGCGGAGTCCACGTGCCCAACTTTGTGGTTGCGCAGACTGTATGCAGAGTCTGTATGGATGAACCTTGCACTACAGATTCTAGATGTCATTCGTGCGGGACCAGATGTCATCTCTGCAACCGCCTGGATACCAAATCCGGAGAGTATTCTGGGGAACCCTGCGATGGCTGCGCCAAGAGGGAGGTCATCTTTTCAGGCCCCAACACCCAGAATCTGTTCGGAGAGTGGCTTTTCAATAAGGAAAGGAGCCGGTTCACCGCACTGGCCCATAATGGCAAGAGCTACGACAATTATTTCTTCTTGTCATATCTGGTCCAAAACGGATCAGTTCCCAAGTTGGTCTATAATGGATCCAAGATCATGCTCATGCACCTGGAAAAAGGTTATGATATCAGGGTCTTGGATTCGGCCAATTTCCTGCCCATGCGACTGGCCGCTCTCCCAAAGGCATTCGGGCTGAAAGAGCTAGCCAAGGCTATTTCCCTCATTATTTCAATACCACTCAGAATTGGAATTACAAGGGTCCCTATCCACCAGTGGAAGACTATGGCATAGATTCCCTGTCTTCATCGGACCGAGAGAGCTTTATGCAGTGGTATACCGAGCGGACGGATGAGTTCGATTTTCAGAAGCAGATGCTCTTGTACTGTAGGAACGATGTACAATTGCTGAGAGAGGCCTCCATGAAATTTCGAGATTTACTCATAGGTATCACCGGAGACTCCGATCCTCAATCCCAAGAAGTCGGGAGAGCCATTCAAAACGGATTGGACCCATTTGCTTACCTTACAATCGCATCCGTCTGCATGAACGTGTTCGGAAGCAAATTCCTCACAGAGACGCACAAAATAGCTACCCCAGAAGCCAAAGATGAGGTCATCAGACCCGGAAAGACGGAGGCGATAAAAAAAGGAAATAAGTTTATGTAGCAAAATCTCGATTCAGTGGCTAGAATGGGAGTCTCACAAGCGCAGAGTTATGATCAGACACGCCTTAAATGAGGGAGAGGTCAGATTTCCTGCCCCTAGTGGTAGGTACTACAAGCTGGACGGATTTTACATCAATCCAGTAACCGGTGAAAACGTATGCTTAGAGTATAACTCTTGCGTGCACCACGGCTGTCTTTGTCAAGACAGAGAGTCCATGGATCCTTATAACAAACAATCCATGGCCCAAAGATATGCCCGAACCATGGAAAAGGTGAGGGTCCTGGAAGAAGCCGGAATTAAAGTGATTACGAAATGGGACCACAAATTCAGACGCCAGTTGAAAAACGATCCGGAGTTGGTCGCGTTCGTGGAGACCTTGGATCTAGAGGAAAGACTGGAACCCAGGGATGCCTTCTTCGGGGATAGAACCAATGCCGTGAAAATGTATAGAAAGGCCGAAGAGGGAGAAAAGATAAAATATGTCGACTTTACGTCTCTATACCCCACTGTCAACAAATACGACCGATACCCGATAGGCCATCCGACCGTCATCACGTCAGAATTTGCAGATATCCGGAACTACTTCGGTATTGCCAAAGTAAAGGTGCTGCCTCTGAATGATCTCTACCATCCCGTACTCCCTGTTCGGTGCCACGGAAAGCTGTTGTTTCCACTGTGCAGAACCTGCGCCGAAAACAAGAACCAGGAGGGCTGTTCCTGTTCCGACGAGCAGCGCGTCTTGTTGGGGACCTGGACCACTCTGGAAATTCGGAAGGCAATAGATAAGGGCTACAGAATAGTTCGCATCTACGAGGTGTACCACTGGTCAGAAAGTACCCAGTACGACCCGCGGACTGGTAAACGCATTTCTCAAGGTGAAACAAGAGTCCTCAGGATGGCCGGAATGGTGCAAGACCCAGCGGGACGAAGATGCCTACCTCTCATCCTACGAGCGTAGAGAAGGAATTGCTTTGGCGAGAGAAAAGGTCCAGAAGAATCCAGGCTTGCGGTCCCTTGCCAAATTATGCCTAAACAGGTAAATATATTTATATACTAGCTTAACTTATGCGTGTATATAATTGTTTAAAATAATGGCTCACAATAACTCTAAATGTTTTTCTTACAGCTTCTGGGGCAAATTTGGCCAAAGAGAAAATCAGAGACAGAGCCTCATAGTCTCAGAATAAGCAGAATTTCTGAGGATTCTCAGCAGCACGGACAAAGAAATCCTGGACTGGCATATCATTAGACAGGACTTGGTGCAGGTGGACTGGAGATATGCCAGAGGCTACCTCGGCGAAAATGCGATGACCAACGTCTTCCTGGCAGCCTTCACGACCGCACATGCAAGACTGAGGCTGTATGAGGTGCTCGAAAAGTTGGACAGGAAAGTCTTGTACTTTGACACGGATTCGGCTGTCTACGTCATCAAAGAGGGCGAAGAAGAACCCCCTGTGGGTGACTTTTTGGGCGAGCTTACGGACGAGTTGAATGGTAAACATATCGTCGAATTCGTCTCGGCAGGTCCCAAAAATTATGCCTACCTCCTGAACGATGGAGACACCCAGTGTAAAGTAAAGGGCTTTACTCTTAACCACCAAAATGCCAAGAAGATTAACTTTAGGACTATGTGTTCGGAAGTCTTTCTCTGGCATTTTCACGGCAACACGCTGGGGACGAAGCTGGAAAATTCATGGCAAATATGCAGAGATCCTAAAACTCAAAATGTGTACAATCGACGGCAATTGAAGTCGTATTCCGTCGTGTATGACAAAAGGAGGGTCTTGGCTAATATGGACACTGCACCCTATGGCTACGTAGATTATTAAGTTTATTCTTGTTTGAACATAATGTTATCTTTTGTCCATCATTTCTTTTTTTCGTTATTGCATTATTCTTTAAAAATTGTTATTTGATTTGTTATTTAATTTGTGATTTGATTTATTTGATTTGTTATATAATTTGAGATTTTATATCAATAAAATGAACTGCGATATGTTTTGGTCTTTATTAGTCTTAACCAAACTTTATTTGCGAGCACTTAGCAGCCATCCGGAGCCATTTAAGAGCTATCCAGAGCCATTTAGGAGCTATCCGGAGCCATTTAGGAGCTATCCGGAGCCATTTAAGAGCTATCCGGAGCCATTTAGGTGCTATCTGGAGCTAATTAGGAGCTATCCGGAGCCAATTAGGAGCTATCCGGAGCCATTTACGAGCCATTTTAGAGCTATCCAGAGCCATCCGGAGCCATTTAGGTGCTATTCGGAGCCATTTAAGAGCTATCCGGAGCCATCCGGAGCCATTTAGGTGCCATCCGGATCCCCTCTGGAGCCATCCGGAGCCAATTAGGAGCTATCTGAAGCCAATTACGAGCCATCCGGAGCCCCTCCGGGGCCATTTAGGAGCCATTTAAGAGCTATCCGAAGTCATTTAAGAGATATCCGGAGCCCCTCCGGAGCTATCCGGAGCCATTTAGAAGCTATCCGGAGCCAATTAGGAGCTATGCGGAGCCAATTAGGAGCTATCCCTAGCCATCCGGAGCTCCTCCGGAGCCATTTAGGAGCCATTTAAGAGCTATACGGAGCTATCCGGAGTCATTTAAGAGCTATCTGGAGCCATTTAGTAGCTCTCCGGAGCCATTTAGGAGCCCCTCCGGAGCCATTTAGGAGCCATCCGGAGCCACCTTAACCTAAAACCCTAAGATCTAAGTACCCTAAACCCCTAAATCTAAAGCCACTAAGCCCTTAAACCCTAAGAATTTTATAAAAGCAAAAGACATTTTTATCCATAAAATGACCATAATGAAAATGTGTAGTGAATGCGATAAAAGCTTTTCTAAAGGCTATAATTACAAGAGACATATTCAGAGGTTTCACAATAATCATTTTGGAAAGGAAGCTGTACCCTTACCTTTCAAAGAGGCATCCACAGCCTGCGTATGCGGAGCAACCAAAAGTGGAAAAACTACATAGTTCTTTCGCTTACTTAGGAACAAGAATGTCATGTTTTCGGAACCAGTAAACAAAATATTGTATTGTTACGGTATCTACCAAGATACTTTCGACAGCATGAAAAGGGAAGTGGAGGGTATAGAATTTCTAGAAGGCATACCGAGTCGGGCTGAAGTAGAAAATTTTGCGGATGGAATGCATAATCTCGTGATTTTGGACGACCTCTCAGAAGGCGTGGTTAAGAACCCGGATATGGAAAAGTTGTTCGTTCAGGGAGCACACCACTCCAATCTTAGCGTGTTTTTTGTTAGTCACAATTGTTTCAGGCAAGGCAAATGCACGAGAACTATAGCCTTAAACACTCATTACACGGTTTTGTTTAGAAATATAAGGGATGGGCAACAGATATCCGCATTAGGAAAACAAATGTTTCCGGGCAATAATAAAGCATTAGTGGAGGCGTACGAGGACGCTACTTCTCGTAAATACGGATATTTGGTGATCGATTCCACGGCTAATGGCGATGACGCATACAGGTTGAGAACCAATATATTTCCGGGTGAAGATCCTTTGGTCTACGTACCGATAAACTATAAAAGGGACTGAGTAAAAGTTCGATGTCATATCATGGATGCAAAGAGCAAGAGTCTGTTACTCTATTTATCGGAGGCGACTGATAAACAGCTATCGTCGTTTTTGAAGATAGCCGACAAAGGACAAATTTTAGTTCTGAAGGAAACGGTGTTTAACTTACTATTGGGAAATTTGCCGATTACTGAAGAAGATAAAAAAAGCTTTGAAAAAACACAAGAATTTTCTGAGGGAGTTTGCCCGTAAAGGTAGCAAAAGCGACATAAAAAGGAAGGCTAAAGTTATTAAACTTGTATTACGTGTAGCAGTCCCCGTATTAAAGAGACTATGAAAAGTGTACGTAAAATGATGTTAGTGCCTTACGAGGAAGGGCTAGACAAACCTAAAAATAAAGGTTTGGAGAAAGAATTGATCGTATCGGCTATGCCAAAATCTTTAAAGCGTAAAGCGGATTCATTACTCAGTTGCATACAGGGTAGTATTGAGAGGAAAAATAACGGTGAAGTGGTTTACAACGATAAATGCCTGGAGGATAGTCACATTACAGACCTAGTACGTTATAGTCTACAAGAATACGGCGAATCTCCCCCTCCCCATTATGGGACCTTTCTAGAAATACTAAGCGAGGTCAACGTTCCTAAAAGCTTAGTTACCCGTAGAAAAAACCCATTTCCAAGACGAGATAAAAAGACAGTCAGTACTTGGCAAAAGTGATAAGAGTGGGTCAAGGATTAAAAGTTTTACCAAAATGAAGATCGGTTACATCTGTCGAATAGCTGTGTGTTTGGTGGTGGTAATAGCTGCCTTGCTCGATCCCACTGGAAAGGGATTTTGGTTCGGTATATTACGACATTGTTTACAGCTGTTAAACAGGGATGACCCCATGGAAACAGTTTCTGGAGAAGAATTACTTCGATCCGGGGAATCCAGCTAGTTTTGCGGGACCGCATAAGTTATATCGCTACTTGAAAGAAGAGGGTAATTTCGATGTGACGAAGAACCAGGTGGCAACTTGGCTAAAAAATAAAGACGCATACAGTTTACATCGCCAGTCGCGTAAACCAAAAAGACGTAGCAGAGTAGTGGTAGAAGGAATAGACAGTCAAGAACAAAACGGGTAAAGAGGTCAAAGCCGCTTTAGAAGATAATTTTCGAAAGGGGCGCAAACCTAAAAAGTGCCGTTTCGGCCAAGGAAAAGAATTTTCTAATAAGCAAGTACAAGGGCTTTTGAAAGATGAAAAAATAGAATTTAATCTTATAACTATAGCTATCATAGAACCATAGGTATGCCCCCTGCGAGGGTGGGTCAGAGTAACGAAAGATCGGTCTGGTGGTATTCCTATTGGCCTGAAAAGGACGAAAATTTCCGGCTGAAACCTTATAAGTTTAAAGTAGGCAATAACGTAAGAGTTACTCACACTAAAACCCTTTTCGACAGGGAATACGATTTCAAGTGGACCGGTGAGATATTCAAAATAAGGGCGCGTTATAAGAGGGATGGAATCAATGTGTATCGTTTAAAAGAGTTTTTGGACGAAGATATAAAAGGAAGCTTCTACGAAGCCGAATTGCAGAAAGTGGAGCAAAGCGACGAAAATAGAAAGTGGAAAATTAGCAAAGTGCTAAAAACGCGTAAAACTAAAGGTCGCAAAGAACATTTGGTAAGGTGGTTGCATTGGCCCAAAAAATTTGATTCTTGGGTGACCGATAAAGATTTGAAAAGTTTATAAGAGATGTTTCTCTACATAGGCTGGCAGGATTCCTTAGAGGTTCACCCTTTCAACAGACCTAACGATTTTATCGTGGATTTGCCAAAAAGTTTGCTTTTACAAGGAAAGCGGGAGGTAGCCTTGACGGATATTAAAGTAAGGGCTCCAAAGAAATCTACTTTTTATGTATTAGCGGACTTTTGCGAAGAGAGTTTTTTAAAGGGAAGTCAGTACCCTGTGTTACGGAGAGTGGATGGGAAAGAGGCTCAATATACGCTACCATATTTCATAGAAACAAATAAATCAGAGGTGCGGAGTATAAGATTGAGTATTCTCGATCAAAACTTAAAACCTTACCAACTGAGCGATATTGAGTGTACCTTGTATCTAAGGAAAAAATATGTGGATACCCAAAGGTTACCATCCGTTTAAATTAATCAGCCCGGTGCAACAGCAAACTGAAATGGCTGAAATGTTGGTCAAAAGGAAGAGAGGAACGGGAAAACCTGTTTAGAAAAAGAAGACGGGAATGAGAAAACCGGCACAGAAAAAGAAAGCTGGAACGAGAAATCCAGCACAGAAAAGGAAAGCTGGAACGAGAAAACCGGCGCAGAAAAAGAAAGCTGGAACGAGAAAACCGACTCAGAAAAAAAAGAAGACTGGTAATAATAGCGTAAATAAAAAACCAAAGAGGAAGAATACAACAGTCAAGAGGGTTAAAAAGTCTATAAGAGGTCGAAGGACGGTGCGAAAAGATATATTTTCGTGATGGAGGTATACAAATCTAATTTGCATTTGTTCGGAGAGACCCATACGGATTCTTTCATTGAAAAAACGGAATGGATTCCCTATGCCCCTCAGGGCGTGATCGGAAGAAATGCTCCCTTAGAATTTGATTTAAATAGAAGTAGATTGAGAGTGGGCCTACGCATCATAACGGGTGAGGATAAACCTGTGACCGAAGCGGACAAAGTATGTTTAGCAAACCTTGGATTGCAAAGTTTGTTGAGACAAGTAGACATCGAGTTAAACCAGAGGCTGATTACCGCAAGCGTGGGCTCTTATTATCCTTACAAGGCGTATTTAGATGCCCTTTTAAACAGTAACATCGGAGATACCAAGGGAATTTTAAATAACGAACTATTCCATAAAGACTCTTATGACGCAATGGATAGCGACTCGACCAGTAATATTGGGTTCAACCGAAGGTACAAACGGACAAGTAAAGGTAATACTGTCTTTTTAGAAGGCCCTATTAGAATGGATATTCGTCAACAAAAGAAATTTATCATCAATGGTATTAGAATTTGTATGAAACTTTACCAGTATGAAGATCCTTTTCGACTCATGGCTGAGACTACCGACGACTACAAAGTTGAAATACAATACGCCTCTTTGAGAGTCTGTCAGGTGAAACTAAGCCCTGCTATGGTGGTAGCGCATGAAAAAAGAATACCAAAGCAATGCGCCGTGTACCCGTTTTGGAAGTCCGATTTAAAAGCTTTCAATATAGAAAAGGGAAGTTACGGGTGGTCTGCTGAGGACGTGTATCATGGGAGCATACCCTCTGAGATAAAACTAGTGTTGTGCAGCGGAAGCGCATTCAATGGTAATTACTCTGAAAATCCCTTTAATTTTAAAAATTACCAATTAAATTTCGCAGAGGTTATGGTAGATGAAGTGTCCGTTCCATCTCAAGCTATTACCCCTAACTATACCAATGGAGATTTTTCTGAAGCTTACTGGACCCTGATGTGCAAGGAACCTAGATATGGTCGGTGTATAGAATTAAAGAATATCCCAACGGTTACTGCATATACATATTTAGAATTTTGGGAAGAGTAGGCGGGGATGTGGTAAATCAGAAGAAATGCAGGCATACCAGAATCAATTTAAAATTTGCCAAGGCTTTAGAAGAAAATGCTACTGTCTTGCTGTACGTATCTTTTCCAGCTGAAATAAGAGTGGATGCTGCCAGAAATATCCTATAAAGAAGTCTAAAAAAGGGAGGAACAGGTCTGAAAATGAGTCATTCAGGATGTATACGAAGTATTTCTAGATTTTCTTTTGGATACGCGGGTTTTATTGCAAACCTTGTGGTGAACCAGCGGTGTGTCGATGCTACGAGTCTCTGAGTTTAATATCCTGTAAAGAAATAGAAGAGTTTCCGAGATTTAATAGTTCGGATATATGGAATATTGATATACTGGATATTGTTAATAGCAGCTTATCCCAAATACCGGATTTAGATGACTGGCCTAATCTTGCTATGTTAAATTGGATTGGCAATAGGTATTCCAGTTGTAGAGAGCTGGAGGGATGGAGCAGCCATATCTACGTGAATAGCGATTGTCTAAGAGACTCTCTATCTACGATTGAAATAATGGAAGGTAACGAAGTTTTCTTGTGGCCATTCTTTTTAACATTCATTCCGTTTTCGCTTCTGGGTTTAGTAGGAGGTTGTCGGATAATATACCAGTATATCAAAAAACCCTTGCTCATTTGAAGATATATACGGAAGAGAGTTTGGTTTAATGATCAGTTCGAGTCCAGATGGCTAAGTTAACGCATCGAGTGCTTTACAGCGATTTGGGATGTCCATTAAATCTGCAGGATATGGCAGAAACGAAGATCGACATCAAGTACCATTCTTTGCCGTTTGAAAGATTATTGTGGAGACACAGGAAAATCGGATGCACTTGCATGATTTATTCTACCGGAAAAATTAAACGGAAGGTACAAACGGACAAGTAAAGGTAATACTGTCTTTTTAGAAGGCCCTATTAGAATGGATATTCGTCAACAAAAGAAATTTATCATCAATGGTATTAGAATTTGTATGAAACTTTACCAGTATGAAGATCCTTTTCGACTCATGGCTGAGACTACCGACGACTACAAAGTTGAAATACAATACGCCTCTTTGAGAGTCTGTCAGGTGAAACTAAGCCCTGCTATGGTGGTAGCGCATGAAAAAAGAATACCAAAGCAATGCGCCGTGTACCCGTTTTGGAAGTCCGATTTAAAAGCTTTCAATATAGAAAAGGGAAGTTACGGGTGGTCTGCTGAGGACGTGTATCATGGGAGCATACCCTCTGAGATAAAACTAGTGTTGTGCAGCGGAAGCGCATTCAATGGTAATTACTCTGAAAATCCCTTTAATTTTAAAAATTACCAATTAAATTTCGCAGAGGTTATGGTAGATGAAGTGTCCGTTCCATCTCAAGCTATTACCCCTAACTATACCAATGGAGATTTTTCTGAAGCTTACTGGACCCTGATGTGCAAGGAACCTAGATATGGTCGGTGTATAGAATTAAAGAATATCCCAACGGTTACTGCATATACATATTTAGAATTTTGGGAAGAGTAGGCGGGGATGTGGTAAATCAGAAGAAATGCAGGCATACCAGAATCAATTTAAAATTTGCCAAGGCTTTAGAAGAAAATGCTACTGTCTTGCTGTACGTATCTTTTCCAGCTGAAATAAGAGTGGATGCTGCCAGAAATATCCTATAAAGAAGTCTAAAAAAGGGAGGAACAGGTCTGAAAATGAGTCATTCAGGATGTATACGAAGTATTTCTAGATTTTCTTTTGGATACCCGGGTTTTATTGCAAACCTTGTGGTGAACCAGCGGTGTGTCGATGCTACGAGTCTCTGAGTTTAATATCCTGTAAAGAAATAGAAGAGTTTCCGAGATTTAATAGTTCGGATATATGGAATATTGATATACTGGATATTGTTAATAGCAGCTTATCCCAAATACCGGATTTAGATGACTGGCCTAATCTTGCTATGTTAAATTGGATTGGCAATAGGTATTCCAGTTGTAGAGAGCTGGAGGGATGGAGCAGCCATATCTACGTGAATAGCGATTGTCCAAGAGACTCTCTATCTACGATTGAAATAATGGAAGGTAACGAAGTTTTCTTGTGGCCATTCTTTTTAACATTCATTCCGTTTTCGCTTCTGGGTTTAGTAGGAGGTTGTCGGATAATATACCAGTATATCAAAAAACCCTTGCTCATTTGAAGATATATACGGAAGAGAGTTTGGTTTAATGATCAGTTCGAGTCCAGATGGCTAAGTTAACGCATCGAGTGCTTTACAGCGATTTGGGATGTCCATTAAATCTGCAGGATATGGCAGAAACGAAGATCGACATCAAGTACCATTCTTTGCCGTTTGAAAGATTATTGTGGAGACACAGGAAAATCGGATGCACTTGCATGATTTATTCTACCGGAAAAATTATTTGTCACGGAGGGAAAGAACAAATGAGACAATACGCAAGGCTAGTGGAAAGAATGGGATATCCGGTAAGGATGAAGAAAATCAAAACGCTTACTATGAGTGCGTTATATACTTTACGAGGAAAAGTAGACTATTGCAAAATAGTACAATGGATGCAAGGTTCTTATGAACCGGAAATCTTTCATGCTGTGGGCTTACATTATACCATTTATAAAAGCGGTAAAACGATTGTGACTGGAATAAAATCCGAAAAAGATTTGGATAACAAAGTTAATGCTGTTTTACTAGAGTTAGAAGTGTTATAAAAGTACAGACAAAATACAAAAAAAATAAATAAAAAAATACAAAAAATAAATAAAAAATACAAAAAAAATAAAAACAAAATAAAAAAAAGATGGAGCATGTCAGATATCACCCTAGTATCGCAAAGTATACGTATACAATAGAATATTTGGAAAAATTACCCAGCAAGAAGAAATATGCGGATGCCAAAGAGTGTGCAATGGCTGGATTACAGTACGGTCAAGCCAGATTCGGTAACAACCTAATAAATGTGAGAGTGCTAAAAGATGGTCAAGTGATAGAATCCTGGCAACAATGAGTCTCGGTTGTGGTCCCGAGATGATACCCTTGTCTGCGAACAAATAATACCTTCCGAGGAAGGGGGGACCAGGAAACCCTGGAAAAAAAACTAATATTTACAGAGTACACATAGTTTATTGAACATTTCAAATAAAACATAGAGAAATTGAAAGTTTATAGGGTCTCTCGGAACAGCAGTTTGTGGTCTTCGGGAATAGTCTCTAACACTGGTAGGGTAGTTTCCTCCAATGGCGCATATTCGACTTCTTGTAGTCCTAAAATCTTGAAAACTTTCTCGACGTTTTCTGCCACGTTACTTAAAGAAATCAAATGCAAGTAATTTTGTTCTGTGTCTTCTTCTAAACAGCTATGGTCCCTCTGTCCCGGCATGTCGTATTGACAACCATAACAGTGCTCTCTGACTAGATCCGATGCTGTCTTTTGGGTCATATAGGCTCTAACGAGTCTGACCAGTTTCTGTTTGTCCGGGACAGGAGCCTTTTTCTCGGTTATAGTGTAGGGCCACCCTTCCTGTTCGGCGTACTGCTTCAGAGAAGTCCTGGAGAAGAACGATTTAGGAGATCTGTGCTCAGTGCTGTAAAGGTACTTGGTTATGGTAGGTTCAGGAGGAATGTTTTCTTTATCCGCCGGTGAGAAAATCTCGAGGGCTTTCTCTTGAAACTCTTTCCATTGGTTTTCGTCCAAATTGATGTACAGATTATTCCTCTTAAAGCAGACGTACATCTTGCCGTAAAAAGGAAGCGTCTCCAGGTTAGATTCTTTAGTAAGTTCGAACTTGAAATTTTGTTCATTCTTCAGTGCCTCTGTTACGTGATGGAATTGATTTGAGAGCTTCTTCCAGATGTTATTGGAAAAGCAAATGTAACGGTTGTTTTTGCTGAGACGCACAAAAGTAGTCTCATTGAACTTACTCTTTTCTGCTGTCAATTCCATGTTTGCCACCCGAATGCTGCGTTGCGATGTATTTATAGAGATGCTCATCAATTTTATAATCGAATACCTGCTTCTGATTGGTGTGACGCTAAATCCAGCATTTTGACCATAATTCATGCAATTTGTTTGGCGTGACAATAAGACAGGGTGCTTCGCTTGGTGGGACCATAATTCCTGCAATTTGATTGGTGTGACAATAAGACAGGGTGCTTCGCTTGGTGGGACCATAATTGCTGCAGTTTGATTGGTTGGAAGAAAAAATGTGTGTATGTGTTTCTATATTCTAGAATTTTTTAAAATAGTCCGTGTCCCTTGGTAGGACATAATCCGTTGATGTCGGTGAACTTGTCGGGAACTGTCATCAGAAGGTAATGGCATCCTTTACTGTGCTTCAGGTGCTCTTCGTAAGCGCTGTCTCTAGTTTCGAAAGAGTACAAAGTAATGCTACACCAGGGACAATGTACCTTGTCAGCATAGCCAGTATAAATAAATCCTGCATGCGCTAATTCTTTGGCAGTGATAGGCATGGCTTTTGGCCATGTATTAAAGGTTGCTATTCTAGACGAATAAAGCAAATATTTAGTATGCTTCAACACAGAGAAATCTTGCATGTGCCTTTCTCAACAGTGTCCTGATTCGTTGACAATGCAAAGCCTCCTATTCTGGCGTTGCTGGTATGCTCCTTCGATATAGTCGGTCCATTTGTAGAACTGGTCCCGAATGAAAAGCCTCCGATTCTACCGTCTACTGCGTGATCTTGCTCCTTCGACATCTTGATGGTTTATGAAAGCGAAATCGGTTTACTACCCAATATATATTTTCACAGACAATAACACCCTGCATTAAGTAAACCCCCAACTACCCCATATCCCCCCTCCTCACACAGATGGCCCGTGACTGGAAATCTGATGGCTGTATAGTCACAAAATCTATATGGCCCCTTTGGGGGCCGTATAGATTGTGTGACCATACAGCCTCTCTTACTACTTCCTTTCATTTTTTTTCTGATTTTTGGGTGATAACTGACATTATGCTGTTCTACCTTTATGGGACACCCAGGTGGAGGGATCAGATGTCTTAATTTTTTTAATTGTTTTAGAATGTGGAATACTTTTTATAATCTTAGGTAGCCTTGCTTAAGGCTCAAATTTGCATGACATCTTTTCAAACATGCACACAGATATTTGGTATTCATAAAGCACTCATACATGTTAACAGACAGAACTGCCTCAGACAGAGAGCCTGGTAAACTTTGCAGAGATGGTTCAGCTTTGCAGTCCCCCATTACCATGACTACCAAATGATTGACAGGCTGTATTTTGAGGGAAGTTTTCCCCCAAACTCCAGTTGACTGAAGTCATATTTGTGTTTCATGACATGCACAGCAAGCCATCTGTCACCTCTATAATGCATACTGCTGTGGTTATCCGACTTGAACTGCCAAACACAAAAAAAAAAACTTTTCCAATGCTCTTGCTCTTTCAACTGGTATGTATTTTCAAAAGCAAAATATATTTATTATTTGAGATAATTTTCTTTTTGTAACCTGCTTAGTTTATTTTTAAAATTAATTTCATTGAGATAAATTATTTAACTTCCTTCCTCATATATCAAGGCAATGTGTTAATCACAGAATACTGAGAGGAAGCCAATGTTAAGCAAACAAACTTAGTCTTATTTCAAAAACACATACTTAACCTAAGGGAAATCTTTACATACGACCAATTTATATTGACAGTGTCTGAATTTTAAAACAGATTGCTTTAGAAACAACAAATTGTGTCAAAATATAAAATTTGCAACTAAATTTGAGCCTCTGTTATCCAACTATGTTGAGAGAGTTGGATTTTGTTTGGATGACAGAATGTTTGTAAAACAGAGAGGGTAATTAAGAATTCCTCAGGATTGTTTGATGATATTTATTTCATATATTATAAAGACATTTATGTATATTTGCTTGGATTAGGAGGCTATGTTTGTCTGTCTGTCAGTTATAGAGGTGTTCCACTGGGGCCATCTTGTTGGTAACTATGAATTGTTTGATGGTTAGGAGCAATGTTTACAGAGTTGGATAGGGTCGGTTGTAGATTCCTGGCTTGCCATATTGGGTCTGCAAAATATCAAACATGTTCATTATTTTACCGACCCTTGCTAACTCTTGATCTCGACGGTGACTCCACCTGCCTGGAAACTAGCTTGTCCTAGTCCATCTTGTCCTTATCACTTCCAGTCTTGTCTTATTACCTCCAGTCCTTTTCTTATCAATTCTTGTCTTGTCCTAATCACTTTAAGTCTTATCATATCATGAAACTGGCTTGTTATCTCCTGTCTGCAGCCAAAGGCCAGGGTCGGGAGATTTATAAACCGCTTTCCGTATCTGCATCGGTCCATTCTTCAAGTTTTTGCATAAACCTTAACATCTTATTCATTTATTAAGATGACTTGATTGCATTTAATTTAATAGCCACCATTTTTGGGGAGACAAAATTATTTGAAAATTGGGTTTACTACTCTGCCGAGATACTCTGCAGGGAGCCAAGTTTGAAATTCAATTAGACAATGCATTTTCAAGTTAGAGTCAGGAAATGGAAATTCTGACGGACAGACAAACAGACCAAAAACGGACAAACAAACAAACAGGCAGAATCACACCAATTTCGAAAGGAACCTAGCTATGATTGTTATAACACCAGCTACCAACTATCACAAATACATGTAAGTTTTATGTTTAAGAATGTAAAATGCTGGTAATTGTCATGAAGTGATTACTATTGTGGATAAACTCTACAAACATATAGAAAGGGAGGAAGTGTGTTCCTTCTGCCTTGACCTGAGGCGATTCCCCTCTCACTGCCAAGCAAGTACACGTATACCAAGGCAGTTGGACATAGTCAGGATTGATTAGCCCCGGATGCTCTCCTCATCAGAAAGGAACTTCCAGAGGTGAGGCATTATGCAGAACAAATAGATTTAAGCAGGACCAGCCCACTTCTTTGAGGCTCGATGTTATTGTCCCCTTTTAGGTATCGACGGTAGCAATGGTTGATGGTTAGCTACAGAAAGTACTGAATGCAATTGAGCCTTTTCCGTTTAGAAAACTAATCTAAATTTGAGACCAGAAATCCCTCCAGCAAATCAACCTGTCCACTTTCTGTGTAGGGAGTCAGTGTAATAGAATTAATATGTAGTTTAAGTATTTTTAATTACAGTTTCTTCTTTCTTGTGGTTTGGATAGACAGAAGAATTTTGGATGAACACATTATGTTCCATTTTGGTCATTCACTTGTACTGAGCTCAACCTTACACTCTTGCTAATGTCAGTGCTTTTTGTTTGGATGTGTACAGGTATGAATATAATTGCCTTAAATATATGCAACGGAGTACATTTGTAGGTCTTTTTTTTAATTTTCAGTGTGTGATGATCATTTTAGAGTAAGACATTATGGCATTATTTGTCATGAAAAAAATTATTTACATTTTTATGAAGTAATGGCCTTCGTATGCAGTTGTTTTAGTCATACATTTGTTTTTTCTAATACATATATCATCGTAAACCAGTTAAAATTTTATAATTTTATCCTGTTTTATCTATCATTATGGGTATATAACTAACGTGTATAATAAAATTTCGCATATATTGTTTCACTTATGTGTTAAGCAACTCATTTTGTGCTGTGTGGATTGACCTGCTAGTTCACCTTGACCACCTGACCTTGACCTTACAAGTGAACTTGGGTTTAATCTTGGTTCTGTCCTCATTATAAAGTTGAACTTTGTCAGAAGCATTATGGCGGCTTTGATAGATTCTGTAGAACCTGTCACAGTAACAGTCAAGTCATATTGGTAATCTCATATGACGCCTGGCTGGGCCTTCCAAATATAAGGTCAGGGTCTTGATTCAGTTCGTATAATGTGAATTCACAGCTATGGTCTATTGGGTCACAGGCTCTTCTCTGGTCTAACAACTGTAAAAGAAATCATCACAATTACAGAGTGAATGAGTCAGATCATCACAATGTCATGATTTAGAAGAATTGAAGCTTTGGCAAAGGGTACAAGTTCAGTGCCAGATAAGGACACAGCATTTAGCACAATGTTAAATAATATAAAAATGACATTATCTTATTTTAAAACATTAACTTAGTGTGGTTTACCCATAAATTGTATTAGTGTTATTATTTTTTACAAAAAATAAATAGTTTTATTCTAAATTAGAAAATTTGTTGATCATTTCAATCTGGTTTCATCCGTGAACAACTTAACAGTCAGTATCTTCAAGTGGTATATTAGCTCCTCATTTGGTACTGTTTGGAAGAGTAATATGAAAGTATTCACACATGAAGATGCACAAAATAATATTTGTGCTTTACACTGAGATAATGTTATCACATTTATTTGTGGTATATATTGCCAAGCACGTCCTTCAGGAAGTTTAAATATTACGTTTAATAAAATTATCATCCTGGCGAAGTCAGTTAAAAGATGAAAGATATGATTGTGTATAAGGAAGTTGAAAGGAGTTAAAACTTTATCTAATATAAATAGCGGTACGATTTTGTTATATATTAGTCAAAACTTCTACCACAAACTTATGGCTGGTACTTAGAAATATGTTATGGGAGTTTAAGTTGAAGGTTATACATTTCGTCTGTGAAAGAAAGTGGACTCTTACTGTCAAATAGTATTGAGCCAAAACTTTTTTTATACTTTTCATAGTGTTACAGAGGCTAAGGTGGAGTTCAGTTGTGGTGTTTCTTCTTGATCCAGTATAAACTGACTATGCCCACCCCCTTAGAAACGCTAAAGTATGGCTTTCTTCAACTCTTGAATTATAAAGCCTTTGACCTCTGTCCTCTGCTCAGAATATTCAAGACCACCCCTACACACAAGTACCAGTTTTCTAACTCTGGACAAGGGAAACTCATCATTGCCATATCTTTTCCTGTACAGACAATAAGATGACTGCATTTACACTATGCATACTGCATTTGTGGTACCATCAATAAAACTAAACCGAAGCTCAATTTTCTGGACAAAATTTGAAATATTGAAATTACAAGATAATTGCAGAAGTAATGCAGACATAAAAAGTACAACTCGAACACCAACGAATTGGTTTATAAAATTTTCCTTTGGAATCAAAAACAAATTATTTTTGCTGATTTACTAAAATAATATAAGTCACGTCATGAAATAATAAAGTTTAACTGTTGGTGTTTACTCAAATAAATAATGTATATTTAATTATGTTGAACACTTTGTTACTTGTTTGTGATTGAAAGATGTATACAATTATTGTGGGTCAATACAAATTGTCTGATAACCAAATTGAAAAAGTTTGTATGGCAGTGTGTTGATAACAGTTTTAAGCATCCTTGATTATGAAAAGGAAGTATGTTCTTGTATTAAATGTATCAGATAAACCACTGCCATGGATGAATAGTTACTTTCAGTGCCATTAGCAAAATATATTGTTTGCAAAATATATAGTACTGTAAAATGGAGACCAAGCTTCCAGGTGAGAAATAAAAACTTACAAATAGCAGTGAATTTTTAAAATCACTTAAATAATAACTATTAGTCACAGTTTATATCCTAATCTTTATCAATATCCAAGCATTAAGACCGGCTATTTTAATATGTTCAGTGAAAATATATGTCACTTTCATATATGCACTGTCGTAGCACAAAGTACTGTCTATTATACTTAAGGCACTTTAAGTGATATTGTGATTTAATTAACATAAATTAAAATGGCTCAATAATCAGGGCACATGATTCACAGGCGGAAGTTTGAAAACGATATGAATGATCCTCAAGTTTATGTGGGTGTTTCACTGGAGCCAACTGGTTGGTAACTGTGACTTATTTGGGAGTCGGGACGAATGCTTACATTGTCTGCTAGAGTCGTTTGTAGTTTCCAGGTTTGTCATTAACAGTTGGTAAAAATATCAAACATGTTTGACATTTTTACGACCGTTTCTGACCTTTGTAACAGACCCTAACTACATCTTCATCGAAACAGGCCTGTTGGTTAACTTAACAGCCTGTTGATTATACTTCCCATCCTTGTTGGTAAATACAACAGGCCAGCCTGTATTGTGCATTCGTCTTGTCCCAAATATGGTGATTCAGACTGTATCTGATGACAAACAAGACTGTGTGGGAAAATAACTGCACAGTTGGTAACTTTAGCAAGCCTGTCTGTAAATGTTCCCAACAGGTCGGGAAAATATTTAATGTCTGAATTTTTATAAACGACAGGCTCTAAATTGAACAGGCAAGCCATAAACAGTAGCTGACAAGCCTTTTACAACTACAGGCAAGCCAGGAACTGTAACCGACAAGCCTGTAAGATTTTTGTTTGTCTTACAGCCTGTCTGTTTCAACATCTGTGGTCACAAGGAGTACAGTAGGCAAACACACTTCATTCATTTGGGTTTTGACTGTCGAGAGACAAGAGGTGTGCAGCTTTCACTTTAAGGTTTTACTTTCTTTAAGTTAGCTTCAGATTTGAGTTAGGCTGGGACTGGCTGAGAGTGAAACTTTTTTTCTGATGTTTCCCTTTAAAGTTTATTTTTTCAGTTTTTTTTAAGAAGCTGTATATGTAATTTAACAGCATACCAAAGAGAGAAGGAGAAAGATTGAAGACCCTAAAGATTCTCAACCACAGTTTCAGGAGATACTGTTGAGGATATAGAAAGAAGAAGAAGAAAGAGAGGAGTGAGAGGAGCAGGGCCAGAGGGATAAAGAGAGGTTGGAAAGAAAGGGGACAGAAGAGACCAAGCAGATGTACAAGACACTGAAGAAAGTACAGAAAAGCAACCTCGAACAGACACAGACACTGATCAAAAATCAAGACATTGCAAAAGGGCAAATGAAGCCTACTTTCCTGTGTGATTCTAACAAAGAGGCAATTGTTGAGCTTGTTAAACAACACAAAGAAATGTATGGCAACACTGATGCGAAGTTCAAAGACAAGCAAAGAAAGGATGGACTAGCAGCTTGCAGGAATTAATCTGTCAACACTGTCAAGAAGTGGTTCAAGATTTAAGGTACTAGATATGGCTAACTCACTCACACAAAGTTAGGACAAGCTGCAGTGAACAGCACGAAAACACATACCTGGTGTACAGACAGTTTTAGTTTTCTACAAGGTCACATCAAAAGGAAGGGAGTATCTAAGTCTTCCATGTTCAAGTCACCACTGAGACCCTCTGGGGCCACAGTCACACCTTCAGTTCCAGATACTTCACAAAAGACTGAAACTGAGATGGGAATCAGCATGGCATTAAATGTTGCTCATCAACTTTCGAAAACAAGCCCTTCAGAGCAACCAGTTGCTGCCGCCACCACTACTGCTGAAGATCCAGTTTTAGATCATTTCCAGCAGATGAGGTTGATGATTTCCAGTTTCTTGGGTGGATGTCAGGATTCTACTTCAAATCCAAGATAATCATTCTGCAACTGTCTCTACTCCAAGATTGCAAAGCTGGAAGAACAGTACTCTTTGACCTTCAGGAACGAGACAGTGAAACCTCTTAGTGGAATGTAGTAAAAGAGCAAAGAATGCAAGAGATAGATCTCAACAACTCAATAGGTCACAATTTTTCAACTTCCAGAAGAAACACAGGCCACAGCAGGATGTTAATGCATCCTCACCATACTTGATACTAAACAAGTTGCCACACCAGCAGTGCAACCAACTCAGTTGGCAGCGCCACAACCACCGAGGTCAGCATTAGCATCATCACATCCTGCATCCATCATTGTTGTGGATGACCAGCAGCCTGGGCCTTCCAGAGAACTGATGTTTGTTTTGAGCAAAATAAAGACATTTAACCAGACATACGTTGCCTCTGGACAACTTGAAGACAGTCAACACAACACTTCTGGATTATCAAGTCTTTTTTGGAAGTATTTCATCCGTACTACAGCACCAGTATATCAACAAACAATGATCGACACAACCATTTTCACACTCTCAACTTCAACTGTTTAACTACTGTCACCATTGCCAAGTACCACAAGCAAGATCTCACAGCCAGTACAGCCAGCAGAACTAGCCCAAAGCAGCAGATTAGCCTGCATTTAGTTGCTCCAAAAAGCCTTTATAAGGGCCACCTTAATCTTTCCAAAACAATTATTTAGCTGCTTGTTCTTTCCAAAACAAAAAAGTACATTGTGATCAATACAAATGAAAAAGAAATTCAAATGCACACATAAAAACTTAACTTGGAATGAATGTGTACACTTTTGATATCTGCTCCATAGTGGTCAACAGTACCCTGAACCTACCCACTAATATTGCAAAAGCATTCTTGTTGACCCTCCTCCCCCTGGATATCTTGTAGTTGGCTATTCTCTCTTCCCTGGTTAGTTGTCTTCTACTTCAGGGTCTGACAAGCCAAGGCATAAGGGTAAAGGCATTGTGGTGATAGCCCAAAGGTGTTGTTCTCAATTTTTCTTCTTAGCTTGCTACTGTTGAATATCTGTGCATCAGATGAAGAACAACTGGCCCCAATATTGACCCCACAGGAACTTGTTCTCAACATCTATTGGGGCTAACAGTACCAGGGAGAAGTGACCCTTATAATTGAAATATTCACTGCCTGACATTTTACGTTTCTTCATAGCTATATTTGTGCATATCTAGTGCATCTACAGCATGTTGTACATGCGACCTGTTTTTAAATTTCTTCTCAATGGCTCTCCACTCTTCTGTGTTTGTTGGACAGATTAAATATTCCTGCTGAAATATTTCAGTTAATGACACTTCTGTCAACCCCCAATGCATATGTTACTGCGGTGATGTGTAGTTTTCTCCTGCGGATAAGTGCCTCAATGTAACTGCATTCTAATGAAATTCCAGTAACCTAGTATGCCAGTTGTTTTTACCTCATCCAAAAGTGTTATATAGCATCCCCTCACTTCTCTTTGCAGTATCAAGGGCATAATCCATGAATGCCATGGTACTGGGTTTTGTTGTTGTCTGTGTTTGGAAATCCTGATGCAAATTAACACATTCAACTCAATAAAAAATCCAGAGGACACTGTAATTGTCAATCATATCTTATTGAAGTGTCTCTGTCATCTTGGCAGTGAGAAATAAGTGGCTGTTCACATGTGCTGAGAGGTTTATATACTGTGATATGGATCTTGGATACAGACCAATGAAGTCAATCAAGCTTGTTGTGATGGATCATGGATGTGGTTCCGGTTTGTCTGTTTGTCTTTACCGCTTGTCTGGTTGCAATGCAGCTTGTCTGTTAGAGTTTTAGGGCATGCTGTACTACTTCTACGACTGACTAGGCAAACAACATGCCTATGTCTTGTTGGTGTAATCACATATTGTTTTTAAGTGCAACGTCTTGTCGGTATTTCTTAACTAACTCTGCATTTTCGCGCCTTTTTTCTATGTTCCTATGACTTTCACAACTAACCTGAGAGTGGGTAGAAGGGTTGGCTCTAGTGGAACACCCACATTAGTTTAACATTACAATTCAAAGACTTACATATTCCAATTTATGAGTTAACTGTGAACTAACTAAATTGCATAAAATTTTAAATAGTGATTCAAATTTGAATAAGTAACACTGAATCAGTACTTATTTTGGACAATCTTATTTATTAGTCAAGTCCTCAATTCGAATCATAGTAATGTAGCTTTGATGGAGAGACTGAAAAATAAGGTGCAAGCTTGTTTTATTTAAGGTAGTGCTACGCAACTACACTGTCTTAGTGCTTGAAACACCACAATTAGAACCAAAAGCCGCACCTGAATGTCAGATTTAGTCAAAGCTAACATTTTAGATTTATATATACCAGGATCTCTTGTAAAATTCAACTATGAACTATTTCCCCTGAAACATTGATGGATTCAAACTCACACTTCTGAAGTTGTTTTTATATACAAATCAAATATAATTTTCATATTTAATACTATTCATAATCACTTATAATCAATTCATTTTTTTTACATTTTACATTTCAATGACCTCAATGCATTTTGGTTCAGTTCTTAAGTCAGCAAATTTCCACCTCTGAGATCGGAGTTTGAATCCCAATCGACCTCATGTGGGAAAGCTGGTAGTTGCTTGCTGTTGGTCAGTACTGTACAGTACAGTACCTTGACCAACTGTATGTACTCGTTTCCTCTGCCCTTCCAACTACTCGTGATATGATCTGTACAGTGTTGAAAGCGAAGTAAAACCCCAAATAAATAAAGTCCCCAGATTTAATATGGTTCATGCTCATCTGTATATCGATATAATGATATTGAAGTAGGAATAGTATTTGCTCATGCCTTTTTAGCACCAGTCTAGCGTATCATTTGGTGAGGAATATTCACAACCTACATTGACTTTACAGTATCTAGGTCTCAGGAAAATTATTGAACCACTCTAAGGAAGTACCATGACTTCTACCCTTTAAAATTAATATTTACCCAGGACAGGCAATTGCCATTCCCAATATTTTTGCAAAGATTGAGCCCATACTTTGGCATTAACTTAAAATAAGAACCCTGCATGCCCCGTAAGTTGTGTCTGACATCTTTTCTCAATTGTGCAATTTGTAATTGTGCAATTGTAAGATATCAGTTTATATGGGACCATTGATCCCCATAAACCACTCCCTTAACCATCAATGAGGATAAATCTGAAAATCAGTCTTTTATACTCTAAAAATAATTTGTCAATATAGTTGTTAATTTTCCCACTATTGTAGAAGTTTTTTTCTGTATAGTTAATTATTGAACAGTTGGAGATTAACGCCCAGTACAGTGCAGAGGTGAAGGTCCACGGTCAAAAAGGTCAATCTGAAGACATTGAAACTATGGTTGGGAGTTTTATTTACATATTAGTTAAAATCTTGTAAACATAAAGACGATATTTAAAAGTTTTATGCGTCACATGAAAATTTTAAAACCACCAAGTCCAACTAAAATGAGGAAGAGATAAGGAAAGCGAAGGTACAGGAGATCCTTAGAAGCATTTTGCAGGTAGATCCAAATGGCAGCTCTACTCCAGAGTCCTTGTTTTGGAGAGGTATATTGTGGCCCCTGACCTGCAGAAAGAATGGAACCCATGACCATGACCGGGGAAATGTTGAAACTGACATGGATGGATTTATGGGCATCTTTAATATATGTATCTATACCTTGATAATTTTGGGAGTAACTATTTGCAAATAAAGGGAAGTGGGGGAAGACTGCAAGAGAACCCTAAGAGCTCTGACAGTACAAAGATAATTTGGGCAGTTCGACCTGTTTTGAGGTGTCAAACTTCTTGAGTGAATGTTTGATATATATAGGAACATGTAGAAGGCTTACTTCTAAGTAAGGGGATATCTCTAACAGATATATAAGGAGGGATAACATGCTCATGAAATGCCATATAATGTCTTGAGGTCAAAGACTCCTCAGGGGTGGAATACAGCAGAAGCCTCGAGGTTGTATAGGGAAGCCATGAATGTGATGGAAAAGAGGTAATTCCTAATTACCTTGGTTGAGATTGAATATTGGTGTAAGTATTCTAGTTAAATAGCAGGAGATATAATTGGGAGGTCAAAAGTTATAAAAAGGAAACAAAAGTCCTGAAATGAGTCCTGTGGGGATGGTCTGTAGGCTTGAAGAACTCTCTGCCAGGCTGAGGTAAGGGAGGATGACGAAGCCGCATTGCCATCTGATATTATATATGTAGGTCAAGGTTGGAACTTGAATATAGTATTTGGTATAATATATAGGCGTCCTTGAGTAGTTCATAAAGGTCATTATCATTGATTTTGTTTGTTTTTGACAAAATGATATTGCAACCTTGGTTCTGCTGATTTCTAAAGACTCTGATCACATCAATTTTTCAAAGCAATAAGCAGGGTATTGTACAATGAATTTACTCCACAATATCATCTAGTGATGGAAATTTTAGTGAGAATAGGGGTCTGTGTAATAGGTTCCTAGTAACTTTGTCATTAACCAAACACCCATTCGGATAAGAGAGATTTGGGATGACATTTCTGCTGTTGCCTCTTGACAGCAGTGGGGGGCAATGGAAGAGAGCATAGTGGATTCAAATGGTCCAATTATGGAACGAAGTCTACCTTCTCTGGCCAAATACTGTTCAATGGTTTCAGGATATTGGGATGTTGCTTAGTGATTGGTTATCTGAGTGTTGGTAAGGGTGCCTAGATATTCTATCGATAATGGTAACCTGTATGTAAGATATTGAAGTAATCTCTTATCCAAATAGTCATGTACATTTTTTGGCTCACGCTTATAGATTGATACCTGATTTGATGAAGAATCTGGCTTGTTTATAAGCAGACACTCATGTGGATCTGATGATCTTGGCCATCCCCAGATATTTCTCAAAGCTGTTAGTGTGCCTAGGTTCTCTATGATGGTCTATGAAGAAAATTAAGTGTCCTGAAGGGCTAAGTAACCTTCGATTTTTGTGAAAGACGGCATTATTGAAGATGTCACTGAGATAAGGTTGAAATTATGGACACACAGCAGCACAAGGAGTCATCCCCTGTTTCAAATGTATATCATTGCTACTACAACTTTGTGTCTCTGTACCAGTTTCAACTGACCCACTAGGGCCTGGATGATGCATCTGCAACTTGATTAAGTGATCTATGATTGAATGCTTATGCTCTGTATTTGAGCAGTTGTCGTGTTCAAAGAAATGAATGTTTTTCGTATAATTTGCATTTGCCAATTTTGGTTCACATGTCTGGAAATTCAAAGCAAACAAACTTGGCATCGTGATCGAAAGTAAAATTTGTAGAAAACATACTTGTGTATGACTACAAGTAAAAATTTTTACCTGGCAATTTAGTTTGTTTTAATTGCAGTAATAAAACCATTGTCTCCCGTTTGTGTTCAAAATAAATACTAATGTAGCAACCCAAGCTAAATTATGTAAACAAATAACTTTTATTATGCCAAACAGATAAACAAACTGGAACAGAAATTATTATGTCAACATATTAATTTAACAGAAAGAAAATCATATAACCCAATTCCCCAAACCTGACTCCCTAGAAATATTCCTAACCAACCAAACTGATCTCCACCTAATACATATTTTATATTCACCCAAAGTACCAAAATGCCATCTAAAATGCTAACCCCCAAGAACTTAAATTACTAAAAATGCAATAACTTAACTAAACCTAAAACAGAACATAGTTGTTCAGTTACCTTCCATAGCTGACAAAACTTTAAGGCTTAGTGGCAAGAACAGTGTGTTCCATGAAAGGTCAGCCCAGAATGTGGGAAATGCACCCTCTTGTATAGCCAAAAAGTTAGGTCCTCAAGTCTTTGTTGTTAGCACCTTTGACCCACATCCTTGAACCAAATACCAGTTCCCTTGATTTGTTTATCAAAAATAGACCCAAAATACCTGGAGAGTAAACAATGTCAAACATGGCTACCGAAACATGAGAATTCCCCAAATAAAAGACCAAATTCCCACAATACCCACAGGTTAGTAAAACAAATATTTTTTTTTATTTATATTTTTTATGTACCTAGAACACTTGAAACAATAGAATACACTAGAAATGAACAGCAAAATGACATGTAACATATGATAGAATACATCTCACTGTCAGAAAAAGCATATAGTATATATAGTGTTACTGATAAAGAACATGATAATGTATCCAAGGAATCACGAACACACACACACACACACGCATACACACACATACATATAGAAAAAAACATGAAGTATATAACAAACTTTTTACTGCACCACAATCTACAGATTCGATTCAATTTTTCATGTAAAAAAAGACTGAATGCTTCCCCAGTTTCTGATAAAGTCTGTATGTTTATCTTTCAATTTTGAGGCATATTCCTGGCTTAAATAAATTTCCTTTACAAAGCTCCCAAAAGTCTGTTGCGATAATTGTCCATTTGATCTTGAAGCTTTGAAAATAAAAGATTTTACAGCTAGAATTATTAGATTGATAATGTTTTTTTTGTTATTGGAGCCAAGGATTCCAAAAATAATATCAGTTGGATTTATATTCAAATCCACTCCCAGACTAAAGTAGAGATTTCTTTTCAGATCTGTCCAGAAACTTTTAACGAAATTGCACTCAATGAAGAGATGAGTAATGTTTTCAGTTTCTTTTTTGCAAAAACTACAGTTTGCGTTTACTTTTTGTTTTATCTTTACAAGGTACTCGTTTGTCCCAAGGATTCTATTTAAAAGTCTGTACTGGAACCACACCAGATCATTGTCCTCAACAGTTTTAAAGCAATTTCGATAGATAGATTTCCAATCTTTCTCTGTTATATTTGTCTTTAAAACTTGCTCCCAGTGAGAGTAATATGAAGTCTGTTTTTTCACATTTATATTATTTAATCTGTTATAAAAGTCTTTTGATCCCTTTTGAGACCTCAGTAATATTTGAGTCTGACTGTGATAAATTGGTTTCATGTGATTTCTATCATTTACATTATTACAGAAAGCTTTAATGTACTTTATGACCCTATGGTATTCGAGAAAGTTAGTTTTAACATTATAAATTGTGTTCAAGTCAGTTTCGGTCAAGATATCTCCATCACTAGTGAGTAAATCAGCTATTGAGATAATACCAGCTTTATACCATTTCGGGCAGTAGAGAAAATGGTTTGATAATTCAGTGTTATACCAAATGGGTAAAGATAAATCTTTTCTGTGATTGGATAGTCCCTCTATGAGCGTACTCCAACTATCTAAAATTTCTTTCCAAAACTTATTGTCCAGTTTTCTGGCTATTGTTTTTGAGTAATTTGATCCTAGTAAAATTACCTTGTCATAGGGGCCAATCCAAGTTCTACCTAGCTTAGCCCATGGAGCGTGTGGCTTATGGTAAAGACGGCGTAACCCAGTAATTTTTAAAGCCAGGACAAAATTATGTAAATTGAGCATATTGAGTCTAAGTATTTTCTTGTCAAGGTCTCCCGCTTTATTTTGTCCAGTTTACCATTCCAGATGAACTTAAAAAACATACTTTCAATGGTTTTTAAGATAACAATTCCAGGAGAAGGTAGAGACAGAAATAGATGGTTTAATTTTGATAAGGCAAAAGTTTTTATTATAGTTATTCTTCCTAATGGAGTCAAATATCTTTGGTTCCATACATGAAATAAGTGTTCCAGCTTTTTCATAATTGGCGAAAAATTAATATGTATCATTTCACTCAGGTTGACTGAGAAGTTAACCCCTAACAGATTGAAGGTGGTTTTTCCCCATGTTAATGGTTTACCAACATCAATTTCGTCTTTTGAGTTGCGCTTTTTACCAATCCATATTAGTTTACTTTTGTCGGTGTTTATCCGCAATCCAGACATTGAACCAAAAGTTTCTAAGACATTTAGAGCAGCCAAGAGGGATTCCTTACTTCTGTTTAAGATTAGGGTTGTGTCATCTGCATATTGGGAAATTTTATATTCTGTTTTATTGATAAAAATACCTTTTATTGATGCATCATTTTTTATCAATAAATACATTATTTCGGCACAGAGTAAGAATAGATAGGGAGCTATTGGATCCCCTTGCCTGCAACCTCGACCAACTGTAAAGAAATCTGAAAGTATTCCGCATTGGAGCACGGCTGCCCTAACATTTGAATTGAGGACCTTTATCCAGTTACAAAAACTTTCTTTAAAGCCAAAAAATTTAAGAGTGGCCTAAAGGAATGTCCAGGAGACAGAGTCAAAAGCTTTCTGAAAATCAATAAGCATTAATAAGCCTGGAATATTGTTTGTATATGTGTAATGCATTAAATCATATATCAATCGAGTATTTTTGCCAATACACCTTCCAGTCATGAAACCCGACTGAGTGTTTGATATTAGTTTATTTAAAACTGGTCGTAATCTCAATGCTAAAGATAGTGAAGCAATTTTATAGATGACAGATAGCAAAGAGATTGGTCTCCAGTTCTTCACAAATTGTCTTTCCTTATCACCTTTAGGTAAACATGTTATTACACATTGTCTTAGGGATATAGACAGCTCACCGGATTCAAAGCTACAGTTTAAAGCCCTCAAAACAAAATATTTTAACTTTCTCCAAAAGACCTTGAAAAATTCGGCTGGAAAGCCATCTATACCTGGGCATTTATGATTTTTCATGGATCTTAATGCCACACTAATTTCATCCAAAGTTAGCATTCCTTCTAAATTCATTGATTCTTGCTCAGTTAGAGTGTTTGAACCTAGCAAGGAAGAAATCTTTGATAGGTTATAATTACAAAGATCATGATCTTTATTCTTGAACAGGTTAGCGTAAAAACTTTTAATTTCCGTTAATATTTCTTTCTGATTTGTCAAGACTGTCCCAGATTCAGTTATAATTTTTAGAACTGTTTTTTCAGTGTAGTAGTGTTTCTCCAAAGAACTGAGGAATTTAGATGGTTTTTCCACATCATTCAGCCATTGGGCTCTAGATCGGATCATAACACCCTTGATTTTTTCATTACGAAAACTTTCGAGCTCTTTTTTTTCGCATCTAATTTATTTTGGTCAATTTGTTCAAAGTTTTTCTCCATGTTTTTAATTTCGTTTTTTAGGTTTTGTTCTTTTTCACAAGACTGTCTTTTCAAATTTGAAGCATATTTTATTGTTTCTCCTCTGATTTGTAGCAATAGAATCTCTAAGAAAGTGCTATCAGAAATTGTAAAGTTAATAGTAGAATCATCAAGTTTACTGACAAACATTGGATGGTACACTGGCAAGGCATAATATAGCTTTTCCTTGTCTATAACATTATTAATTGCGATTAGATAATCCTTATTTTTTAGCAGAGAGCAATTGAACTTCCATAAACCTCTCCCTCTTTGAAATTTACAGATGGTTAAAACAAGTTCCAAGATAGAGTGATCAGATCTATATCCTGATTTTATCTGGCATTTTTAACTAGGTCCAAAAGAATATCAGATACTAAAAAGTAATCTAATCTTGCATGTCTTCTAGGGTTTTTCCTGTGCCAGGTATATCGACGTGCATTCTTGTTAAAAATTCGAAAGGTATCCTTTAAGCATAGAGTATTCATCATATCTAGTAGATATCTCCTTGCTTTTGGGTTATTGACATTCCTATAGTTGTATGTGTCCTTCTCTGGGTCCAAAACAAGATTAAGATCCCCACAGATAATACAATAATCATAAGATGAATCTTCTATGTTAGCTTTCACAAATTCAAAAAATTGTGGTGAATCATTATTTGGTGCATAAATATTGACTAGTTTGATAGTGAAATCACTCTTTGTTAAGAGTATTGATATAAAATTCCCAACTTCATCCCTCTCAGTTGCCGCGATTTTATAGTCAATTTTTTTGCCAATTAAGATTGCCACCCCCCTTGAGTTACTCCTTAAGCCATGTATAAAGCATTCTCCAGCCCATAGTTTTTTGATTGATTTTAAGTCATCGTTAACCCAGTGTTTGTCCTGGAGACAAAGAATGTCTGGATTTTTTTTCAGTTAAATAGTTTAAAACATCTGTACATTTTTAAGATCTCTTAATCCCTGACAGTTTACTGACATTATTTTTAGATTTGCAGAGAACATTGATTAAAGGAAGTAACATTGATAATTTTTAAGAGAGACATGAAATATGCCAGAGAAGATATTGTGGAAAAAGGAGTTGGAAAAAGCATGATAGAAAAGTAGCTTAGATTAAGAAACTGGGTCAAACAATCAGTCAGAACAGAGTAAGCGGTGCAGCTAAAGAAACACAAAAAGACAAAAACATTATGAAGATATAAATATAACATACAAAACATTAATGCTGTATATACAGAATAAAAGAGTTGAAAGTTGTTTTGTAGATTTTACAAGGAACTGACCGTACATGTATAAGACAGATAGATGGTGAATCAAAGTGTTGAGTTAACTAAAGGGTCGTAGAAATTAGAATTTAGCATATTCATTGCATATAATGAAATAATCAGATAGATAAGACAGATAGATGGTGAATCAAAGTGTTTAGTTAATTAAAGGGTCGTAGAAATTAGAATTTAGCATATTCATTGCATATAATGAAATAATCAAAGAAACTTATTATCTTTGAGATTGCTCAGTTGGATTTCAAACCAGATGTAATGTTAGCAATTAGAGTCTGACAGTCCCACATAAATTTCTTCATAAAATTTCAAATGATGTACTCACTGACAGCAATATTCGGCAACAACATTTAAAACACCTTTAGATATGAAACTATATCTCCGAAAGAAGCCATAACACAGAACATTTGTCTTAAGATCAAATCTTGTATAAACACGCTTTATTTCATAAAGTTTCGAAAGATTTACATGTGATTGAAACATAGGGCTTTTGCACATAATTAGTTATGCTGCTATATCGCTGAATTATGCCATAACACATAACATAGAACATCAACATGTTGTATTTTTAAGTTGGCTGTGGGGCTAAAATCCCTATTGGTCAAGACATGATCAAGACGTGATAATATTAAGAAGTACTCTTATCACATAATTCACTGAAATTATTTTATCTTCAATAGCCCCTCAGTCACCAACATTTAAAACACTTTAGATATGAAACTATACCTGCGAAAGAAAGTTGTACTTTTAAATTGGCTGTGGGGCTAAAATCCCTATTGGTCAAGACATAATCAAGACGTGACAAGACGTGATAATATTAAGAAGTACTCTCATCACATAATTCACTGAAATTATTTTATCTTCAATAGCCCTGCAGTCAACAACATTTAAAACACTTTAGATATGAAACTATATCTCCGAAAGAAGCCATAACACAACATTTGTCATAGGATCAACCCTTGTATAAACACTCTTTATTACATAAAGTTTCGAAAGGTTTATATATGATTGAAACATAGGGCTTTTTGCACATAATTAGTTATGCAGCTACATCGCTGAATTATGCCATAGCACAGAACATCAACATGTTGTATTTTTAATTAGCTGTGGGGCTATAATTCCTATTGGTCAAGACGTGATCAAGACGTGACAAGACGTGATAATATTAAGAAGTACTCTTATCACATAATTCACTGAAATAATTTAATCTTCAATAGCCCTGTAGCCACAGGCATATAATGCATCATGAATGCATCAGATTCTTACAGATGGGAAAATTCCATTTTTGGCCTTCAGGCCTTTTTCCCATAACAAGCGTGATTTTTCCAGTAACAATTGATTGCCCTTTGACAACATGACAGAACAAATCTCTACAAATACCGCATATTTAGATATGAAGCTTTATCACTGATAATTGCCATACCACCGAGCCCCAACAAAAATATCACGAATATCATACGCCTTTAGAAATAAAACTATTTCGCTAGTAATTGCTATAGCACAGAACATATATCACCTAGCCTACAGGGGTATGCAAGACAGCCCTACAGTCACATGCAACATCATGAATGCATCAGATACTTAATACAGGGAAAATTCCAATTTTGGTCTTCAGGCCTTTTTCCAATAACAAGTGTGATTTTTCCAGTAACAATTGATTGCCCTTTGACAACATGACAGAACAGCTACCAACATTTTCAATAAGGAACAATATCTCTTTTACATTTAATAACAAATGAGTTAATCACCTTTACTTTAATACAGTCTCATTTACTGATAGATTATCTGCAAATACCACATATTTAGATATGAAACTTTATCACTCAGAATGGCTATATCACCGAGCCTCAACGAAATACCATGTATATCATACGCCTTTAGAAATAAAAACTATTTCGCTAGTAATTGCTATAACACAGAACATATATCACATAGCCTACAGGGGTATACAAGACACACAGACATCAAGAGGTATTACAATAGTAAAACTAACTTTGACAACATGACAGAACAGCTACCAACATTTTCAATAAGGAACAATACCTCTTTTACATTTAATAACAAATTAGTTAATCACCTTTACTTTAATACAGTCTCATTTACTGATAGATTATCTGCAAATACCGCATATTTAGATATGAAACTTTATCACTCAGAACGGCCATATCACCGAGCCTCAACGAAATACCACGTATATCAAACGCCTTTAGAAATAAAACTATTTCGCTAGTAATTGCTATAACACAGAACATATTTCACATAGCTTACAGGGGTATACAAGACACATAGACATCAAGAGGTATTACAATAGTAAAACTAACTGTAGTTATTTAACTTCAATAGTCCTGCAAATACATATAGTGGAACAGAAAATGCTCAAAAATCCCTCATGTTTCAGTATTGTTAATGTTACAATAGTATTAGAATTAAAGTTACAATGAATTTCACACTTCTCGGTGACTAACATTTCAGTGTATCTACCTCTTCTAAAAAGAAAAACTACATCTTTGATATGTCAAAAGATCAAATGTATAAATCATGCTTGATTTCAAAGTTTTGAATGATTTACTCATTGACTGAAAGATAGAGCAACCATATTTGCCACACATTGAGACAATAAGCTATTACTCTAAGAAATTTCATAACACAAAAACTCGAACCAGGAGTAATTTTTCAGTTAGCTGTGGGCATGTGGTATAATAATGGTATAATAATATAAAAGTACTCAACATATCTTACTGAAAAAGTTTAACGTCAATAACCCTGCAATCACATGCAACATCATGAATGTGTCAGATAATTGCTATCTAATTAAGCTTTATCAGTGATAATTTGCATAAGACAGAACATCAGCAGGGAGTATTTCTCCTCTCCAGGGCTATGCAAGACATGCAAACATCAAACATATCTATAGGCCAAAACAACATAATAGCAAGAAGTACTCGACAAATCTTACTGGAATAGTGTAACTTCAATAGTCCTGCTAAAAGAAATATTTAATACCATTACACAACCATTACCCCAAGAAACCATTTAATTATAGCAAAAAACCCTGAATATCGCCCAGAACTCCCATAATCTCCCGATATTGATCATATCACAAAATACCATAACAGCGATCGTCGTTACACTAAGTGTATAACAGTATTGTTTACCAAACTCGAGAAACATTGATTTGTAAAGCCCACATTCTAAAAAGGCAATGGGTATTCCTGCCAACGAGTATTTAAGTGGGTACCCATTGTGGCAGTGATACACAGGTCGCACTGTGTCAAATTTATTTATTTATTTGGGGTTTTACGTCGCTTTCAACACTGTACAGGTCAAAATGGCCTCACCATATCAACATTCTGATTATCGTCACTTGGGTTTTTGTCCATATTAACATGAGCACAGTGAGATAATTCACAATGGTATTAGAAGATTCATTTGGGTTAGTATTTATATACATTTCACAATGATTATCAGGACATATGTTGATACCTGTTCGCTTCATTACATTGAATAACATGTGCACTGATCCAGATACACACTTTGAAATTTTATTATGTTGTCGCTGTGACTAAAATTTATTTTCAATAATTGTTGTCATACTCGTTTGTTAAATTATAATCTCTTTTACATATACTGTCCAAGAATTTAGAATCTATATCATTATCACACTGACTAATACTTTCATTATTACAGTCATTGTGAGTGATCTGGCTCTTGGCATTCTGTCCAAGTGATGTAACTAATTAATTGAAGTTATGCTGTTTCTCCGTGGTTTTTGACTTATTATTGACTTATGTGCCTGTATGTTCCATGTTAAAGTCATGGGAATCTGACTTTTTTGCCATTGATAGTGGAGGTTACCCTCCTCCAGGTCATGCACGGACATGATCCAAGCACTGCAAACAGCTGTCTATGGTAACAACTTGGCACCGTTCATTGCAAGGATGACCCGGGGGAGGGCATGCCTAGCAGTTACCTGGTCTCTCATATAATATATGTTCGATAACTGACCTGTGATACATTGTGCTTATTTCAGGTCGTCATAGCTGACTCCTTTCTTACTAGTGGAGTCATGGAAGCCCTAATTGGGCCAACAGTTTTCAGAAAGTGTATTCGCCATTTCACAAAATTTGTCTAATAGAGTCATAGATTTCATAGCTGACAAGCTATGGTTCAGTAAATCGAGACTGGCTTGTCTTGCACATTTCCCAGCTTGTCAGTTGTAATGTATTCCTGGCTTGTCCTACTGAAATGTTACCAACTATATGGTCAAAGACTTGGAGACTTCCCGTTTTGATGGAAAGTGACCAAGTCAGGTTGGTAATCTTTATGACAGGCCAGTTTCCTTTCGAGTATGGTCAGTTTATTTCTACGGCCTGTCAGAAAGTGGTGTTCTGGTATTGAACCATGAAAGACCTTCAAGTGCTTCTGTACAATATGGTCACAGTATAGGACAAGACAGTAAGTGAGTCTGCCAAGCCAAAGAGACCCATGACAGTACAGTTACAAGCTGGGATGAGCCAAGTTCAGGATACAGAGGGGCCATATTATACTATAAACAGAAAAAAAGAAAATGGCCATTTTCTGCCTCAAATCTTGGCCCGCATATGGGTTTTTTAATCATACTGTGTCAATATGTAAAAAGTAAGAACAGTGCTTTAAAACTATAGCATAGTAAAACAGTAAAATTACTTTTGCATGGTCACAACATTTATCAGTGCTCCAAATTTGGTTAGGCCTACAGCATTTGTTACTTTTGAGAGTCGTACCTACACAGAGGTGAAAGCCTGTGATTAGGTGTCAAACAGATTGGCTACTGTGGATCTCTATTCTCCACCCCCCTCCCCCCGAAAAAAAATTAAACTGCACTAGAAGAGTTAAGCAAAGGCTTTTGCTCGTAGTGGCAATATTTGGACCATTATGGAATAAGAATTTTCTGGAATGACCATTAGCCAACCCCCGATGTTTGGAAGCTTTTCACTGATTTGACCAGAGATTCCAGGTGTTTCACATGTAAGTGATATATTCCAAATAACCAGCACTAATTAGGACATTATTTGAGCCACATGCAGCTGATTAGGTTATTATGGCTTAGTTCAAAAATATATTTAAGAAGTATGTTTTAGGCCATTTAGAATAAAAAAAGAATCATTTTAAAGAACAAATAATGACTCATAATTTTTTCAATCCTTTTTCAGTTTTAGTTGCGTGTGTAGCTTTGTGGATGCTTAATACATCATCAGCTTTGGAGCATAATGAATATATAAATGCTACAATTTGTATAAGAAATCAGACAGAGTCTGTAAATCTACCATGCGGCAATGTTCCTGAGAAAGCAACTGCAATAGAGTGGTTTGCGAAAAATCTAAAGGAATGGGAAAGAATACTGAAATTCTACATCAACACTAACAGAGACATACAATACTACAACAACTATAGTAGAGAGAAATACGATATCAGTGATTCTGTGAATACTTCGCTTGTGGTAATGAATATTGTACCTTCAAGCATCGGTGTGTTCAAATGCACTGCAAGTGGGGGAATCGTAGAATATAGCTACACTACTTTGCTAAAGATTGTGGGTAAGTTTCTACTTGGTTTGGTATTTTACAACTTCAACTTACCAACTGATGGTGAGTTTATGCAGAAATGTACATTAACATAAAGGTTACTCAAACAACAACTAAATGATATCCTGTGAAACTTCATATTAACAGATGTGAAAGCCTGTCAAATCATCAGTAGGTCAGAGTCAATAAAATATTTCCATTTAGGGAAACATTGTTCCATTGAATTGAAGCGGAAAATTTGTAAATGAGGAAGAAATAGACATCTAAAAACTTCACCAAATCATAAAACATAAATAAAAAGGTTTATATCTACTTACATGTGCTGATAGATTCACTATGATTCAATCATCTTCTCATCCATTTGTGGTCACATATTTAACAATCTTAAAGATGCTACAATTTTATTTATACTTTATACCTGTGCTTTTCCATGTAAATAGTAGTGACTTTTAAGAATTTACATTAATTGTGTTAACTTAACAGATTTTAACTGTGACTCAAGTGCCTGTCTGTGCCATGTGACTTTAGTTGTATACCCTCTCCAGTTACATTGCTTTGGTAATGTGGTGTTTCCACTGGAACTGACCCTATGACTCTAGGGTCGGTTGCAAAAGTCATAGGGTCGTACAAAATAAGGTGCGAAAATGGTGAGTCAGTTGTTAAATCCCCGACAGGACAGTAAAGTTACAGACAGGTCGCAATGACCATTCCAACAAGCTGTGGGATGGGGAACCTTTTTAGCACGGCCACTCGTAGAACTTCTGTGACAAGCTCTAAACCCCTAACAAACAAGCCAGATTAGAAACAGACAAGCCTGGAGCATGTTCCCCACCCTTCCCGACAGGACTGATTGTTTTTGTGGGTCGGTATCTATAGTAGGGATCCAGAATCGGGATCCATATCACACTATATAAACCCCTTCCACTGTGATGCGCCATTCATTTTGCACTTCAAAGATGACAGGAACACATCAAGTGTAACCGACAGGCTGTTAAGTTAACTGACAGGACTGTAGCTAGGGGGCTGAAATTAGTGCAAGATACAAGGGTCAGCAATGGTTGTAAAAATATCAAATATGTTTGATATTTTACCATCCCTCGCTGACAGGCTGGGAACTTGAAACCGACCCTAAGCGACCATGTAAACATTGGTCCTGGCTCTCGAAAAATGCATGGTTACTGGCTTGTCGGTTCCAGTGGAAACACTGCAGAAAATGCTGATTTATATTTAAAAAGAATATTCATATCAACATGTATTGCTACATTCATTGAAAGCCATGAAATGTGCAATGCAATTTTGTTGTTACAAAAATAACATGTACAAGGGTAGATGTTATCATTTTACACCTAGGTAATGTTATATTTCTGCTGGACAAACTGGTCCTTTGATAAATTGGCCTGGACAAATCAGGCCTTTACTACATTGAAGTACGTAAACTGGTGCCCTGAAACCTCAGCCCCGTGCCTACTTATGTAAAGGCCAGTAAACAAAACATACTTTGGGAGATAAAAGAAGTTCAAATATTTATATATTTTATGTTAGTTACATGACCTGTACAGGTATCTATGATATAGAACATTTTTAAAATCATGTTCTTTTCAATCACAATATCCACTTTAAAATAGTAGTCCTTCATATATGTCTTTTGATAACATAGTTATTGCCATCAGCTGGTCCTTTAGCAACTGCATATCATTGTGTTTATCGACTAAAAGGTGCATGCTCTGATGCATTCCGAAGATGATTTTTTTTCAAATTCTTTGAGTTCCTGTGGTAAGCCAGTTCAGCTTTTTAAATATGTGGTGACTTCAACATCCATGTTGACCCAAACTTCCGTAATAGTGTTACCTTGAATTGTCTGGATTGCAATATCAGTAAACATGTTAATACACCAAGCAGCCTACATGGACACATCCTCAATCTCATCCTCATTCCTGATTCCAGTATTGTGTCAAATATTTAGATCAATGAATTTATTTCAGACCATGCCCTGGTGAAGCAGCAGATCAATTTTTAGCCTTTCTGTATCCAGGTCCAGTAATGGTACCTTTCAGAGGTAAAGGCAGTTAGGCGTCAGTTTGAGCATATATGGTATAAATAAAAGTCACTACATAATTCAGCTAGTATGTGCAAACAGATTGCCCTTTCCAGCTTATTTTTAACAGGGTAAAAACCAATTACTACAGAAATTTTGCTATTGAAAATGATCATGATTCAAACAAATTATGACAGGTCTTACAACCCGCATTGTACTTTGTCCCTGAAACTGCATCTCCTCCTCACAACTCTAAGAAAAGTCTTGCAAAGCGCATTATGATTTTTCCTCAAAAGTTATCACTATCATGAACTCCTTTTCCAGTACCAACTTTCTCACACTCTCTACTCCTTAAGGAGTAACAACCTGATTGATTTTAAAAATAATTGTTTCCCATAAAGAAATTTGAAAGGTAATAATTATGTCACTTATAAAAATCCTCTTGTTAGATCCATGGTCATTTTGGGGGGTTAAGAAGTGTTCAGACATTCTTCTGTCTTTAGTGACTTAACTTGTCAACTGTTCCTTGTCCGAATGTGTTGTTCCTGCTGGCTTCAAGAAACTGTTGTCATTCAAATTATCAAAAAATAGGAATTTGCTAGTGTGTTAAATGCCAAGTACTGCATCGAGGCTTGTAAATAATAATATACTCTTGTCAATGCATTGTAGGCAAACAATTGACTGTAGATTTATTGCAGTCACTCTAAAGTCTTAACAAAATCTTGTTTGGCCATATAATTTCAGATCTAAACCACCGAATGATGGGCAAAGAGAAATATTACTTTTTTGATTAATCTTGTGATTCCAACTGTTGCAACTCTTCACTTATTTTTCTTTTTAGAGTATATAGTGTTGGCTGAACGTAGGATAGGTTATTTTATTCCACAACTGATTTTCTGTGATACCCTTTACCATGACATATGTATACAAAAACTAGGATTCTATACTAATTCCTTTCACAGACAACAACATAATTGAAGGTCATCCCAATTTAACCTATAAAAACCAATTTCTACCAAACAACGTTAGACATTCATTAACTGCAATGGCTACTGTGCCTAACATTAACTGCAATTTCGCCAACTCCCCCTTTAATTTCAAAAGGTATAACTACAAGCTGATTATTTAGATAATGTGTTTTTGTAGTGCCTAATTGATCACATGTGGGTCGGACAACTTTTTCAGGAAACGAGTTCTACAAAATCTAAAAACGTATTTTTTAAAGAATTTGCTCTGTAATTACACTTTCAGTGAAAGTTTATTCAAATATTTCTTATTTTATGACATTCAGTACCCCCGAAAAAAACTATTTTCTGTCTGATCATTTTCCCCTCATATCCAGCAATTATTTATTTTTGTTCTCTTGCATTTTTAAAAAAAATGTGGGATTATTTCAGGTGCCTGGTGGTTAGCAATTTTCATACTAACTGCTGTTTCGTGTATCACTTTTAATATAACCTCTGATTTTTTCAGCATTTTTGGAATACTCAATAGCATCACAAAATATTCTGTCTTCTTTTAAAACCAGCGCAAAATACAATGTTTAAGTCAATTTCTGCAATGTATTACATTACATTGTACCTTTTAGTTTATTCCTGTTGTTATTTTGAAATATTTGCTAATTGTGAAAGGGACCGGATGTTAATGACATTTTACCAGCTTTGCCATGACATCAAATAACTGTTCAGGCGGTGCCAGAGTATTGTAGAGTTGTGTGTTCCACAAACTGTGAGCAAGAACACCTTATTTGCTATATATTTGATATTCCTATGATATTCACAATGTAACCCACTGTTACTATAACATTTACCATTTCCTGTAACATTTAATTAATGTTAATGTTGCCAATGCAAGTTTTACACTATAAAGGCAGTGATCTGCAATATCCTCATCGACTGTTGTTATGTAACTACTAAAACCAACAAATGTTTATCCTACTTCATTTGAGCATTATTGATCACAACTTTTGTCAGGGATCAGCAAAAATGAAATTCTCTAAATCTCAGGAATGTATAATCACAAACCCTACTGCTGCAAACTAAAAAAACTAAATTTATCATGTACGTTTCGTGTACTGTGCACTAAATTATCAAACACATTCCATTTATTTTGTATACACTTTTTTCTGTATGTACAATTATGACTTCAGCAAAAGCTTCAACAATAAGCATGACAGATATTCCCGAGCTACCTGTTGAGGAAGGTTCAGTAGTAGAGTATGTGTGTGTGACAGACTATGCCTACTGTAGTGAACCTCCTTCTGTAATGTGGCTTGTGGGTGGCGAGTCTGTGAATGCAAGTGATATAAAAACAGTTGTCCATCGTGGAAACATAACAAAGAGCACAGTGACATTGCTAATACAGAGGAAGTTGAACAGCAAACAAGTCAAATGTATATTGAAGAATGATGATACAAAGTGGAATGAACATAATTTGAATGTGACATGTAAGTATATATTTGTCATAACAAAGCTAAGAGTTGAAGGTTATTCACTTTCAAACTAATACATTTATTTACGATCACCCATTCTTTTCTTGTCACACCAACAGAGACAAGACATGAAGAAATCTAAAAGCTTTTGTGGAAGAACCCCTTATTTTCATTTGTATATATCACTTTTTGTTTTGTGTTGCAGAATGTTCTTTAGACTTACCAGGCAATATTGCCTTAAATTCTAGAGTAGCCATTAGATTTGATTTACATTGATAGTATTAATACTTTAAGTTATACAATAAGACATATATTATCCAAGGCAGTTCTTTCAAATTTACACAGGTTTTGTTCTATTTTACCAGTTAAACCGGATGACCTGGATATGAACATAGGAGAGGCAGTGAAGGAAAATACTAAGAAATCAGTACAATGTAAAGCCAACAGTTCAAATCCTGCTAGTTTAGTGAGCATGGGTCTTTTTATAGATGGGAAGAAAGCAAAATATAATATAACTCAAGAAATTGAGACACCTGGTTCTGATAATGGTATGGTGAAGACCTTTGTGTTCATGTTTTCAACTAATAGAAGTCAGAACCACAAGGTTGTCAAGTGCCGTCTCCAGTGGGATGGGAAATATATCAAAATGGAGACAAAAGCCTATCTAAATATTACATGTGAGCACCTCTTTCTGGATGACAGATAACAATTTCATTTTAAGCTCAATTATACCAATACTCAATATTTAATGATTGAATACAACAACACAAAATGCTTCTCATAACACATTTATTCCAAAGACAACAAAAGGGTTTGGTGATATGGGCTAAAAATAAATTGGTATGAAAAAGTAAATAGATTTAATCCTTTGGCCTTGTTTCAATGAATTTTGCTAAAATTTACCTCTTTCACAGTGTTTTAATTGTTGAGTGATTTTCAGTAGTAGAAAACAAGGTAAGTGACCTTACAGTAAACTACTTTCTATCAAACTTGATAGTTTATTTATTGGAATTAACCTCTTTCATCATGGATAATATGTGAGTTTCTGTTACAAGTAGCAATAGTTTGGATCTACAGACTTTTCTCACCTATGCCATAATAAACTCACCAACATATTGCAGCCTGTACATATCAGTATTTTGTTACTTAGATCCACCTGAAATAAGTGTAGAAGGTACATCTACACCTGCTGTGGAATACACAACCAGAAATATCACATGCAAGACAAGTGGTGGAAACCCATTAGATTCAAGAAGCTATAACTATCAGTGGATATTCAAGCCCACTTATCATGCCTCAAACACATTTAAGGAGCTTTCACCTGGTACGGTTAATTAAACAACCACTTATGTCAGTCTGCACTTGTTGGACTTAATTCAGTCTGTTTCGATTGAATTTTGGTGGCAGGTGTCACATTTGTTAAGAACAAAATTATGGACCCAAATAAAATTTACTTACTAAAACTATATAGTCTCCAGTTAGATGTGTCAATATGTTTAATTATGTTTTAAATACAATAATTGCTATTGCTAATTACACTAAGTGATTGTAGCACACATGAAATAGTCCATGATTCAACTGCTACGTGAATTGTTGGCAAGTAAATTTCATTTTCTGTTGGGGTGTTGAATTTGTCTACAATTTGACATCTGGAATGTGCTCCAAACTGCATAGCATAGTGACAATGCATATGCAATAACTATGGCATAAAATTTCTTCATTGTCATTAAGACAGATATGCTTTTTTCTCATTTAATGTTTTAGGAATTACTGTGTTAGATAGTGGAACAACATTACAGCTAAATAATCTTGGCTACAGAGAGATGGCAGGTACTTACATGTGTATTGTGACAGGTGTTGGTGGATGGAGCAATGGAAGTAGTACACTGGAAGTATACTGTAAGTATTCTAGTATATATTTATGTGAGTAATTTAATACTTATTTATGTACTGAATAGCCTTTATAGTTGAACAATAAACTAGGAAGTTTGTTCATTGTAAAGCTGAATGAAAAATGGTTATTTTAGCATAAATATTAGGGTAAATATATACGTATATTATAGAGGAATTTTTTAAATCTTCCCAATAATATCTCATATTTTTGCAGATTAAATAAATTTTTGGAGATAGTGTTCTTCGGACAATATCCCTTGCTATACTAGTTTATTGTATTCGGGACTTTTATTGCAATTAATTTCTACCAAGGCACAGTCTAAAGTGTAAAACCAAAACCAATTCATTAATCACTATACCACAGTCATAGTTTAATTTAGGCATATTTGATGACATCCATTCTTGAGCATCCTGAAGACAGGAATTCATTTATTGTAAAGTAAAAGCTACATTTTGTGTGAGCCATATGAATATACTGGGGGTAATCAGCATAAAAGGAAAATTTCATGTCAGAGTTATTTCAATTAACCTTACTCAAAGGAGTGTTATACAGATAGAACAGCACTGAAAGAAGGGCTGGACCTTGTAGAACACTAAGTTGAGCTCATTCATTGCAGAGAGGGTTGATCCAATTTTATTTGCCATAGATGAAATTAAGTATTTTAAATCATGAAGCAATTGACATACTCAAGCATTGTATGAGTTATCGACATTGCACAAGCTCTTTGATGTAGATAAAATGCTCTGCTATTGGGAACCTGTATGTATAGGATATTCTGCCAATTAATATTTTATCCATTTTATGCATTCCATCCATCGAGTCTAATGTTTTTAATCATCTCGGTGTCATTAACCTACAGATGGTGTGTAACATTGTACTTTGAAATGATTTGACTGAGGAGACTGGTGAGGAGAGTAAATTGCTTACCTTGGAGAATGCCAAACGAAAGGGGGAAAGCTTCGGAAAAGCTGTGCCATGGTTAAATTCTTATTTCCAATTAGAAAGTTTGGAATTTATCCACATCAACATACCACCATAAACACCAACATGGCTTTAAGACAATCATGTGGAATAGAGTGATTAGTATTATTGAAAAAAAATATAGAGACCTTCAACAATGTGAGGGAAAATGCCTTCCCTTCTAGAGATTAAGATATGTTATGCTGGATCTTGAGCAGTGCTGTCTTAGTGGATTAGAAACTTTTATATGCTGTTGGCATTATGGAGTTATGAGTATGTCAATTCACCCCCTTAAATAATATATTAGGTGCGGGTCAAGGTCACTTATTTTGGTTTGGGCAGAAGATAGATTTTTTATAATCTGACAAAGTCTGATGGCTGGGAGAGGAAATAATGATTTTGATAATTTTCTCACTTAAAAGTGGCCAAGCGTAATTGCCAGGTCCATGAGATTGGTGTAATGTGGTAAGATACCATCTGGGGACTTGTGTAAGGTCGTTTTAAAGTAGTTTACCTTCGGACTTCATTTTCTACCATGATTCTTGAAAAGTGCTTGAATATACAATGTTTAAACTTGATACAGTAGCGGTTTACAGCAGCATGGTATTGACTCTGATTTGTGGCTAGAGTTTTCATGTTGCCATACCTGTTATTTTTCATCTTTCAACAAAGAAAGTCAATCTTCATTTAACCAGTGTTGGTTTGCTGAGAAGATTGGCTGCTTTAGGGTCTGGTATAATCAGATCTGAATGTAAGATGTCTGGCCTGAAATCTGGAATATGTTTGTGTGACATTTACCGATGCAGGACTCTTTGAAAGGTAGTTTGATGGCAAAAGTAATTACCATTAGGTTTCCTGTGACTTGTGGACAGACAGCCACAGAGAAGGATTCTCTAACACATAAAACGACTACAATATAACCATAAATATGAATGAGAGAATTTGTGATTTTTACAAAACCACGATGTTTTAGGAAATCATAGAATTTTGTGACCATTGATCTTACTTATCCAATTGTAAATTTTTATCACCCAACAATATATATTAACAGCTGAATATAGTGTGTTCTCAACCAGAATATTAAATCATTGAAGAAACTAGAACTTCAAAACGTAAGGAGGTCTGTACTGTACACAAAAACCAATTTCAGGGCTAGTTGATGGTTAAAGAGAAATACTCTCGAAACTCTGACAACATGATTGCAACAGTGATGTAAAACATAACTGGTCGTTGATAAACATATAGACTCCAGCAATCCTCTCTGTGGTATGAGTGCATGCATATCCTAGAGGAGTGACACTGGAAATGAAAGCATCAGTGTAATCAGTTCTTAGCCATGTTTCAATGACCGCTGTGTTTTGGCCTTTTTGTGTTCACAAAATTGACAAAGTCAAGAGAGGTATTCCTAATGGATAATATATGGAGCAGACAACGTGTAAAAAGTCTTTGAATCAGAACCAGGGTTAAGACTGACATCAACAACCAGGAGGAATGACACCAAGGACGATGATATTATAAATATATAACAGGCTCTGTTGCAAATATTCATATGGCAGTTTTTGGCTTGAAGGATTGGGTTAAAACAAGGAGGATTGAGGTGAAAGAGAAGTATCATGAACAACCTGTATAAGCTAACATAGTTATGTAGATTCATAACTGTGCTAATATAAATGGTAGTAGCCAATAGTGCAAGAAGTAAGAACCAGGAAATATTGTAGAAAAAAATGGTGAACTTAATTTACCCTTAGTACCTCACTCTATACGCAACGAACCAAAAAGGAATAAAATAGTTTGGTGCAAAAGTGAAACTAGAGAAAAGATATATTGAAGCTGAAATGCAGAACTTACCGAGATGTCATATTTAAATTAAGGGTTTATCTCTCGTTTAACAGCTAGGGTCAAATTGGCATAGGTCCTCTGCATTGCAACTTGTGGGAGTTTATCACACACAGAGATGCCAGCCTGTGATTAGATGCTAAACTTCATGACCACTGGGGCAATTATGACATCAGATTTATTAAGGTGAACATTTATGTAAGATCAACCATGCAGGGAGGTAATTTTTAACATAGTATGATTATTGACTACAATTGATGACTTTAGAAATTAAAACTTACAAATGTCAATTCTGGGATGACAAAGATGTGTGAATTACCATATAAGTGATATGTGCAGATTCGAGAAAATGAAAACTATGTTGTCTCTGGTGAATACTGAATCACGCAGGTATCTGTGTGCAAACCATGTGCATTATTAGTAAACTATGGTTGTCATGGTTTGTCAATTGTTGGATAGATGGAGAAAACGTTGGAACCTGTACAAACAATTTGTCAGGCATACAATTCCCTTGCATAATGGGAAAATGTATAAGCGCGTATATTTTGGATATCCTTTGTAAAGGTATTTGAACACCAGTGTTGCTGTTTTAAAATTGAGAAGTGTTCAACAGGCAGCCAGTATAAGCCTTTCAGGAAAGTATCACAAGCAGAAACCTATTACTGTTAGTGACCACTTTGGCGAGATTACTATTGATACACTGTAACTTTCATAAGTCAAAACCTAAAGGCATCTACAGGGAGCAATGTATTTATCAAGATAACCAGTAATCAAAGCATCTGTTGCAATGATGGCAGTTTCATGAGAGAAGTACTATGTAGCCCTTCTTAGATCCCTCAGATGAAAAAGAATGACCAACTGATCAACTAAACATGACTTGACAAAAATTTCAGAATCAAACAGGAGCTACAGAACAGGCAATGTATGTCCTAAAGGTATGGCAGGTGCAGGGTAAAAACCTGTTGAAATTATTTCCAACCTTTTAATAACTAAATATATACCTTTCCCTTTAGTTCAAAAACCCAACCTTCACAGAAATGTCCGAATAATCAGGGTCCTGTATGGAATCTCAGTTTCATATCAAAATTCCTAAAGAAAATTATGACAAAATATATAACTGACATACTCAAACGAAGGGATCTCATGTATTAACCAGTTGGCTAAAAGATGTTCTCAATAGACAGAGACTGCTCTGCACATGATTCAATGCGACGTATCTACAACAGTTTCCCAAGCTCAAGTGGTTTCAAGGTTTACTGAGAAGACCACCTGTGTTCCGATGACAGAGTTTTTAATGATAGCCTCTACCAAGTTATATCAAGGTGTTGCTGAGCTTACTCTCGAAATTCATTATTTGATCAGAATTATTCCAAATCAATGCAGATGTTACATATATTGACTGATAACTATTATGTATCACTATTGCACCAAAGTATTTTCATGGTTTAATGTTCATTTCCTTCAGATAATACAAGACTGAATCCAACTGTCATCGCCATGGGTATATGCCTTGGCTTATCGGTCCTCATTATCATAACTGGGTCAGCCTGGTTTAAGACATGGAAGTCTCGACAAGGTAACCATAACTTGATATTAATACATAATCATTGAACATTCTACAGATTCATTCGATAATTTGATAGACAATGACATGGCTTTTGGATTTTACACTGAAGTGCTCATTATTAACAAAGACAATTGTTTTTTTTTTAAATTCAGCATTGTCAAAGTGCAAAAATCAGTTCATGTAATGCAGCCATGTATTAATTCATTATTGCTCTATTCCACTTAGTAGAATATCATCCTCAAGGACAAAAAGGTAAAAAGTGTTCTGAGACAATTCTGAGAAAAAAGTTCAGAAAAATATATAACTCTAGGTGAATCTTAAGTCATTCAGCATTGTCATGGATGACTTATAAAATGTGGCTCATCATAATTATCAGTAGCAATCTCCAGAAGCCTTCAGCCTTAATGATTCTCATTGGGATCACATGCGATTCATGATGCATTTGTCGGCAGATTCATGTAAATCTTTCTGAGCATAAAGTACTCTTTGCTATTTAATATATTGCCACTTTATAACAAATATGCTTTGATTGTGTAATCTGTTTAAAATCCTCACTATCAGACGTGTGGACAATTCCAGTCCAAACTCTTTCTTCGGGGATGTTGGTGCTGGCTTAAATCCAAAAATCCCACCTTCACAAACCTATGAACCATCTAAATCTTCTCACTTAGTAGCCTTGTGTGTCTCTGGGATGCTGGTGACACTCTCCAGGTTGGCAGCATTGGATTCCTACTGAGTATTATTCACAGTTACCTCCGTTTCTAGCCTTTACCATTCAGGCTACAATCTTTTGTTTTCATAGACAAGTGTACGCTTTCGGGCAGGTGATCAGATTGGCTCATTCATAAATTCAATTCTTGTAGGGTCTGAGATTGCTCGGAAAGGTATGTGATTGTTCCATCGTAAAATTGCTCTAACATTACAACAGGCTGAGATCCAAAAGATTTGTTTGCTATCACTACAATAATAAAAAAAATAGGCTTGACATTCTCTCCCTGAATACAATATCTGATAAGGAATGGTGAGGCACTAAGATAATTTCAAAATGCTATATGCCTAGAAGACTAGAGGATGTAACTCCGAAGAGTAAGAGTCAGATGTTAGGTTCTTTATCTTTACTATCTTTACTAAAATGACTCAGTAACAAAATTACAAGTCCAATATCTATCCCCAAGTTCCACAGAGTTTAGAATTTAGATATCTCAATAGACGGAAGGCCAAAAGTAAAGTCACCAGTGACAGTGTGCTCAGCTCGAGAGCTCAGATCTTCTGAGGAACACCTGTCCTTTGATTGGCTGCTAAGAGTGTCCAATAGTGAGAATTTTGACAAAAATGCCGGCTTAAAGATTAACAAAGGTAACAGAACTGCATTGTAGAATCTATTCTTAGAACAGCTGTATATGTTGGGACAGTGTAATATTACATACCAAGGGAACATGGAATTGACGACCTTGGGAATTGTAAAAAATACAATGTCACAAAATGGATGAAATATTTGAGAAAACACACATTTGTCTTTTTGAATGGACCCAAAGGGCACAATAATTAAGATTTATAGAAATATAGAAAATAGGTAAAGTAGAACAGTCCTGTATCAAGCGATGTAGGTTGTTTTTTTTTCGTTATTTTATTTTTTTAGGTTGTTATTTTACTAATTATGAAGAGTCAGTTATAATCTTATAAGATCATTGATGTAGTGGTTACCGCAGATATGGATAATGTCAATGATTGCGGGATCAACAACCTCATTCTCTGGGATGATGACCTATGAATACACACAACCAAACACATTTTACTTTCTTTTTCATTTAAGTAGGCACAATTATAAGTCCAACAAGAAACCATAATGCCCCTGTTCCACCAAAGGATTAAGGCCCGATCCTGTCGGCGACCCTTAATCGTGGACAGTCGGTGGAAAAAATGCAAAAATAGGCGGGAATACTGGGTCGGTTTTAAAGTCTGGGATTAAGAACAAATCGGCCCCAGGAAACCTCAGGACGCCTCAGGCGGCCCCAGACAGTCCCCGACTGGTCTGAGACTAAGAACCGACTAAGCCACGTTTTGGGTCGGTTACACCCGCGATCCTGTCGCAGACAAACCGACCGGGTCCCAGGACGCCTCAGGCCGCCTGGGACTAAGCCCCGGCTAACACACAATTAACTCCAGGCCTCCTCAGACTTCCCCAGACCAGGATCGCTGATTCTTGTTTTTGAAAAGTTGCTCGATTTTCGAGGTATATATATATAAAATCCGCAATCTAATATCATTGCTTTTCTGGGAACACAGCAGGATGCCACCTTTTAATGGAGGACAGATTCAACAACAACTTAGGGCTTTTTTGGTTTTTATTCAGTTACAAATAATCATGTATTTTCAATTTCTACATCGACCACAGCAACCACCAGCACCACCACCGCCAGCACCCATACAGAGACCTAGAAGAAGGCACAACATGTGGGTCAGGCTATGGCTACTACAGAGAGAGTAGAGGGGGGCCTACCACAACATTATGGCTGATCTGTATGCTACAGACATTCCAGGATTCACCAACTACATGAGGATGACCCCAGAATTTTTTGAAATGATTAAGACCAGACTGGAACCACACCTAGCCAGGCCGGCCACCAACTACAGAGCACCAATCAGTGTTGGGGAGAAGCTAGCCCTCACAATCAGATATCTGGCCACTAGAGAGTCCTACACATCATTGTCCTGTCATTTTAGGGTTGGAAGATCCACCATTTCCAAGTTTATACCAGAGGTCTGCAGGGCCATCCAGGATGAGTTCACCAGAAAGTACCTCAAATGTCCTACTACCCCCAGATGAGTGGAAAGAACTGGAGAGGGAATTCAGGATCAGGTGGAATGTTCCACATGCCCTGGGAGCTCTGGATGGGAAGCATGTGGCCCTGAAGAAGCCCAAGAACACTGGAGCCCTCTACCACAACTACAGGGGTTCTTTTCCATTGTGATGTTGGCCCTGGTAGATGGGCAGTACAAGTTTAGATGGGTGGATGTGGGTACAGAGGGATCTTGCTCAGATGGCCAGATATTTAATGCCTCTCAGCTGAAGAGGAAGATTGAAGATGGCAGGATAGGCTTCCCTGACCCATCTCCTATAACCCAGGGTGGTCCAGATGTCCCCTACTTAATATTGGCAGATGTTGCCTTTGCCCTGAAGACCTGGCTCATGAAACCCTATGGCAGAAGGATGTTAACAAGAGAGGAAAGGATTGCCAATTATAGAATTTCAAGGGGCAGGAGAGTAGTGGAGAATGCTTTTGGCATCCTGGTGTCAAGATTCAGGGTGATGAGGACCACCATTGAACTACCCTCAGCAACAGTCAGAGAAGTGGTCTTGACCTGTGTGGTTCTACACAACATACCGAGAAGCCAATATCAAGGTCAGCAGCCTGGGGAGGACAATGATGATGATGTGCCTGGTGATTGTGGATTGATTGGTGGTGCTACTGGTGGTGGCCAAGACAGAAACCCTGCCAGAGAGGCCAAGAGACAGAGGGATTACCTGAAGGACTACTTCAACAATGAGGGAGCAGTGGCGTGGCAAGATGGTTGTAATCATTACTGCTGCAGTAATCAGTCCTTATCAGGACTAAAAAACAGTCCTTTTCAGGACTAACAGTCCGTTTCAGGACTACCAAATATTCCAAAAACAATTAATAGCTATGGTTGCTACAGACAAACCCCATGCCAAACATAACTTGTACCAACGCACAAACAGACAAACCCCATGCCAAACATAACTTGTACCAATGCACAAACAGACAAACCCCATGCCAAACATAACTTGTACCAACGCAAAAACAGACAAACCCCATGTCAAACATAACTTGTACCAACCCACAAACAGACAAACCCCATGCCAAACATAACTTGTACCAACGCACAAACAGACAAACCCCATGCCAAACAGAAGTCACCCAACTCACAAACAGACAAAACCAGTGTTAAACAATATTCTCAAAAACAGGACACAAACCCCTACATAAATTGCTAAGTAGAATAAATATTGCATATAATATGGAAGCTACACACTCATTTAAATTAATTTGGGTTTTATTTTGCAAATAGATTTGAAGCAGAAATGGGGGCCACGGTGGCAGAGTGGTAACACTCTCGCCTCCCACCTCTGAGGCCGGGGATCGATCCCCATACGGGCTCAAGTGGGAAAGCTGGTAGTTGCTTGCCGTTGGTTGGCAGTTTACAGTACACAACCCTAGCGAACTCTATGTACTGGTTTCCTCTGCCCTTCCAACTACCCGTCGTGATATGACCTGTACAGTGTTGAAAGGGACGTTAAATCCCAAATAAAAGAAACAGAAATGTTTGCCTGGAAATCTTAAAAATTAATTCTTCTACCCTACTTGACAAATATTTATTGGATATAACTACTGAACTGCTTTTAATAATGGGAAATTATGTTTGCAAAGCAGTTTGTCAGTTTTTTCGTTTAGGTTTTGTTTGCTATGTTTTTCAGTGGGTTGGTCAGTGAATTGGGGGTTATGTTTGTCAGTGGGTTTGTCTGTCAGTTGAGGGTTATGTTTGGTATTGGGTTTGTGTGTTTGTGGGTTGGTGAGTATGTGACAAGGCCTTTCAACTCTAGGGAAGGTGTAAGTGTTGGACTTTGCAATTAAATATTTTAAACTATCCCATGGATTTTAAGCTAAAAATGGGCTGATTATTGGCCATATAGGGAGATTTTTTAAAAATTATTTTCTATGTGGCCTTTTTGTTATGTGTGGTACCATGGGCTATTTACTTCATGTTTTGGGAGGTGTAAGTGTTGAACTTTACTGTTTTTTGTTTTGTGATAAGTATTTGTACTGAACTTTTTTGTTTTGGGAAGGGAATGTGAACTTGCAGCTTATTAATTGTTTTTGGAAGATTTGGTGGCCCTGAAAAGGGCCTGGCAGGTCAAAGACCTGCCCTAACTGGATGGCTACTGAGGAGGTTGCTGCTGCTGTTGAGGCGGTGCTGAAGTGGTGATAGTAAAGAGCTGCTGCTGTGGTTGTTGCGGCTGTGGTTGCTCTACGATCTGTGTTGATGTCAGATCAGGCAGCTGGCTTAAAATTCCACTCAGGTTATGTCTGCTCCCTTCGTCCTGTACAGTTAGGACAGATGTAGGGTTGCTGAAGCCAATGGGGCTTGGTGTATAGTAGACAAAACTGCTGGCAGCTGCTGTTTGAGTGGAACTGGATGCCTGTTGAGTGGTTGTTGGCAGTATCCCGACCCTCTGCGATTCTGTGGTAATAGTGGCCGATCTTCTGGGCAATTGCTGACGTCTTCTGTTACTCTTGATACTTTCTATGTCTCTAAATATCTTGCCCTTTAATTCTTGAAATTCTTTTTGAGTCATCTTTTCAGCCTCTGATACCACGTAGTCGAAGAAGGGCTGCCTGTCAGACTTCTGCTGCAGAAAACCTGAGATAAGTGTCCTCATCTGCTCAAAATGTTCCAGAATTTTGGAGTCTGTGGTTGAAATGGGCGTAGATGAAATGATGGACTGACTCCTCTCCCTCAGGACACTTGACTCAAGATGTTCTGTGTCAGTAGTTGACCCACGTGATTCGTCCTGCCTGCTGGTATTTGGACTAGCCTCAAAACCTGAACTTCTGTTGGCCCCCTTTCTTCTGATGTGGGTTTTAAGGAAACCCATCTGTTGGTACACCCAGGACTGTCTCTTGGTCATCTCCCTCGGAGCTTGGCCAGATTGGAGCTTAGACAGCTGGCCATAACGCATTCGCTGGGACTCAAACAAACGTCTCACATCAAAGGGCTGTAGCTTGAGTTCTGCTGCTATTTCTGCCCAGAGAGTCTCTCTTCTGGTCCTGTCATGGAATCTTGGGTGTTCCTTGTCATACAATTCAGGCTGTTGCTTGACATATTCCACAATGGAAACTTCCTGACTGTCTATAAAAGTGGCACACACCCTAGCTCTCTTGGATGAAGAATGGCACTCCGGATCATCTTCATGGCACTCCAGTAGACAATAAAATAAAAAAATAGTAAAATGTGTCTCCTAACTGTGAAATTTGCCCTAAGCTCAAGTAAATAATATATAAAATAAAAACTAAAAACCCCTATAAATCATTGACACACATCTCTCAGTAGCCAGTCAGTAACAACGAGAACGTGTGTGCGGTCGCTTATATAGTCCCAGACCCCCTCATTGCCTCGTTTTAATTTCAGACGCGCGGGAAACAGTCAGTTCTTAGTTGGTTGTTAGTCCCAGGCCTCCTGGGGCATCCTCAGTCTGCCACAGGCTAAAAATGTGTGTTCCCAGGTGTCCTGGGGAGGCCGGTTTGGATTGGTTAGGGTCGGTTACCCTTAGTCGGATCTTAGTCCCAGACCTAGATTTTTGGGTCCCAGGACACCGCAGACACTCTGAGGTGTCCTGGGACTAATGCAACCGACTAACTTTCACACGCATGAAATTCTTACGCATCATATTTGAGTCTGGGATTAACAACCGGCCTCCTGAGATTAAGCTATGGAGGTCTGGAATTAAGGGTCGCAGGCGTCCTGGGACAACAACCAACGCTGTAAATTTGGGTCTGAGGAGGCCTGAGGACGCCTGGGACTGGACATTTTGTGGGGGGCGGGAAATATGAATCGGTTGTAGTCGTGTGAAATATTAAACATGTTTGATTTTTCACACAGCCTCAACCGACAACAACCGACCCTTACAGAAGGTCTGGGACTAAGCAAATATTTGAAACCGACCCCCAAATATCCTTAATCGGGAGCCTTACTCGTGTGGTGGAACACCCACATAACAACGATGACCATTTGGGTTGCAAAGGAAATCTCAGAGAAAATATAAGGGAGACCGTTTCAGCTAAGTGGTGGCAGGTTCATTACTCTCCAGATACCTTTTGAATAAATGACATTCTTACAAAGTTGGCGGAGGCATTTAATTCTTACTTCTTCAGTTCTGGCATCAGATAGCCATAATTATCATTCTGATGTGATATAAACTTTTTCTAAGCTTAACTCCACAAGTGGTGTCATGTGTTTCTCCAACCTCCCACTGGACAGTCTAAATGTAACCTAGATATTTGGATATTTTGTAGGAGTAAAGAACCATTTCCATTGTTGCTACATCATGCATATAGATTTTAAGATTGTAATGTGCAATAAAAATCAAATAAAATGTTAAATTCAGATCCTATATGTATAGAAAAAGTATTTCGATAGATCCACAAATTTCCATTTACAAGATAAAATATAATTAGCTGTCAAAATCATTCTGACAAATGAATAAGCAATTTTCCTTGGTAAATCTTAGATGGGTAAGCATTCAATACATTTAAAATTTTACTAAATCATTATCCATTGATGTAAAGGATTTTTTTGTTCTGAAAAGTGCGAACTTGAGATATTATTTCATGCTAAATTACAGAAGCAGTGATTGGCAGATTTATACTTGAGTCTGTTTGCCAATGGTACCTTCAGCCAGTTTTCTGCATTGTAACAACAAGTGTCCAAATTTCTGTACAAGACCTTATGATATTGTTCCAGAGTTCAATCAAACATATGTGTACTGGATCTTTAAAACAGGCTGCTGTTATAGCCATACCTTTTTTCCCCCCTCTCCTCTACATATATTAAGCTTAGTATGTAAGAGCCCGTGACAAGCAATGTCTATGTTTTGGCAAACAAATACTAAACAATATAAATCTTGACTTATATACACTTAGTGAACCTAATGGACATGAAATACATGAAACTCAACAAGCAACAAATGAGCCCAGAATAAATATTCAGATCTCGTATGTAGCTCTAGATGCCAGCCCAGTACTGTGTGACCTAGCCGTACGAACGTTCTAACTTTTGAACACTACTTATTATTTAATTTATTGTTTGAGGTAAATCTCAGGTAAAGAGAGAAAGTTCACAAGAATATACTGGCCTTAACGTGGATGGAAGAGAAGACATTCTTGATGTCCCAAGTGTCTATCGTGATTTACAAAGAAACATACAGGAAACTGCGGGTAAATATATCAACAAAGCTGTGACTTTACAACAAAATAGTATAGGATGTAGCTGAGTAATGGTTTCCTAATGTTATTTATCCGCTTGAACAGCAAACATTAAAAGCTGTATTTTTTAACATCTAGGGCTGAATTGATGTTGACAACGTAAAACAAAACCGAATATGATTCACAGATTTGAGCATCTGTGGGGTGTACAAATTTTATTTTAAAAATTGACAATGGTCTTACTTTCTGAGGAAATTATGAAATGACCTACCCATCTTCTGAATAGATCACCGCATTGAAAACAAGATCACTCAGAGAGTGCAAACCTCCGCCAAGAGAGCTCAATTCCAGGACCATCATCAAAATCCACCCTAAAATTATCTGGTTATAACTTCCTTAAAATAAATCGGATCCAGATGATCCAGACAGTGATCCATATCACCCCAAACACAAATCTACTCACTTGTTCCTTGTCCCATTTAGGACATTTCCTGAAAATTTCATGAAAATCCATCAATAACTTTTTGAGTTATCTGTCTTTAAAAATTATATTTCATGGCTCCAAAAGATCCAGATAGTGATCCGAATCACTCCCAAAATTTAATCATTTCTTTGTTTTACCTTTTCAAACATAGTCTCAAACTTTCCTCAAAATCCGCCCATAAGTTTTGAGTTATCTTGTTGACAAACCTATTTCAAAAAATTACTCTAAATGCAATAGTTTTAAAGTTACAAGTGATTTACTCAACAGTGAGATCCTGAAATTAGCTATTGCTCAGCTTTGGAATGAGCTACAAATCTGCAACGTCATTATGTCATAACTTACCCTAACATATTAAATTATGTATTCAAAGAAAGTCACTATGTGTGAAACTTTCAAAGAAATTTGACACATTCTCATTTTAAAATTGTGCTACTAATCAGAAAATAGCTATTACTCGCTTAGCTAATGCAACAGGGCTCCAAACAACGCACCATCTTATAGCTAAAGATAAAGTATCTGAACAACATATTTTACAGAAACACTCTAAATTCAGTAGTTTCAGAGTTATAAGTTATTTACTCACAGTAGCTAAAATGGTCATAACTATGTTAAAATGCTACCTATTTTGTGGAAATTCGGTCCTTCACTATTCCAACACTTGCCAATATTGTAGGGAAAAATGAGGAACCTAGCTTAAAAATTGTGGCCTAAAACGTGCTAACAAACATGCGTACAAACAAACATACAAACCGACTGACCAACAAACTATAGTAACAAACAGACGGACGGGCAAACCCAGGCAAAAACATAACCCCCTTGGCGGAGGTAATAACAAATTTGAATGAACATTTCTACGCTTAGCAAAATATGGGAAGTATACTAACGTTTTCGAAACAAAATGGAAAGCAGTTTTAATAATACTTCATATTACACCAAATTGTGAATTCCTCACAATAATATCATTGTCAAATAAATTCTACTTTACAAAAGGTTATGTCAAAATCATTTTGTTTGATAACTATACTTAAGAATCATCAGTGCGCATGAATCAATTTTTTTAAAAACTTTTTATAAACAGATAAGTTGATTACATTATTTCCTGACTTTGTATTGTTTTTGTTAATACTTTGAACCATGTAGGAAAAATAACGATTAAGTCAGTTCCTTGCATAACATGTCAATAACAAGGTTTAACAATTTCAGAAGAAAATAACCAAAAATATTGATAAGACTTGTTTCTGCAAATTTAGTTTTCTTTTTCTCAAATTTGTAAAAAAAATGTATGGACTAAGCTTCAAAAAATTCAATCAGAAAATATGATGTAATAACCCAGTAAACATTTTGGGGTTTTGCAAACGTTTTATAGGAAACGTTTCGCAAAGGTTAAAAAATGATGGGTACGATAACCATTTGTAATGGAATGTTTTTAAGACATTTTAAATATACTGTTTATTAAACATTTAGCAATAAATGTTAGAAAAACATTATAAGTAAACATAATAATGTGTTGAATAATAATTAGGTCAGAGGTCAAATTCAATATCTTTGTATGGTTGCTCACTATTAAAAATGTTATTTTTATGTCTAAAATTGTAAGATAGTGGCTTAGAAATTGTGCCCCCATTCAATTCTTACTTTTAGAAATTGCATGTGGGGCAATTTTTGACAAAGTCCTCTAAAATCCCCTATTATTGCTCACCACCATCTTTGTTTGGACATATTTGAAGGTGAAGGTTTAAAAATTAAGGTTTAAAAAACTTTTTTGATAGAATGTTTTTAAAACATTTGACAAGCAATGTTGTTTAAACATTTTATGTGTACTGTTGATCAAACATTTCATGATGAATGTTTGAAAAACATTTCCAGCATAACCTTCGTTTCTTTAGCTATTTTATAAGTGTTTTAAAAACGTTTCCAGTCAAACCTAGCTTTTTGAGTTATTTTATAAAGGTTTAAAAAACATTTTCAGTAAAAACGTTTGTCTAGAGAATGTTTATAAAACATTTTTAAACATTACAAAGTAAACATTTACTTGAAAACGTTTAGAAAACCATATGATAGGGTTTAATTAGGTTTTAAAAATGTTTTGTAAACGTTTAAATCATTTAAAAACGTTTCTAATGTTTACTGGGAAGTGATATGTAAACAATATATTTCTAGCTTAATTGACTACTAATAATAGATAACTGCTGGTTGCAGGTGTGAATAAAATGTTAAATCATAAGGTATGTAAATATACAAGACATATTCAGAGATTGTAAAATAAAAATGTTAAGATCTTCAGTTTCATTGTCACAGTCATAAAACTTAGGTCTTATTACAGGTGAAGAAGGATATGAAACTATTCCTGAAGAAGTTGTTCCAGATGAGGCAACCATCTATTCAGGTTAGAGTGTAAAGTTATCTTATTATGTTTCTTTGGTGTGACACCTTAAATACATATAGGACAACATTGGTTATTTGAAAATTTGTATTGTATTTTGAGTTGTGGAAAGTTAAAAATTTACAGGAAACAAAAATTCTGCTGATTATTTTTCCAATGTTATGTAATTTTTCCGAATAACTTTATTTATTTATTTGGGGGGTGGGGTTTATCTCTTTCAACACACTGTGTTATATTATGACGGTTAGTTATAAGGGCACATGAGACCAATACACACTACTTCGTAAAGATTTTGTAATGTAAACTGTTTAGCACACTTTAGTGATTATCAGCTTTTTGCTGAAAGAGTCTGGTTCAGCATTCGAGCTGACAACCTCATATGCAGGGGGCTAGTGTGTGAACCACTCCTGAGCCCCCTTTCCTTGAAATGTGAACATTAGGGTCACATATATTTTTATCTCCCTCGTTTTTTTAAATAAGTTTGTGCTTAATTTTCTTTAGGCTTAACATAATATTCAACACAATGGTTTCTTCATTTCCTAATGGATATTTGAAAGATAAAGAAAGTGGTGTGCTTGGGACTAACTCATTTAAAAGCAGCCAAAATTGAGATTTAAACTGTTGGCGTTTTATTTTGAAGAATAATTGTGCAAAGGTAACAAGCTTTGATATGGATGAAATCAGTGCTTAACCGTGAGAAAAAGGGTTTGTTTTATTACTGTCACTAACCTTCTTTTATGTTGAAGCTCAATCTCAAGGATAACTGCTTACTTGATCTATATGTGTTAAACAATTGCACAACCTGATTTCATAAAGGGATAGTACAAAGTTTTAGCAATTCTTGATTATGATTTGTAAGTTTCTTTCAGATTATCTTCAGCCGGTAATCAGCATTAACAAGGTAACAGGTGAGTCATCAATTCATGTCCTTTTAGATGTTTTACTTGGAGAGGTTGCGCACTACGTTTTTTTACCTCCAGTAACGTTTAAAATGCATGTATGATGTCATAAATTGTTATGTAAAACGTCACGTCTAGATAGAACTACGGTAAAATTTAACGTTTTATACGCAAGTGAGGCCTGAGTTACGTACATAGTCTCCCTTAATCTTTTTAGTTCATTTATAAATTTCATATTTTGAAAATTGATGAATGTATATCTAAAGAAATATGTGTACAAATCATTTGTAACACTCATTATATCCATACAATGTATATTGACCAATAAAAGGCTGAATTTTCACAAGCTACCATTTCCTGGAGAAGTCTTTCCTCGGCACCATGATATTTAAGGCCAAGTGCATCTAATTCACTGCTATAAAATGTTCTTTATAGCTTCTGAACAAAATTTTTATGTCAGCTTTCATTTATAAAATGAACATTAATGTGTCCACATCTGATTTTTGGACAAAACATACTTTATCTGTATAAAATATAAGCATGTTGACAGATTTAAATAGATTTTGAAGATACATAAAACATACATTTAAATATTTTGGCCTAACTCTTTACAAACTCTTCTCTGCTGCAGTCGTAGTGTGCAACATCAAATATCTCCCGTAACACAAACGTTAACCCAATTCCCTACATATTTCGGGACAATAAAACGTAAAGCGCAACCTCTCTATTGTTTAACTACTTTAAAGTTAATCAATTGCAGAAATTGTATTTTTACAAAACTTTGATATTGATCAAGTAATGGTATTTATTCAATTGCTATGCACTACATAACTTAAGTCTGCATGTAAAACAATATTCGATGGTAAAATCATGTATAAAATGACATCAAATTTCGTTCAATACACTGAGCAACTTGAATATCACTTCTAATGCAATATGGTACAAAATTCTTGCAAAACCTTTTGTCATAGTTAATAGATTCATTTGAATGCTGGGTAGGGACCACGGTGGCCGAGTGGTAACACTCTTGCCTCCCACCTCTGAGACCGGGGCTCGATCCCCGCACGGCCTCAAATGGGAAAGTTGGTTGTTCCTTGCCGTTGGTCGGCAGTTTACAGTACACAACCCTAGCGAACTGTATGCATTGGTTTCCTCTGCCCTTTCAACTACCTGTCGTGATATGACCTGTACAGTGTTGAAAGCGACGTAAAACCCCAAATGAACAAATGAATGCCGGGTAAAACAGGGCAAAATCATCCTTTTTACTGAATGACTGCTTAGATTGACCAATACTTTCTTTAGTCTCTCTTCAGATATTGCCAGAGTTTCAACATAGAATATATTTGAACTTCCCTATTTTCTTTTAACAATTTCATATTTACACAATTTTTACACTTTTCTAAATGACGATGTCTTAAGTAACTGAACTGGTGTTATTTTTGAATAAAAATTCAAGTATAAATAACGTTATGAAATAGCTAAGAATTATCTTTTTATGCAACAGAATTCTGAATTTTACTGATACGATCAGTGCCAACATACAGTGACTTATTAAAAGTTTGCATAAATGTTATTTTCTGTGTAAAATGTGCATGTTATATACCTGCTAAATGAACGTCTTAACCCAGAGAAGAGTTGAATTAAAAGATGTTGTACAAAAAAGTCAAGACAGTAAAAGCATTTCTAAATGTTGTTTTATTTTATTATTTGAATATATTTAGCAGCACTGTCCTTTGATCATGTAAAATTAAAAATAAATCATCTGGCAGTATGCAAACAAACTTTGCTTTCGATTTAAATGGAATGGGACAATGTAGAAATGCTAATTTATCATTGTGGAAAAATCTATAAACTGTTAATGATTTGAAACAAATGAAATATATTTAGAAATTTGTATAACAGAGGCCAAGGCTATATCCTCAACGTCTTATTCACAATAGTAAGGATTTGTTTTACAGGTGAAGTTATTCCTGAAACTATTGCCTCAGATACAGCAAGTGGTGAGTCAAGTTCGTGTTTAAACTCGTTCTGTTTTGTGTTTGTTTGTCTACACTATCAAGTAAGTTTATGTTTAATTACTTTTAGACTTGACATTATATTTAAACATAGTTCAGGGCCCGTATTCACAAAAGGTCTTAGCCAGAGCTTAGGCTTAAAGTTGAGACTTTTGTCTGAGGTTTCTGCCCAAAAACTGCTAAGACGTTTGTCTTAGGCTTAGTGGTATTCACAAAGAATTTAAGGCTGGTCTTAGGCTTAGCCAAGGGCTCAACTTTAAGACTGGTTGGTGGTGGGCTTAAATTTTGTAAAGAGGATTTAAATATGGCCACCATAAGCTTTTCTCCACTTCAAAATTTGAATTGGCTGTAAATAAAGTATAATTATACAGAACACCTCACTAAAGTAGTCTTGGAATTTATATGTGGTAACAAGGTTTTCCATTTCAAAACAGCACTTTTCCTTAGATAAATTGCATTAAATGAAGGATATATGTCACCAACAGTATAGTTTGAATAGAAAAGAAAGGTCACATGACACAGAAAACCACTGTGGTTATTTGATAATATTGGACTAAGCTAAGTCACCCGTTGTGAATATGGTCTTAAGACTGACCCAAAAGTCTTAACTTTAAGACTGGGTTTAAGCCTAAGACCTGGCTAAGTCTAAGACCTTTCCTGAATACAGACCCTGGGTCATATTATGATGGATATTTGAAAACATAAAGAGAAAGTTGGTGTACAGAAGATTCACCTTGACGCTAGAAAAACTCAGGTTTAAAAGTTAGAGTTGAGAAACGAACTTATTTACACAGCACAAAGGTAACAATCTTTGAAACTGTTAAAGGTAGTGCTTAACTGTAAATGTAGAGTTATGACTTTGTTGTCTTAAACATAAGGATATAGGCTACACAAAAGTAGATTTCTTAACTTATATATCTGTTATATGAAACGATTAGAGTAAGGACTAGTTAAAAGAAATTCATGATTGCAAAATTTATATACCTTGCAGACTATCTTGAGCCAGTTACAAGGACTAGAAATGCAACAGGTTAGTAATTGCTTTTTCATCATAAAATGTTATGTATTTCTAGTTCGAAGTTCTTTTTCAAGTAAACTTTTAAGTTTTATGAGGAATTGTACAATAATGTTTTGTTTTCTACAAAAGTCTGATATTGGCAACTTAAGGATACATCATTGGAATGGTCAATTGCATTAGGATACAAAAGTGTTACAAAACAAGAGAGAAAATGTAAGCTCAAAACAATAAATAAACAAGCAGACTATCTTGGTGCATTCTGTCCTGAGAAGAAATCAGAATTTATTGTTTAAAAGACACCCTGATGAGCTAATACTTATAACTGATCAGTATCAGGACTCTTGTCAAACAATCTGAAATAATTGAAACACATTTGATTTTATTTCAGCATGAATAGTAACCAAACATTGTTTGTGTTATGCAGAAACAACTATCCAATAACAACAAACTGGGAGGCTTCAAGAAGCATGCAGACATATTAGAGATCTGTATAAGGTCATGTACAAATGTTTTGAGAAAAGAAAAACACTTGTGGACAACATGGTTAACGTATTGATATAAGGATTATGTAGTTAAAAATCAAGATGTATGAAAAGGTAATGACTGACTTGAAAAAAGTAAAAGTCTATTTCCATCTAATGATGGAAAAAATTCTGTTGTAATTTGGTAGAGTCAATCTATTTTTTTATATATTTCTTTATTTTTTTATGATGTGTAAATAGCTTTTAACGAATACTTAAACAATCAATACTTTCTCTGTTAACATATAGCTCATTATATAACACAGTAAGATTATCATATTTCTAAACCTGAAAAGAAACAAAACAAAATTAAATGTGCACTTTGTAGCATATTGAATCATTTACCCACAACATCCTTATATCCTAAGTAGAAATATAAAGATTGCCTTATTCATGTGTTTCCTTGAAAAAAAATTGCATTTGCATCATATAAAACAAAAGAACTATTTACTTCCCTTTAAAATTTGTTGAAGGCCTAATGGGAATTGAAAATTGATTATTATAGTATTTTGATGTTTCTAAGTTATCTTTTTGTATTTTATTGTATTGTGTCTGTTTCATGGTTAAATATTTTTATAACTGCCAGCTATTGTTTTGCACTGAATATTACGGAAAATGAGTAATGCTGCAAAGGGGTTTTCAGATGGAAATAGAAAACTATAAACATTAGGAACGGAAATCAAAATTGTTATCTTTAATAACGAGAAAACAAAAATTTAGAAATGAAAAATTAGGATTTTTAGTTCATGTTACAAATGGCCTTGTTAGCTGAAGGTACCTATGCCAAAGAAAAACTTTTCTTGTATATTATCACTATACCTGTTTTAAAGATTTTTAGGGCCAAAACAGCTGGGGCCGGTTTCACATAGGGTCTTAGACTTTGCCAAGTTTTTGGCTTAGTCAGGGACTTAAATGTAAGACTTTGGTCTTAGCTAGGTCTTGTACTACACAAATGCTGACTTAACTAAGACCAAGCTTAACATATAACCACAATGGTTTTCTGGGTCATGTGATCTTTTATTTCTATTCAAAATATAATATTGGTGATACATATCCTTCAGTTGACAGATTGTATCTAAGACTAAGTGCTGTTTTGAAATGGAAAACCTTGTTAACCCATAAAAAACTTCACAAAAACCACATTAGGGAGGAGGTCTATATATTTATACTATATTTACAACAATTTCAAATTATGAAGTAGAGAGAAATTTATGGCAGCCATATTTAAGTCTTTGTTTACAAAAGTTAAGCCCACTCCCAGGTAGACTTAACTTTGTGGCCCAAAGCTTAGATTTTGCTGCTTTGTGAAATCTGCTAAGTCTAAGACCACAAACTTAGCCTGAATTAAAGATAAAATTCTTAATTTTAAGTCTAAGTCCAGGCTAAGTCCTTTTGTGAAATCGGCCCCTGGTGTATACTCTGGATATATTTTTTATCACCCGACTTTGTTCCTTATTAATATTTACATGCATATGTTATACATAACTGATTGTTTAACACTATTCATACCGACATATTTTACACCCTATTCATACAATGTGAGGTCATGAACGACCCCATGTATATTTTTCAGGATTTGCTGATAAAAGATAAATATTTTCATTAGTATTTTTATTTCATTAAATATATTTAAGGTAGTAAATGCACAAAATGACTTTTCATATATATTAATCTGGGGCCGGATTTACAAAAGGTCGCAAGTCTCAGCTGAAATTTTGCTCAAATCTGAGAGTTTTGTCTCAGCTGAGATTGTTGAGATTCACGAAAGGAATCTCAGCTGAGAGCAAAATCTCAGCCAAGTTTCGAGTCTGGACCAATCAAGACTGATATAACATTTTTTTGAGATTAGTGGAAAGCATACACGTATATATTTTACCACTATACCATATATACTCACATGTTAAAATATTTTCAATCAAGCAAAACATTGTCTTTTTACTATAATTTGTACTGACATTCAAAAGAACTGATTATAACAGCAAAACAATCCACTCATGTAAATTTGTAATGTAAATGTAAACTGTTGTTTTTGTACAAACCTTGAATATATTTTCATATTTTGTGTTAAGTTAAATAATATGTAATACTTCACTATTTTCATTTTGTTTTGTGACTTTTTATTACATATGCTCTATTTTATGAAAACTTAAGTCACCCCCTAGGCAGTCTTAGATTTGAGACCAAATCTGAGAAAAATATTAGCCTGAGATCTTTTGTGAATCTCAGCTGGGTAAAAGGTCTCAAATCTGAGAAAAATCTAAGAAATATCTTAGATTTGAGACCAAAATCTCAGATTTGAGACTTGCGACCTTTTATGAATCCAGCCCCTGCTATTAGAAATCAGTTATCACTTCATTTATGCTTATGTAGATAGAAGATTCTTAGGTTTTGACAGTAGTGTTTCAAATTATGCATGCGTGCACTTATTTGGTTATTTAGATGTTCTTAAAATAACAAATGTTAAAAAGGATTCCCTATATTAATTATATGTTTTCATATACCTACTGCTACATGAAAACAACTGTTTCAAGAATAACCGTTTAAATTACCACAATGCAGTAGACATGAAAACATAACCATGCTAAGACCAATTGTTATCTAAATAACATGTCAAATTGGTGAATTTACTTTTAAACATTGAACATATTGTTATTGAACATGTTAAGTTTCATCAAGTAATTATAATGTGTTGGGTTGCAAAAAACCCACACAGTATAAATAGGGTTAAAAATACATTTCTTTGCACTCACTTAGTGAAAAATGTTTAATGTCCATATCCATTATCTATATCTTAATATGTCCTCTATGTTCCTCCTTGTTGCTGTATTTGTTTTTGCTCTTATTTTGATTACATATTATATTCGTTTATATAAATATTTCCTGCTGTGGATTTAGATCGAAAAAATGTTTAATGTTTTTGTATATTATCTATGTCTTTATATTTTGTCCTTGTTGCTGTATTTTCTCTTTTCTGTCCTTTTTTATTACATATTATATTATTTTCATTTATAAATATTTCATAATGTGAATGTGGATCAAAAAATTACATTTACATCACCTCTACATTTCAAAAATTTAAAAGAGAATTGAAGTCTTTCGAAATGGTACAGATGGCATTTTAACAAACTCTATTTTATGTTAATACTATGCCAGATTTAACTGTTTTAATCTTGCCATATTGGCATGTTTGATTTATCGTTTTTATCTACTTTTACATGTTTATGTAACTCAATAAATTTTAACTATTTAACCTGTTGAATGTTCTGGGTTCACTGCCTGAATATAGTCTAAATTTCTATTTTTGGCTTAACAGAAAATATCTAACATTTCCATGTTTTACCCTTAAACTTCATTACTTGTTGTATAGATAGCTACAACTATGTTAAATGGTTCAATATGTTATCGATAAGGGATGGTGTTGTATGATGCTCAGCTGTGGTCTGTGAGGCTTTAATGGTGCAGTGGTTAACATGTATAATGCTTCATCAGTCTTGCAAACACTTCTGTGGCCCAAACTTCCAATTTGGTTACATGTAACACACTTGTCTCCCACCTCTGAGATCAGAGTTTCCGGCCTGATCTCATGTGGTAAAGATAGTAGTTGCTTACCATTGATCAGAAGTTCATATAGTACATAACCTTGACCAAGTATTTTACTGGTTTCCTCTGACTTTACATATAACAATCACAATATAGTCTGAATATGTTAAATGATTTTTGTTTGAAATGCATCCTTACTGATATCATGACTTATTTGGTTGGGTAAGGCATAGTTTGGAAATATAGATGAAGCTAGACATCGGTAAATAACTCTTGATTGTGTTTCGATCAAGACCCGTCTTCTTAATTCAAGATGCATAAGTTGTTCCTCAACAGGATAGAAAACTGCCCTGAGGGAGGGGTTGACGATGTTTGCATTAGGAGTAATGCGTATACAAATGGAGTCTCAGGCCAGTGTTACCAACCAAAATGGGGTGGCATAGTTATTTTTAATATTTACAGTTTCCAAATATGAGTATTTTTGTGCATTAATGCATGTCATTATTCTATTTTTAGAACATCTGCTATTTATATAAGCCCACCAAGTACATATATTGGCATATTATAAATCATTTTCAATCATGATATCACAAGTCAATGTGATTTAATCGTAATTTTATGGGACAATATATTCAGTAAGGACTCCAGATAGAAATACTTTGTCATCACAAAAAAACTCTTAGTATAAGAAAAATGATGAAATGTCCAATTTAAAAAACTGACCTGTTGGTTCAAGGGTTCTGTATATTTGTGTATCGAATCTGTATAAAATGAAAGATAAAATTTTGTAAATGGTATCCAGTGTATAGGAAAAATTATCGAAATACACAAGTTTGAGAATAGGCTTCTACATTTCTCATAGTTCAAAGTATATCTGACACACTTGTGTCTGAGAAACTTATTGGTCTTATCTGACACTTCCCATCCTTCATATGACTATAATTCTGATGACAGCAGTCTATTCATTATTTTGTAAAGACAACTTTTTCCGCTGGATTTGCCCAAACATCCATAAAAATATTGGATTTACATGTTTTAAATTTTAGTAATAATAGACATCTGTTCCCGGATATACATAATACATTTTGGTCTAACCCTGCAGCCAATGATTACTGCAAATTCATCATTTAACCTACTTTTTGCAACAATGATTCTTATATCACATAGCCATATTTTATTTTTTAGCCATAGTTATTTTTAGGTTGGCTTTTATCACTAATGTGTAAAGAAAACATAATTGAACTTAAAATAATAACACATAAAACTTGACAGTGAAATTTTGGAAGGGGAGAGCTTCCTACTGAATATACTTCTGCCGAAGGAATGTCTCATCTTTCTTTGACTATCACTGCAGAATGCGATGTATCCTGATATCCTTAGCAAGTGATGAAATCTATATGTTAAAAAGTAATAAGTTAGACTTTAATTATGTTTGTGATGAGTTTTGAGTAATTGATGAGAAGTCAAAAATAAAGCTTATTAAATGGCTGAAGGTGTTTTCATTGTTTGAAATATATAATTATATTACCAAAAGAAAGACAGCAGTAGTTTATAGGGAGCAGTTCACGAGGTAAGTCAGAGTAATAGGGTCGGTCAAAGGTCAGGGGTCATAGGTCAGGAAGTGACGTCATATACATGTCAAGTATCACGTGACAGGAAGGTGACTTCTGATTGGAGGATGGATTCAAGTATTTCAGGATGGGGTTTTTTGACAGAAGGGTGGGCGTGTCCATGTCAAAGAGAAGATGATGAGTAATGGTTCTCTATTGTAAGGCCTGTGGAAAATTAATTATTTTGATTATAGAATGTGTAGTGAAATATTTATAATAAGACTCTTTGTTATTGATATTCAAAGAGCTCTTTGTATGATATTATCCAATTTTAAAAAGCAATGATTATCACAGGTGTGTCCAAGGTGTGTCCAAGGCTGCTCTAGCAATTAAAATCTGAAATTGTGTAAAGAGGAGATGATGGATGATGACAATGGAAGGACAATTACCTTAAGATCCTAGCAAATGATTAATCTTTTTTTACAAGAAGACTAATGGATTCTCTGTACTTTGAAGGCTGTGCGGTATTCTTCAAACAGCACTGATGACAATGTGACCAAGGTTCTTCCAACGGTTGAAATTTGAGTCTCCACCCCATCCCCCCCCTCCCCTTCCCCTGACTTTTAAAAATAAAAGCTGATGAGGCAGATATTTAAAAAATGCTGCTGCCAGCATTCTTTGTTTATTTCTAAGCTGTAACTTGTATGATCAACATGACTACTGGGGGCTTTTCATTGTCCACTCAGGACAAAGAATTTTCAAACAATGTTTGGAAACCTACCATATTAAGCGAAGATAGCGTGGGTACTCCTCAAGCTGGGCTATCGCTTTTTGGTGGAAAGCATTGCGGCTTTACCTTCGGAGGCGGGCCCTCTCAACAGTACATGTGGTATGACAAGAGATTAGCAAGTTTCACTCATTGGCCCAAGCTTCATCCAATGAGGCCCGAATCACTGGCAGGTGCAGGTTTTTTCTACATGGGTTTTTCTGATAAAGTGAGATGCTTTTCTTGCTATATCACTCTCCACCAGTGGGAAGTTTTCGACAGTACGTTAGAGCAACACAAGAAACATTCGAAAGGAAATTGTAACTTTCTCAAAATTTACTTTCCTTCAAACTCTTTACAGTGAACTTAAACATGGAATACCAAATAGATGTAGAAGATGGTAAAACGTTGGAAGTGAAGTCATTTGGTGAAGATCTGTCTTTGATTTTCATCCACAAAGATGGGGAAATCTGCCTGTCATCCAGGATGTACAAGGTTTTGAAACAACACTCCGATGCTCTGTCCCAAGCCTTGTTGAAGGTTTGTGCAAAGGAGGATAATGTTCACTGCAACGTTGATTTAGGCAGAAATATTCATGCCTACGTCAACTCCCCCTATAGATGTGTGCAAATTCGGCAGTTCGAAGAAATTGATGAAAACAAGAACATTGCCACCAAAGAAGGAATATCTTTCAAGCGAGCCCAGTGGTTTGTTCTGTTGGGGACATTTAATCAAGTTGAAAAGGATTTTGCCTCGCCTAAAAGATCCATCCAGTGCGGAGAATTCCATGCGAATCAGGAAGACTACTTTGCCTGCCCGATGTGCTGTCCATCCGCTGGGTTGACTGATGCTCCTCAAAAGAAGCAGAAGTACTTCAATGTGAAACAGAAGGCCTTGGATGAAGTCCGCACCCAATTGTTTGAACAGTGACATTAGAACTTTCAAACATTTACAAACTTTCGTTACAAACTTTGGATTAATACAATGTTATGTAGTAAATGGATAGCATTAAAAAGTGGTAAGACAATTTAAAAAAAAAATCTATCTTTTTTGATTCTTATTATCTTGTCGTAACGATATTCAAAAGAATGTTCCATGTATTAATAAAATATATTCCATCTACATCTTGTATATATGAATATATTGAAGTGTCATTAAAAGCGTATACATTTTACATTACCATTGTTTTTCTTTTATCATCTGTGTTCACCCATACATATGAAAAGTTCCACATGTCTGAAAAAAGCTCCTATATGACATTGCTAAATCGGTTTTCAATCTATTTGGTTACTGGTCACCGGTGTGTGCGGACATGGCTTTGGTTAAATTTCAATCTCCCTGCACTTGGATAGTGTCTGGGATGACAGGAAGTGGGAAATCTACTTGGCTATATAACCTCCTGAAATTAAAGGACACAATGTTCGAAGAGCCCCCTCAAAAAATAATATATTGTTATTCCGTTTGGACTAACCTATTCGACGATATGGAGAAAAATTTGGACATAGAATTTGTGCAGGGTATGCCCCAAACAGAAAAAATCAAAGATATATTCGATGGTCACCACCACCTTATATGCCTGGACGATTTACAGCATGAGGTGTCCAATAGCAAAGAGGCTGAAAGACTTTTTACTCAGCTCAGTCACCACAATAACCTGAGCGTGATTTACTTGAATCAAAATTTATTCTATCAAGGCAAGTGTGCCAGGACACTAAACCTGAACACAGCCTATACGGTCTTGATGAGAAATCCTAGAAACATCCAGCAAGTGTCATTGTTGGGTAGGCAATTGGGAATGGGTTCTCTTTTGAAAGAGGCCTATCAAGATGCTACTAGTAAACCCTTTGGTTATTTAGTCATAGATCTGTCTCCCAAAGGGGAAGAGAAATACAGACTGAGAACCAATGTATTTCCGAGTGAGGCTCCTGTGATTGTATATCAATAAAAGTACACTGCACCGGACTGTCACAAACGTCCAAGTCACGGACTAGACAAGATGTCACAAAAGCTGAAAAGGTCTAAAAGTTTTCTCACATTATTATTGGATACCAAATTACCGCAAGCTAGAGCTTTACTGTCCACTGTTACACAACCACAAGTGGAAACCATCGTTGAAATCATTTACAATCTTATGAATATTGCATCTGCATCCAGGGACAAGGCGGTTCTTAACAAACAAAAAGCTTTCTTAAAAAAACTGGTGAACAGAAAAACGAATTTGAATCAGAAAAAGAGATTGGTGGTAAAGCATAGAGTTAAACTATTAAAGACCTTGTTACATTTCAAGAAAATGCTGCTGAATGTTTTAAAATGAAGACCCTAGTATTAATTCCACGGGAAAGATACCAACAGTTGTTATCTAAGGAAACAAATGCTCCTTTAAATGACCAGGAAAGCGACATTGCTGATACCTCAAAAGAGAATACTGGACCTAACCAAGAAACTGGTCAATCCGATCAGTCAAAGGAAATTAAAGAGCCTACAGCTCTGTTACAGGAAGCCGATCTATTAAAGTCACCAACATCTCCCCCACCACCACCACCACCACCAGGTGAACCAGATCTTCCCACACAACTGGGAGGTAGTGGCAGCCCAAAAAGAAAAACCGGAAAGAAAACTGTGTGGCAAAGCAAGTGGACTAGCTACTGATACAATGTTGAATCAAGAAAAGGAAAAGTTTTTAGAGAAAATATATTTTGATCCCAAGCAACCTACTTCTTTCGGAGGTGTGGATAAATTGTATCGCTTTGTGCAGACTAAGCGGAAGGATGTTTCAAAAGGAGATATTAAGAGATGGTTAAGTAAGCAGTCAACTTATTCGCTGTACCGGAAGGCGATACGAAAATTTAAGAGACCCAAGGTCATAGTGCCAACCAAGCAATATTTATGGGACTCTGATACCATAAATTACGGGACATTTGAAAACGAGAATGATGGATTCAAGTACATTGCTGTATTTATCGATATTCTATCCCACTACCTTTACACCGTACCTTTAAAGAGTCTGAAAAGCAGGGATATGGTAGAGGCTTTGAAGAAGGTTTTACCAGAAGGGAAGCCCAGTATTATTCGCACTGACCGGGGACCCGAATTTGCTGGTTCAGCAAACCAGTACATGAAAAGACAAGACATAAAGCACATAACTACATCGGAACATTCCAAGGCAAACTATGCCGAGAGAGTCATCAGAACAATTAAAGGGAAGCTGGGACGTTACATGGCCTATAACAAAACGCGGAGATGGTTAGATGCTTTGCCGAGTATAACTGAAAGTTATAACAACACATATCACAGAACAATCAAGATGTCACCGAGAGAAGCTCTCTCCACACCAGACCCTATTCTTTGGACAATGCAGTACCAAGACCCTGCACTGAACAAGAAGAAGAACAAAACTAAATCTCCAGTTAAAGCGAAGGACAGGTTGTCTAAAAAAAAGCTGTTTGGATTTAAGCCAGGAGACGTGGTCCGTCTGTCCAGAATACCGGGACGATATGACAAGGAAAGCGACAAAAAATGGACCGATGAACTGTTTAGGGTGACGTCCCGCTCACTCAACCAAGGAATTCCAAAATACGAAGTGAAGGACTTTGCAAACGATCCTATATTAGACAAGTTTTTCGGTGATGAACTTCAGAAGGTCATGGTAGATCAAGACACACAGTACGACATAGAGAAAATCATCAAAAAGCGTAAAAGACAAGGCAAGACACAGGTACTGGTGCACTGGGTGGGTTGGCCATCGAAATTCGACAGCTGGATAGACGAAGATCAAGTGAAAGACTTTACGGCATGATTTTTCAGTTTTTATCTTCTAGGGATTCCCTGGACACTCATCCCAACAACATTTGGTACGACTTTAGCATTGACCTTCCAGGACCATTGGAAGTGGACGAAAGTTGGGAGTGTGCTTTGCTAGATATTAATTGTGTTCCTCAAATTCAAAGTCCATTTATCGTGTATGTCGACATTGTGAAGCAAAGTTTTATCAGAGACACAACCGCTTCCGTGCTAAGAGTAGTGCACTTTTCAGACAGCGATTTCGCATTTCCCTATTACTTACCAGTCAATAGAGGGGAAATCACACAAGTGAGAATGTCCATAAGAGACCTAGAAACGGGCCAAGTACCGACAGAAAGCGTTAGTGTCTTGACCTGTACACTTGGATATCGTAAGAGAAAGAAAAACCATGGAAGCTAGTGTGTGGGTGAAACATTTTTCGGATATGTCGCAAGGTTTGGTGCCTCATAAAAAGAAATATTATACTGTCCGTCCCCAGGTGGGTGGGGGCGATGTGCAGCTCGTCACACCAACCCAAGCAGTAGTTGAGAGGGCAAAAATGGATGTAAAACGAAAGTTGAAAGAAGCTGCAGTATATAAACCACAACGTATCAAAGTTGTCTCTCAGTCTGGCAGTGGAAGTAAGAGGAAGCAGACAAGCAAAAAGAAAAAGCAAACCAGTAAGAAAACGAAATCATCTCCCAGAAAGAAGTCAAGTGAGAAGAAGAAGAAGAAGAAAGGGAAGAAGTAAAAACAAAAAAACAAAATGGATGCGGAACAGACCTACTCTTCTAGATTGGCACTTTTTCAGAAACCACCGGTCGAAACGAGCATTGAAGAAATACAGTACATTGAGTTTGGGCCTAGAAATGGTATTTCCGAGGGATCCATTATCGAATTCGTAATCCCTGGGACCAGTGCAGAATACATAGATCTGAAGAGGACACGATTAAAAGTCAAAGCAAGAATATTAATGAGCGATGGGACAGCAATCAAGCCTGACAATCATGTCGGACTCGTTAACCTCAGTTTGTCGTCTCTTTTTCGACAAGTAGATGTGCTTTTGCAGGACAAAATTGTGAGTTCCGAGTTAAATATTTGTTACCCCTACAAAGCATTAATAGATGTGCTACTGCATTACGGCTTTGACTTGAAAGAGGGCGAGTTGCAGTCTGAACTCTTCTACAAAGACACCGGTAATATGGATGCTATCCCTCCGGGAAATAACCCAGGACTGATGGAACATGTTAAATACACGCAAAATTCCACAGAAGTCACCTTGGAAGGACCGGTTCACACCGATGTGTTTCAGCAGGACCGACTAATTATGAATGGTGTCAAAATTGTCACCAAATTTCATCCCATCAGCAAAAAGTTTTCTCTGATGACGGGAGACGATCAGGAGTACAAGGTTCAGATCACCTCTGCTGTGTTGAGAGTATGCCATGTCAAAGTAAGCAATGCAGTGATCCTAGCTCAGAATGAAGCTCTATCTTCTTCTCCGGCACTCTACCCTTACTGGAAGTCAAATTTCAAGACCATGTCAGTTCCATCCGGTGTAACAACGGTCACCAGCGATGATATCTTTCACGGATCGGTACCCAGCAAATTGATCATTGCTATGGTTAAGACGGCTGCTTTTCAAGGAGATTACAAGCTCAACCCTTACAACTTTATCAATGCCGATGTGTCATCGATCAATGTCTCTGTGGATGGACAGAGCGTACCCGGACAACCATTGAGACCAGACTTTTCAACTGGAGACATCTTTCCTGTCCATGTTTTTCAACTGGAGACATCTTTCCTGTCCATGTTTTTCAACAATTATCCTCATTACGGTGGAGGTAATTGGATAAGCCGCACTGAATACGCCAATGGCTATTCCTTCTTCTGCTTCCACATTCAAGGAGAAGCGTCGCAGGATATATTTGGGAAAATCAGAAAGGGCTTTACCAAACTGGAGATGTCCTTTGGAACGCCAACACCTAACTTGATGATTTTGCTGTATTCCCTATTTCCTGGACAAATCAAGATCGACAAAGCCAGAAACGTGATTCTGTAAAAGTGAAGTAGAAGTCAGAAAAAAAATGGACACTTTACAGCTAGAATTGTACATGAAAATGGATAGTCGGATAGCCGAGTACTACGGGGGTGTGCTGCCTAGAGATCTGCTTCCCACGAGTCCTGTGAAACCAAGTTTTTACATCGTGAACCAAGATGAGAGTTCAGAGGTCGGAAGTCATTGGATAGTGCTGTTTATGCGGGACAATGAACTTACGGAACATTTCGACCCACTGGGGAAAGTTCCAGACCAACATTTTAAAGACTATATGAGTTTTCAAAGTCAAAATTATATGTATAATACAAAACGTTGTCAACATTATCTGTCAAACTTGTGTGGTCAATATTGTTTGTTTTACTGCTACTTCAGAGCCAGAGACTACTCTATGCAAGACATTTTGGATATGTTTGTCAAAAACGACTTGGTGTACAATGATCAATTAGTTTATTTCTTTTACGCATATACAAAGTAATAATACAAAGTAATAATACAAAAAAAAGAGTAATACTGACATGTAAAAAGAGATCATTCAATGAGTGAAAATGTCCTAATTATTGTACTTGTATATATGTAAATAATACTTTATCATTTGATAGTTGTACAGACTGGAAATAAAATAGTTTTTAGTTTATCTGCTTTAGTTCGTTTTGTTGGCCTTCTTTACTGTGGACAAAAGGGTACCTAATACATTTTGTCCAGGATATTTGTTGCTCGGCATTAAGATTGCAATGTTGTAATTCATACCACAACCTAAGTGACTATCTTTGTCAGCGAAAACAATTTCATCAACAACTAAGCTGTCTAAAGCGTTTCTAAATTCTTCGCATTGGATATATTTGCACTGTAGGGCTGCTTCTAACACTTTGGCTAGTTCGTCATACCATGACATTTTGATGCTTACATCATTTTTGTATTTGCAAATGTCAGACCAATCTGTTTCCATTTGAACTACACTGGCAGACTCTTCTCCAGAGTGAAACTTTACCAAAGAAAAGACTAGGTAATGATCGACGGAAGTAAACTGTAAATGGTCGACCTCAAATGTGTAATGGTAAGAATTGCAAAGTGGATCCAAGGTACTGTCTTGAAAAATATGACGATCGTATAGTGGCCAGGGACTTAGCACTAAGTTTAAGGGCTCAGTGTGGATGCCATCGTCTTGAACTCGTCGCTTGCAATAAAAATAGTTGAAACCCACCCTCTTTTGTGTGTAGGTATACATGGTATTGTCTTTGGTCCTAAAACCTTTGTTAATGCCACTCTGACTGGCCTGAGTTTGCAGTACAGTTGACATGATCTTTACCGGGTCTGAAACGCTCTTCTTATTGATACCTTTGCATGACAGCTTATATCTCCCATGGTTTTCTAGGACATAGGTTTTGGAACAAAGGGCAGTCATGGCAAGGCCAGTCGCCTCTTCCTTAAACAGGCCCGGGGTTCTCTTTGCATAGAGAGCATCATCTTTACAACAAGTCTGGGGAAAGAACGTTTGTGCATCCGCCTCATGAGGTTGTCCACATGTCCCATGCATTTGCTTTAGAAAGTCTGACTTGAGGTGGGGAAAGACGGCCTCTTGAAGAGTTTTGTGTGCCAGACCAAAGTATAGCGAGTCCGTGTCCATTTGGACACACTCAAACTTATTCCTAGGTATATATTTACATAAACAGTTGTAATAAAACTCTAGCATTCTCAGCTTGGCGTAGTTCAAAATGGTAAATCCAATTTGAATGGGAACATCCATGGTGATTTTGTTTTTGCCTTTGTCCAATTCATACACGTCATCCCCTAGTAGAGTAGCCTTTCTAAATTCTGGTTTGTTAACTTCTATTTTGACCTTAGAGTGACCTTGGATGTACTGGGTGTCTGAAAATCTTTCTTTATTCATAATTGTCGATCCATACGAGCTACACATTAAAATTTTAAAGGTATCTCCCAATAAGCCCAGGTTAGGATCATTGTCAGACTGTCTGCGCCCTTCGATCCCTTGATCCACAAAATGTTTGAAACACCTAACTGGGGAAAACTCAATGATCTCGTACAGCCTGGTGACTACCAGACCGTGATTGAGATACCATTGCAGCAAAGGTGTGGACAGTAAAATCTGTCTAGCCTTCATGCCACCGACTAAAAGTCGTCTTGGTGTTGTTGGTGCATAATGGTCGATGCAGTGTTGCATCATGTGCTCTCCCATAGCTTCCGGGGGAACTTCAGTGGTACAAAATAAGGGAGAAAATTCTTTAAAATACTCATAGGGGGACAACTCTGACCTGAAATCCCCTTGCCATGCGTCAGGCACCTCGATGTCTACCTCTGCCATTCCAAATAATGACCCTGTTTGTATGGCACTTAGTAGTGACTCTTTGGATAAGGGGTGCTTATGTTGTCTGTAAAACTGTGGAGAGTATCTATTCTGAATCTCTTCATCGCAAAAAGATACACTATTCTTAAATTCACACTCCCAGATTTCATGCACTTTGTACCCTAAACTTTCTAAATATTCTTTTCTCAATTTTGTTCGCCAATATTTTGCCTCTTGGTTCCTAACCCACTTTTCTGACTTTTTATTTTTCATTTTCTCTGTGCACGACCTACAACCGTGGAAGAAACAACCATGATACTCGTACACATCCATGTTGTGTATCCCATCCACATAAAACCCCATGATGAAATGTTCTTTCCCAGAATTTAGCTTGTGTGAAATTTTGATTTTTTGCATTTCAGACAAGTGATCCATCCAAATGTACATATTTAAGTATTTGTTTTGAATGATGGGTTTGTAACCCTGCTCTTCCCTTCGCCTAACAAAACTTCCACACGGCATATCTTGGGTTAAGCAGTACGGATACAAGGCATTTGCATCGAATCCAAAGATTTTGGCACAAGTTTCTTGACTGTTTTTTAACTTTTGACCAACACTCATGGATCTGGTAAACACAATGGAAGGACCACCACATATATTTTGTTTTATTTTTCTGTACAAATCTTCGTTTGTTTGGTCGAAAAGAGCAAAATTTTAATCTTTGGATCGGAACATCATTTTCCTTGCAGCTCCGGGAACAGAAATTGTGTCTTTGAATAAGTCAATGTTATTGTCAAAATAAAACTGCTGAAGATTGGTAACGGCCTCTGTAAAGGGATTTATGTCTTTAAGATTGTAATAAACTAAGAAATCCTTTACAGTTTTCATGTTGTGTTCCTTCCACACTTTTAACAGATACCAGTAATTACCCGGACCGGTCTCGGGTATTTCATTGCAAGCACAAGAGCTTTTTTGCTAACTAGACAAATTGGCTTCAGACAATCATCTTTACAATGCAAAACACCACCGTCTATGCATCTCTCCGGATTTTGATAGTTGTGATATTCCATATCCTGACTTTTCATACTTACCAAGCGCTTTTGTTGCCAGTGTTTCAACTCTTGTTCAAGAACGTTGCACTCTTTTAGGTCACTGAAAAAAGCTTCGTAAGGGGGCAATTTGGTTTCTTTCAACACAGAGGGATCGGTGAGGTACTGATAGCAAAAGAAACCTTTTTGCTCTTTTGCCTTATAGTTTTTTAAAAATTGAGCATAAGAGTAGCCCGGGGCTATGTAGTGACTAACATCGAGAAATTTGAGTGAGGGAGTAGCTATTGTCAAGTAGCTATTGTTTCGTTTCACCGTAAAAGAGTGCTTGTCCTGATCTGTCAATTGTAAATGCTCACACAGTTTAGATTTTACTAGGCTCAAATCATACTTGGAGGAATTAAAACCTAACACTGGCACGCAACTGCAATACTGATCGAAACGTCCATGCAACAGTTCAATTTTTTTAAGCATGGTTTGCCTAACCCTTTCTCTTCGGTCAACAGTCCGTGGAACTGTGTCTTCAGCATTGTCATCTCCAAAAATACTTTCATGGTCAGTGTCTGAGTCGTCTGAACTAAATTCATGGAATTCTGCCCTCAGCTCATTCGTGTCCCGCAATCTGGCTATCATGTTGTCAAAAGTGTTGGGCATGTTGACTCTCTTGGCAAACTTTTTGGTGGGCGGTTCAAATTCCTCACTTTCAGTTGCTTGGTTTTCTGCAGCAACACCAGCGGTGGAGGAAGTGGCTTCGGTGGTGTGACTGGTTGGAACTGGAATCTCGATGGGCAATTCAAAAGAATTTCGAAGGGTTTTCAACTGTTCAAAGACCCAGGCATATTTCTGTACTTGCATTGTTTTTACTGCATTTGCAATGCTGTGCATGCGGTCTAACATTTGAGATAGCAGCTTGTCCAAATCGTAATTGACGTAGCAGACGCCTTCCTTAAATCCTTCCACATTAGACCCCACCCCGACTGAAATTGGTACATGCTTTTCTTCCCAGATCAATTTCTTTGTGGAGTCCCGGTTTAATTTTTGAAGAATGGCCTCAAAGTCATAGGTGATAAAGTAGGGAAAAACTCTGTCTCTTTGAGGGACTTCAATTCCATATTTTGCCAGTTCTTCGAAGACGGTTTGAGAGGTCTTGTGAAAACCACCGGGAAACTTGAATTTCGTAACTTTTGAACACACACTGTAATGGCGTTTCAGATTAAAATAACGCCTAAAGATTCTGTCGCATCGCATGCATTGATATCGCTTTGCATAATTATCTACGTCTTTGATGTAAGATAAATGATTGCCCTGCATGTCCAGATAAACAGTGTCCGCAAAAGAGCTTTGGGATTTGTAGTGTACGGTCACTTTTTGATTTTCTAAAAGTTCGAATATGTCTAGGTTGACCTGAAAACAATTTTCCAGGTCGGGAATATCACACAGTTTGATGCCTGAAAACTTCTTGCCTGTATCGATGGAACAGTAGTCAACCCAGTTTTGAAATTTTTGATGGGTGAGAGGTTCTAATCCAGTCTTACTTTGGCACTGGTGCCAAGCCATGCACCTAAAAAAGCACAGATTGTCGGTTTGCTCTGTAAAAGTTACAATAGAGCGAGAGTCTTTAACGTGTTGCGGGAGGACTGCAGTGTGGCCGAGGACATAATCCAGTAAGGAAATGTCAAAGTGGATATTGGTGATGTATGCCAATTCCCAAGCGCTGTTCGGCCTCTGGTTTTCCACATATGCTGCGGGGTTGAGTCTCTTCACTTTATTCTTTAAAGACCGTAGACTTCCGTGTCTGGTAATGGTGAAGGGAGTTCGAAAAAGGTAGCTATTCTGATACGGAATATAATAACGATAAGTGCCATCTTTCCTGTTCCTCAAAATGAATCCTAGGTTAATGTTCAATTTAAAACTGTTATTTTGATCTTCGTAAATATTTTCGATATGCGACATAATCTCATCGACACCTCCTTGAAGATTTTCGGTTGGAAAATTGTAACTTTTCACAACTTCCCCTTCTCTATGAGGGGCCATTATATGCGTGAGGTTGTTTGTATATACAGCCTCAAATGCAGGGTCAATGGTTTCGCCTTGCGCATTCTTCCAAGGGGGAGACACTAAGTCGAAATTCTGTATCCTATCTCCCCCTCCGTGTTGAGTAACTTTGTGATTGTAAAGGGCACTTCTGTTGGGAAACACTTCACTACATCTACGACATTTAAAACTTTTGTTGGGAGATTTATATGCTCCTGTGCACGACTTTTTGTGAAGATGCATCCCACGTTCGCTGTAAAAGTTTTTCCCACAAAATTCACAAGGGTGAGAGGTGCCATCGCATCTTTTCAGATGTCTGGTCAGGTTCCACTTCCTGGCAAAAGACTGTCCGCACAACTCACAAAAGAAGGCACTCTTTTCTGGCACTGCGAGAACTCCTCTACAAGTTTTAATGTGGTTCATGTAATTGGAAAAGTATCCGAAGGTCTTGCGGCATTTTTCGCAGGTGTATTTCTACAAGACAAAAACACACACACAAAAAAAAGTAAAAAATATGATCACTCATTGGCAATCTGTAGATGTAAAGCATTGACTTGTTGTGAGTCCAATACTCGGTGGAGATTAAGTGCTATAAAAGTCCGATTAGAATTAGCATTACAGTGCAGAAGAAACTATCCTACTTGCGTATATAGAAATATTTGCTAGGCAACATACACCAAACAACAAAATAATTTAAGGTTAAAATAGGGGAGTGGAGAAAGATATCCGGCTCAAACCGCCGCCCCCAACCCCATACCCCCACCTCTGGTAAACTAGCTAACAAGTGTGTTGGGGTTCAAACCCACCTCCACCAGTGGCCAACCACACCCCATCACTTCAGCTGTGGCAGAATCCCTGATTTTTGTGACACTAAATTAGTTCTTTTTTTCCTACAAAAAAAAAGCATAAAATTCTACCTTGGCAGTACTTGTAGCCTTGGGTGTTGTCCGGCTGTTGGGAGGATGATCTCTCTGACTGGTACTCGATTGGCCATGATTCAACTAAAAAAATGTTCATTTCACACTAATTAGTAATTGCAGTGTGTTGTCATAAATAAAATGTAACTTATATACTGTCCTAGTGGCTATTACTAATAAAAAAGTACTTTCTGAATGATTGCAGCATTTTATTTAGGTACTACCTGATGTAGGGAGTGCACAGTGAAAAAAGAGGTGGAATAGATTGATCAATTTGGATTTTGTGATGTCAACATTGATCTATTTATAGAACAGAAAAAACTTTTGAGAGAGAGAGAAGTTGTGTTTTAATGTGTTGGATTATAGTGAATTATTGTCAAGCATATGAGGTGAGTTTCTATAAGATATTTACTTGATATATGTGTAGATGATTTATAGAATATTTTGACCTCTTTCTGTAACATAAAATACACTTGCAAAGTGAATGTTTTGTCACATTATTAAGCAACTACCAAGCCAGCTGATTGACACATGCCCCCCCCCCCTTCTCCCCTCTCTCTCTCTCTCTCTGTCTCTGCTATCTCCCCCCCCCCTTCCCCTCTTTTTTTTTTCCTCCTCACTCTTGTATGTGTGTGTGTGTGTGTGTGTGTTTTTTTTTTTTCCTTCATAATGCTTACTCTGCCAGTGAATTAATTAGCTCACCTGTGCTAAAAAGCTATTAAAATACAGCATTTATTTATGCTAGAGTAATCATATTGATTTAATCTTTTTACACATATAAACAGAAATTCATTGTCTTGGCTGAACATTTCTAGTACATTAAAGTCCTATTATACGAACCTCTTGAGGAGTAAAAATGAGGTTGGATAATAGAAGGTATTTAATATTATTTTCTCTGTAAATTTTCGCTCTCAGAGCAGTAATCTTAACTATTATAAATACCATTAATCTGGAAAAGCCTGTGAATAACATTTTAAAAAATGTTAGTAATTGTTTTCTGAGCCTATTACTGTGATATTTAATGCAGTTCTGATATTATTGTGTTTCAGAATGATGTCTAACTGGATTTTCGCTGTCATCATTGGATGTTTAACCCGGATTCAGTGCTGTCCAACAGGTTGTGGTTGTAGTTTGAAGGAACTAGAGTGTGAACACATCGATGCGGACACTGTGTTGTACAGAAATGTGTTGATTGTCGAGGCAAGCTTCAAGGACAGCATCGTTGATGTTAAAAAGTTGCTGGAGGCATTCCCAAATTTGCAGGAAGTGCGCATGCAAAACAGTCGAGCCTTCAATTGCCCGCGACTGGATACTGGCATAAAGGGATTGTACTGTGGAGATGGTGGGTACACCAGCGGACCAAGGATACAGTCAGATATGAAAATGGAGGAAAACATTGAAGATATACTACAGATATCGCAGGGAAGCCTCAGTCTTGGAGTACTTGTTTTTGTGTTGACAGTTGTATGGATCGCCTGTAGATTTTACTTTTTCATCAACAGAAGGCTGAGAGCGAGACAAAATCTGTTGAGGTGTGGGGATAACAGAGATGGTGATGATGGAGACAATATGCTGATGAGATTCATTGGGAATCCTGCTGACCAACTGAGACAACAACAGCAGCAGCGTCAGCAACAACCGCCACAAGCGCAACAGGAACGACAACATCCATTCCAGGTTGTGAATACTATGTAGTTTACATATATACACAAACATCAACTTTTTTTTTTTGCAATATAAGCTGAAAAGCAGATGTGTTTTTTTTTTCCATCGTTTAAGAGATTCAATAGAGTTTTTTTTTTTTTTTTAAACTTATTATTATTCAAGGTATATTTTTTATGTGTTAAAAAGTGTGGACAGCAACAGCACAGACAACGGCAAGGACAAAGAGTGCAACCTCAACCTGTGATGCACAGACCAGTAACACGATCAATGACTAGGGCACAGAGACATTAAACGGACTGTTTTGGTTTTTAAAACTGGTGTAAATAGTGACTGTTAATATAGAACTGTGTATTACCCATTATAGATGTTGTCTATATTATAATTTGCCTTTGCTATTTTTTTGTTTACATTGTATGTATATATATATATACACAGTATTTTTGTTTACATTATACAAATGCAGTTGTGTGTTTTTCCTAGGATCTCAGGATGACTTTTTAAACATTTATTATATGCAAAATAGGGGGGGGGATTTTGTTGGATCTGAAATGTCTTTTGACATATGGGTTTCTTTTTCATACCTATAAATTTGATGTATTTACGGGTAGAAATGTTCTTTGATTTCACCGGACACCTGAATAATAGTAATAATAATGACAAATATTGTGTATATTCTTGGTCATTCCTGATTATATGGTATATATCCGGTTGTGTCTTTCTTCAGATCGTAAATTGTCTACATTGACTTGCTCAAACATGTGTAATGGAGGGGGGGGGGCAGTTATTGTTGACATATCTTATAATTGTTTATGTTTTAGATGTTTGTTTATTGGAATGTACAAGTGCCTTGTATATCGTATTTACTCAGATTTTTACTTATTTCATAATAAAACAAGAAATGTTTTTTGTTTTCACCTGTATACTTTTTATTCTTATCTGTTCCAACACCTCTGGATGTAGCACAATGTTCTTCACCAGGGCCCAAGCAAGGATTAAATCCACACTTTCGTGAGATCTAAGTTGCTGTCTTTCAGTTGAGGTTAAGGGAGGGTAGCTGGGTTGCTGACTGTCACTAGGACTTGTATCGCAATACATGTAATTGGAAGCCATGCCTGAGAAAATGAAATCCAGTTGGCAAGTTTCATAATGTTCTCTTACAAAATACAGAAATAATATATGGGAACATTATATCTCTATCAGGAAAACATAAATTTTCCAAATTTGACTATGCCTGAGAAAAGAAATCAAATTCAGTTGACAAGTTTCATAATGCTCTCTTACAAAGTACAGAAATAATATATGGGTGGTGGGCATTATAGTACTATCAGAAACAGAACTGAGTTTCCAAATTTGACTTGCAGGCAAACATGAAGGCAAAAAAGCATCAGTGATATTGATTTTTATTAATGTTATTATTATAATCAAGTGGATATTTTGCATTATTATTATTATTATTATTATTATAATCAATTGGTTTTTACTTACTAAATTTATGTGAAAGCTTTTATCCAAGTTGGAATTTGTAACAACCGTAAAGAAATTTTCACAGTTTTTTTTTTTCTTCTGTTTACCACACTTTTATCCAAAACATTGTTTATATTGCTTGCACTTGAAGTCACCTTGTAAGTCACCAAAATCAATGATTGAATTATCCTGTTACAGTTGCTTTTAACGTGTATTTTCAAAACAATTCTTCAATATGACAATGACAATCTATTGACTAACAAAAAAAAACAAAAAAAAAACAGTTTGACAATTTGAACCATTCAAACAGTCTGCTGATAATGAAACCTTTATTGTGATTGGCTGGAAAAACTTGGTTAAATAATGCATTTCTAGAATGGGGGGGGGGGCGATTATGTATGAGTTTTACTTTTAAAGTTGATGGATTTGCTAAGACAGTTCAGGGTGACAAGTTTTGAAAATAGTCACTTTGTTTGAATTGAACTGGCAGATTTAACTGATTTATAAGGTGTTTTTTTTTCCATTACTCTATACTCTCAAAATATTATTTTGGGAAAACTTTTTAGATTTTCTTTTATAATTCTAGTTATGCTTTCATAGCAATTGATCTTTTCACAGTTTGCCAGAAAGACTGTGGGAAACTAAATGAATGTAGTTACCACTTAATTTAGGTACACAGTTGTCATAACTTTCTGCTCATAGAATATAAATTTTAAAACCCAAAAGTATTTATATATGCATATATAAATAAATATTGTACAAAACCTTATCAAAACCCAGGGACATCTTCATATATTTTCCACTATTTCCTTTTCATCTCTACTAAATGAGATTTCTGGACTTTTTATGGACATAATGTTTTCTGGATCTGAATTCTGCACACAAGAATAAGAGACCAGTGAGGAAAATAAGACAGAAGTTTAATAGGTGCAGATAATACCTTGTTTATGGTATCAGAGTCAAATAGTGACAGCTGGAGTAATTTGGACTGGTATATAACCTTGATTACTTGTTCTCTCCAATCTTATATCTTCTATTACACCTAAAGCTGTGTTTCCAAGTGTGCAGATTGTATAGATCATTGTTTTCCATTTTCAAGAACATTGTGCACTGGAAGCAAATAATTTGTGCTAAAGATGAGTTATTGGTGTGGAACACCTCACAGAAGGAACAAGCTATGGCTTTCTCTCCAAAAGCATGATTGTATCTTGTGCACCTGAGATTTGTGTACATGGAAACATGTCCTACACCATATAGCAGTAGATGTTTCTTTAAAAGTCTGATCATTCTATAGTGAGAAGGTTTGGAAAGAACCTGTATATTTGTAATTTTTTCCTAGAAAATAAATTGTACAAACCATGCATAAGTTTAAGATTGTGGCAATTGCAATGCTGGTAACTTTATGTGTGGGGGATGACTGCTCCAGCGATTTTTGTACCTGTTTGGAAAATAGTATCTTTTGTGACAATCTCTACAGGACCCCAGATCTTGTGCCTGTGAACAAAAGTGCAATCACTACTATGTACATAAATAATGGATATCTTGGTGATCTGAAATTCCTGGATGAATTTGAAAATCTTGCAGTTTTATACTTGATGAATGTACACATAAACTGTACTCTGGTGGAAAAGGCTAATGTTAATATCCAAGGCAGTGGTTGTCCAGGTCAGTGCAAATATATATATATATATATATCTTGTATGCTTTCTTTCTCTCTCAATTTTTAAAAAGCATGTAAATGTGATGTTTTGTTCTGACTGTTGTTTGTTTGTTTCCCTTAGATATTACCACCGATAGAGTGCCTTCTCAATCCTCACCAAGACAGACTGCTAAAAGCTCACCTACAACCTCCTTGATAAGTCCTATGACCAGTGATCAAAGCCCGCTAACAACTGAAAAACTCCTAACCTCAATTTCCCACACTCTAACAATGCCAGAATCCACTACGTATTCTATCACTACCTCCAACACTATGTCTCCCACTCTAGATATGTCTACTGTTAAAACCACTATGGACCTAAAGTCAACTACCGGTAGTTCAACCAACAAAGAGCTGGCCACTACTGACCCCATATCAGGTGTGTTTGTGCTATTAAAATATTGTGCTTTTTTTCTTTTGTGCTATGAACATTTTTTTGTATAAAATAATGGATACTGGTTGGACTGTAAGTGAAGTTAGATATACCTATAGATAGTTGTTTAGTCTTTTCATATGAGTGGGAGTGTGTCTGTGTATGTGTGAGCGTGACTGACCATCTCTCTGCATTCTGTATATCTGTATGTATTGATTTTTAGGTCACCAAACAAAGAGACCACTTCCAGTCCTGTCAACAACCCTACCAACAGATGGATTTAAGGGTAGGTGTTGTGTTGTCTTTTGCATTTTGTATAACATCATATACCAGTAATGGGATATTTGCTGAAGTTAGTGTAGTTGTTTAGTGTGCACATCAACAGCCAGGGTCATACTGGGACTAGACAGAGATAGAGGTTTGGAAATCAGTAATTATCAACGTCTCCAAGGTTGTTTTATGTGTCACTTAGAATAGTGCTCAGTGACAAGGGGACCGCCATTAAATTGATTATCCAAGTCACTTTATGTCTCAATGACGTGGGCTTGAACCCAAATTATCAGCCCGTCAGGTGAGCGATATAATCACTTGACCATGAGGGAGATTTTTTGGGTGTAAGTAGAGACATTAAATGCTATAAAAGTAATGCATCCATACTAATAGAAACATAATCTCTATTCTTTCAGAGGAGTACAAAATTTTGGCAGGATGTCTAGGCGGTGGATTTGTATTGGTTACAGCAGCCTGTTTCTTTTGGTGCTGCTTGAGAGCAATGTCGAGAAGGCTAAGAATGCAGCGACAAAGACAAATAGATCCTGCTGCCCAAATGGAGTACCCCCTGTGCATCAGCAACAGAAGTTATGTTCAGGACACAGAAGTATAGGACCAATTGGAGAAAGTGTGAGGTAACTTTTGTAAGACCTAGATAGTTTTTATTAAATGATAACACAGTAATTTTCTATGGTTGAACTTTATTATACTTTCTGAATTATATTCTACTTTTGTGAAAACAAAATCCTTGAAAAAATGATAAAATATATATATATTCTAATTCTGGTAAGATTTTATAGCACTTAATCTGTCAAAAGACAGACTCTAAGGCACATCACACAAAAATGTTATGTTAATGTTCAATCTTCAATAGAAGAGCCACAAAAAGGACTCAAAAATATCAAAATCTACCATGTTGATACCTATGACTGTGTTGTTGACAGTTATCCTGTCAAAATGTTGATTTGGCCAGTATCTGGACAGCGTAACATAAGTCCGTACTTCGAGCAGACGCAGCTGGACAAAGTGTCCAAGCTGCAAGTCTAGGTTTACACGCTCTCCATTTTGGATGCGTTCCATTGTGTTGCGTATGGAGATCCAGTGACTTCTGAGTTCCAATACCTGGTCTCTTTGAAGGATGAGTTGACACTGGTAGAGAAGCTGTTGTTGTTGTTGATTGTGACCCTGAAATTTCTATCACTTCAATTTCAGCTTCGGGCGTTGGCAATGAACTCTCAAATGAAGAGCTACGTATAAAATACAAAAATGTATATTATGTATATTTTCAGGTTGAAAGGAGGGACAAAGAAAAGTTTAGAAAGCAGAAAGAGGAGAGAGAGAGAGAGAGAGAGAGAGAGAGAGAGACAGGGGGATCTTTTAAAAATGTATTTTATCGAGACATTAACTTAGTCAAATTAGTGGAAAATAGAAAAAATATTATTCAATGCTTGAACCATAAATAGATCTACAGTCACAAAAAAATTGGAAAATGATGTCAATATTCTAATAGTGGTTAACATTTCCTGTAAATAACATTTAGTAGATTAGAAGTTTTATGTTTTAAAAATAGCCTCCTGATATTCATAATGACAGCACTGTAAATATTAGTTTTTAACCAGTGTGTACTTTCATAGTTTATTAAAGGTACCTTTTATATTGAACATCACAATATTAAATAAATCGTATTGCAGCATAATGTGTACCATATAGATTTTTATGTAGTCACATCTAGTTTTTTGTATAAAATAAGAGTATTAGGATGAAATTGAAAAGTTTGTTGCCTAATGTTGGTGTGTAGATTGATAGTGCCTTATTGTCCAATTTTTCTTTTAATAACACCCAACAAGAAATTTGTTGGAAAGATTCATTTTACTAATTCCAAGTCAAGTACAGTCTTAATAGAATTAAATGACAAATAAAAGGTTATAATACCATACATGGTTACAATTTGGTAAAGGTTGCAACTATTTTATAAAAACAAAAAATTATTTCTAAAAATTTAATGTGACTTACCCAAGACTTAGAGTTTCTTCAGTTTCCACTTGGCTCCCCTCCTGGAAGATCTGTTTTTGCTCCCTCATTTCATCACTGAAAACAATTTAAAACACAATTAACTTTTTTTCCAGTTTTTTTCCAGTATTTTGTGTTATACAGAGAATGGTGTTAAAATGACATGCATGTACAATGTCTTGTCTGAGGTAACTTTATAACATTTCACTTTAGTGTCCAACATTTTATATTTTTTCTATAATGTAGATCAGTTAGTATTGTACAGACTGTAAAGTATAAAGTAAACAATTAGTTATAATAAAAAGTCTTACTCTACTCATTTGTACCAATGTCTAATTAGCTCATTGGTGTTTCAAAAAAAAAAAAAAACAATTAATTTTTTCCAGTATTTTGTGTTATACAGAGAATGGTATTAAAATGGGATGCGTGTACAATGCCTTGTCTGAGGTAACTTTACAACATTTCACTTTAAAGTGCCCAACATTTTTTTTTTTTTTTGCTACAATGTATTGAAACAGACTGTAAAGTATAATGTAAACAAATAGTTATAATAAAAAGTCTTACGCTACTCTCTTGCACCAATGTCTTATTAGCTCATTGGTATTTTTAAATTTCTGTATCCAGCCATTGTTGATTAGATCTATGTTTTTAACATAGTGCTGTATGCACAAAGTTTTTAAAGAAAACATTTTGAGATACTTACTCAGTGCTATCAAACAGAGAGCTATCCATGGTTTTATACTGTTAGAAAAGAAGTAAACACATGAAAAGTATTTAGAAAACAGTGGGTCAGACTCTTTAGTGCAGGGTTTCTTATAGGACAAATGGATGACCAAGTGCTATCATGCAAAAAAAAAACAAAAAAACAACCATAATAACAAAATAACTAATAATCACATAACAGAAATAGAACCAGCCTAGACATATCTTTTTTAAAGTGATCATCCATCCAAAAACAGAGTATGGCATACAGGAGAAATTGATGATGCTCACGGGTGACCAGAAAGTTCATTATTCTGAAAAACCATTATCGTATATGCCCTAACATCAACACCTTGTTAAAAGAACAGTGTTTTTGATGTTGAGAGTAGCAGGCTGTGTAAATGCTATAATTACATGTGTTCCTTAAAACAGGCACATTCTCAATTATCAATCAAAAGCTCTGGTTCGTCTTCTTTAGTTACCCGCAAAGATAGGTTTGCCTTTGAGGTAAACAATCTCCTCCAATTCATGCGTGTGTTTTAAATATTACTTATATGTCTGCTTCTATGTGTAGCAAAATATGTTATTGTAAAAATAGTATCACAAGAGTCAAGTTCATAGATTGTCCCCTATTGCTACCATTCCTCTTTTACAGAAAAACAACCCATCAATCAAATCACATCTGCCCTTATATTAAAATCTCCACAATGTCAAGTCCACCATCAGTCATCGATACCATTTACATAGACAAGACCCCCACCATCCCATCACTCTGCAGAGAAAAACAAAAACCATCAATCAAAACACATATGCCCTTTGATTAACATAATTATCTATCTCTCCTTTACAAGGTAAGCCCTCCCATCAGTCATCGATACCATTTAAGCACACCATCCTATCATGTAACACATGCCATCAATATGACGTCTGTTCCTTTTACTAGGAATCCCAGGAATCCATCCTCCAATCAGAAGCCACCTTCCTGTCACGTGATACTTGACATGTATATGACGTCACTTCCTGACCTATGACCCCTGACCTTTGACCGACCCTATTACTCTGACTTACCTCGTGAACTGCTCCCTATAAACTACTACACAGCAAATAAAAGCCCAGTTTATAATTTAGAATATACTAGAATACGAATTAATTCTTAAGATCAGCTTAATTTTTATAGTAAATGCAATGCAGTGCAATGAGCATACTTTTTACTCCACAGTCTTAAAGGCCTGTAAAGGTATTGTTTTCACCAGTGGTATCTGGATCGGCAAATGAGTGGGTGGGTGGGTAGGTAGAACAAGCTTTTCAGGCCATATTCCAAAAAGCGTTAGGGGTAGGAAATATATACTTGACAGGGACATTGGTTATCGGTTGTAAGTGTGCAACGTCATGGTATGACCTTAATTTTATCCTTTGACCTTGCTGTAGTGACATTGACCGTTCAAATCTATATTTCAGAAACATAATGTGTAGGAAGTTTTTATGGTCACACTGGTTAGGGTGTGTAGGTGTGGAACGTTATACTGTGGAATTGATTTGACCTTTTGCCTTCCTGTAGTGACCTTAACCTTTCAATTTTGTCTGTGGCTATATCTTGGAAACTGAAGGGTGTGGGAAGTTGGCACTCAAAAAGTCTCCTGCTCTTTCTACTGTGTCACTTCTTCTATATGTCATGATGTTGAAAACTATTTCCTAGCACAAGTATGTCTTATGAATTTTTTTTGTGGTTGATATCCATTATATGACACCATCTGTGGTACTTCATTCAGAACCATATGTATAACCGGACTCACACCATAGATTATTATTTTTATTACAGAGAATTTATATAGCGCCTAATCTATTATAAGCTCTAGGTGCTGAACATAGTACAACACTTAATTTTGACAACAGAAATATACAGGGGATTCGTGTTCAAATAAAAATGTATTGAGTCCCACTTCATGTAAGATGTAAGAATGAAAGCCTCCTGAGTCAGATTAACACAGATTCCTTATTGTGTTAACATCCGGGTCATATTCAAAAATCAATATGAATATCAGACCACTGCCAAGTAGTGTTTCATCTCTTGTAAAGATATAAAAGCATCATAGAGCTGCTGCAAGTATATAGCCATATATATGTTATGCCAGTGTGAAACATAAACTATTAAGCCACTGAGGTGAGTTGCTAGCATACCCATAAGCCAACTTCAATTATAGTAGATGATTTAAGCTTCAAAGTTTTGTCTTGCTATTGATTTAAACTCATGAACACATAGATAAGACCCAAGTAATTGAATGCTAAACTTATTTATCACTCAGTCACTGAGGCATCTGTACACATATTATTGTGACACCAGCAGAATTACTATTAATGCACTACTGGTCAGTATTTGCACAATAAGAGAGGTTTACATGAAGTTAACAACAATAATAAATGGGAATTTTCACTGAAGTAAAATAAACTGACTCATTACGACAAATATATAATTCTACTACAATGTTAATGGACATTCCTGTTGTCACACAATCAATCAAACATAGATATTTTTTTCTAAAACATCAGTGTTAGAAACTATACCAATTTCCCTTTGAAGTTGTAGTAGTTATGTGTTCCTGGTGGAAATACTTACTCAGATGTGAATGCTGAAGCAAAAAGTTGAACTCAGATGTACTAACATAATGTTTTGAAATGTTTCAAAATTAACAATATCAGCGTTATTATCTATACATAGCTTACATGGCCTATGACATTATACTGGTCACTATTTATACAAAGAGACTAGATAAGGCCGTCTGTCAGCGAATAAATGAAAAAAAAACAACAGGTCTTCCTTCGGACCAGGCTGCATGCTACTTTTTGACTATTGTCAACCAGAATGCGAAACTCATTAAAAAGAGATTGAACATGGAACTCTTTCAATTTCTGGATTTCTTGGTATCCATTATATAAGCCAGAGTTTTCCGAAGCTTTAAACTACTTCTTACTCTGGTAAGGCTTTAATATAGAAAAAATCAGCAAGATCTGCTCATTACTTTTTGGAGTTAAAATGAACACAGACAGACAAATAAACACCTCCAAAACATAACATACTCTATTGGATAAGAAATGCCTAGTGGGAGTTAATTAAATGAAATGATCAGCACTTTTTGTGACATTTTCTTGCAATTTGCTATTGGGTTTGCTTCCACCAAAATTTGCCCAACTGCAATAATTTCTCTAAAGGTGATATAAATACTGTATTTATAACTCCAATGCTTGAAGGTTGTTAGGAAGTTTGGCGTCTAATCACTGGCTACTTCCTCAGAGTGGGTTCAGTTCCCTCAAGTTTCAATGCTGATGGTTTGTGCAAATATAACCCTGACTTTGCAGTGTGATGTATGAGTCTATCCCATTTCAATATGGATCTAAAATGTAATATCATAGTAGGGCTCTCATTCCCAAGGACCTCCAAAGCATCAACAACACCAGACTCAGATTACCATGTGCGTTTTTTTTCATTTTTATATATTCATATGTTTATTAATGTAATCTAATATCATTTATTATTAGCATTAACAACAATTGGCTCACATGAGTGCATTATGATTATAAATGGTACTGACCAGTGCTGATACTAATACATTGTGAAATGTTATGAAGAAACTGTATGTCAAGTTTTAGCTGTGGGCATGTTAAAAAGGCATAATAGTAAGAAAGAAACTCCTACACATGTGACTGATCAAATATACTGACCAATAAGAGTCATATAAAACTAATGAAATTAGTAAGTAACCAAAGACACTACCAGTAAATTCAGAATTAGTCCATCAATCTAATCCCAACCCTGACGCAGAACCCAGAAAGGCTGTTTCTGCAGTCTGTCAACCAAACAACTCCAATGACATATAGGTAGGTATCAGGTATCCATGTGCTCAATCTTCAAACCTCGTGGATTGTAAGGCACACTATCCAGTTCATAATGCATAAATCTTAAGTCGTAAACCATAACAGGGTCGTCCCCAGGGATTATCAGTGTTTGGTAGCAAGAAAAGCTAAGGAGGAAAAGACTTCTGAAACAGATAGGTTTTAAGCCACGTTTTGAAACATGATAGTGTTTGAGCAGTTTGAATATCCAGTTGCAAATCATTCCATAGTTTGGGTAACATATAGAAAGACCAGCAGGGGAAAAGAAACTGTAACTGAAGAAAGCCATGAAAAAGAGGGTCAAAGTCATTTTTGGAGCATTTTTATTTTTTTACATAAAATAAATCTTTGTGACCTAACAATTTCATTACCGCTTGTATTTTTGGTGTTTCACAAAGAAAAGCCTTGGTAAAATTGTCTCGAAGCTATGGTTACACCACAAATATGACAGAACAGGACAATAAAACACATATTTCACATTTGATAAAGGTTATACTTTCAGATAATTTAGTTTCATTAAACTGAATAAAAAGGCTTTAAAGTTAACAAAAAGCAACATAGCAAACCATAGCAACATTGACAACAAAATGTCAGTTTTCTATAGAAAATGTGGCTATATTTAAATACACATTGTATGTATTTATAAGTCATCGTAATATATTTTTGTCTTTCATTCGTCATTCATGCTGCACTATCTGCAAATGAGTGAATGCATACTTAAAAGGCAGTCAACACCAGTAGAAGAAGAATATATGGTAACTTCACTGGAAAATGGCAAATTTTGTTTTAATTATTGCAGTAGAGAGTACTCCTTTAAGAGAAGAGTATTTATAAAGCACTCGAGTGCTAAAATTAATACTTGTCATAAACCTAGTAACCCTCAACATTTATTAATTTTGTACATTTGTCTTTAAACATTGTTTAAATAATAAGTGCATTCCTGAAGTGGTAATACTGCCTAATGGATTGAAATCTTTTGAAATGGTGTTCTAAAAGTTTCTTCCAATCATGCCACTTCCAGCCAACCTTGTGCAGTACTGTGATGTTGCTCTGCGATGACTTGTCCAGTGCTTCTTTGAGCTGAGGCAAGCTGTCACAGTCACTTCTAACAAAAAATTAAACAAAAATAATTCAATGGCGTGTATATTTATGGTGGTTATTAAGTTTGTATCAAGTTTTTCACAGTAACCAGTCACTTTTTTCTGATATGTGTAAACATTTTTTGAAAAATGTCAACTGTCAACTTTTATACCATCTAGAAATAGCTAACAATCCTTGAAATGGTGCTTTAACACTTCACCAAAAAGCTCCATTAAATAGGAAAATGACTGCGAAAATTACTGAAGACTTGCTTAGTTAGTTTTATACTTATTGGGGGTGTTGCAGTAGCGATTTTTTCCTTCCGGTTTCACGTCTTGTGCTTCCCGGTTGGTTACCAGTTAACCGTCTCTTATTTAACAAAACATGAGAACCAAATAATTTTCCATTCTGTTAAACAGGAATTCTAACATGACACAGATGCTTCTTTGATTCTGATTGGATAAACGATGAAATATATGGTTTCTCCAAATTATCGCTCATTATGGCTGTTGTTTTACAGTAAAATGCAAATAAAAGTGGATTATGACATTTATTGTGTATGTTAGGTGAGTAAAGTTTGGTAAAATTGTCTCGAAGCTATGGTTACACCACAAATATGACAGAACAGGACAATAAAACACATATTTCACCTTTGATAAAGGTTATACTTTCAGGTAATTTAGTTTCATTAAACTGAATAAAAAGGCTTTAAAGTTAACAAAAAGCAACATAGCAAACCATAGCAACATTGACAACAAAATGTCAGTTTTCTATAGATAATGTGACTATATTTAAATACACATTGTATGTATTTATATGTCATCATAATATATTTTTGTCTTTCATTCGTCATTCCTGCTGCACTGTCTGCAAATGAGTGAATGCATACTTAAAAGGCAGTCAACACCAGTAGAAGAAGGATATATAACTTCACTGGAAAATGGCAAATTTTGTTTTAATTATTGCAGTAGAGAGTACTCCTTTAAGAGAAGAGTATTTATAAAGCACTCGAGTGCTAAAATTAATACTTGTCATAAACCTAGTAACCCTCAACATTTATTAATTTTGTACATTTGTCTTTAAACATTGTTTAAATAATAAGTGCATTCCTGAAGTGGTAATACTGCTTGATGGATTGAAATCTTTTGAAATGGTGTTCTAAAAGTTTCTTCCAATCATGCCACTTCCAGCCAACCTTGTGCAGTACTGTGATGTTGCTCTGCGATGACTTGTCCAGTGCTTCTTTGAGCTGAGGCAAGCTGTCACAGTCACTTCTAACAAAAAATTGAACAAAAATAATTCAATGGCATGTATATTTATGGTGGTTATTAAGTTTGTATCAAGTTTTTCACAGTAACCAGTCACTTTTTTCTGATATGTGTAAACATTTTTTGAAAAATGTCAACTGTCAACTTTTATACCATCTAGAAATAGCTAACAATCCTTGAAATGGTGCTTTAACAATTCACCAAAAAGCTCCATTAAATAGGAAAATGACTGCGAAAATTACTGAAGACTTGCTTAGTTAGTTTTATACTTATTAGGGGTGTTGCAGTAGCGATTTTTTCCTTCCGGTTTCACGTCTTGTGCTTCCCGGTTGGTTACCAGTTAACCGTCTCTTATTTAACAAAACATGAGAACCAAATAATTTTCCATTCTGTTAAACAGGAATTCTAACATGACACAGATGCTTCTTTGATTCTGATTGGATAAACGATGAAATATATGGTTTCTCCAAATTATCGCTCATTATGGCTGTTGTTTTACAGTAAAATGCAAATAAAAGTGGATTATGACATTTATTGTGTATGTTAGGTGAGTAAAGTTTGGTAAAATTGTCTCGAAGCTATGGTTACACCACAAATATGACAGAACAGGACAATAAAACACATATTTCACCTTTGATAAAGGTTATACTTTCAGGTAATTTAGTTTCATTAAACTGAATAAAAAGGCTTTAAAGTTAACAAAAAGCAACATAGCAAACCATAGCAACATTGACAACAAAATGTCAGTTTTCTATAGATAATGTGACTATATTTAAATACACATTGTATGTATTTATAAGTCATCATAATATATTTTTGTCTTTCATTCGTCATTCCTGCTGCACTGTCTGCAAATGAGTGAATGCATACTTAAAAGGCAGTCAACACCAGTAGAAGAAGGATATATAACTTCACTGGAAAATGGCAAATTTTGTTTTAATTATTGCAGTAGAGAGTACTCCTTTAAGAGAAGAGTATTTATAAAGCACTCGAGTGCTAAAATTAATACTTGTCATAAACCTAGTAACCCTCAACATTTATTAATTTTGTACATTTGTCTTTAAACATTGTTTAAATAATAAGTGCATTCCTGAAGTGGTAATACTGCTTGATGGATTGAAATCTTTTGAAATGGTGTTCTAAAAGTTTCTTCCAATCATGCCACTTCCAGCCAACCTTGTGCAGTACTGTGATGTTGCTCTGCGATGACTTGTCCAGTGCTTCTTTGAGCTGAGGCAAGCTGTCACAGTCACTTCTAACAAAAAATTGAACAAAAATAATTCAATGGCATGTATATTTATGGTGGTTATTCAGTTTGTATCAAGTTTTTCACAGTAACCAGTCACTTTTTTCTGATATGTGTAAACATTTTTTGAAAAATGTCAACTGTCAACTTTTATACCATCTAGAAATAGCTAACAATCCTTGAAATGGTGCTTTAACACTTCACCAAAAAGCTCCATTAAATGGGAAAATGACTGCGAAATTACTGAAGACTTGCTTAGTTAGTTTTATACTTATTGGGGGTGTTGCAGTAGCGATTCTTTCCTTCCGGTTTCACGTCTTGTGCTTCCCGGTTGGTTACCGGTTAACCGTCTCTTATTTAACAAAACATGAGAACCAAATACTTCTCCATTCTGTTAAACAGGAATTCTAACATGACACAGATGCTTCCTTGATTCTGATTGGATAAACGATGAAATATATGGTTTCTCCAAATTATCGCTCATTATGGCTGTTGTTTTACAGTAAAATGCAAATAAAAGTGGATTATGACATTTATAGTGTATGTTAGGTGAGTAAAGATACTTTAAATTGAAGTGTAAGCTGAAAACCGGTAGCTGAACTTTATGGCGATTTTTTCCTTCCGGTTTCACGTCTTGTGCTTCCCGGTTGGTTACCGGTTAACCGTCTCTTATTTAACAAAACATGAGAACCAAATACTTTTCCATTCTGTTAAACAGGAATTCTAACATGACACAGATGCTTCCTTGATTCTGATTAGATAAACGATGAAATACATGGTTTCTCCAAATTATCGCTCATTATGGCTGTTGTTTTACAGTAAAATGCAAATAAAAGTGGATTATGACATTTATTGTGTATGTTAGGTGAGTAAAGTTACTTTAAATTGAAGTGTAAGCTGAAAACCGGTAGCTGAACTTTATGGCGATTTTTTCCTTCCGGTTTCACGTCTTGTGCTTCCCTTGTTGGTTACTGGTTAACCGTCTCTTATTTAACAAAACATGAGAACCAAATACTTTTCCATTCTGTTGAACAGGAATTCTAACATGACACAGATGCTTCCTTGATTCTGATTGGATAAACGATGAAATATATGGTTTCTCCAAATTATCGCTCATTATGGCTGTTGTTTTACAGTAAAATGCAAATAAAAGTGGATTATGACATTTATTGTGTATGTTAGGTGAGTAAAGTTTGGTAAAATTGTCTCGAAGCTATGGTTATACCACAAATATGACAGAACAGGACAATAAAACACATATTTCACCTTTGATAAAGGTTATACTTTCAGGTAATTTAGTTTCATTAAACTGAATAAAAAGGCTTTAAAGTTAACAAAAAGCAACATAGCAAACCATAGCAACATTGACAACAAAATGTCAGTTTTCTATAGAAAATGTGACTATATTTAAATACACATTGTATGTATTTATAAGTCATCATAACATATTTTTGTCTTTCATTCGTCATTCCTGCTGCACTATCTGCAAATGAGTGAATGCATACTTAAAAGGCAGTCAACACCAGTAGAAGAAGGATATATAGTAACTTCACTGGAAAATGGCAAATTTTGTTTTAATTATTGCAGTAGAGAGTACTCCTTTAAGAGAAGAGTATTTATAAAGCACTCGAGTGCTAAAATTAATACTTGTCATAAACCTAGTAACCCTCAACATTTATTAATTTTGTACATTTGTCTTTAAACATTGTTTAAATAATAAGTGCATTCCTGAAGTGGTAATACTGCCTAATGGATTGAAATCTTTTGAAATGGTGTTCTAAAAGTTTCTTCCAATCATGCCACTTCCAGGCTACCTTGTGCAGTACTGTGATGTTGCTCTGCGATGACTTGTCCAGTGCTTCTTTGAGCTGAGGCAAGCTGTCACAGTCACTTCTAACAAAAAATTGAACAAAAATAATTCAATGGTGTGTATATTTATGGTGGTTATTAAGTTTGTATCAAGTTTTTCACAGTAACCAGTCACTTTTTTCTGATATGTGTAAACATTTTTTGAAAAATGTCAACTGTCAACTTTTATACCATCTAGAAATAGCTAACAATCCTTGAAATGGTGCTTTAACACTTCACCAAAAAGCTCCATTAAATAGGAAAATGACTGCGAAATTAACTGAAGACTTGCTTAGTTAGTTTTATACTTATTGGGGCTGTTGCAGTAGCGAATTTTTTCATTCCGGTTTCACGTCTTGTGCTTCCCGGTTGGTTACCGGTTAACCGTCTCTTATTTAACAAAACATGAGAACCAAATACTTTTCCATTCTGTTAAACAGGAATTCTAACATGACACAGATGCTTCCTTGATTCGGATTGGATAAACGATGAAATATATGGTTTCTCCAAATTATCGCTCATTACGGCTGTTGTTTTACAGTAAAATGCAAATAAAAGTGGATTATGACATTTATTGTGTATGTTAGGTGAGTAAAGTTACTTTAAATTGAAGTGTAAGCTGAAAACCGGTAGCTGAACTTTATGGCAGTTTGCAATAATTTATTACCGTACCGACGATACCGGTACTAACACCCCTAGTACTTATAGTGAATTATTTTACTTTCACTGAACTGAACGGTAACATAAATGTTAAGTACCTGCGGTACATCTTCCTCTTGAGTCCATGACCAGCATCTTCCAAGCATTTGGTATGGCCAGGTTGTTGGAAGTGATACAGGATTTCCTGGTGTAAGCCTCTCATTGTTGTCCATATGAAGTAGGACAGGACATGCCAGTTCTTCTTCTGTCCTACAATGATGCATAAAAATACACTAAAAGGAATTATGAATTGTTCTATTATATGCATTTAAGGTATGATGTGAATATCTAATGTACTAATATAAATTACACATGTTGTTTACATTCTTAATACAGTCTAAAGGCAATGTAGCTAAAGTTCAAGTAAAAGTGTTACTTGATTGTGATGTCAGAGTGTTACTGTTTAATTTATTAAACATGTTTTTTTTTCTAGTTGTGCTAATCCTGTCAAAAGGTGATGATTATAGACCACACAAAGGCCAACTTACATTTGATTATATGAACTTAAGCTTTGGTTAAAAAAGAAATCCAGAAATATGGGGAAGGGGGTTACTGGCACAGTGGTAAAACCCTCAACTCCCACCTCTAGTATCCCCTGGACTGAGGACCTTATGCAGGAAAAGTTGGTGGCACCAAGGCCAGTGGTTTACAAAACAGAAAGCTTGAACAAAACTGCTCTAGTTTCCTACACCAGTGGGTTATCCATTGGCATCTAATGTAATATGACCCATACAATATGTTGAAAGTGGTGCAAAGCCAAAGTGAAAATTCATTGAATGTTGTGTCTCTATAAGAAATTAAATAACAACAATAATGTTACCTGGGCAGTTATCTGCATGCAAGGTAAGTACCTTCTCCCCAAGGTTTCTGGTTTCTATACAATGTTGAAGCATGGATATCACAGCATTTGGATCATGTGTTAGGGTTCCATTAGGGTCAATTGTTTCTTCCTCACTGATTAGGTAATTATGCTGCTTTCTTGCTCCCTCATCGCACACTCTGAATTTCTGTATCTTCTTGAAACTTAAAAAATACAACGGACTGATCATTCGATTATGGTGTGGCAATGTTACATGTAATGCAAAGTCAAATGTGATGTCAAGATGTTGCATATGCTCTCCAGAAACATTTTCAGCAAATTCATGATGAGACAGTTCAACACATTTATTGTAGAAAGTCCTTTCTTCTTCACACTGATGGATATGCTGAGCTAGATTTTCTGAGAACTCAAGCTTGTCATTTTCAGATACAGAGTCAGATATTTGTTTTTGTAGGAGTTCATATTTGAGGCATCCTGTGGAGATATAAATTTAATGTGTGGACAGCATTTGAGCCATATGTCCTTAAAGCTACTAAGTCCAACACATCTAATAGAGTCAGGACTGTGTGAACAAGTCTGGTTGTATCATCTGTACAAAGATATTTTGCTCTCTGCAGATGGCAACCATATGGCAGGTTCAATGGCACTTACTCTAGGTGCTGCAGGTTGTGGTAGTCCTTTTTCTGATGCACAACTTTTGATGAATCTGATTACATTTTCTTTGTTTACTAACTTTATACGGCACTATTTCAGTATTCTAGTTGCTCCATGTTTCCTGTGAGTTATTCCATGTTTTGAGATATGAAGCAAAATGTTTTCCAGTTGTTTTTTGCCCGAATCATTCACAACCAGAAAAGCACCTTTACATATGTCTTTGTGTTTATACAAATACCTCACTTTTTTCTTTTTTCCAGACCTGGTGTTTTCAGATGTACTTTTGGGGAAAAGCTTTCCCATAATTAATAGTTCCTTTTCATGCTTAGCCAATTCCCTTAGATTAAGTATATCACCATAAACATTATCAATGTCAATCTCCTTCAAGCACATACTCTTGCAGCCACAAACAGTTGTGAAACAAGCCATTAATTCTGTCATAAAAAGTCAGGTGTTAATTGAGACAAAGGTCTGTCATTTTCTTCACCATCAGAATCTTCAGCAGGATCCTCACATCCTTGTAAGTAAGTAGTTGACGACAATATTATGAAATCGGTTAATTGTTTTCTGGTGAATATCACCACATAGCAGATTTTACGCGATCATTAGAACTATGAGTATCTCGAGCTAACACCTTAAAATGTATCAAATTAAAGTATTTTGTGTGCATTTTGCTTTTCAAATATCAAAATATTACATTATTGGCCAATTTAGCCAATAATCTGGTGAATTCTTTGCTTTTCAGCATCTTGCCATCTGCCATTTTGTTTGTTTACATCCAGAACACACATGTTTTTGGTATTTTTCATACATGATAAGCGTTAGAAACAGTTAATAGATTAGTCGATGGTTAATGTAAGGGACTACCCGGCTCGACAATTTTGCTAATTGTTTCAGCTCTACTTTTCAGCAACAATATAAATCTATATACAGATTGTGGCCCTATGAAGGGCCAGTTACACTTTCACTGATACCCCATGGATATATGCAACGGTTCCCTTCATGGAAACTGACAAGGATTTCGGTGGGTCATGTAAAAGATTTTCCTTGTTTTCTAAAGTGACCCAAGGACAGGTTTGCAAATGAAAAACTGGCACAAGAGGATTTGTTTTTTTAATCCGCAAACCCATAGCAGATCTGATTAGATCCGCAGATGAGATACAGAAGGCTTAGAGATATTTCCCGGAACAATCAAGCATGTTTGATTTTCCGTAAGTACCTAGGAGCCTTTATAGATCTCACAAGGACATTAAGGATGTTGCGGTTGCCCTTACGGACAGAAAATATGATCCGTAAATCACTCAACATTTTTCAACATTTCCCAAATTAGGTAACCTGCCATGATGCGGCAGTACATCCGGCTAAGTGTAACTGGGGTCTAAACTCTTTGATCTATAATCAACATAAAGTGAAAGTTGGGGTTTTACATCTGTTTCTTAATGCAGCTCACTGCTGCAGTAAGAGGATTGCACTCTCTGAGTGCCTTTTTATAGTTATTGACTGTTTTTCTGTTGTGCCCTGACGTCTAGACTTTGACCCCTTTTCTTTGTGATGCTTAGTTACTAAAATTTTAGTTTATCCTTGTTTGCTTTAAAAGTAGTGTGCTAAAACAAAGCCCTGTGGGCTGCCCAGTGTACCCAGTCCAGTGACTAAGAGGTTGTAATAGGCCAGGCAGAAAGAGAAGTCAACCATAAAAAGTAAATTGTTGAAGGTAAGTCAATGAAGGTCAACTTTTGGTATACAGAAATTAATAATAAAAAACCTGCTAAAATATGACCAAAATTCGAGCTTTAAAAAATTGGAGATCACTACATTAAACGATTCCCGAACCCAGGCCCAAACACGCACAACGTGAGTTTACAGCCATAACAACCAAAAACTAGGTGACATATACATATGTTGACAAGGGAGAAGAAATTACTACAATTTGAGTTTAATATAAAAGCAATACACAGTAAGCCTCTTAAATGTAACAATGATGGTGTGCATTATAAATGTTTGAATACATTATGTATTTGTGGTGAGGTCATATGCTGCTGCAATATTATCTTGAAGTATACAAGGGAAGTGATGCATTTGCACATACACTCTACAATGTTTACATTTGCCAATGATTAATGTTTCCTGTATAAACACTTTGTACAAACTGTTCTTAATTTTTTATTAATTGATCAGAGGAAAGGGTGATATTTTGCAGTTTAAAAGTAACTCTGTTGCGATGCACTGCCAGGCTGAATTTATATTTATAAAGAAGAGAAATATAACACAATTTCATTCATTCCAAAATGCAACAGTAGTTTGGATCAAATACAAATATTTGGCATATGAAACAATGAGAAACTTAAGAAAATATTCAAGCGACTCGACTCTGTCACATTTGAGTCAGTTCAATTGAAAGGGATTAGATTTAAGTTTGTTTTGTTTATTTGGGGTTTTACGTCGCTTTCAACACTGTACAGGTCATATCACGACGGGTAGTTGGAAGGGCAGAGGAAACCAGTACATATAGTTCGCTAGGGTTCTGTACTGTAAACTGCCGACCAACGGCAAGCAACTACCAGCTTTCCCACTTACGGTCATGACAGGGATCGAACCCCGGCCACATAGGTGGGAGGCGAGAGTGTTACCACTCTGCCACCGTGGCCCCCTAGATTTAAGTTTGAAACATGTTGCAAAATGTTATTACCTAATTACACTTAACTAACTGGATGGTTTATGTTAGCGTTTTTTGTCAATCTAGAAACCACACATGCATTGAGGAATTTGTAAATTGATGTTTCCTCTAAGGAAAAGTTATACTCTAGGACCAGTGATACTGGTATGACATCACATGGACTTATGATAGGCAAATGACACCATAATTCAAGAATGACAATGGACTTTTCTGAAGTAGTATCTCTCTAAGAAGTGATGAATGTTGTGTTGTCAGTGGTGTGTATATGGTTTTCAATTGACACAGCACATGAAATAATAATGTCCAAAAATGTTAAGTGTAAAATGCTCCAAATATGCCATATCAGCATTAGATAAAGATAACTCACTCCTGACTGATTTGTCAGAAATGATATAGAGGCAAACACGTTATGCACTTAAGGGTGTATAAAACTTTTCATCTGTAAAGCTATATCTATGTATAATTTATTTTGAAAATATACAGATTTGATCCAATTCAATCTGAAAGTGACAATCTTGGACAAAAATTTTATAAATGTTCTTGTCTTCAAGATATATATGGTGGATTTTATATGAACATAAAAATGTCACCCTTTAAAAGAAATTTTCTTTAGAAGAATTTTACTGACAACTCTACTTTGGTTAAAACATAACTTCCAATGTATTTAAAAAGGTGATAAATTGTTATCTAGAACACTTCATTTCATTGGGTACTCTTTACTTCTGATAGAGAGGTATCTACTTTTCAAGTTTTATATACCTGTATAATTTAAAATGTCAATGAAATCAAAATACTAATGTAATGATGACCATTAACTACTAAAGAATATAAACACTTTAAATTACTTTAAATTTTTCATGTACACAGGTATTTGGGTATTTTCCAATAATATTTTATTTTTCGTATTTAATGCAGTGTTATGCAAATGTTAATAAGTATAAAACATTTATGAAAGGCCATTGGTCTTAAATGCTACTTTTCAAAATGCCAGTGAAATAATATTGTTAGGAAAATAGACATAGGAACTACATATGAATCATTGTTCAACTTTACTGACATCAAAATGAAAATGATAATACATGATTTTCTACCTGAGTTAAATGATGCACAAACCATTCACAAGAAAAAAAGCTTTTATTTTAACCCTATGTGTATTAATGTTATATGGGCATATATCTGTGTGCAACCGTTAAGGTGTAAAAATCATGAGAAGAACATGACTGTAACTTAGGTGGTTAACTCTTGTACCAATTTCTTTGAAATTAAATGCATAATAAGATTTAATGAAAGATAACCTTTTAATATTTACTCCCGATTTATTGCAACAAGGTAATAAAACTTTACTTCTGCAATCCTGAGTTGGCATTTGAAATGGACCCGAGTGTTGTTGAATTAGAATCACTTTTAAAACAAAGTTACATAAAGTATACTTTTGATTATTTTATCCAGATTGTGAATAGAATAATTCTATCAACGTGTAATGTTTGAAACGCTTGCTGAATTGAAAGAGCAAAATTATCTAGATAATTAGGTATTTTTTCATTTTCTTAAAATGTATAGGAAGGTCAAATTTTGGATCTCAAAAATCCTGTTTGACTTTTATGTTCTAGAAACCAATTTTCCTATATGCATTGTGTAGACGTGCTCTTCACATGAATGATTATGGAGAAGGGCATTATGTTCATTCAAAATATCAGCAATTCTACTATATATTATTCTATCGTTAATACTCACAAATATGAATAAGAGTCTTTTAAGCATTCTTTTAATTTCTATGAATGACTAAATTTAACAATATTATTGGACCAGCTCATTTTTAAAATAATTGTCGAGATGTTTCAGCTAATAAAGTTAAATGTTACTGTTAAGTTTATATTTTATTACTTTCACTAATGAGACTATGCTTTTGGTGTGTGCTGTGTTTTATTCACTGTTTTTTTTTGCGTAATGACTCGAAAAATTATCAACTGATTTTGATGCAATTTATATGAAATGTCAAAGGGGCACAAGGAACAGAAAATTCCATTTTGGTGGTGATATAGATCACCATCTGGTTCCTGGAAATTTTAAAAGATTTTAAATCAACATCAGCAGGGCCTTCCGTCATATCAGAATAGACTCATGCAATCTAGATCTAGGCTTTCACCATAACAACTATTACTTCGATGGATCTTTTGCTTTGGGCAGAGGCACGGTTCTGTATTTTTTCAATGTTGCTCAGATGCCATACGTTACATTATAAAAAAACATGGTTTACGCACCATTTTCAACTATATTGATGATCTGATTTATGTGGGATTGCCCCATGAAATTCATCAGTTTTTCATGTTCCTCCAACATTAATTGCAAGACTTAGGCTTGGAAGTCAGTCCCAGTAAATTGGTCACTCATGCAACTCAGGTTGTGTGCTTAGGAATGCTGGTGGATACGGTTACTCAGACGATCTCTGTCCCTAAAGACAAGCTTCAGCAGATAAAAAATATCTGTTCTTCCTGGTCAAGTAAGACACACTGTTACAAACGCCACCTCCAGTCACAACTAGGTTCCTTGCTATTTATTACCAAGTGCATTAAACCTGCACGCTATTTTCTTAATCGCATGTTGGCACTGCTAAGACAGAATGTCAATCATCGCAAAATACTACTTAACCAACAATTTTTTGCCAATCTAAATTGGTTTTTAACCTTTCTAGATACTTATATATAGACATATGGCACTACATATCACAAGATTACTGAAAAAGATGCCCAGGTTTACCTGGATGCCTTCCTTACAGGCCTAGGTGGAGTTTATGGCTCCTTTGTCTACGCACTTCCCATAGTAAGGGGTTTTCGCGACTATAATATTGTCCATCTTGAGATATTGAACATACTAGTTGCATGTAAAATCTGGGCTTCTCGCTGGGAGAACAAGAAAATACAAATATTTTGTGATAACCTTGCAGTTGTAGAAGTCCTAACGTCAGGCAGAACCAGAGACGAGATGCTGGCCATCTATGCAACATCCGGCTCTTGTCAGGATTATACAACATTCATTTTACATTTTCCCATATTGCAGGTGTTCAGAACACCATTGCTGATTTGTTGTCCAGATGGGGAAATAGTCAATATGATTGGTCTAAGCTCCAAAGTCTTTGCCCTGATCATATTTCGGTGGATTCCCATATCGATCTAACATTACTGAATTATACCATATGATACATTATATTTCATACTTACCTGCAGCTGCGGCCCAGCTGGCATCCCTGGTTGTCTGTGAGCCTAAAGAATGGGTTTCATCCCACCACTCTTACAAAGTACACCTGAATGTGGAAGGACTTTCTCGCATTCCAGGTGGCTGCTGGGTTGTCGTTGCATCAGGTGACTCATCTGGCCGCAATAAGGGCATTTCATATAATACAGTGCCTCCCCACACATCCATTTCAGGATCGCCGGATCCCTCTTCTCCTAAAATCTACCAAAATCAACAGGCCTTTTGTTCCCAAAATGGCTCAGGCCCTCACAATTGAAAGATTGCACCAAGTCATAGCCACATCCGCTGGTCTTGAACATAATGTCACATTGACAGCTTTGTATTCTTTCATCTTCTTTTCTTTTCTATGTCTCTCCCATTTGTTGCCACATACTACCAAGCAATATGATTTTACTAGACATATGGCTCGGGGGGACGTCATTTTCATCCAGTCTGGTGCCACAGTTCTTATAAAATGGTCCAAGACCATCCAAGACAGAAAAGAGACCAGTACCATCAATATTCTGTATCTAGGTCATTCAGAAATATGTCCCATTGTAGCTTTGTAAACCATGGTTTGCCATATTCCGGGTTCAGAAAATGATCCTCTATTTATGATTACAAAGAGAGGTATCCCCATGGTCCTGACCAATTCCGTGGCTTGTAAGCACTTGAAGGTGGTGTCTCAGTTGTTACACATTCAACCACCACTGACATTTCATGCCTTCAGAAGGGCCGGCTCTTCTTGGGCGTTTCAGCATGGGGTCCCCTTAGAACACATTCAGGCTCATGGCACGTGGAAATCCAACGTGGTTTGGTCCTATCTTAGGGCCCTTCCTTCTTCCACCTCTCCTGTCGCACAAACCTTTAGACAACACTTACCCAGTTAAGCTTGGCCTTTGGGAGTCACATTATTTCCATTTTACTGCTTATTTCTTATAATTTAACTCAAAATTTGTGCTGTCTTGATGGTTGTACCATATCAAGGTCAGGTGAGCTGGAACAACGACTCGGTCTATTAACCTTCAAAACTGGGGACGTGTTCAGGGTCTCCCCTTTTCATTCAGATTTCTCTTGAGTTTACCTGTTTTTTTTCAATGTGAGGGTTTGACTTCTTACCTCAGATTGCTTTCTCTTCATGTTTGAGCTCCCCTGGCCCAGAGGCCAAAGGTTTATAAAGTAATCAATCATTCCCACAGTGGAAAATTATGCTGAAGTTTGAATCATTGAGGGGAATCAAATCTTTATGGTTAATTATCATAATTATGGCTTTAAACAGTCACATTTATTAACTTTGAGTGTCCAGTTTGAAATATCATTATAGTTTAACTTTCTTCTTACTAGTATCATTGTTCCAAGTATTAAACAAGTTAAAGTAATCAGTAATGACATATGTAGCTGAAGTTTGAATTCCCACTCATTTTTACCATGACTATTGTTTATTATGATTTAGTTCATTTACCATCATACATGTGTGTTTTAAACAATCTTGTATGAATTGTGCTTGCTATAATGTTAAAGAATAAAATTTGAAATCCCAATTTTCTATCCTTGGCTTTGGGGGTAATGTGTGGGTCCACATCTAGGTGTGGACAAGTTCATTCCTTGAAACCCTATCCAAGCTTTAGCAAGCACACTTCTCCCAGTTCTTCTCCCATCTCATTTGTCACACCTCAGTGCTTTATAATCCTTTACATGACATTGGCATTCAAACTTCAGCTGACAGTGCGGTCACATTGAAAACACCTACCTACAGTATGTAAAACCCACCCAAGTTTGTTACAGGGCATGTCATCTCTTTAGGCCCTTGATACTGCATACCTTATATTGTGTTTCAGATTTTTGCCACACATGATTATACAAAATTTGAGGTGCTCTGGTACAGCTGCTGTCCTAGTTGAGGGCAGAGTATCGACAGCCACCGTCGAACATTTGCAACAGAGCTTCCCAGCCTTCTATAACAAAGGACATAATATTTTGTAGTGCTATTGCCATTTCAACGTTCTAGAATGCCATTGTAATATATTGAATATGTAAATATGTTATCAGTATAAGTCAGTGCTGGGTGTTTACCAAGTGTTTTGACAGTATTTCTTGTACATTATTGTTTGCCTCGGGTCCAAAGACAGATAGTAAAAGCCCCAATTGGAGAATATATATATATTTTGTTGTATAAACATACACAAACACATCTAGTTGTATTTACAATTGTAGCAAACATGGTGACAACTTTGAGGCCACCTTAATGATACAAGGTAACTAAGGCCAAGGCATAAATTTTAAAGTCACCTTATCTTGTGGTCAGCAAGTAAGGTGACCTTATGTTTTATAATACTTTGATTTAAATTAAGGTAGGCCTCAAAGTGATGTTAGACTTACACCTCAGTAATAGGAGGTGATTTGTTATTATTTATACAGTTATGATTACAGCATGATCAACTTAAGGCCACCGTAAATAGATAATGTGGAGATCATAGTAACAAAGATTTAAGGTGGCCCTATCTTGTGGTTAGCAAGAAAGGTCACCTTGAAGGGATTTTGAATGATTTTGCTTTAAGTTATGGTGGCCTCAAGTGAGGTATGTGCTTTTTACCGATTTTAAGGTCATGAAGCCGTTATAGTTATCTTTAGGAAATATTTAGAATATATTATAGTAAAACATCAGTTTTGAACTTTACTGAAATTTTTTGTTAAAATAACTCTTTTGTGGAAAGGAAGAAGCCCCAAACCCCAAGTAGGAAGTAGAGTGTAGGTTGTTTTGGAAAGCCTTGGCCACCTGATCAGAGGCATTGTGATCCATTGTGATGTATCTCCAGACGCATTCCGATGTCCAGGTGCCATGGCTTTGGATGACCTGGAGAGCCACATTCACATAAAAGGCGTAGATGGCACCTGAACGCAGGAAAGCATGAAATGTAAGGTTTGCATCTTGCAATTGCAATTTGGCAAGAATCATTTTAAAGTGACGCCTAACCTGAGTATCAGTCCTAGGAAACCAACCCTGGGATGTCTTATACTGGGACAAAGGTGCATTTTTTGTACCAGGGGTGATGGACAAGAGGTTTCTAATTGCCATGACTAGACAGATTGGGTTCGAACCCAGAGCTGGGGCCACGGTGGCAGACTGGTAACACTCTCGCCTCCCACCTCTGAGGCTGGGGTTCGATCCCTGTGATGGCCTTAAGTGGGAAAGCTGGTAGTTGCTTGCCGTTGGTCGGCAGTTTACAGTACACAACCCTAGCGAACTCAATGTACTGGTTTCCTCTGCCCTTCCAACTACCCGTCGTGATATGACCTGTACAGTGTTGTCGACGTAAAACGCCAAATAAATAAATAAAATAAATCGAACCCAGAACTGGAATTTTTAATAGCCTAACTGAGTCTTTATTCTGCAATGTTTTAGACCATTTAAGGAGGAGATGAATTCCAGGTGTTGCAAAGAATACATCAGCTCTGGCCAGGTGATACAATGGGGAATATGTCTTTCTTGTATGAGGAACCAAGTTCAACATCCTGAGAAATGAAAAGAATGCCAATGTGTAAATTGCTTTAAAGACCTGTCCCATATACGTGCTATCACAAGCCCTGGCTATAAGCTGAAGAGTATCAATGTCAATAATTTTCTTTAAGGAAGCCTTCAAGGGTCTGTGCAGAATTATTGCTTTTTGAAAGTACTTAATCCTTGGGTCTTCGAAGGGCTGGGTAGAAAAACCTAGCAGGGCCAATTTGGTCTTGACAGCTGATAGATGGTTGGCCATGGCTGTGGGAGAGTATTTATTGGCATGTAAAAATTGGAGATAAGCAATCAGTATCAAGGCTGAAATGTTGCTTACTTGTATGTGCATAAAGACAGTGAAAGCAATAAATAAACGAAACATCATATTGTAGTTTCTTTGTGTTGAAGGTCTAAAGGCCATGTGTGTTTTCTGAAGGCCCTTACGAATAAGGTTGGAAATGGCTGGACTAAATTCTACAGAAGATAAGAATATATAACATTAATATTTCTAGATAGACCAATCAATAGTAGTGTGTTGCATTGATCTAATTTGATCTGAGGATGGACTGTAATGTTCCATCTTGAAAGAAGATCAGCAATGACATTGGCTTTACCTGCAATATGTTTTACTTGTAACTCAATGTTGCTTTTAGAAGCCTCAAACTGAATGTTGTGGGCTATTGCAGCCAAGGTTAAATCCCTAGTCCTACCTGGATTAAAGACATAGATTACAGCTTCATTGTCACAAGCAATCGCTACCTTGTTGTTAGCCCAAAACTGGTGCCTGACCCTGAGAATATTTAAGATTTCAAGATGCGCTATATTCATGCCAAGATAGCCCAAAGGTAAGGCAAGGGTGTAAACTCTGGATCCCCACCTAGCACCTAGCCCCTTAAACTGGCATCCAGCTCAATAGAGCATTTGACAGGCTTGTGATAAAAAAACGACAAGATTAAAACTGGGCATGAATTTTATGAACCAGTTAATTTCCCTTTTTGCATCAATTGTTAAAGTTGTGTGACCTTTGTTCTCCATTGACCTCAATAAATCCAGCAATCGGTTTAAGAAAAACCTAGATGTGCGCACGCATTTTGTTACATACAAAAGACTGCCTAATAATGACTGCAGTTGACGCTTGTCACAGTGATTTTTGTGATGCCATTGTTGACAGACTTGCAAGATTTCATCTTGGCTTGAGGAATGGCCAGTGTAAAGTGAATTGTATCCACCATGATGCCTAAACTGTTCATAGACGTTGTAGGAGCTACTAACTTTTTCTTGGAAATTTCAAAGCCTAGTTCATGGAGAAGCGACTGTAAGGCGTCAATCTTACTAGGAATGTCAATTCCCAAGATATCATTCATATAGTTCATGATGTCATAACCTTTCTGACACATGATATGAATCACAGTGTCGCTGAAGCGTTGAAACAGCGTGCTTCCGTGATGATACCCGAAGGGAAGGTAGGTGTCAAAGTACCAGTTGACGTGATACAAACCTAACAAGTGATAGTCCCTTGGGTCCAATTTCACATGACGAAAAGCCCTACTTATGTCGACATTGTACAAGTGGCAACCCTTGCCTAAGGTTCTTATTTGGTGAATAATATTGTTAATACTTGGGAGTTTTAGTATAAAAGGAGTGTCCAAGTAAATGTCTTTTGGAATTCCAGCATTAACAGAGGTACCATGTGGAAAGCTGAGGTCAATGATGACCCTTCTATGTGGGCTATCTGGCTTCTCTCTGCTCATGAAGGGAGATCTATGTAAACCTGGAAGTGGGGGTTGTGTATAAGGACCCAAAATGGCCTTGTGTGCATTTATGTCATTCGGATAAGCTTTGGCAGAGGAATGGTTATCTGAGTGACTTACTAACTGGGCTTCTCTGTTGAAATCTAGAGGGAAGCCAAAGTGTACCAATAAAGGAAGCTGATTGTCCCAGTAACCCTGTAAATACTTATCCCACGCATCCGGTTTCAACTGGGAATCCAACATGATTTGATATTGCATAAAGTTACTTGCACCTGACTTCTTAATTTTGTTATGCAATTGCAAAAATTAAGCGATGATTGGTTAACAGGAACTTCCCCAGGAAGTCTCAGCTCACCAAATGGAATAAATCCAAATTTGAACTTAGTGTTGGTTTCCCACTCTTGCAAAGTTTGACATGTGGGTAGGAAATTCTTATAGCTCTGCTTGGGGTTATGGCGTAAGTCAAGGTCATATTTAGTGCCATTTATACTTCCATCCTTGATGTGTAAGTTACCATGAGAGCTTGTTGTGTCTACACTACTGTTTGTAACAACTTTAGTTTTAGGTGTATATGCCTGAGTATGTGGACACCCTTGATAATTCACCTCAACCTGGTTAGATTTGACCTTTTGTTTACCCTCTGAAGGTGCTGTGGGGTTACTTGTAGTGAATGCATCATTTCGTGATGCCTTAAGATGTTTGAAGCCCAGGTTGGGAGTAGAGATAATGTCAGTAAAAGCATGAGTGGTGTTTGCCGCGTCACATGAGTTTTCAGAAACAACGTCGTCGCACTCTTGAAGAATGTGAAACCTATTGGTGCATTCAATGACATTTTTGTGATCACTTACCTTAAGTTTAGGCAGAGAATCCATGCTAATCTGATCATTTGAGCCTTTACTCTGATTACCCTGGTGACTAGCCAGGCCAGTAACATTATGAGTAGTATTTGTACTTTTATATAAAGTTATTTTGTCTCTGTGATGACCACTTTGTGTTGGTCAGACTTACCTTGATTGGGGGAAGCCCAACTGGTAGCCATACTATGCGTGGCTAATAAATCCCCACCTCTGGGGCATTTGGCCACCTGGGCATAAGAATAATTCTTATACTTGTACACATCCAGTTTCCAGTTGGTACTTACCCCATTGAAAGTATGAGAAGTAGTTACAATTCTACCTTTACAGGGTTTGTTATGCTTTCTATGACAGACGGGAAAACGCTTGCCCATTGCAAAGCAATGACTACATAACTGTGACCATTTGTAACATGGTCACTTGTATGAGAGCATTTACCTGTCTAAAAAAATTTACATGGAGTGCCCTATGTGGTACTTTGTACTTTTCTACCTTTGGAAGATGAAGTTGAAACCACTTTTTGGGCATGTGCCCTTCTGATGCGGTCAATTTTTTCAGGAATGTGCCATTCAACTTTGCCCTCTTCCATACGACACAGAAGCAGGGCGTGGGCTCCACGCCAAAGTCCTGGGCATCCTCCATTATTTCAGTCATGTAATCCAACATGCAATTTTTTGTCTTAACATTTCTTTCTTGTCTAATTATGTTACATAAGCCACAGACCCATTGAAATACACTTAAACTGTCATAAGATACTCTATTTTTTGCCGTACCTGACAAAATGTAAATCTGGGGCCATGGGACCTGGCATTTTACAGATATTTGTTCCCGACCCCCCCCCCTCTGCGACTTGAACGTACCTTTTTCGTTCAATAAGGTCAGTTCCTTAAGCCTTTGATCCACAGCATCTTAAATCAACATATGAGCACATCAGTATAATGTTATAAAATATATCATGCACCTCAGATGCCATGGTCTATGAGCTTTTTTGTTATAGTTAGCGGACCGTAATGCTCGGTTCAGGAGGTTCACGATTGGAGATACTGAGCTAGACAGATCATGGCATCAACAATCATGAAGCTTCATATCTAGGTAGCTATTCTAATATTAGGTCATATCATGATGGTAGCCTAGGATTCCATGGATATCCATAACACCAGGAATCTGACCTTTTGGAATTAGATTCCTTTGGCACAGAATGCCCACAATGGACAACAGGTGCGCACCCAAATTCCGTTGCATAGGAGGAATCTTCCAGTACAGGAATCACTTGGAACATTTGCAGTTCCATTTTACTATCCTCTAAAGGCCGTTTCTCTAATTCCTCTGTCATCCTATTAAATTGTATTTCATTATTACATGGCCTCTGTGACTTCTTTTTGCACGTGGTAGGTTAGTCTTTGTGAAATTTACATCCCACTAACTCATGTTAATTTTATTTCTATCTACTACTATTTCACAGTTTGTATCTATCCAGTGGGAGTCACATTATTTCCATTTTACCGCTCATTTCTTATAATTTAACTCAGAATTCGTGCTCTCTTGATGGTTGCACCATATCAAGGTCAGGTGAGCTCGAACAACGACTCGGTCTATTAACCTTTAAAACTGGGGGACGTGTTCAGGGTCTCCCCTTTTCATTCAGGTTTTTCTTGAGTTTTACCTGTTTTTCAATCTGAAGGTTTGACCCTTTGACTTCTTAATCATTGTCCTCATACTTGAGTTTTTGGTAACAAATCTTAGGTCCACTATCTGCCATCAATTGATTCAGTGGCTCAGCCAAACCTGGGTCGGAGACTATTGACCATTGACTGTCACTTAAACAAAAAATCTCATCCCACTTCTAACTAAAACCTACTTGCTGTTAAATAAGATATCAATATAAATAAGTTGCATGTATCTTGGCTAAAAGCTAAAAGTAGGACCAACCGAACCTCACCAACTAATAATAAACACTTGACAGCAATTTTATACTTATGGTGTGTAGGTGTGCAATGGCAAGGACTGGCATTTGACATGACAGAAAATACTTTTTTACCTTATTTTAATCTTGTGTGGGATATATCTCAAAATTAAAGGTGTGCTTGACACTTGGCTGCATAGTGGGTGCAGGTGTGCAACATTAAGGTTTGACATTTTATCTGTCTGAAAACTTTTTCTCCTGTACCTTTTCAATAATTACATTGCCTTCTCTGGGCAGCAAAATGTCCTCAGGTTTGTACTTTTTCACCTATTTTATGTTTCATATCGTCAAACACTTCTTCTCCAGTTTGTTGGTTACTGAAATTCCTGATGCTGTTACACAATACACAATCCTTCTATTTTAAAGATACTGCTTAATGTCTGTATTGATAATTCATACAGAATAGTTTTATTACCACACTTAGCTGCAGAATATTTTATGTGTTTAAGCAAGTTTTTTGCGACTATTCATTTATATTCAAGCCTAGCATGATATATTTACTTCCATAAATGAGTTCTACACCTTAAAATATTCATAAATTATCCATAAAGCTTTGACAATAGATCTCTACCAGTGTTAGTCACAAGTGGTATAAAATTGTGCAATACCTAGAGTGTGGCAATAAAAGTAGAAAGCTAATATTGTAAGAAAATTATAAGTTAGATACACATGTTTCCTGTGTATGTCTTAAGTAATCCATAGTGAATATCTCATCTGCCGGTCAGGCCTAGTGGGTAACACCAACCTGAAAACATAGAGGTTGATGGAGTGTTCTGTTTGAGTGGACTTGTTGGTAACTATATATTTTTCCAGGGTCGGGAGCATGCTACAGAGGTGGTTAGTATCTGTTCTGGTTTCCTGGCTTGTTGCGGTGGATCAGCAACATATCAAACTTGTTTGATATTTCATGGACCCTCTCCAATTCTGTATCCAGATGTTGGCTCTGCCCACCTTGAAAACATCCTGTCTTGGGTCTCTACAGCTGAGCCGAGAAGATGCTTGACTTGAAGATGCCCATCAGAAGCAAGACACTCAACAAATCTTCAGCTTCAAGTTCCAGGCCCGAGGAACCAGTGTATCAGCTGGCTCAGTACACAATATTTCCAGAGGTTCAACCAACACTGATAGTTTGGAGATCAGCACAATACAGCCTGCAGTAACCAGCTCAGTTTCCCAGCATTCTTCAGTCGACCAGCAGGTCATGGACCAGTTTTCACAGATGAAAACTATTCTGTCATCATTTCGCGAACAAGAGACCACCAGAACATCCTTCTTCAACTCCCTGGCATCTGAGGTGGAGACTTCAGATGATAGAGACTTTTAGAAACATTGCTGTAAAACTTCTTAGCAGCATCCATAGCAGGGCTGAGGAAAAAATCTGTCAGCCCCAGCCACCACAGCAAAAGATACTTTCTAGGAGCTCCAGTGCAACTTCAACATTTGTGCCATTGATGTTCCAACAGCCATAGCACCCGCTGCAGAGTATACATCTTAACAATCCCAGAGACTCTGATGCCAGCAAGCCAGGTAATCAACCCACTCAGCAGAGTCAAGTGGCAACAAAAGAGAGAATCAACCCAGAGGGCAGCTGACTTCCTTTGTAGTTGCTGAAGACCAACAACTTGGGTCTTCAAGACACTTTACTTGCACACTGACCCCAGTGAAACACTTCAACCTACCATCATTTGCCGCTGCTGCAGCCACAGAAAGTTAACACACCATATTAGGATGCTCTAGCTTAGGAATGTACAGTGAGTGATGAGCTACCAACAGGTCGACACACCATAGCTATTTTTTTCTTCACCAGACCAGCAAAAACACGCCACCTCTCCTTCAATCACTACAGCCCAGTAAAATCATCAGAACCATCCTTCGCAGCAGTTAGCAGACACCAAACAGCAGCAGCAGTAGAACCACTGCCAGTTTTTGTGGCTTCTTCATGGCAATATGCTTTTCGTCTGTTGCCCTATAGCATGTGAGACATTCATTCTGGTTCTGAACTTCTACTACACCTTTTTCTGGTCTTCAGGGTCAGCGTAGCAGCACAAACGCTCCTTCTGGAAAGGAGGTGTAGGTCTCCAGAGTCTCAGGGTTATTTTCAGTTTCAATCCAAATTCTAGTGGCTTCCTAAAACTGTCACATACTTCTTCTTGTGGTGGTGTATGCGTTTTTTGATGAGGTAAAAAAGGTTATTGGCATCCTAACAAAATTCTGGTAGCCTGGGATATCAGTCTGTATTAAGTCGGCCAGGAGGTTGCTGTAGCATCATTTTTCTTGTCTTTGAAGGATTCATGGCATAATCCAGGGGTATGGTTTCTTGCTTCTTCTTGTGGGGGGCTGACTGGGACTGTGTCTGTGGGGCTGGCTATAGGACACGTGTTGGCCTGGGTTCAGATTTGTCCTTTTCTGTCTGGAAGTCTTAATGAAAATCAAAACTCAATAAAAGCAAAAGCACCCTGACATTCTGTAGAAAGTCTCCCTCATGTACAGCTGGCATCTTTGCAGTGACAAATAATGATTTATAACAGCCAGAGGACGTTTATATACTGTTGGTTTGATCCCGACTCTCTATTCCGACTCCAGAAATTAATCAGTCCACTCGGAGTGAGTTCGAAAATGCTCCAGTTCTGTCAGTTTGTCAGTACGGCTTGTCTGGGCTGGACACAGCTTGTCTGTTAGGGGTTTATGGCTTGTTCTTGTGGATTCCTGTCTTGTCTTCAAATCATACACACCCATGAACTAGCAGGGATGTGATACATACTGTTGGCGACTTGTAACCTTTTTGCATGCTTTTTTTCCATTTGTGTCCCTGATCCCCGACTTTTTGCAACCAACCCTAGAGTCGTTGAGTCCATAGAGTCATAGGAACAGCTCCCGTGTAACTCACAGATATTATCAGACAGATATACATTGATGCTGATGATTGCTCAAAATAATAGTAATCTGTCATTTGGTTATATCCTCAGCGGCTATGTAAACAGCCTCAAGGTGTCTTATAAATATTCTTCCTCTAAATATATAAATTTTTCAACGAGGGTCAGTCACACAGAGAAATTTCAGTGAGCATAAATATGCAATAACATTAGATGTTCATTAATGCTATTCATTTTAAATTAATAAAAAATACAACTTTCTTGGGTCAATCAAATTCAAATTTGTAGCATTGGTCAAGGAATGTTTTGGAGGAGGAACAATGTTTGATCAACAGGTTATAGTTTTCTTGACAATTCCATCTTTTTCTGTGGGTCAGAACAAAATTAAAACATAGCTATGGTACCATGAAAATGGAGTTATTACCAGCAAAACTTTGTGGAATAAGCATTTTATCAATAATATCTAAAATGTAACCAAAACATATGTAAAAATGACAACCAGAGTGTTGGACAACCAGATTTTTTAACTTATGATTTTGAAATTATTTTGAGTTGGCTATTTATCTGTCAATGGGATATCACAGATTAGAATACATATTTAATCATTTGTTTGCAAAGAAAAAAATTAAAATGACTAGTATCTAGCTAATTTTCTAGAAAGTACATGATAGATTTCAATTAGTATTTGGTGTTTGCAATGTCCACTTTATAGTAACCTCAACATTCCAGATATATACGACATATGAATTACTTATTGCCTTAATTTGTGTTATTTTCAGATTAGTTTCAACAATTTGCCAAAGATGATGTCTATTTTCTACAACTATCTCTGCTGTTGTCTCATGTTGGTAAGTATCCTTGCACCAGATTCACCAAGTCTGAGTGAATAACACACTCATCTTCCATTCCTCTGTTGAGGCATTTGACTATGAATGCAAAAATGTACTACTACCAGCAACTTGCTGATGTAATATGGATTACATTCAGTTCAGAAACTTTACCAAGTAGTTTGCATTGCTTTTCTGCATCCTCCAAAACTGCTAGTCAGGATGAGATCAATAAAGTGGGTAAAACACAAACCAACCAAGTAAAATAGGCATTACAATAATAGTAAAAATATATTTCAACAACCTTCACACACTTTTGATTTGGATGTACCTATCCTACCTTGGTACTAAGCTGGTATTGGGCAGGTGTAATGTACACAAAAGAGAACAATCTTTGAACACGTTGCCATGTCTGTGGTCATTCAACTTGAATTTATACGAACCATGGTTAATGTCATTCAGACCACTGTTAATTTGGCTTAAGTGAGCCCTTGTGTCTAGCAATCTATTAATGGGATCATATAGTTACCGACCGCTGTTTTATAATTTTATTGGTGTTTGTTCAAAAATAATGTCTTGTGAACAAGTTAGACATTTCTTTTACAGTGGTTGTTTGTCCAACTGAAATAACAGCTTCATATACAACTTCTTATCAGTGTTTTGATGGAAGCTATGCTTTAATTAGTGGAGACAACCTGACCTTAGAATATAACTACGGACACACTTACACAGAAGTAAGAATAACATTTTAATACAATTTCACTCTGAAGTTTGATTAAGCAATCTAATGCTGGGTGAGGTAATGATACATGGAGCTGATACATAGTTGTAATGATTTTGTAGGCATGGTACATTACACCATCTCAAGATAGTCTACTGTTAATACAGTCTCCAAAAGTCTTTTTCTGTGGAGTACTTTTAATTCATCAGAAGTAAAGCCTCTGCATAGATATGAGCACTTCTTGTACATGCACTAGTACTTCTCAATGCCGCACTTTGAAATCAGTAATACCTACACTGTATTATAGACTAGACAGCATAGTCACATAGACAGCATCTTTGCCTCAGTAATTTATTTCTTTATTACTGGATATATAATTTAATGCAATATAGGTTTTCTAAAGTTCTTTCTAAAATAGTTTTTACAACTTTTCCAAGCACAATTACTGGTCAAAAGATAAACCACGGCCATTTACTGATTGTCTATTGCGCCTAAAATATTGTTGCATGACTATTTTGCAGTTGTATTGTTGAGAGCAAAATTGTATGAACACAACATTTAAATATTATAAACCCCAATCGGTCATTTTAAGATAAAAATTGACAAAAATGCAAAATCTTGAATTGATATTGCGGTTGGAACTCCCCAAAATGCCCCTTCTGACAATCAGGATCATCATCATGAAGATCAATAGTCCAATCAAGATTGCCAGGGTCACCATTTATCATAAGTAAAACTAATGTTAATAGGCATTTTCCTGTGACTAACTGTGTTAGTCTGATCTTATTAGTTGTTACTGCTTTGCAACTTTTAATGGTGTTACAATTGATATTTTAATGCTAGAAGTAGTCCTGTAAAAACACAAATTGTATGATAAAAGACTTTGACAAAGATGTACCCATTGTTTAGATGTTATCAAGTAATATGAATTCCATTTGTTGATTTTCTTAAAATGAAAAAGGCCAATGGTGTAAGCATTTGCATTGCTTTTTCATTGCCAGAAGTGAGCTATCTGAGCACATAATTTATTACGTTGACAATCCAGTTATGGAAGTTCATGACCTATTTTTTTTTACTCTTGTAGTTAGATTACATTATTGGAATTATAACTATTTGTAGTCTGGGCAGTGTGATAGCTAATATTTTGCAAATAGTGCGCACAATTTTTGTAAAATCCAATAAAGGCTGCAATTGGAATTCTTGTAATTTAAACATATTTTCAAAAAAGAGAAATGTCTCAAAGACGATTAAAGTTACAGTGATGTCAAACCCACGTGATGTTCTAACCTGTTAACGCTAGCAATTTATTTTGAATTGTCATAAAATGGCTCAGTTATTAATTATATAACTGTCAAACAGCATATAACCCAGCAATCATTTTACATCTGTATCCCTCTCAAAGAAATACTTTTCAATCACCATCTTGCATCTATAGTGAGAAACAAATGACAAGAACCCATGGTTTTATGTACGAGTCAATGTCGATATTATATGGGTTGAACGCTTACCAATACTGAATTGACTGTAGTTAACGGCAAATCCTGTTGATTGTGCAACTGATCCAGTGAATGTGGTCTGTGGTCTGTGTCCCATACATTTGATCTCTGATTACTAAATCTTACCACCAAACTATTTGGATTCATGGTAACTAAAGGCCTGCTAATAGTCTCGTAAATTTATATTCAAACTACTAGTAAAATATTTGCAACTTATTTTTACCACAAGTAGTTTGTCTTGGACCAAACGTATTATAAATATTATTCCCCTTCCGCTTTGGATATGCACACGGTTTTCATAGCTTATTGATTAGTTGATCTGAACTATATCCACAACAGTTTGATTCAGCACATGGACTTTCAATATTCAATACCCTTCTAACAATAATAATAAACATAATTTTCATTTTCCCTTGTGTTTTTATTAGTATCTAAGATGTATGCTTACTTCAGCGTCAGGAAATAACATATTTGTACTTTTCCTTTCACACACAGCTGCAGAGTTTCCATGTCTATGAACTGTTTAAATTCCACCATTTGTTTGACTATGAAAGTGCTGCTGGCCAATCTTTCATGAAAGACAACAGACTGAAATCATACAAATGGACAGATACAGGCCAAAGGTCAAAGTTAGGGTTTTACGTCCCGTTCAACAGCCAGGGTCATATTGGGACAGGTCCTCAGAATTGCCACTTGTGGGACTCGAACCCACAGAGGTGACAGCCTATGATTAGATGCCAAACTTGCTAACCACTAGGCCACTGAGGACCGACAGATACAGGCATCAAGCTGACAATTCCATATATCAAAAAAGAAATGGACTTGGGCAAATATGAAGGTGCCATGGAATATGGAAAAGAATACAAAGAAAAATCAATTGAAGTCAGCAAAATTTTTGTTAAATCATTTATCCATTTTGATAACTGTTATATTAGTAAAATTGAATGCATTTGTTTTTGGTTTGTTTTTTATATGTTTATACATGTATGTGTGAACAGTAGAATATCATGGAACAGAGACTGTAACCAACAAGTGTCAAGAACTGCAGCTTGTAGTTTTTTACAGATCCACCAACAGAGGTGAAAATTAATACTACTAGAAATGTTGAAGAAACAGTTACCTTAAAGAAAGGTTTCAAGGAATGTGTGTTTCAAGCGTCAGCAGAATCATATGTTGATATTCCTTGCAGCAGTGTCATGGTAATATGGTCATCACCAACAAAGGGGAATCTTCACTCCTGTCATGCCATAGGTAATTTGAATTTCATAATTTCAATTTTTTCAAGGAACAGTGAAGTGTTCCCCACTGTATGAATGCCCTTTATACAATGTATTATTTATGTGTGTGCTAATATGAAATAATTACACACTATTGGACAGATTTTATTCAGATCTGTCTTGAAGATAGAGTAAGCCTGAAAATTTATGATACCGTGTATTTGAACAAGTACTTTTACAAGGTCAAATACACAAATTTGTTGTTATATTAAATACTAGATTTTTTTTCAGTATTTTTTTTAAAAACTAAAACTAAAAACTCTTATACTTGCAGTGGTAAAATTTGAGACAGTTTATACTTATAATATGAAATCACAACATCTGATGAATGGGGCAAGTTAGAGTAAACCCCTAGGTTATTGAAATTTCATAAATGGACTTACAGCAGTAAATTTGTTTTCCATTATAACTGCCATCTTTGACTTTAACAGAAAATATGGAGTCATTTTTATCTCATAAATGGAGTGAGATAGATTGATTTTCCAGGAATTTTGTGGCCATACTGTAAAACATAGCCCAACTATTTGAATTGAGAAAACAGCCCCCCCCCCCCTCCTAATGGTTTGAGTGCCTTCTTGGATTTTGGGGAAATATAAAATAGGTGTCATCCTTCTGACACTCATTATTATTGCACTGACATGAGCATATTTAGTATCAAAACTTTTGTCTTTACACACAGATTGATGCACCTTTTGAAAGTTGAAATTCATAGGTTTTGTGACAAAGTTGTGGCTGTTTGACAAATAAATTATTACTCTATTACACATATATTAAACATTTTTTTGATTTTTTATAATCACTCAAACATGGGCATGTTTGTTATAAAAACATTTAAATTTTCTTTTTTAATTTTTAAAATCAAACTATGCCTGTTACAACTGTTGAAAATTGTGTTTTATTTCTCTGTTATGCCCAGGTCACACTGTGGCGATGTTAGTGGCGAATATGCGCGATCATGCAATTCGTCCTTTGAAGATTGTCGGCTGAAAGACGAAGAACAAACAACGATATTCGCAGCAGGGAAGCCATGCATCGTCGCCCCTGAAGAATATGCTACGAGGCCCCGGAGATATTCGTCGCTCCTCTCAGCCAATGAGAAGCGAATGTCGCAGTAGTTCGTCGGTGATTGGCAAACTGACTGCGCATGCGAAGAACTGGCTACCAATCAGCTATGACCTTCGTAGGTTGCGGCGAACTGGCTGGAGACTATAAAAGCAGGGCACCGCGAACAATTGTCATCACTTGCGAATTTTTCTTCAATGCGTACACATCGACGAACTTTGGATAAATTTTTGGATATATTTCATACAAGAAATATGGTGAAGAGACCTGGACTTGGAAAGAGGAAGAGGGTCACTCTGCCTCCTGTTGAAGCATCTGAGGAGCCTGAACAGCCAGAACAGCCGGATGAACTGCCTGCCACTCAAGCTTCATCATCAGACCCAGGGGATACAGCCACTCTGGCCACCCAGCCGGAAGACACAGATGACTTGGAAGAGGCAACCCAAGACAGCCAGTCCCAGGGGAGGTTCAAGAAGAAGAGGCTGGTGAGGATGACAGATGGGCAGGAGGATGAGATGGCTGAGTGGCTCAAGAACCATCCGGAAATGTACAACAAGGCCAAGAAGGAGTACAGGGACACAGACAGGAAGGAGGCTGCTTGGGCCACCCAGGCCAGGGCCATGGGCCTGGAAGGTGAGTTAGACTAACCATTATGATTTAACCTTTTCATAGTTTCAGGTAATAATTTAAATTGTGATGGAGGTACTACGTGTACAGTAATGTGTAAATGGACTTATGTTGAATGTTTACTTATTCTGTTAATTTATGTTATTTTGAATTGTACTCTGTCATCGTGTGATGTATTAGGCTTCACCCATTTACAGATGACACCACAGATGTGAAGCAGTTTAAAACTTAATGTAACCCATTGTTACTTTGATAACCTACCTAATGTGTCCGTGTCTCCTCTTCCTTTTTCAGCCATCGACCTGAAGATCTGGTTCAAAGGGATGAGGACAAGGTATGGCAAGCTTACCTGCAAGAAGTCTGGTGACGGGGCAAAGGAACACAGACAGGGACACCTGGATCCTGAGGTCTTTCAGCTTCCTGGATGACCACATCTCCAGAGTCCCCTCCAGGCAGTCCTGCAGTGTAAGTACATTCTCACAGTTTGACTCACCTGGATATCCTGATGTTTTTGCTGCGTTGTGTATTCTTGACTTGTAAACAGTGACTACCTATGGATACAAGTTTGTAGCTGTAACACTAATGTTTGGCAAAAATCTGTAAAGTTTTCTGTAGTGACACAGGAGTTCATACTTGTTACTTCCCAGTACCTACCTAAACTGTTTGTTGAACATGTATACTATATGCTTACCATGTGTCTTTGTTCTACTGTACTTTCAGTTGAAACCAGCTGCCACCACAACTGCCTCTGCCTCTGCCGCAGCCACCTCAGCCTCTGCTACCTGCTCATCTGCTACCACCACTGCCTCTGTCATCACCTCATTGGCCTCTGCTGCTTCTGCAACTGCCACCATGCCTTCACACCTATCCACTGACTTGGATCCTGCAGATGAGCCCGTGGAGTCAGGATCACTGGGTGAACCAAGAGTGTGCAGCACTCCTCCTCCAGGTATCACCCTCTCTGGGACTAGTGGCAGGAGAGCCACAAGGAGAAGTGCCAGCACTGAGTCAGAGCTCCTGGACAAGATGTGCGAGCAGAGCGACAACAGTGCCCAGATCTGTGACAGACTGGACAGACTCTTAACATCTATGGAGGCACAGACCAATGACAGGACTGCTTGGGCTGGCTGGATGTCAAGTGCCATGTTGAAGATCCACGAGGATCTCTGGCCCACATATCAGATGCGCAGTATGGACCTCCTCAACCAGACCATCAAGGAGTCCAAGCTGCTTTCGGAGAGGGACATCCAGAGCCCGGAGCTTGATAGGCAGAAGCAGCTGGATGATAGGCAGAAGCAGCTGGACGACAGGCAGAAGCAGCTGGACAGTATGCAGCAGCAGATGAAGGTGCAGCAACAGCAGCTGCACAGCAACTTATTTTCCATCAGCCGCAGCCACAGCAACAGTACACCATCACACAAATGCCTCCGCCACCCGCACCTGGGCCGGCAGCTCTAGCCTCCTCTACCCCTTTGCCTCAAGGGTCAGACACCCAGAGCCAGACAACTGTTATTTTCCAGACCCCATCGGGGGCCAATACCTCTGGACAGTCAGTGGGTTCATCATCCAGCACTTCATCCACCAAGTTTGTTATCACAGACACCGAGGGAAGGACAATAGGACTTTCAGACCTGAATTTGTCAGATTTAAATGCGTCATTTGCAGGTATTCCTAGTGTGCCTTCAACACCCATGACACCTATGGCATTACTTAATCAGGATGATTCTCAAGGTTCTTAGGTTTAGAAATAACTTTGTCCTTTGTCTATAGACACTTAAGAAGTAGTTTAGGTGAGATGTAAGAAGTAATTATCAAACAGGTGTAAAGTAATTTATTTGTGTATTTTTGCTATGTCTGGCTCAAGTATTACTATGATTATTACTATTATAAACCAGGTTTCACTTTGACAGCTGTTCTTGTGGGTAGTTTGTTAACCTTAGCTGTTACTAATAGTATATGTAACCAGTTTCACTTTGACAGCTGTTCTTGTGGGTAGTTTGTTAACCTTAGCTGTTGAATAGTATATGTAACCAGTTTCACTTTGACAGCTGTTCTTGTGGGTAGTTTGTTAACCTTAGCTGTTACTAATAGTATATGTAACCAGTTTTACTTTGACAGCTGTTCTTGTCAGTTGTATGTTAACCTTAGCTGTGAGCTAATGGTATATGTAACCAGTTTCACTTTGACAGTTGTTCTTGTCAGTTGTATGTTAACCTTAGCTGTGAGCTATAATGTGTCTGCATTTCTTTATTAAAAAGTACACTTACTATGTTATTGTGATTTGTCCTTTTTGACCTTGTTGGAATAATAAATTGTTTATGTGATTGCTTGTTTTTCTCATGTTTCAAAACATTGGCATAATACTTGGAAGGTGTCACATCTTAACATGAAGGATCCAAAAAAATTGGCCCAGTGGTTACCAGGACCTGTTATGACCCAATGTGAGTGGTTCACTGTGGAAGTTTCACTGTTTCGAATGAAATGCAGAAACGGAAGATAAACAAATTTTAACAGGTGGCCAATGTTAAAATTTGTTTATCTTCCATTTTTGGATTTCATTATGCTCTGATTCCAAAGCAATCGGCGTTTGGTTGCAGAGTTTCCACCTTGCAGCTGGTTAGATTTCTTAACTTTCCTTCAGTTATGGCCTTGATTGATTTTTGACCTTTGTGACCTTCTGGCCCCTGTGGTGGCAAAGTTGTGAACTGGTTTGTGTGACCTGTTACATGTTTGACCTGATTTGGTTTCAGACTTGACCTCTTTGACCCTACTATACACATAATACATATATGAAGTGCAATAGGACAATAACTTTATTGCAATACAAGAACATTGCAACTTTATTTCAACAAGTAACGCCCAATACAAAATATAACACAGATAATGATGCAGCACTGAATCATAACAATAATTAGCACAATACAGTCACTACTAAGAAATGTCCTTGGCATATGTGAAAGTCTCAAATCATGTCTCTTTGCCACGCCGTGGCCCCTACTGGAGCATTATAATAATCCTTCAAATACAGTCTCTGTCTCTTGGCAACCTGTGTGTGCCTGTTGCCACCAGTCACATCCTCAATGTCCTGCAAACAAGCACCTTGCCTCCACTGTCCTGGGATAACTCTGTGGTTGTCATCCTCCTCATCACCCAGTCCCTGGTGGATACCTGGATACCTCAGTCTCATGATGTTGTGCAACGTGCAACAGGCCAGTACAATAGAGGTAACAGTCTCTGGATTCTGACACATGGTGGTAAGGAGACAACCAAATCTGTTGGCCATGATGCCAAATGCATTTTCCACCACCCTTCTGGCACGAGACAGTCTGTAGTTATAGATCCTCTCCTCATCAGGAAGTCCTCTGGCACTAAACGGCTTCATCAACCAGGTCCTCAGAGAGAAGGCATCATCCCCAATGAGAAAATATGGCATATCAATGTCATCACCAGGCAATGGCTCTGCATCAGGTACATCCAAGGTGCCATCAATAATGCCTGAGCGCAAATCGCAGTCATTGAAGATCTGTGCATCAGAACTGGATCCATTGGTGCCAACATCCACCCAAAGGAACTTGTACTTGGCATCCACCAGAGCCAGAAGTATTATGGAATGGAAGCCCTTGTAGTTGAAATAGAGTGAGCCACCATTCTTAGGACACCTGATTGCCACATGCTTGCCATCTATAGCCCCCAGGGTGTGATGGAAATTCTATCTGGAAGAAAATTCTGCAGCAACCTGCTTCCATGAATCACTGGTACGGGGACACTGCATGACTTCCTCACCATATTCTGCCACGATGGCCTCACAAGTCTGTCTTACTATGACTGAGATGGTGTTCTGTGCTACCCTGAAGCCAAACATCAGACTCCTGTACTTCTCTCCAGTGGCCAAGAAACGAAGTGTGATTGCAAGTCTGCATCCAGGGTTGATAGACTTCCTGAACCATGTGTCATATTTCTCAATTCTGGGCCCCACCCTCTGCAAGACCTCTCTGAACATGGCCGGGTCCATCCGGACAAAATTTCTGAAAGACACCACATCCTCAGCCTCCAGCTCCCTCATCAAATGATCATAGTGTCCATAGTCCAACCTCCTGGAGAGCCAGGGCTTCACCCAATACCTCCTGGGCCTTGGTCGACGCCTTCTCTGTGTGTCAACCAGTATCTGTGCAATCACAATCTGATTCTGTACATTTAAACGATGAGCCTCATACAGTTGCTGCAATAATCTGAGTCTCTGTAGATCCATAGCCTTTGATGTACATTGTCCGACATCTGATGATAAATGAAGTGAATCCAGATGATCCAGGCTGTTTATATAGGAACTGGCATTATACACGAATTGGTCGTCCCTTCTTCTCAGCACGTTCTTCCTCCTCATCGGGGGCTCATCACAGCTCGCTCAACCCTCCACCATGGTCGTGGCTCGGTGCAAGAACATCTCACGGAAATCGCTACACTTCGCATTAATTCGTACATACTTCTACGAAGTTCATTTGATCTTCGTCAACGTTCTTCACAGAAACAAGATGTTCTTGACTGGGTGATGAGAACATCGTACCAAGATCTTCCACAGGATGAAGATGATGGTAGCCCATGGTAGCCGGATCGAAGTAATTCGTGGATTTTTCCAATTCCAACCACGTGACCACACTTTCCCGCCCTTTCTGTGGCGAACTACCACGATTTCTAATTCGCAGCAAATCTTCATATTCGCCAGTTAATTCATAGTGGTCTCGCCACAGTGTTACCTGGGCATTACATGGAAAATAAGTATTACTTCAATTTGTTCAAAATTTCTTTTAAAATCATTCACAGAGTTACTGCTGTCAAAATTATGAATTATTACTCTAATGCATAAACAATAAACATTTCTATAAATCATTATTGTTGCTCAAACACAGGCATGTTTACTATTGAAACGTTTGTCGGAACACACGGATTAAGACAATTTTTAAATCTTTATAAATCCCTCATAGAGTCTCTTTTAGAGTTATAGCTGTTTATGGCACTGTTTGAAAAATTATAAAAATAAAATTTATATTAAGAAAGCCCATTGTTACTTCAATGAGTTACAAATTCATTAATTGGTGACAGAGGTTGACAGAGTACTGATTTCAGAAATAGCCCATTGTATTAAACATATAAGGATTGGGTTTGGTAGCAGGCATTTATGATTTTTTTCAGATATTTAAAGATGTACACATAACATATTTCAATGCACCAGCCAGCGAATGGATACATGTCTAGGAGGGAGGGTCTACTGATAAGGGATAATTTTATCTATTTTCATAATAAATTGAATAGTATTTTTTGCACACAATTTAGGTTAATTAGAGAATGCCTTTTAATATATTTTATATCCCGCATTTTTTCAACCAAACAGTTTCTCTACTAGTCTCTATAGTAATTTAAAATTACAGCAAAATGCTGTGTAAATTGATCAAACTCTATGACTTCTCAGTTAGAAAATACATTGGAACCATATTCATCATCTGAAAATTCTCCCTCAGAATCTGAATGGGGAGGGGTCATCAACAATTATTCCACCACACTTGAACAATTGGCCTTTCTTAATGACTATTACATTACAAGGTATAGTTTGTTACCTCTTTTTCCAGCTCCACAGCTCCTCAGTTACTGGTGTCACCTTGTCACTATAATTCTATAGTATCGTAGAATCGTAGTTCAAAGGTGCCCCCTTACTATTTCTGACAAAAAATGTTTTACACTAGCTCATTGAAGGGGGGGGGAGGTTTTTATTATTGGGTTTGTTTATCTGTTCTTTGGTCAACATTCATAACTCAAAAACCAAACATTGGATATAGATCATATTTTCACACAAAGTTAAGTCTGCACATGGCTCAGTTCCTTCTTTTAACATACTTTGAATTTCTAGCTTCACCTTTTTCAAGTTAAACATTTATGTAATTACAGTTGAGACATATCCCACTGTCTGTCCATTCACATTAAAGGAGTCAGAACTAAGAATAGGAGAATGTGTGACACTCAGTGTGTATGCTGAGCAGTATGGTGTACAGAGCGAGAAAAAGACTTATGCCATCTGTTATAACAGTAAGTCAGTAGCTTTCATAATAACCATTATTCTATAATTATAATTTTATGGAGATTTATTATATGGACTAATACATAATTTCTGTGAATTTGATTTATGGGTAATGCCAAGAGTATTTTTAAGGTAGTGCTCACGCTTCTACAGATCATTTTTTGTCTCCAGACTTTGATGAAATTGACAACACCTGGATTCTGAATTGCCCTCTCTTGCTCTCCAATAGCTAAAAGGACACATCCCTTTTGGCTTTTTCCCATACATATGTCCTTCTTGCATCGAACTTTCATGAATTGTGGCACAGTGTGATGACTATTTGTCTGCACACTGAAGTTAAGCAGGAATGGGCTATGTTAGTACTTGGATGACCGTCTCAGTTTGGGACAAGCTGTGGGATGTATCTAAATTTTTTTCTGTCACAAGACTTTCGTAAATTCTAGTGTACTACTCGTATCTATGATGGCTTTGCGCTAACTCTATGGGACCAAAACACATTTTGGCCTTGCTTAGTATTCATTTAATATGTGATAGTGTTACGGATCCCTGAGGCCACTGGATAAAAGGTCAAACAAATGGCAACATTAAATAACTTTTTCAGAATGGTTTAGTCATTTTATCTCATGTTAACATTTTGTGATACTTTGACTCAACCTTCAGCTTCACTGAAAGTCTCTTTATCCACACGAACAAAATAACTCAGCACCTAAATAAACAGCACCTAAACTTGACATGTACAGTCCTCAATAAATCCCAAAGTTAGAATGACTTTTGGGATTATTTGAACCATACATGTTCAAAGTGACAAAATGGGACTAGATTCCATACAGGCGACAGCTTATGATTAGATGCAAACATGATAACCACTAGGCCACTGAGGATCTATGACCAAACTGAGGTCAACTTATTGTTTTGCACATATGTTTAAATAATGGGTACTTGGTAACTATTTTGGAAACTGTCAAGGCTTCAGCAATTTTTTGAATAAGTTACTCAATTACTCTTTCTCTCTCAGGGGTGCCAAATTTCAGATTTTTGCTAGCAGTAAAAGATGAATATCGTGCATATTTTGTGCATTATAGGCAATATATCTGCTTTGTCATACAAAAATTGATATTAATTGAGAAAACTTGATTGTTTTGAGGTTGTGTCCCAATGCTGCGCTTTATGGCTTTAAACTTATTGATCAGTTGTTTACCTGCGTTTAGGTTTTCAGTGTGATGTGACATTTTCAGATACCTAAGTTTAATATCAACTATGTACTTGCCACGGTTAGACAATTTTTTTTTGAATTTCCTCTGTTTTTACTGAGAAATAACTATCCAGGTTATTTTAAACTGAATGTATTGTTTTTTTCTAAATACTTGTATTTGTGCGAAGCTTTCCCTTATTATTGTAATACTGTTTTATCTGCATTGATTCGGAGTTTCATATGAAATGTAATGACAGCTTCTCATGATATGACTGAATGCATTAAGCCTTAAGTCACATTAAGGAAAAATGGTTAATAGATTATGTTTATTATTCCACAAATTCTACATAGCAGGCATATCAGTAATAACATTTTTCTTTTCCAGGTACTAGCGAATATTCTGCCTGGGGTAAGTGTTATGTGGAAGAGGTTCTAATTCTTATTGGACTTTTATGACACTAAATCTCCCCTATTTAAACGGGGACTCTAAGGCACAGCAAAGTCAAACCAGTCAACCCATTTCAGTATTCAGTGATAGAAAAGAGGCCTAGCACCACAGGAAACCACAGATACCTCAATAAATACATCTTACAGCACTCACCTTCTTCATCCAGTGGATACATTGGTACTGACTGTCATTAGCATGTAGAGAGATTTTTAAGCATATGTTCTCTCTAAAGCTTGCAGTTCTTAGGATCACTTTTTTTTCTTTTTTGTAATCTGTTTAGTCTCCTGACTTTTACCAATTGTGCATGTCTTAATTCCCTATTGTAATACAATATCAACAATGATAATTTCACCTATTGAGCTACACTTCCTTATTTGTCACACTCTTAATATCTAAGACACCTTGCCAATAGTTTTAAAATATATAGTACAGTACAAAACATCATTAACTTTATATTTCCATAAAACACAAGATTTTTTGATAAAGTATAACCTGTTTTATGTTTTATTTTGTAAACAATTTACTGGAACTTTGAAATTTAGTTCACTTTCCACACATATACTCAGATCTTTAAATAATCTTTACAAAATTTTGGCCTACTTTGATGAGATGGCTGCTGTGGCTTTGTCTTTATAATAGTTTTTATTATTTTTTATAATCTATTTTTAGAATTCTTTGCATTGGAAATGAATTGCTGGTTGTAAGCTATAGAGAGTAAATATTTTTGTTGGTAATCGGTTCCAATTTGTTTTTAAACGGCCTTCACTTTTAACACAATTTGGCATGTATATTAAGATTTGCCAAAGGAATATTCTGACTGAATGGAGACCTTAAACTGTAGATATTAATGGAGCTAGAGCCTTTAGAAAGTCGAAAGAATGGGTTGAAACCCTATGACTCCTTTATTTTTTCCATGTTAAAATCTGATTATATTACTGATATTGAAAAAGACGAAAAGAAGTACCTGGGGCCATATTCACAAAATATCTTAATCTTAGTCATATCTTAGTTCAGTCTTAAATCTAAGTATTTTGTCCAAGCTAAGAATACTCATAAATAGGTGTTCACAAAGCAAGTCTAAGGTGGGACAAATTTCAAAAACTAAATTTTGTATACTTTATATTGCTGCACATTAAATACACTTGGTGGCATACATACATCAAATTTCGGGACAACAAAAATTACAATATAATTTAAAATGAATTGTACACAGCTGTGTCCTGATAAACAATCTAAATTTCTTGCTATTTAAATCAATACTCAAAAAATTATCTTGTCTCCTGACAGCCACAAATTTATGAATCCATCCATATTCATCACAAACACATTTTTTTCAATCAAATAATGGAATTTATTAGCAAACATTTAAAATCAGATACACTTGAAAAGGAAAAGTAAATTACAGTGCTATATTAATATTACGATTACTGAAATGTGGTTTCCCAATTTGGTGCAACAAATTTGTCTACAAGATAAACCAAACATATCCAGTCAAAATTAGATATCCAAATTGGTCATTTGATTTTAATTTGCTGTTCACAAAACAATTTCACAAATATCCACATTGTTTTAACAACTGTATCACAGAGTCATAATTATTTTATATATAAACGCTGAAAGGCATATCCACATTGTTTTTGGAGCTGTTTTAAGGATATGTATTATATATTTTGCAAAACATTGAAAATAAATCCATATTGTTTGGACAATTTACTTACTATTAATATTTCCATTGTGTATTTTGCACTACACACAAACACTGACATGCTGTCCTTCATTCAATCCAGTTAATATGGTTAGTTTATGCCAGGGAATGCAAACACAAGTGAGCTGTTGGTTTTACCCTAGATGTGCCAGTTTGGCAAAAAATTGATACACTCCAAATCATGTGATACTAATCCTTAGCTATGTCAAGGTCAGTAAGCAAAACTTTTCTGTATTTTATGTATGCCATATGACTTTTAGCATGGTGCAGTGTGTTACCTTTTATGAAGAATTTTTTGTGATATTATTTATATTTTGAGTCATAAAATAATATAAATAGTGGAACCAAATGGATAAAAAAATCTTTATAAAGTGATACGTAAACCTTTAACAGTGGCATATGTACATAAATTAATGTATTTAATGTGAATATTTTCAATGATTATGTGTTAAATATTTATGTACAGCAAACTTGTGAACATGTGTTTCTCTGAATATGTATTGATGTACACTGTAAAACTTGTCTGCTTACTGTTAATAAAACCAATTTAAAACATAAAATAAAATACTTTACAAAGATGTTGTAAGTATTCTAACTCAATTTTGGTCATATAAAGTAGTAAGGTGGGGAAAACATGACATGGCAGCCATATTTAAGACTTGTCTAAAAGCCTTTTGTGAATTGTTCTAAGATTAAATCAAATGTCGTGAGAAGTTTATGTCCAAAGTTATGACAAAATTCTTAGATTTAAAACTAAGATTAAGATAATACATTTCGTGAATACAGCCCCTGGATTCCTGATTATTTAAGTTATAATCATCTTAAACTTAAAATATAAGATTTTAGACATTGGCTTAGTTAATATTTAAATTTTTAAAATAAAACTTCTGAAGGCTGGCAAAAAGACATTCTCACTTTATGATGACCCCAAAAATCCTAGTATGATTAAGTTGCAATGAAATAAGGGGCGTTTCAGACTCCAACTGTCTTATTGCTCAACTGACGTCAGTTAATTTTTTGCACACTTATAAAGGATGTCAAAAGGGACATTCTTATTTTTACTGTCTACCTTCAAGTTGCAATACCAGTGAGATTACCTTAACATTCCATTATGAGTGAAGTTTTAGCTGTCGTAAAGTAAAAATGGAGATTTTCTATGATCTGCTCAGCCTAGAGTCCCAGTATTTAGCATAGCTATGGCTACCATAGCATGATAAATATTGAGCCCGCACCTGATTTGGTTTGGCATTTTTGGCAACCAAACATGGCAAATATATATAAATTTATTTTATTTTTAAGATGATAAAAGCATCAGCAAGATATTATTCTTTGCATTGCACAAAATGTAGTAAAATACCAAACATAAATTTCACTTACTGGAAGTATTCATACTTTTTTCGTTTAGCAAAAAACAAGTCTTTTTAAGATAAAAGCACATAGTCATAGCATTGACCTCAGTGTCATGTTCTATATTTTAGATGATGTTGCCTATATGCAAGTCATTATTGGAATGTCAATAACCATTTTCATGCTGGTTGTGATAATTCTCTCCACAATTGTGTGTCTCAAACGGAGAGGTAAGCATTAATTTTATTGTAATTGCACATTTTTATGGATCATATGTTCAAACATTGCGTAGAAAAGTCAGTGTATACTTTTTGAGGGAAGATAATTAACATGAAACACCTAGCCACAACATGTAAGTTAAGCATCAAATACTACTACATGTCACACTTCTAAACTGTGGCTTTGGCTCAATACCTACTCAATTAATGAAACACTTTGAAATGTTGTATGCCAGTTTTAACTGGTTCTACCCATATTTCTGCTTTATGATAAATCTCTTGAGGGACATGCTTGAACCTTCATGCGTGCTACTTCAAAGTCTTGTTAGCACTTAAAACCATTAGCAGTTAAATAAAATCAGGGTTGAATATTTTTAGCATTTTTTTTCTCATGTCAAGTCTGTTTGCTATCTCCCAGTATTGCAAGTAACTGCTCTACTTTTTGTGAATCTCTAGATTAATAATTCATCAGTGTGAATGCTGGAGACTCTCTACTCTTTTACTTTAAGACAGGCACTTACCAAATTACTTTTCACTGCAATAATAGACCCAGATCATGTAGGGTATGACAAGACAAGGGCTACATGTGTAAATATAAGATAGAAAAATGGCCAAAATTATGCGCAGATAAAAATGGTCAGAATATATTACAATACCGCTCTAGTGTTCAATGTATACTGAACCCTTTATCTCCAGCTCACGGCTTTCAAGTAGTGAAAGCTCAGTTAGTTGACGGTCTTCCCTCGGGCTATGCGAGATTTCTGTTAGATTTAGATGGGAAATCTACCACTAGGAGACACGGGTTCAAAATGGAAGGCACCCTAACCACCAAAGGGTGTAATAATGAATCTAAAACTAGGAAATTTATCTTATAAAACAAAAAAAAAGGAAATAAAAAAGAAAAGATAAAGAGAATAGTATATATTTCTCGATAATGAAGCACGAGTTCTAACTTGAAATCTAATCCCCCTGAGAAATGTACATACATGCGTATGTATAGGTACAGCATTAAAAAAAAACAAAGGCAGGATTTACATATTTGTGGTTAACAAGCTCTCACAGGCATTACAGAAAATCAAAGGCTGGTTTTACATATTTGTGTTTAATAAGCTCTCACAGGCATGGGTTCTAACTTGAAAATATACATATGTATACAGCATTACAGAAAATCAAAGGCTGGTTTTACATATTTGTGGTTAATAAACTCTCACAGACATGGGTTCTAACTTGAAATTTAATCCTCATGGCAAATGTACGTATGTATGCGTGGGAAATGAGTTGACACAGATCCATATGAATGTTCTAAGAATATGGAACACATGGACCATGTAAATGTCAAAACAGAACCACAAGTCAAGTTTGCCAGGAATATAATCATAGGTAAATGGATATTATTTGAGAGGATTATCAGGATTATCAAATCCTCGCTCAGTCTTTGTGTTCTTACAATTGAACAAATCATGGTTATATTACCAACAGTCCAATGTAACAATCTCACACTCTGTATTTACACAACCCCTAAGTACAACAAAAAACACCCCTAAGGCATATGCAGAACCTCAAGACTTTTTACAAACACACTGCATGTCTAGGGAGCTTGTATGCGGTGACCTGACACAACCCAAATCGTAGAAATATAATTTAAAGTCAATCTGAATGTATATGAACAAAGCAAGATGACAATACTTTTCGCGTAGTATTTTGAGAAAAAACAGGATCAAGCGTCGACGAATCATCAAATCACAAACTAGGTCAACACGTGACTTTACAGCAGGTTCTGATATATAAACCATTTCGGGGAAAAAGAGGGATCAAGTGTCCGCGAATTATCAAATACCAAAGTAGGTCAACCAAAAGTACTCGCATATATAAGAAAATTAGAGGAAAAAGCGGATCCAAAGCTGACGAATCATCAATTCCGATCAAACTGTCACGTGATGCATACATCAAATGTGGTATATAAGGGACACCATACACGAATAAATAAGTCCAATCTCTATCTCTGACAAGTCACATCAGATAACACATGAAGATATAATCCCAGATCACAATGCTTGTTATACAATTGGTTAAACTAATCAGTCGGAAATGCTGTGGTCTGTATCATCACTGCTATGATATAAATAAGTTTGTGCCCAAGAATCAAACTCACAATCCTGACATATGCTATACTCAGATCATTTCCAGAATTGACATAAATAATTTTGGTAGAGTATATGTATGTGTTATATATACAGGGTGTTATGCTTTACAATACCCTTTCTCATCATCTAAGATATTTGGAATTTTCTTGAAGAAGTTATACAAGGATCTAAGTAAGAAGTTAAAACCACAACTGTAGATATGGTGTTTGAATGTTCATATTGTGGATGGGATATGCTGAATAAATCCAACCAAATACACCATGAAGCAATCTGCATACAGTCACACAGAAGGATGTTGGAGCAATGTAAAGTTTGCTCTCAAAAATTTAACTCCTTACAAGAACTGCAGTTTCACCTTAAGAAATGTGGAAAATTCATCTGTTTTCAATGCAATCTACCTTCTTTAACCTCAGGAAGTCTGAATGCTCACATTGAAGTAGTTCACAGGACGCAAGGACAATCTACCCTAATTAAGTTATACAGATGTTCAATATGCAGTCATATTTGTAAAGACAGATCTGAGTTATATAGTCATAGAATGAACCAGCATGGAGGTAATGACAATGATGATATAAATGACATACCCCAATATATTTTTGAAGAGCAGAATGAAAATATTAGAGAAGTGTACATAACCAACAGAAATCATATACTGGCTGAACACGAAGGTGGGGATATAAGGGCAACATGATGATAAAAATGATGAATAAAATTCAAGAAATTAGCAGATACTGTTATCAAATAATGAAGGAAAGATACGATTCTGTCTATCATGAGTTGGAAGTCTTGAAGGAACAATACTCTAATGAATCAGACAAATCAGAACACGAATCTGAAGAATCTGACTCTAATCCGAAAATGAGGTCCCATTTTGCTAATGTTATATCCACCATGATTAAAGAATTTGACAAATACCTATCTCAAGTGCCTGTTATCGGTTTTAACTCTGGCAAGTATGATCTGAATTTGGTTAAAAGACAAATAATGCTATATATCACCAGTCACTATCAAGAAAATGAAATATTTACTATCAAGAAGAATAACTCGTATCTCACAATCGCAGTTACTGATATGAAATTTTTAGATATCTCGAATTATCTTGCAGCTGGATGTTCTTATAGCAAATTTTTGAAAGCATATGGATGTGAAACACCCAAAGGAATCTTTCCATACGAATGCTTTGATTCTGAGGAGAAATTAATGCAAAATCATTTGCCTAAACCCGAAGAATTCTATTCAAGACTTACCAATGATAACCCAATTAAGACTGAGTCTGACTACCAGGCTCTGGTTACTATATGGAGAGACGAACATATGGAAACATTCAAAGACTATCTTATTTATTATAATAACCTAGATACGGCTCCATTTGTCATAGCTCTGCAAAATTTTATAGATATATATAAGAATGAGGGAATTGATATTTTTAAGGACTATATAACACTACCAGGAGTTGCTAGACGAATTCTTTATGAATCCTCTAGAAGTAATTTTTCTCTAATTAACCACAACAACAGAGACCTGTATTATATAATTAAGAAGAACATTATTGGGGGTCCTAGCATTATTTTTAATAGGTATCATGAAAAAGGTACCACAAATATAAGAAATATTGCAGGTAACACCTGTCAAGCTGTAGTCGGATATGATTGTAATGGTTTGTACTCTTATGCCTTGAAGCAAAAAATGCCAACTGGGGTATTTGTTAGGAGATATCAGCACAATAATTTCAGACCAGAGGTATCAGAAAGGTACATAGACTCAAATGTCTGGTTAGACTTTTTGATGAAGAGTAATAAGATCAAGATACTCCATAAACTAAATAATCAGAAAGAAATAAGAATTGGTAATTATCTCGTAGATGGTTTTTGTGCTAAAACTAAGACAGTCTACGAATTCAATGGGTGTTATTATCATCACTGCAAATTTAATTGTCATATTGTAAAGAAAATAGCATGAAACAGCTGGTTAAAGAAATTAAAACAGGTTCAACAGAAAGATGAAAGGAAAAAGCAATTTCTCATATCTCAGGGTTATATGTATGTAAGTATACAAGAATGCGAATTTCTATCCAAAATTAAACCCCATTGCAACAAATATTATGATAAGTATCTACCAGCTTACTATAGAAAGAACAAAGGCAAGTTGTCTGCTAGTAAGATATTGAGAGATGTACAATCTAACAAATTATTTGGTGCTGTAGAGGTAGATATTGAGATGAGGCAGTCGCATCAAGCTCACTATAAGGAGTTTCCACCATTCTTTTGCACATGTAATGTTAAAATGGAGGAAATAGGTGCGCATATGCTTCAGTATTGTAAAGACAATGATATAAGTTTTGATCATAAAAGGCTTTTGATTAGTGGACTTAAAGCAAAAAAAATTTTATTAGCCACCCCTCTACTAAGATGGTATCTTGCTAATCACTGTGAGGTCACTAGAATCTACCAGGTCATAGAATTTCAACCAAATACATCCTTCAAGTCTTTCATAGACACAGTAACCATGCACAGAATTCGTGGAGATCAGAACCCTGATATGGCCGTCATTGGTGACACCTATAAACTGTTAAGCAACTCCAGTTATGGATCTGTTCTCATGGATCGTACCAAGCATACTAACACAAGATATATGAACAATAAAATTAAAATAACCAAGATCATTAACTCACCAACCTTTAAATCACTGGATATCCTAGGCCAGGATCTGTTCGAGGTGGAAACATATAAAAATTCAATAGCATTAGACAACCCCATTCATATTGGATTTTTTATTCTACAATACGCCAAATTAAGGATGCTAGAATTTTATTATGACTGTCTGAAGACTTATTTCATAGATAACAGCTTCGAGATAACAGAAACAGACAGCATCTATATGGCAATAAATGCTCCCACTATAGACCAATGTATAACGGATAAATATAAGGATAGATATAAATCGGAAATATTCGAATCTTGTAGTGATACCAAGTCACCCATATGGTTTCCAAGGAGGTTTTGTCAGTGCCACCTGGCTCTAGACGGGCGCCATTTGGGCACATTTAAATTTGAGTGGGGGGGGAAAGATGTCTTTATGTTCTAAGTCTTACATAATAGAGGATGGTAATGGTAAACAAAAAATCTCATGTAAGGGAATCTCTAAAAGAAACCTTGTAGATCTGACGAAGAAATTTGAGGAATGTCTGAAATCTAAGAAAGTGAATTTTTCGACTAATGTGGGGTTCAGAGTTAGGGAATCAGATATTTTTACATATTCGCAGAATAAAATTGGTTTTAACTATTTCTATTGCAAGAGAAAGGTATTGATGGATGGAGTTTCCACAGAACCCCTTGATCTTGTATTAACACCTTGGGAGAAAGAGGTTCTTTTAGTTGACAAACCACAAAACCCAATGTCAAATCTTTTTACATGTCAGATTCAAATGGAAGAGAAATCCTTCCACTCATCAGAACAGATGTTCCATTATCTAATTGCAGCAGCATGTAATCAGGACAACCTCTGTGATAAAATTATGAACAATACTGACCCCTTTGAGTTGCAATCCCTTGTGAATTCAATCCAAGAATTTAATCCATCCCACAACATGATGGAAAGTATCATGAGGCTAGTGATAACCATGAAATTTCAACAGGTCAAAGAATTTAAAGAGGAACTCATTAGCCATTGTGGAAAGCACATAGCATACAAACAAATAAATTTTGATAAGCTTCCGGAAACATTCTGGGGTGTGACCATACCAAGGAAACTGGTAACTGTATTAGATATAAAAAATATTTCTGGTAATAACTTAATGGGGGTTATACTCATGGACTGCATGACATCAATGCAAGATCCTGATGATAGTAACACACAAGTATTACAGGAAAAATAATTTATTTCTGAATATCAATATGTATAGTACAAGAATCAGTACAGCATAACACAAACAGCAAAAACTACGTCTTTTGAAACCTATCTACAAAAAATCTACTTACTAATATTTCATTATCTACAAGATTATCACTAAAATGATTAAGTATATTACTGAAATTGATGTCTCTACATCTGTAATAACTGTAATAAAGACAAAACAACCCACAAGTGTAAGTATTATAGGACTGTAACCTCTTATTATTGTACATATACGTCATATCCTGTGATACCAGTAAATTATGCACCTCAACCTTTGGTTGTTTTCCCACTGAATCAAAATATTCTACAATAGCATCACTTGTATAATGTATAACAACCCAATGACTTCCCTTCTGGTTGGAGGCATCTTGATTAACAATGATTACAGATCTAATTAGAAGATTCTTTGGGATTAAATCTATGGGATAAACCCCTCGAAACCTCTCTCTTATCCATTTATCCTGAACCATGTAGGTAGATAAGGTATGGCTATCCATTTAAAAAGAAAATAATAATAAAGTCGAGATCATGTGACTGAAATCAGCTGTTGAGCACAATTGTCTTCCTTTACGTTCGAATTTTAGGTGCTTTCCCATAAGCTCGGAATTTTGAAACAGTTTTTCCTTGACGTTCGAAATTTTGGCTGATGCTGATCAGATCTTGAACACAAATGTTTTCCTTTACGTTCGAATTTTGGGTGCTTTCTCAGAAGCTCGGAATTTTGAAAGGGTCTTTCCTTGACGTTCAAAATTCTGGTATATAATCAACCTTCAGCGCTCTAGTTTCTCGTCACACGTGAGGTGGTTGCACTCGCTTGAACACCAACCTCTTATGATAGATTGACACTCCTTGTGTGGTCAATGGTTACTAATTCAGGAAATTTAGCATATACCAAGACATTTATAGTCTCCGGCAATGCCTTAGCATGCCTTATACTTAACCTCACATGACCACTGTTAGATCTGGTCATGATTTTACCCCTCAAAAAACTTTGAATGTCGAATAGGTACAGACAATATCCATTAGGGTATTCACTTAAACCAATAATTATCCCTTTCCTCTTATTCAGATCACTATCTAATAAACTCAAATAAGATGAGACATAATCATTTTCTTCATAATTAGGTTTATATGGTCTGTTAGGAACAGGTTGACCATCAACAGTGACCTCTAAGTAATTAGCATCCATATGTTTAAAGTTAAATGGGTTCTTACTGAAGTCTCCAGAGTAGGCACTATTAGATACCATACCTATAATCATTTTACTAGGTACCTTTCCATGAAATATGTTATCTGTCATAAAAGTTAGAGACCCCTGAGCCACACTAAAACTTTTTATGTCGCTTCTCCAAAATGGGTACAATGCAGGTGTTAATTTTAAAGATTCATTATGTGCTATTATAAGACTTGGATTTAAACTTACATGACACACTTTCAGGATAGCAGATCTTATTTGCAATTTATAAATTTTAGAACCGTGTCTCATCAGTCTGAATTTGTTAGATGCTTGAAAAAGTTTGAGGTTAATGGATACCCCATTTAAAACAGCTCTGTTTTGTCCAGTAGCAAAGTCCAAGTATAAACATCCCTCCAGTGTTGCAGTTCCTCCGTCTTTTGTAGGTCTAGCCCTCTCTGCAAATGCAGGGTTGTTACCTAGGTAAGTAACCTCTTCAAATCTCTCTGCTTGATCTTTGTGAAATAATGCAGCCTCTGCCTGTGATTCTATCATGTCAGAACTAGAATTTAAAAGTAGATCTATCATGGCTTTATATGGATAATTAACTCCAACATCTGGTGAAACTATTTTCTGGTTTAAAGATAGATCAATCTGGCGAAATATTGAATGTAGGGTCAGGTTAACTGGTCCAACCTGATCACTGTCAGCAGTGGGTACTCCAGATACTCTGTCATCCACAATTGGTGTTCCATCTGCATGGGTTATTGCATAACTAACCTGTAACTTAGTTTTAGCCAAATTCACATAATCTACAGACGTTCCAGGAATGTTGAATTCTATCACCCCACCACCTGATATTGCCGCTATTGGGTTGAATTCGACCCAGCACTCTCTCTGGATGGAATTGTCAATGGGAGGTGGAATGAAGAGCGACAGAGATGTTTGTACTACATCCATAATGATCCGTAACTTTTTGATGCACTTTTTCTAACCTTTCCTTTTTTATTATTTTTACTGGATTTATTTTTTTTCTTCTGGCTAGGCCTTGGTTTTTTATCTTTTTTTAAAACCACTTTTTTTTTACTCCTGGTTGTCTTTTTCTTCACACTCTTACCTCCAGTCTGATTGTAATTTAATTTTTTAGTCCTATTTATAGTTTTTTGGTTTTTAACCTCACTTTTGGCTTGGTCAACAGCAGCCTGTGTTGGATTGACAATCGAAATATCTCTGTTTTGATTTGTGTTTTTGCTATCACCGTATTTGTCACTGAGTGTGTAGAAATCTTTCCTGTATCCCACCATCCCCTGACTACACCTTTTACAAAAATCTAAATAAGTATCCATTTCTTTAACCTCGCATGAAGAGTCAACTGTATGTCATGAGTTAATCTACTGGCATAGGTCATGTCACTCTCTCTTATATATATGCGTATCCGAGTAAATGCTTTCTGTTTTATAGGTAAATAATACCTGTTTGTAAAAGAATATGATGTAAACGAGGTTGAAGGATAGATCAGTCGAATAACTGGCTCAGACGAATTAAGAACATAGGACTGGTCGCATATGTCGCTGAATATATAGACAGAATCTGTTAAAGTGCTATTGAGATTGATGTCGCATAAAGCTATTTCCCATGATCCTTTTAGATTAAATGTCTCATTTAATTCAATTGTAAAGTTATAGGGTTTGTTTTCTTTATGATAGAACAAGGAATCTGTAGAGCTTAGGAAGAAATAAAGATCTGAATCCGCCATTGGTTTGCACCAACTACTAGACCTGAGTGTCGCTTTAGCGAGTAACCATGTGATCTGTTTTAACACATCTCTGCTGGTTTATATACTCTAATTTCGAGCGTCAAGGAAAGACCAGTGTAAAATTCCGAGCTTCTGGGAAAGCACTTAAATTTCGAGCGTAAGGGTAAACCCAACATACTATTTGCAGTCACGTGGTCTAATTTTTTTTTCCAAATCAGCTGATTGAGTAGATGTGCAAAGATACGACCTCAATTTATATCCTGTAGGTCTGATTCTGGAATCCAGGAGTTGAATTTGACTGGCCATCCCTTCCATTTAACTAATACCTCAGGAACACCATGTCTCTTACGCCTTTTCAGTATCTCCTCTATTTTATAAACAATATTTGAGTCCATGTATGCTAACTGTAACCCCGGTTCATAAAAATGGGATTCTATCACCTCATTGTTATAGTCTTTGAGTTTATACATAGGTATATTTTGATTCCTCTTTCTGTCTACCACAGTAAAAATTTCTCCTGACCACTTTTCGGAATATTCTCTGTCAAATTGTTTCTTATTGTAACTAATTTTTACCTTATCCCCAAGCTTGAATTTGTACTGGAGTCTGCGGGTCTGACCTTTACTTTTGGATTTAATTTCCTTTGTTTTTGAGTTTTGTTTTGGAGCATATTGGTTTTTCCACACCTGATAGTTATTTTTCTGGTTTGCCTCGTGAGGGGTCATTTTGATACTCCTGTGATAAGATTGATTGTAACTGTAGGTAAGGTCTGTCAAAATTTCGATCCATCTGAACGTTTCCTTACTAGTGAAATATTTAAAAAATTTTAATTTGATGGTTTTTATAACTCTTTCAGCATAATTAGCCTTGGTTTCATAATATGTAAAAATATGATTAACCCTATTGTCTTTGAGAAATTTTTTAACTTGGTTATTTTTGTATTCACTACCTTGATCAGTCCTGAGATTCTTTGGTTTATCTGTGGTATTTTGGAACAAATCGTTCATTACATATACCATTTCCTTTCCTGTAAGGGTTTTGATTGGTGCTGTGTAGAGGAATCTGGAAAATATATCTATAAAAACAACAAAATGACCATAACCATTATTATGCTCCCTATAGCTGGTCATATTTGCAGTGTCACTGTCCCATTGATAGTTCACTGGGAATGATATTACTCGAGGTCTTTGGAATCTCCTTCTGGCAGAATGATGAGAGGTGTAAGGTTCTTGTCTGCTCAACCATATCTTAAGCTTCCTCGGTTTGATAGAATCCATACCCCTCATCTTTAAAAATTTATAAATTTTTTGCATTCCACTGAATGCAACAGGACTCCTTGGGTTGTAATAAGCATCAGTTAAAAATTGATCCTCTTCATCTGATATTTTTGTTCCAGAATTTGATCCATTCTGGTCTACGTCTGATTCCCTTTCCTGTTGCTCCATTTTCAACCTGTTTGCTGACTCTGTCATTTGCGTCTCGAGGACTATTAGGAATCTGGGAATGAGAATTCACATCAGAAGAGTTTATATATTGCTCTGGAAGACCTGGTGGTGGAGGTAGTTCCCTATTTTCACTTTCTTCTGGTTTAATTAACGCCTTCATCTGACGAGTATTATTATTATTAGCCTTTAAACTGTCATCTGATAGATTATCTACAATTTTATTTTCAGTGGTAACTTGGCTCTTTGGTGGATTGGAGTCTTTATTGTCTTGCATCTCTTTAAACTTATCATATTGATCTTTGGGTATTAATATAAACTTATTCATTGTAAAATCTCTTTGATAAACCGTTGAAGAAGTATCAGTAGTTCACCTATCAGGGTATGATTCCTCTTGACAATATTTAACCTTTTTTTGGATATTGAATGAACTTTCTCAAAATACCAATATTTTCATTAAATTTTTTTTTAGTTCTGTTGTCTAGAGGTAGTCGAAAAACGTTATAAAATATCTCTGCTAAAGACTGGAGATGTCTACTTGAGGTGTGTATCAATAAATATTTATTGAGGTTCTTGTCCTTCTCTAGTAAAAGATTTAAGAAATGTCTAGACCTCAATAAATTTTTCGACATCGTCTGTAAATAAGCACTAAAGAACCTCATCAACATCAGATGAGATCCACTCGACTTAATATCCCCTGATGGTTAGAGGTATCCTCAAGCCTCTACTTATATACTGTTGCATATTCATCAGGAAATATATTGCTTCTCAACATGAAGGAAGTATTCGAATGGGGTGATAAATCTATCAAAATATAAGAGAACGGTTCACTAGTTGCATCCGAAAAAGCCTGAATTAATTTTTTTCCAATTCCTAGTTGATTTCCCAAAATTTTAATTTGATTTTTATCTCTTTGATTTTTGAACAAAATGAAGTAATGAGTATTTAAAGATATGTCTCTGGAATACTTCCCCTGGTGAAATAAATTTTGTAATACTAAAAAGACACTGAGATTTCTGTGGTGAGCTTCCCTACTAAATAAATTCGCAATAAATCTGTTATTTAAGGCTGAACTTTGTAAATAGTCTATGATAACCAGATTATGGTAATCACTCTCCAGTTCTTGTAGAAAGTGTTCATTGGGTATATCCTTGATATATTCCACATTCAGGTCAGAGTTCGCCTCGAATAATTTTTGCCAAACTCCATAGAAGTAATATATCTTCTTAACTGGTGTTTGGAACATTTGCTTCAGATTACGTAGAGTCCTAAATATAAAGGTAGATTTTCCAGATGCAGTAGGTCCTGATATAATTGCTGTACATGGTGTTGTAAATGCCAAGGAATTCATTGTGGTTGTCTGCATTTTATTACCTCTCTGTTTTATAAATTGGGTGGTTATTACCCACACTCTCTCCAAGAAAAACAGATTAGTCTGATCACAAACCAGCCTTATTTATAGTCCTTTATCTGTATCTGTAGCTAGAGGTTGGATGTCAGATAAAGTACATCGTTGCTTCTATTGTGTTGGGTGTGGAATAAAGATGGAAATGACTAAGCCGTCACTGCTTATGCTTATATGTATTTCCATGCATGGATTTTATATATGTGGAACTACAAGTTGTCATCAAAGAATATGTAATTGCAGGGATGACATGATATTTTGCATAGATATGGTTGTGCCTTCATTCGACTATAGACCGTCTGTTACTAGACTGTATCTTGAAAGAGTACAATTACTAGAACTAGCACCTATATTTAAAGCCTTACCCAACCTCATGTACCTCTCTCTAGTGGATATGGAATATTTCAGTTGTTCTTGGATGGAGGATATTCCCCAAAATATTGTAGTAACCACAAATATGTGTATGGTTAGCACAGGATTACCTCTCACAAGCTCAAGTAGGTGGTACTGATTGATAAGTCCTAAAATAACTGATACATATTGATGAACTCGCAAAAAGGTTTGTAAAAGTAACATTTTTTGTAACAAATTATTCTTGGGAAAAAGAGGGATCAAGTGACGACCAATCATCAAATCTGAAATTAGGTCATCACGTGACTTACTACAATTTTGAAGTATATAAACCTTCTCGGGGAAAAGAGGGATCAAGCGTCGACCTATCATCAAATCGAATATTGTATCACGTGATTGGAGAAAACTGTTAAACTAGAAAATAAAAGTCACTTGTTAGCATGTAAGACGATGACAGAATTACAATTGTGATAACAAGATATTCACATTCCTCTTTTTTTCTCTTATATACAGATCACCTCAAGGAAACAATCCAACATACCACATCTCATCAATCAATCAAGAGCCTACAATACAGCTCAGTGACCAGCACTACCAACAATGATGATGAAATTGATCCATCCACCCCTTACACCATGACAGATTCACACAACATTGAATCTACATTAATCAGTTCTGAATCTCCTGATATTATTTCCACAATTACCACCACCACCACCGTCTACCCTAAAATTGGTTCCTCAAAATATAGTAGAGATCCAGCTTATATTACATCTTCAAATATCGACACCATTTCTTCGACTAAGAGCTATGTAGATCATCCAGGATTAGCTACTGTCGATAGCTATGTTTCTTTGGATGTTGTCTCTCAATATCAGAGTAGGACCCCTAAGTATATAATATTTTTAGCTACATTACCCACATGCCTCCTATTCATTGGAATTACAATGACTCTTGTTAAGATGATAATCAAAAGACAACGTTTGAGGAGGGGTGGTGCACTAAGGAGAACATCCAGGAGACCCATTGTTAGAGATTTAGGTAGTCTTCAGATGACCTGTGTTGTCAACGAGAGCAATGTTGAGGGTATTGAGATGCAGGAGAGGTAAAATGTGTTTCCATTTAAACTCAAACATCATTATGTTTTCTTAAATTTAATATGAATGTCTTACTTCTTTTCTCAACAAAGTACTTTGTAAGCTCAAATGTATATTTGTTTTGTAAAATTATAGCTACTATATGACTCCAACCTGTTGTACAGACCATTGTGACCACAATCAAATAATGGTGGGGTTAAATAACAAGATTAATGAAGAGGAAAGTTTATCAGAATTCAGTTGGGAGCTAGGTAATCGCATTTTTTTCTGTACATATCTTTGCGAAACTAGGGAAATGGAATGTGACATCACATTACCAATTCTCTCTGCGTCACTTCATATTTACATGTCATGGCATACACGCGGTAGCTTCCATAATAGAAATATATTGTTTGGTGTTTCGAAAATTCACACAATGATTAGAATATTAGTGAGTGATTCACTTTGTTTATTCTGTGTACTGTTAACATTGCATCTTACTAATGTTGTTGCCTATCATATAGAGTGTATATTTCCAAAAAACAGTGAGGTTGGAGTCGTCTCGGGAATCAGTGGTATTGAGGAGTTCAATGATTTTTTAATCAGGTGTGGAGATAAAGATACAGACATTTTACTTTATACTGAGTGCTACATAGGACAGTTAAGTTTACCGGTTAGAAAAATATTAAATAATTATCCATCTCTGAGGATTATTTTATGGAACTGCGATGGACTGTGTAGTTACTCCATCGACCAGTGTAATCAGGAATATTACCCCAACATACAGGGTTGGGATATGGGTAAGTACTCTTTACCTACAGTAAAATTTGCTCTCCTTTAATCTTCAGATATCGATAGTACAGCTGAGCATATTTATGAGGATTTTACATTTGGGGACAATAATTCAGACATAATGACGAGGGCTGGCAGTTTCACAAGCTTCCCACCAGTATGTATAATTTTTTGTGTTGATCTGAGTGTGTGTGTGTGTCTGTATGTGATTTTTTGGTATAATCTTGATATTTCTGGTATATTACTTTTTTTTTGTATTTTTTTTATTTACAGATCAGAGGTTGCAGTGTCTGACCACTAGTGAGACTGAACCTGCTGATTCACTTTCAAGAGACGACAGTGTATTTATACTACTAGTGTTTCCTGGTGTGGTGTTTATTGTGTCTTTAACACTGATTATACTCTTCTTCTGGAGACATGACTACTTCTTATTCCTGAGGATAAATTTAGTGAAGATTTTCTTACGTTACTGCATGTATATTGAAGAAAAATCAGATGATTCCTACAGTGATGAATCAGATTCGCTTTCCCCATACATTAGTGATATCCCACTTTCCATTTCAATATCTGAAAACTCGGATAGGGATAATTCTGTTACCTCAGATTCTGAAAGCCAGAGTTCCTGGGACAGTAGATTTCATAAGGAGGCGGAGTTTATAGCCAGAATTATATCGATTCAGGGGGAAGAATCAGATTTTACACCATCACAAAGCTCACTACCCTCATCCAGCTCTAGTTATCTCCCTATATTGAGACCTATGCCAAATGATTTCCATCCATTAAGCATTGAAGAGGACAGTGACTTGGATACAAGCGATGCAGATTTCAATGATTCAATTCCTCAGTCATTATTCAGAGATCAGTTCACTCAGGTTAGTGAGGTAAATTCCAGTTCAGAGGAAAACATTGAATCCAACTCAATTGACTCAGTAGGATCTCAACCTAGTCAGACCAGTGTAACAAGGAATAGTTCTGAGGTACACATGGATTCGATCATCTCAGATCAAGACAGTGGACCAATGTCACCAATCTCAATGAGGGATCAGTCCACTCAGGTTACAATAGATCACAATAGCTCGGAAGATCAATTGAGTTCTACTAGATCTCATCAAAACAGTCAGTCAGGGTCAATTAACTTAATGAGAGATCAGTCTAGACAGATCACAACAGATCATAATAGCTCAGAGGAAAATATACATTCTGATGAATCTACATCCACAACTGGTGCTAATGATCAACACAGAGGGAGAGCTTATTTCACAACTAGATCAGGAAAGGTTTATTATAAAAACATATAAACTTTATACATTAACATTTTGTAGTAAACTGAAGTATATCATAACATTATTCGTAGACTGTATACAATAACACACCTATATCTTGTAAATACATTTGGATTACCATGGATTAACATATAACTAATTTCAGCTAGTTCAAAAAAGGGTATATTAGCATGTAGACTTTATTTGTTGTGTTATAACCACCAATTTGACACAAAGCAGTTATTTTTTCTGACATTATAACTAACTGATATTTGTATAAAAGTAATATACTAGTTACTACTCTAGAAAAATAATGATAAACTGCTTACATATTGTAACCTTTCTGTTTGTTGGTGTCTAGCTATATCCTTATAATATTCTAAAGACAATTAAATAAAAAGTGTAAATGATATGACATTGTTAACCATCCATTACCTTACTGGAAAGACAATATGCTTCGTTAGCACTGTAAATAGTGGGGTGTATTACAAATATATCTACTAAACCACTCTGATTATTGTAACCTTAGTTCATATAAAATACATTTATGTGCACATAAGATTTTCTTTTGACAATGTATATTAGTATAAGTGAGATATATATATACATAGACTGTTAAACCCTTCTATTCTGTATAGGATTGTTATAATATAAGTATGAGATATACAGATTTGTTCTGTTATAAACACCAATTTGTCACAAAGCAGTTATTTTTTTCTAACATTATAACTAACTGATATTTGTATAAAAGTAATAATAATACTTACTACTCTAGAAAAATAATAATAAACTGCTTACATATTGTAACCTTTCTGTTTGTTGGTGTCTATCTAGACCTTATAATATTCTAAAGACAATTAAATAAAAAGTATAAATGATATGTCATTGTTAACCATCCATTACCTTACTGGAAAGACAATATGCTTCATTAGAACTGTAAATACTGAAGTATATTACATATATATCTACTAAACCTCTCTGGTTGTAGCTTGGTTATAAATTGTTTTCAGACTTTTACTTTTTCAATTATAACTTACAATTCGATATCTAGTGTTCCATGGTTTGAATCAGATGAGAGGCTGAGGAACCTCTATCCAACCACCTGGGGGAAATTTGATAGGTCTCAGGAAAATGATTTCTGTTGACTCATCTTCGATTTCCTCCTCGCATATTGGGCAGAGAAGGGGAGATCCTCTCGGTTTGGAGACAGAGTAGGCGGAACAGATAGTGCAATAGAAATGACCACATTTAGTGGCAAATGCTTGATCAAAACTAATCGGAAGCCCACAGGTGGTGCAGGTCAGGTTGTTTTTCCTGTCCTCATAGAACTGCGGCCATGTTGGTGCTAGCATCTTCTCACCATCTGAGGGTGTAGTACTCATTAAGAATGCATAATAGAAGGCTTTAATAAAATTTCTTGATGTCAAGGCATCAATCATTGACTGGTTGAAATTAGCATGGATATATGTGGAGGTGGGAACCCACACAAAGAGCGAGCATTGGTGCAGTCTGGTGGCACTGAAGAAACCTGGTTTTGCGAAGAGGTGGTCCCTCAAAACAGACCTACAAATTGGGCATTTGGGTCTTTGTCTTCCCTCTTCATTCCAGTTCTTAACCAACTGACATGCGCATGATGCGCAGAAATAATGAGCGCATGGATTGGATAGAATGAGTTGTTCCCTCTGTAGGTCCTCTTTACAAATACAGCATACTGCTTTTTCGAATTCCTCTACAAAATATCTGGCGAAGTCTGGATATTTGTCCCTGAAATTACATGAACAATAGGCATACTTGTACATATCTTCAGTTATTGTTGTTTGCAGTGTGGGTTAGAGGTTTATTCAGATTGCTAAAATGTTACCTATTAGTTGAGTGATAGGATGATAGGATCTATACTTTGGTTATAGCATTGGAGATATGACTTCCTAATAAGATTTATTAATCCCTCTCAGTAGAGTGGGTTCTTATATATCTCCTAAAGTTAAGTTGTCACGTGACTCCTTACTTTGCGATTTGATAATTGGTCGACACTTGATCCCTCTTTTCCCCGAAGCGCCTTATATACTACAAGTGATTGTTATGTCACGTGATGACCTAGTTCTTTATTTGACGATAGGTCAACACTTGATCCCTCTTTTTCCCCAAACAGCTTATATACCAAAAACACTTCCTATGTCACGTGACGAACTAGTTTGCGATTTGATGATTGGTCAACACTTGATCCTTTTTTTTTCTACCATTACAGATTGTGATATCAGTTAGAGAAAATTTCAAGTATTATAAAATACACATTGGTGTAATTACATTAAAATACAGTGTTCTGTAGTTTACCTTACATGTAGCTGTGAGAAAAAAAAAATTACATGTCACATAGATCAGTTATATGAGAACGTAGGCAGCACCTCGTTCAGCAGCGTTATGCAGTTGAAAGCTTGCTTGAAATTCTTGACCTCTATTAGTTGTGTCAGATGCATAAACGTCACCATGGATGATGGTATGTGCAGTGGATAGTACACATCGTACCTGTTACCCATGAATAGGTTCATCTCCATCTGTGCTAACTCCATCCTTATTTTGATTATTAACCGTAGCCTTATTCTAAAAACAAAAATGAGGTAATATTCACCAGCTATTAATCACTCAATCTGAGGTTTAGCCTGATAAAAGACTGACAGCTTGCAAAGGTCTCAATCCAAAATTGTTGAGATATTAATGCGAGATCAGCAAGGATTGGGGGTTTTTATAACCCCATGTTTCAAAGACATAAACAAAGATAGGTCTCAACTCGTAGATTTCCAGGACCCTAGATCAGACTGAGATTTCGCTACAAGTTCAAACGCGTTGGTTGGAATCGACTTATTAGCTAGTTCTACCTATATATTCTAACCTAATCCTATGTTAGGGTTATATACATTTGTACATTTAATTTAAAAAAAAAAAAAGTTAGACGTTACATTTAGCTTACAGTAACATTGACCTTTGAGATTTTTTTTTTTTTAATTTGATGCGAAGAACTTCCTACAGAGGTATATCAAAATCTACCTCTCCCATAGGTGTTTTATCTGATTCACAGCATTCAGTACAAAATGCTTTATTATGTCCTGCTTACTCAGGTTGCATTAAACATGGAACATGTATAAAAATTTCCATTCTCTCTGAATAGATTTTATTCGATATTTTAGTGAATTCGTTCCATTCTCCACAACCCATTGTTATGCCACACTTTGTGGAAAAATATTCCCCATTTCCACCCTTTCTCCACATTCGTATTGCTACAGTTTTGTACGGGCTATTGACCGATAGGTAGTAAGAGGCTCCGATATGAATTCTAGAGTTCAATCCATCTTCCCCTTTCAAAATTTTTTCTAGGGTGTGGTTTATAATTTCGACATTGTGAAGAATCATTACAAATCTGGATCTATTCAGCTTAACCCCCTCCTTTATCACCACCTTACCGTCCCACTCTTTAATTTGGATGTGATCTATAACATCCCTTTCCCCATAAAATATTGCATATTTTTTTCCTCCTAGATGATAATTTTTTCTGTAAGGTTTATTTCCTATAGCACTGCATGATGTGGAGATATCAGTACATGGATGGTCGACTTCTCCCCCTTCTAAATTCTGTGGTGTCATGAGCATGGACTTTTTCGTTTTAGAGAATTGCGATTGCTCGTTCTTCCTCTTCTTACTATTGGAGATTTTCATTGGTGTGTTTAAGCTTGCTTCCGCCATTATAACTTCTGACTGTTGTACCTACTAGCTGAGTGTTCTGGTAGATCTCGTGGATTTTCTACTAGCTTCCAAAGAGTGTGGACTGCAGTTTATTCGGCGTTCTACCTCCAGAGAAGATTGGATGAGGATTTGACAGATCTGTGTCGTTTTTATAACAGTAGATAAGGGGGGAGACTATTGTTCAGAAAGGGGGCATAATCAGCATGATTTCTTTAATAAAAATTGTTGGTTCAAACTTGTTATAATTTTGATTTTTTTTTCTTTTTGTATAGATTAATAAATGGTTCATCTGATCAAAAGATCATGACCAGACTTAATTTCTGGGGAGGATTCTGTTTAAACAGATTTCGACCTGTTTGCTGGTTTAGGTTGACAATAGTACATAGCTTTGGGATTGGGGTATTATGGAGAGTTTGAAAAGACTTGGTGGTTATATTAGAATTACAATTGCTTCAGATTTCTTGAACATGTTTTGATGTGTATTTTTGTAAGATCCTCCAACATATAGGGTTCTATACATAGCAATAAGTGAGCGCTAGTGAAATCAAATATTATTGTTACTCAAATATTGGTTTTGTATACAGATTGATTAAACATACTGATGGGAGGTGGGTGGGTTGGGGCACATTACTCCACTCTGGGTATGTGAGTTGTGGGTGCCTGGTTAGAGTTTTGATTGTTACAGGAGATTGTGTCATAACAAGTCAATGCAAGTCCAGGACGAAGGAGATAATGGAAGGTAATGTACCTTATGTGGGGTAAGACTAAGGTATAGTACTGATTTATAGTGCATGTGTCAATTATTTTATTTCATTTTATTTAAAGGTTAGGTAACAAAATTTCTACATGAACTACAGGTTTCTAAATAATACTATTACATTTATTATGATCAATGCTATATATACTATTTAACACTTTAACTGTCTTTATGGCATCAACATCTTCAAAAAGTCGCAGGAAGTTGAATGTCTTTTGTGTTCTTCGAATGGTAGGTCATATGGTTCCCACTCTATCAGTTTTATCTTACACCACGGACATATAACTTTATCCCCTTCCCCTGTGTAGACAAATCCTGCTCTGGACAGTTGTTCTGGTCTCACTGGATGGGATTTGGGCCATGTCCTGTAAGTTTCAAATCTGGTGACTTATTTCTGATAAACCAGTGCGTCACATGTAAGTATATAGTCATTAAAAACAGAATTTTTTAAAAGACTTGGTTGATTCATGGCATTATGACCAAAGGTGTATGTAGGTGGATTTTTAAAAGCATATCTGATTTGATGATTGTTTGACAATAAAAATCCCCCCATATCCGAGTTTGAGGATGGTTTAGCAGCTGGTTTGACGATATCAGATTCTTTCATTGAGGAATTTGTCGAATCTGACTGTTCAGAATTAAATCCGGTGTTAGAAAACATTCTGACTTATCGGTTTCCTAAAACTTTGTGAGTGGTTGTATTAAGTGTGTGACTGGATTTATATAGTATGGCTTCTTGCAAGGATTTTAGCTGATACATCATTAATAAAAGCAAATTCATCATATTTCTTATATATTGACATTCGCAGATATGTCACGTGATGAGCTTCTACCGATTTGATGATAGGTGGAGACTTGATCCCATTTTGCTACAATTTCCTTATATACCATTTCAGTTACTGATGTTGATTAGTGACCTAGTTTCAGATTTGATAATTCATCGACATTGGAACCCACATTTGCTCGAAATTGCTTATATAGTCCACTGAGGTTGATCAGTCACGTGATGACCTAGTTAGGGATTTGATGATTCGTCGACGTTGGATCCTGTTTTTTCTCAAAAAAATGAGTAGGGGTGTAACACATAAAGTAAAACTTCAAATTTTAGAGACTTTCAGATTAATTTTTAATATAAACGCTTGGATCACTTTTATTATTTCAGTGGTATGGTATATGGTATTCTAGGTGCTATATATTTGTCCATGTTTTAACATGCTCAAATATGTCTGCGAGGTGAGAGTGGTAAGGTTTGTGTTAGAGGACTTCAAAGACTGTTTCAAGGTTATTTCCATTGTACTGCAAAATTCAATACCCTTGAGCGAACGTGGTTCAGGCAGATTTCTGTGATTGTAAAGATCTAGGGTCTTAAGGATAGAAAAATAAACGAGTTGGGACTGGATTATTTCATTTATTTTCAGACAGAAAAACTTACATAAAATTCCATTCATTTGTTCTGGGTTTATGTTATGTTTAGTTTACTGTTGCTCTGTATACCTACAGATTCTTTCCAATATCTACAAGTAAGATCTTGTCCGAGGACAGGTTGGGTTAAAACCTGCATTTAATGCAGTGGTGGGAAAAGTAAATAACTAAGAAAGGAAGAAAGTATACCTACCATGTTCTTAAATATAAACCTTTCCTCAAAGTCTAATTGCCAGCAAATGTCTTTCTTGGGTGGTTAGGGTGCCTTCCATTTCGAACCCGTGTCTCCTAGTGGTAGATTTCCCATCTAAATCTAACAGAAATCTCGCATAGCCCGAGGGAAGACCGTCAACTAACTCAGCTTTCACTACTCTTTCATTCGTGCAATCTGGCATCAGGGTTAAACTTTCTCATTTAAAGGAATAGCTCTGGTATCAAAATATGGTGTAAAGTCTACTTGGCTTAATTAGCAGGTTGGGTTAGCAGTCTACAAGTGTAAAATCTGTCAAAAAGCTTAGCTTGTGGCAACAGCTGGAGTCCAAGAACATAAAAACTGAAACAGAAATGGTTGGCAAGGCAGCAGTTTTTACTGGATCATGCCCAAAACTAATAGAATTAAAAGATCTCTTTAGGGTTACATTTTCAACCAATCTTATACAAATGGTTAAGTTCATGACATAGAATCCCCAAACCCGAAAATTAAAACACGATTGTCATGACAACAGTTTTCATTGGATCTGGCCCTAAACCTAAACAAAACAAATTATAGACGTCATTTACATACACCTTTCTACCAGATTTCGTGCACATCCGTCGAGAGGTTTAGATATTATAGGCCAGATAGAGGTTTTTGTAATGGATAGACAGACAAAAACTATAACAATGGTTACCATGGCTCTCTTCAGTATACACATTTTACACCACACCTCTGTCCGTGAGAACAAATTCTAATAACTCTAAAAATTAACAAAAATGTTTGTCATGGCAACAGCATTTGATAGATCATGTGTACAACTTCATGAGCCATAGTTCTCTTTAAGGGAGAAATTTCACAAAAAATACACCATATTCCTGCCCAACACCTAACTGGTTGTAGATCTGTTTGGGATACACCTTGTCTTCAAAGTTTGTGAAAATCCATCAAGGGGTTTAAAAAGTTATGGGCCAGGTTGAACTTATTATGATGCCATGGCAATTAAGTCCAAATACCCAAACACTCAAACATAAATAGTTGCTATCGCAGCAGTTTTTGTTGTATAGATTTCTATAAGGTACACTTTTCAACAAAAATTGACAAATCTGTCAAATTTTTAATGGGGATATTCAATTTCTCTGATAGATTGTAATCCTAGCAAATTTTCTGCACAGTAGGTGTCAAAGAGAAAGGTTTGTGATGGGTTTTGATCCACTTTCCGACATGATTTTAAGGTGTAAGGTGTCCACAATTCCCTGAAAATTATTTGTGATTTGACTATAATCTGGCAAAATATTTATACAACAGACATGCAATCTCAACGATAGGAATACAACAGATCTGATAGTGTTTATAGATAGCCCCTATGGGGTTTACATTGGGTTATTCATTGCAAAAAATTGAAAAGATTTGTTAGTGATATTTTGCTGATTCCCCTGGTGATTTCCCTGATTAGTCATATTCACCCTGGTTCCCCTATATATAGCATCACTGGATTGGTCAAATTAGTTGACCATTAGACTTCACCAAACACGGATCGAGTAATCACTGGAGTGCTACATATTATGGTTATAGTTCTTCAGAGAAATAATGGACTTTGATGATATGATAATGCAGTTCAGAAGAAGAGTTCAGCCACACAGCAGGAGGAAGAGGGCCCCAGCCACTGAGGACACTCAGACAGTGGCTGAGGAGACATAAGAATATGGGTCAAAGCCATAATCTGGCCGCAGAGCTCTGTGAAGAAGATCAGCCTAGTTTCACCAATTTTGACGAGAATGTCCCCTGAATTCACTGAAATTGAGTGCCAGTCCTCCAAAGCAGAAGGGAGCTGTTCAGCCATGGCCTGAAGTTAGCTACAGGGGAGAGCTATGTCTCTTTTTTGTGGGAGAGTGCTACGCCATATGGCTAAATGCTTTGTGTAACTGTAAAGGGGTACCGTTCAAACCTTTATCGATTTTTTATTTTTTGGAGGGGGAAAGAGCTAGGCACAGTAGGCACACAACACTTTCTGCAGCTTTAAAAGGGGGGGGGGTCAAACCTTTATTTTGGAGGGGTGGGGAATCACATGTTCGGCCCTGTGGCTCAGCACTTTGTATTTATAGGGGAGGGTTTAAATGCTTTAAATATTATGGAGAGGGTTTGATACCTTACTTTTCTTGCATGTCGGGATTTAATATTTTTCCTAAGTTTGTGTGTTGGGATTGTTTTTTATAATGTATTCTTTTTTTTTTTAGGGGGGGGGGGGTCGGGATTAGATTTTAAATCTTTTTATTTGAACATGCAGTGTTTTGTGGTAGATTTATCGGCCCTAAAAAGGCTGGGCACTGGGTATTGATCATTTTCACAGTGCCATCTACTGCTATTCGTCACCACTGTCATTGTGGCTGGTCTCTGTCAGGAGATGCAGGGGGAAGTGGAGCTGACTTTGTGTAAGAGAATGCACAGATGAGTGACCTGTATATCTGGAGGCTTCTAAGGGTGGGCCAATTAGCGCTGCTGGCATAAGGGTAAAGAGGGTAGTTACACTGCTGGGGTCTGGTGATGACAGATGTAAATTTCTTAAGCTTTGCATTACTGTGTCACACAGTATTAAAGTGATTGATTTGGATGTTGAACTGGAGACTGCATTTGCCATTGAAGAGGCTGCTGCATTTTCTGCAGGGGATGTTGCATCTACCATTTAATGGGCTGCTATATCTGCTGTTGAACTGGCTTGTGCAACTGCTGTTGAACTAGCTCCAGTATCTAATGCATGGGTGCAGGCATCTACTGCTACTGTATGATGTGATGTACATGTTTCATTTCCAATACATCGGCACTTGTGGACACTGCTGGACCTGCATAGGCTGCTGTGTCGATATCAGCTGGGTAATTTGTCTGAGCGCCAAAATGTGGTGACAACTGCTTGGTGAAGTTACCTGTGTTGTTGTTCTTGTTGTTGCATGTCCTTGCATTACAGTGAACTTACAAGTAAAAATGTTGGAACCCCTCAAATCACTCTGTGGAGAGATTCTTGAGCGTTGAACATAGCCACTAGCAATATACAGCTGTGTGGGGTCCTTCGGAGACTTCTGTTAGATAATATGTTTTAGCCTTTCTTCAAGGGCCTCTAGTTTCCTGTGCCTCTATCTGGAACTCTGATTCCCTCATGGTGGTGGTAACTATTGTTTGGATCTTTATAGTCTGCAAGCAGTTCATATTCCTAAAGTAATTCCACCATCTTCAACTCATTTTCCTCGTTAAACGCAGTACCTCTTGATCTCCTTTGAAGCCTCTGGTATATCCTCTATGTTAGTCTCCTGTTTAGCCTCCACAATAGCCTCATCTGTGGCCTCCATAGTAGTATCTGTGTAACATCACCACCAATTGCCCCAGGAGTCTCAGCCACACTACCTCTCTCACTCTTTTGGCTTCTGGGCCTTGTCTACTTATCTGTGGCCAGGCATTCTACTCTGCATCTTCTTTGGTAGCATAATGACAATAACTTAACTTTTAAAACCCTACCCTAAGTCCAATGACAAGATGTCCAGCTATATATCACAAGTAGGTGTACATCTTAGATGTCATCTTGTTAATCCCACCAGGAAGCCATTGTAAACCCATCATATTAACATATTTTTAATCAAATCTAAATCATTTTAATAGAATAACCCCATCGAAATGGAATCATTTGACTTTTATACTTTTTATGGCCCTTGGCAATGTAATCCTAATGACCAGATTCATTTTTGTTTTCAAATGTCACGAAGGTAGATAAAAGTTTTACAATTTACAATCACCAAACAATGGCCATAATTGACATGTGATAGGTTTATGAATACATATACAAGTGTAAGATTAAATAGAAATTGGGAAAGGTTTACGAGAATCTCAAACCAAGGTGACATTCAGTCACATTTGCATTTGTTAGGTATATGCAAATATAATATATAAATTACATAATGATGATGTCTACTTATAATGAATGAAAAAAGTACTCAGAATTAATAGCAAATATAGAGGTAGTCTTGCATAAATTCTAAATGGAGTGTGATAATCACAGAGAGGTCCATATGTTTGTATAGCTGTATTCTTTTTAATAGGCAGGAATCAAGAAAGTCTGAGAATACCGAAGAATAAGTTGGTCCATCCAGATGTTGAACAAAAACGTAAACTTGTGGAAAAGGTAAAAGTACTAAGCATCCGATTTTCCAGACTAAAAACCTGTTGCACACTACACAACATGAAATGCAAAAACTTTCCATCGGTATGTATACTTGCTGCCATAATAGATTGACAAACACATATTGTACAATGTTATTTTACCTATCAATGTTTCTTGGAATTCAGAAATTTTCATGCATCTACTTTGTCAGACAGAATGCTAATTACTTTCCTGTTTCAGACATCTTTGGCCTCAGTGCATAGTTCAATCAATCAATCAATCAATCAGTTCAAGTGCTTAATCTCCGTATCTACGGATTCTAAGGCACGCCATCCAGTTTGTAAGGCATAAGTCATAAGACATTAGACAGGTTCCAAGTCGTTCCCAGAGAGGCGATCCTGTGTTCAGTAGTTAGAAGCTATGGTGGGAATGATTTAGTTGTTAGAAACACCACTTGGCTGTCACACCTGTTTGTATGTGTGTGAAGTCCATACTGACAACATACGACAAATACTGATGACAATCAATATATTCATATTGATACTTCAAAACTGGCCATTGATGGCTTGTATCAATATGACCCTTGCCGTCGGAACCAAGTAAAACCCATGGCTTCCTGTTTATGAACTTATCAAGCACTCCTGTACTAACACAATCTCTACCTATTCTTTTGCATTGAACTTTCTTGAAGAAAAATTGTAATGTTTTTCTGTGGTCAATTTATTTCATAATTTAAGCCAGTGCTGGTAATCACGAAAGGTGTTAGACTTAGCCAGATCTTAGGCTAAAATCCAGTCTTAAAGTTAAGACTTTTGTCTCAAATAAGTTTTGTCTTAAAACCATATTCCTAAAGGGTGACTTAGCTAAGTCCAAGATTATCAAATAACCACAGTGGTTTTCTGTGTCATGTGACCTTTCTTTTCTATTCAAACTATACCATTGATGGCATATATCCTTCATTTAATGCATTTTATCTAAAGAAAAGTGCTGTTTTGAAAAGAAAAAACCTTGTTAAAAGATATAAAATTCCAAAGACTGCTTCAGTGAGGTGTTTTGTATAATTATACTTTATTTACAGCCATTTCAAATTTTGAAGTGGAGAAAAGTTTATGGAGGCCATATTTAAGTCCCCTTTACAAAATTTAAGCCCACTATCAACCAGTGTTAAAGTTGAGCCGGTCTTAAATTCGTTGTGAATACCACTAAGCCTAGGACAAAAGACTTAGCAGTTTGTGGGCAGAAACTTGAGACAAAAGTCTCAATTTAAGCCTAAGCCCTGGCTAAGACATTTCGTGAATACGGGCCCAGAATTCTTATTAAACGCCTTTTTAGTATGCCACAACAGCCCATTTTTTTATATTTACAGAATAAATTATGTTGAGGGTAATAATATTTATGATACAATAGCAAGTAATAAGGTATACAATTACTAAAACTACAGTCATTTTACATCTCCAAGATGTATGCTAGAGATTACACATTAGATTAAGAATTACTATAGCCACCATAATTTCATATGTGATAATATCTATCCATGAAAGATGAATACATAATATAAACACAAAATGATCCAAAAATACATGATAATAAGTTTGCCCGGCCTGTATCTCAGGAACTATAAGGTGTAGGAAGTTGATTTTTTTTTTTTTTAATTTTCATTTTTCCACTTACATTAATTTGAACAACATACAAACACAAAAAACAAGGTAGTATACAGGAGAGAAAAATAACAGTTGATTCTTGGTAGGGACATTGGTTCAGGGGTGTAGGTGTGCAATGTCATGGTCTGACCTTGATTTGACCTTTGACCTTGCCGTAGTGATCTTGAGTTTGAAAATCTTGTCCGGGCTATATCTTGGAAACTGTAAGGTGTAGGAAGTTGATACTTAGTAGGGACATTGGTTAGGGGGTGTGGCTGTGCAATGTCATGGTGAAACCTTGATTTGACCTTTGACCTTGCCGTAGTGATCTTGAGTTTGAAAATCTTGTCCGGGCTATATCTATTGGAAACTGTAAGGTGTAGGAAGTTGATACTTGATAGGGACATTGGTTAGGTGGTGTGCAACGTCATGGAGTGACCTTGATTTGACCTTGTTGTAGTGACCTTGACCTATAAAACCTTGTCTGCGCTATATCTCGAAAACTGTTAGGTATAGGAAGTTGATACTTTGTAGGGACATTGGTTAGGGGCTGTAGGTGTGCAGCGTCGTGGTACGACCTTGATTTGACCTTTGACCTTGCCTTAGTGACCTTGACCTATAAAACCTAGTCAAGGCTATATCTCGGAAATCATAAGGTGTAGGAAGTTGGTACTTGGTAGGAACATTGGTTCGGGGGTGTTGGTGAGCATCATCATGGTCTGACCTTGATTTTACCTTTGACCTTGCCGTAGTGATCTTGAGTTTGAAAATCTTGTCCGGGCTATATCTTGGAAACTGTAACGTGTAGGAAGTTGATACTTAGTAGGGGCATTGGTTAGGGGGTGTGGGTGTGCAGTGTCATGGTGAAACCTTGATTTGACCTTTGACCTTGCCGTAGTGGCCTTGAGTTTGAAAATCTTGTCCGGGCTATATCTATTGGAAATTGTAAGGTGTAGGAAGTTGATACTTGATAGGGACATTGGCTAGGTGGTGTGCAACGTCATGGTGTGACCTTGATTTGACCTTCGACCTTGTTGTAGTGACCTTGACCTATAAAACCTTGTCTGGGCTATATCTCAAAAACTGTTAGGTGTAGGAAGTTGATACTTTGTGGGGACATTGTTAGGGGCTGTAGGTGTACAGCGTCGTGGTACGACCTTGATTTGACCTTTGACCTTGCCATAGTGACCTTGACCTATAAAACCTAGTCAAGGCTATATCTCGGAAATCATAAGGTGTAGGAAGTTGATACTTGGTAAGAACATTGGTTCAGGGGTGTGGGTGAGCATCATCATGGTCTGACCTTGATTTGACCTTTGATCTTGCCGTAGTGACCTTGAGTTTGAAAATCTTGTCCAGGCTATATCTTGGAAACTGTAAGGTGTAGGAAGTTGATACTTAGTAGGGACATTGGTTAGGGGGTGTGGGTGTGCAATGTCATGGTGAAACCTTGATTTGACCTTTGACCTTGCCGAAGTGACCTTGACCTATAAAACCTTGTCCGGGTTATATCTCGGAAACCATAAGGTGTAGGAAGCTGATACTTGGTAGGGACATTGGTTAGGGTTTGTAGCTTTTCCGTGTCATGGTCTGGTCTTGATTTGACCTTTGACCTTGCCGAAGTGACCTTGACCTATAAAACCTTGTCCTTGCTATATCTCGGAAACCGTTGGGTGTAGGAAGTTTATACTTTGTAGGAACATTGGTTAGGGGGTGTAGATGTGCAATGTCATGGTATGACCTTGATTTGACCTTTGACATTGCCGAAGTGACCTTGACCTATAAAACCTTGTCCGGGCTATATCTCGGAAACCATAAGGTGTAGGAAGTTGATACTTGGTAGGGACATTGGTTAGGGTGTGTAGGTGTGCCGCATCATAGTATGATCTTGATTTGACCTTTGGCCTTGCTGTAGTGACCTTGACCTATAAAACCTTGTTCGGGCTATATCTCAGAAACTGTAAGGTCTAGGAAGTTGATACTTGGTAGAGACATTTTTTAGGGGTTGTCGGTATGCAATGTCATGGTGTGACCTTGATTTGACATTTGACCATGCCGTAGTGATCTTGACCTATAAAACCTTGTCCGGGCTATATCTCAGAAACCGTTAGGTGTAGGAAGTTGATACTTTGTAGGGATATTGGTTAAGGGGTGTAGGTGTGCGACAAGCTGTACTAACGTACAGGACTGGAAAAACATACAGAAAACTGAGACCAGACTTGCAGTCAGTATTGCCACTACAGTTTTTGATGAATTTCTAGGAAAAAAGGAGGATCAAGTGTCGACCAATAAACAAATCTGAAACTAAGTCAAGCCTGAATATTTGCATCCGTTCAGGTGACCAGAACATCCACATTTACTTTTTTAATAATAATTTTTGTCTAATTTTTTTTGTTATTTTAATTATAATTTTTGTTTAACATATTATAAGGAATAAATCAATGTATGTCTGCTTCAAATTATGACCAAAAAGCCACTTAAAATAGCAAATTTTCATAAAAAATGAAACAAGCACAGGGAGATGTGCTTCTGACAATAGCTCGTGTTACAATTGAAACCCTGTTGTACGTTGCTGCCTTTTATACTCTAATTTCGGGCTACATAATAAACATGCTGTAGATCTGGTCATGTGATGGGATCCAAATATTTACTATTGACCTACTTTTAGATTTGTTGATTGGTCGACACTCGATCCCTCTATTTCCCAGAAATTACTTAAGGGTTATACACTGAGAAAAACTATCATGTGATGGGATTCAAATAGTTTGTTGACTGCCCTTAACCTAATTTTCTCGATTTGTTGATTGGTCAACACTTGATCCTCTTTTAACCCAGAAAGTGCTCTGTTGGATTAGGCTGAGAATTTGATTATTATGTGACCAAATAAAACATTCTTTCCAATTTATTAATTAATTACAGCATATATGTGCATCTTATAACTATTTGTTAACCTAAAAATTATGAATATTTGCACTGCTTTTTTGTCATTCATAAACATACTTTTTGTCATATTTTCACCTCACATCATGCTGGAAATAGAGTGAAAACTAAGTTGCAAAACACAAGCCTGCTTCATGATAGGACAAGCCTGAAAGTTATACGGATAAAACTGGAAGTGATAAAGACAAGTCTGGAAGTCAAAAGACAAGATGGGAAGTGACTAGGACAAGTCAGTTACCGAGCTGGCAGACCCATGCTTTTGAACAAGAGTTAGGGATGGGTTGGTAAAATATTAAACAAGGGAAAACACTACAGACCATTACCGACTATGTACACAATGCTCCAGACCCTTGAAAAATTCTTAGTTACTGACAGGTCAGCTCCAGTGGAACAGTCCCTTATGCCCCTGTCCCACCAAAAGATTAAGCCCCGATCCTGTCGGCAACCCTTAATCGTGGACAGTCGGTTGAAAAATAACAAAAATGGGCGGGAATACTGGGTCGGTGCTGAAGTCTGGGATTAAGAACAGATCGTCCCCAGGACGGCTCAGGACGCCTCAGGTGGCCGCAGACAGTCCCCGACTGGTCTGGGACTAAGAACCGACTAAGCCAGTTTTCTGGTCGATTTCAACCACGATCCTGTCGCACACAAACCTATTAACCCACGATTAAGTCCCGGCGTCCTCAGGCTTCCTCAGTCTTCCCCAGACCAGGATCCCCAATTGTTGTTTTGCAAAGTTGCTGGATTTTCTGGGTATATATATATAAAAATCGCAATCTAATCACCATTGCTTTTCTAGGAACACAGCAGAATGCCACCTTTTAATGGAAGACAGATTCAACAACAACTTGGGGCTTTTTTGGTTTTTATTCAGTTACAAATAATCATGTATTTCCATTTTTTACGTCAAGCACAGCAACCACCACCACCAGCACCCATGCAGAGACCTAGAAGAAGGCACAACATGTGGGTCAGGCCATGGCTACTGCAGAGAGAGGAGAGGGGAGCCTACCACAACATTATGGCTGATCTGTATGCCACAGACATTCCAGGATTCACCAACTACATGAGGATGACCCCAGAATTCTTTGAAATGATGAAGACCAGACCGGAACCACGTCTAGCCAGGCAGGCCACCAACTACAGAGCTCCTGTCAGTGTTGGGGAGAAGTTAGCCCTCACCATCAGATATCTGGCCACTGGAGAGTCATACACATCATTATCCTGTCAGTTCAGGGTTGGCAGATCCACCATTTCCAAGTTTCTATCAGAGGTCTGCAGGGCCATCCAGGATGAGTTCACCAGAGAGTACCTCAAATGTCCTACTACTCCAGATGAGTGGAAAGAACTGGAAAGGGAATTCAGGCTCAGGTGGAATGTTCCACATGCCCTGGGAGCCCTGGATGGGAAGCATGTGGCCCTGAAGAAACCCAAGAACTCTGGAGCCCCCTACTACAACTACAAGGGGTTCTTTTCCATTGTCATGTTGGCCCTGGTAGATGGACAGTACAAGTTCAGATGGGTGGATGTGGGTACAGCTGGATCTTGCTCAGATGCCCAGATATTTAATGCCTCTCAGCTGAAGAGGAGGATTGAAGATGGCAGGAGAGGCTTCCCTGACCCAGCTCCTATAACCCAGGGTGGTAGAGATGTCCCCTACTTCATTCTGGCAGATGATGCTTTTGCCCTGAAGACCTGGCTCATGAAACCCTATGGCAGAAGGATGTTAACAAGAGAGGAAAGGATTGCCAACTATAGAATATCAAGGGGCAGGAGAGTTGTGAAGAATGCTTTTGGCATCCTGGTCTCAAGATTTAGAGTCATGAGGACCACCATTGAACTATCCCCAGAAACAGTTAGAGAAGTGGTCATGACCTGTGTGGTTCAGCACAACATACTCAGAAGCCAGTATCAAGGTCAACCTGCTGGTCAGCAGCCTGGGGAGGATCATGATGATGATGTGCCTGGTGATTGTGGATTGATTGGTGGTGCTGCTGTTGGTGGCCAAGACAGAAACCCTGCTAGAGAGGCCAAAAGACAGAGGGATTACCTGAAGGACTACTTCAATAATGAGGGAGCAGTGGCCTGGCAAGATGGCAGAATATAAGTCCTGTTGCAGTAAACAGTCCTTTTCAGGACTAACTATAACAGTCCTTTTCAGGACTAACTATAACAGTCCTTTTCAGGACTAACAAACAGTCCTTTTCAGGACTAACAAATATTCCAAAAACAATTAATCAGCTATACTTGCTAGAGACGGACAAATGCCATGCCAAACATAACTTGTTCAGACGGACAAACAGACAAACCCCATGCCAAACATAACTTGTTCAGACGGACAAACAGACAAACCCCGTGCCAAACATAACTTGTTCAGACGGGCAAACAGACAAACCCCATGCCATACATAACTTGTTCAGACGGACAAACAGACAAACACAAGTTACTCACCCAACAATCATACAAACCCAGTGTTAAACAAAAGCAAAGCACAAAGTCACACATAATATCCTAAATTCAATTATTTTTTTATATATTTGGAAATCCACCTCCTAATTTCAACAATTTTTTTTGTTCATGGGTTGGAAATTTATTTGTAGCATAAATGTTTTTATGGAAATCTTCAATTTTAAATCTTCACTTCTAATCACAAAAATGCAGAAAATATAACCATAAAACTAGTTTTGTTTTCAATAATGGGGGATTGTGTTTGCAAAATAGTTTGTTAGTTCGTTGGCATGGGTTCTATTTAATTTTGGGTTTTTGTGTTTCTTGGTTGATGGTTACTGGGGTTGGGTTTATTATTGGTAGTTGGATGTTGGGTTTCTTACTGGGTTTGTTATTTGGGGGTTATGTTTGGTATTGGGTTTGTCTGTATGTGATAATGCCTTTTAACTCTAGGGAAGGTGTAAGTGTTGGACTTTCCAATTACAGATTTTAAACTATCCCATGTATTTTAATCTAAAAATGGGCTGATTAATGGCCATATTGGGAGTTATTTTTAATTTTTTTATGTGGCCTTTTTTGTTATGTGTGGTACCATGGGTTATTTGTTTCATGTTTGGGGTGGTGTAGGTGTTGGACTTGAACTTTTTTTTTCTTGTGATAAGTATTTGTACTGAACTTTTTTGTTTTGGGAGGGGAATTGGAATAACATGTAGCTGAATATTTGTTTTTGGAAGATTTGGTGGCCCTGAAAAGGGCCTGGAAGGTCAAAGACCCGCCCTGACTGGATGGCTACTGAGGAGGCTGCTGCTGCTGTTGAGGTGGTGCTGAAGTGGTGATAGTAAAGAGCTGCTGCTGTGGTTGTTGCTGCTGCTGCTGCTGAGGCTGCTCGACGATCTGATCCAGGTAGCTGGCTTAAGATTCCACTCAGATTGTGTCTGCTCCCTTCATCCTGTACAGTTAGGACAGATGTCGGGTTGCTGAAGCCAATGGGGCTTGGTGTATAGTACACAAAACTGCTGCTAGCTGCTGCTTGAGTAGAACTAGATGCCTGTGGAGTGGTTGTTGGCAGTAGGCCGACCCTCTGGGACTCCGTGGTAACAGTGGCTGATCTTCTGGGCAATGGCTGACGTCTACGGTTGCTCTTAATAGTTTCGATGTCTCTAAATATCTTGCCCTTTAATTCTTCAAATTCTTCTTGAGTCATCTTTTCGGCCTCTGATGCCACATAGTCAAAGAAGGGCTGCCTGTCTGACTTCTGATGCAGAAAACCTGAGATAAGTGTCCTCATCTGCTCAAAGTGTTTGAGAATCTTGGAGTCTGTAGTTGAAATGGGTGTTGATGTAATGATGGACTGACTCCTCTCTCTCAGGACACTGGACTCGAGGTGTTCTGTGTCAGTAGTTGACTCACATGATTTGTCCTGCCTGCTGGTATTTGGACTGGGCTCAAAACCTGAACTTCTGTTGGCCCCCTTTCTTCTGATGTGGGTTTTAAGAACACCCATCTGTTGGTAGACCCAGGACTGTCTCTTGGTCATCTCCCTCGGGGCTTGGCCAGATTGGAGCTTCCCATAACGGGTTCGCTGGGACTCGAAACAACATCTCACATCAAATGGCTGGAGCTTGAGTTCTGCAGATATTTGTGCCCAGAGAGCCTCTCTTCTGTTCCTGTCGTGGAAACGTGAATGTTCCTTGTCATACAGTTCTGGGTGCAGCTTTACAAATTCCACAATGCAAACTTCCTCATTGTCTGTAAAAGTGGCACACACCCTGGCTCTCTTGGCTGAAGAATGGCACTCCGGATCTTCTTCACACCTCTCTTCTTCTTCTGCCACAGCTTCCCCAATAGCTGGACCTTCCTCAATCTCCTCCTCTCTCCTCTCAGTTCCTTCTTCTGTAATAACTTCACTCCTCTCCTCTAATTGACTTTCCTTCTCCCTCTCATCCATCTTTTTCCTTCCTCTCTTCCCTCCTTTCTCTTTTCTCATGATCCAGTCGATAAAATAATAAAAAATAGTAAAATGTGTCTCCTAACTGTGAAATTTGCATTAAGCTCAGGAGACAGGAATGGTTTAAAATAGAAGAACCAGTACTTAAAAAGTTATAAACTACTGTTGCAGTTTCTTAAGTTTTTTAAGAATGGGTGTAAAATGAGCATACTTTCTATGATTTGTAATGATACAAGCAAGGGTATTTTGCATACTTTGCAATTTGTGCTGATTGAAACATGACAAACCTCAAGGCAGAGACTTACAATAGTCCAAACGACTACTAACCAAGGCATTTGCAGCAAGGACTGCCACTCCAGGAGTAAAATACTATCTTATAACATACAGTTTCAATGTGGAATGTTTTCCTTGTATATATGTAATTTCATCAAACTAGTTGAAATCCTTTATTGCATATATGTCTGATATTATTTTGAAGATCATTTTATTTTGATGATAATAATAGTGTAACAAGTAACAAAAAGGTTGAATATAACACATAACTTACCACAAAGGAATGAACAGGAACAATGGACCATTCCATAGGCCACCCCTACTTCCTGGTTTTCTGTATTTTAGTTATCTCCATGTCAGGCTTTGTCTGACAAACAAATGGCGAAAATGGCGGGAAATGAAACATAAACATTTAGTATTTCAAGATATATAAGAAATAACACATATTTTAAAGGATTGGATGGAACATAAAATAAGAAATAATATAATAAAGTATATTTGTTTCATTATGACAAAAATTAGAAAATAAATAAATAAACAATTTATTGATCAAAACAAATCCTCATGCATTGCAGTAATATGTAAACAATGGTAGCTTGGGAACATATGTATGCATTGCGGACATTTTAAAGTAGGTAGGATTGATGATATAATATTTTTATGAAATTACACTGTGGTTTCTTTTTGTTCCATTGTCAGAAAGCAATAATATTTACAAATATATCCCTAAAATGGCCACGTTTTTGTGATTCAAAATGGCGCCGATGAAAATCGGGCGAAATGATTGGTTGTTGCTATTGTAGTAAACAGGATATATGCCGATTTGCGGTATTTTGATTGACACCGTGGAAAGGTCCATACCTTAAGGCTTTGAGCCCTGTATATCTGATTATGAAAGTAATATTAAGAATGATAAGTTGGATCAGGATTTAGATTTAACCTTCAATCTATAACAGTAAAAATATAAACATAGATTTAATTTGCTCATTTCTATTAAATCTTTTCTAAATTTTTCAGTATTCTTCAAAACAGCCAAGTAGACTATAATGCTCATGAATATCAATAGATATAAAGACATCCAAATGCTTCAACAAGAACAGGACATCAAACATATTTAACACATTGCTTTATTAAATTAACATTATAAGTTACTAGATAAAAGAGGAAAATGATCTTAAATATATCATATAGTTAAGTTGCTTTCCAAATATTTTTTATTTCACTTTTGGAACACATTAAAAATTCCAAGATTAAAAATCACTGAATATTTGCACAGAAATCTCAAGCTGTGACATTAAAAATTTCCAAGATAAAAATCTCTACAAATATGACATTAAAATAGTAATAGCACGCTGATTTTGAAATGTGTTTGAGTGGGTTTAAGAGCATATTAAGTTTCTAAACAGTTGACTCAGTCCTTTGACTAATCCTACCTACAAGCAGTAAAAAAGAAAAAAATCAGTGGACCTGAACTAATGGGTAGGTAGTTAGTTTTAAACATCCAAAACCAATTGTTGATTTCCAAAAGAGGTGATAACTGTTTACTGACCGGTTTTTAAATTGTATGAAAAATATCTTTAAAAAGTACATATGAAGCATACAGTTCTATCAATTTGGTGAATCTCTGTTATAATTTAATGACATTTTTGAAGGAAAAAATATACAAAATATATTATATGTGAAAGGCAACAATTTATTTTGAAAAGTGTGCAATAAAATCAACCCACAACCAAAGAAACCAGTTTTTTATTCACAATCTTCCTTATAGGTTTTTGTTAAACTTCTACATAAGCAACTTGACGAATGAAAGCAATTTTTCCTGATTGTATTTAACAACTACATATATATACATATAGATATTACATGTAACTGCAAAGCTCTCTCCTGTGTTATAAAGCATTCAGCAGGAGCAGATTTCACAAAAGGTCTTAGTCCGGTCTCAGTCTCAAACGTTGTCTTTTGTCTTAAATTTTTAGAGCATTTTTCTTGAGCCTAAGGGCTCAGCCTTTATATCTTTCACAAAGGTCTCATTCTCAGCTTTGGCTCAGCCACTGGCTGAAGTGCTGTAAGACTGATAGGTAGTGGTCCGAAGTTTGGTGAACAGAAGCTCAAATATGGCTGCCCATAATTCAATCTCCAATTCAAAATTTTGATATGGCTGAAAACAAGATGCAAGTATATAAAACAACCTCCTGAAGTTGTTGTTTGGTGTTTTTACATGTTTACAAGATTTTCCATTGCAAACGAGCAATAACAAGAGATAAAATGTGTCAAACAAGGAACATATATGCCATCAGTAAAATAATATGATTACCAAAAAGAGTCAGATGACACAGAAAACCTCTGTGATTTAATTGATAAGATTGGTCTCAACCAAGACCCCTTCTGTAGAAACTGTCTCAGACAAAGACTTAGCTTAGCCAAAAGACTCCGATTTGAGCCAGTGGCTAAGTTTGAGACTGGACTAAGTCTGAGACCTTTCATGAAATCTGCCACTGGTTTATTAGGACATTCATTTGTGTGTTTGTGAAACAATAACTTCAAAGACATTAATAGGCTAATAACTATGTTGTTAAGGACTAGTTTGGAATTTTCAGTTGTATTGTTGGATAATTCAAATCGGATGATATAGTTGATATATTGGTCACTCGCTTCATGGCATCCACATATCACTATCACTCTTTCTATAATACATCCTAATTACTAATTTTGTGAAAAAAACATTTAGTCATATATTTGCAAACAACAATGTTTGTATGATTTTTTACTCTTAACATTTATAATACAATTGGATACAATTCTGTATCTAAAACTTTGTTTTATCTATTGTCATTTAGTAGATCAATTACAAAAGTAACTTCACAATTCTGATTTGTTCTGCCGCTGATAATTAAGAGTCTCCTGTAAAGAGAATCTAAATGACTTTGGAGGTTATGTTTAAACATGGCCTAGAATTGTAAACACCCCAACATATACTGATACTTCTTTTACTATTAAAGTTATAGCTTTTAAATGTATTAGGATGTAACAGAAAAACAGATCCTGGGTTCCAACAAAAAAATGACAAAAAATTCAAATTTTAGTTTTTTTAAATTTCTCGCTTATTCTTTTGGAGATTTTGTGAGATTAATGAAAAAGAATTTGCCCACAATCCTCAAGGTTAAAATGGTGAAGTAATGTTTTGTTTAATTTTATTGAGTGTGTAAAACGGCTCTATAATATATAATTAACAATCTTTATGTATTCTACTGGTCTCAGCTTTATATTTTTCCCTTTTTACCATTATACCCTTCATTTTCTATGGTAGAATTTTCTATTTGGTCTTAAGATGGTTGTGTTTTATTTACTGTAGTGCTGCATTAATTATGATAGTTTTGATCATTTTTTGTGCATATAATTTACCAAATTAATAACTATTAAATAAAAGCTTTTTTGATGAAGTTTCTTTTTCTTGAGATTGCTCATTTCCCCCAATATTATATACGAGATTATTTGGACCTTAAACAGTTTAAGCAGGTTGTAAAATATAATTACAGTTATATTTGCTCAAAATTTAAGTAATATGTAACTGAAAAAAATATATTTAAAGAAATACTTAGGTCTAAATTGAAAGACAGGCTTAAAACTAAAATCTCAGTTATCTGTAGCAATAATAGTCAATTCTCTCTGAAGTCATCATTCTTTTATTGTGATACCATAGATAACCTTACATATAAATGTAAAGTGGGTGTTCCACTGGAGCTGACCCCTAGGTCAGAGAAAAGCTAAACCAAAGTAACCAGTCTGACCCGCAAGGTCAAGCCAAGGTCAATACAAGCAAAGAATAATGGTTTGGACAATTTTATTTACATGTTAGCTGATAAATTAAAAGATTTTTAAAAATTGAAAGGCAGGTTGCCAAAATTTAAAAAAACACCAACAAGCCATGCAACTGGCATCAATACAGTAACACAATAAACAGTAACTCGTACACGGCCATAAATAGCCAAATAACATGCAGACGTCCTAATGGACTTATGCAATGAAAACTATGACCTCCAGGATGTCAGCAGTCATCTTTGAACTACCAAGGTCAACTTGTAACCATACATTCATCACACTACAAACTTCTGTTTTTCTAAATTCCTATAAACTATAGCATTTAAGCGGGTAAGCCCTTATACGACAGCAAGGTCCAGCCGAAGGCTGACTACAGGGTACAATGTGCAGGGGTCCCCAAATGAAAAACCAGTGAGGTGTGAGCCCAATTATTGATATAGGTCAGGCCTTTGATTATGTAACCATCAAAATACCACGAGGTTTAAGGTGGAAGGAAACTGCTACAGCAGGCTCTTCACATAGCCGTGCTATCCACATGCAAATGATATAAAACGTGAAATATATCACTTATTTCATAACTTAAGTAAGGCCTTGATCATTCTTAGATTTGAACATCATTCTTAGATTTTGGTGAATACCAAAATTTCTTATTCTGATTATACGTATAAGAATGTTACAGAAAAGAGAGCCAGATTCATGTGTGGTAGGGCATAATTGTGGAATTTGTAACCTGATCTCTCCAGAACAATCAGCCCAGTGAGCCACTTGAAAGTACAAAAATTAATCTTAAAAATGTCTATCTATTGTCCCCTTGAAGCTCTCCTACCCATAGGCAATAAACAGGTTTTTACAACAGAGTAGAGCTAAACAAAACTTAGGCTACGGTGATATCCAAGATACCATTTTATACATCCCCTGACCTGGCTGCATTGGATAAAGATTTGGAATCAGTTCCTTGTAATTTTTCATCATCTTATGAACCCTACACCAGAAGGTCACGTGTAGAAGGCTTACACAAAGATATTGATGAGATGGAATCGGTTTATTATGCCTCTGGCGAGACTTCAGTGGAGAAAAGGGAAAATCAGAAAATACTATTTCAGAACTTGGAAGTTGACATAGACCAGACTGTTATTGAAGACCATTTCAAACAGTCTAAATGGTCTAGGCAGTCTACAGTGACATGGTGGAAAAGTTATTCCGGAACTACAGAAAAAACCCTAGTCCTATACAAGATTGCAGCAAATCAGAAAAAAATTCTATTGCTTTCCCGGCCACTGACTTGATTTGTAAGGATTTTGATGAAATGGACATTACAGGACAACCTATTTATCAACTGAGATATTCAAAACTAGGTGGTTCGTCTGAACCACATTATATCAGACCCAATCCACGGGACAAGATCACCATATAAAACTTGAAAAATGATGCCTCCAACGTCAGTAGTTTTATCCACTACTGGGAGGCAAGTAATCATGATCCAGACCATGTGTAGACCCATACATTTGTAATCTGTGTGAAAATGGGAGTCTTTCTGTGAAATGTATTCCATCTACAATCAGATAGTAGGCTTTAATAGGTATGTAATGAGTTTGGAATAAGAGACTGAAAATAATGCTTATATCCTAAAGTAATTTCACATAGGAAATAATCATACTTACAACGCCATTAAACGAGTTTCATATGATTGCTTTTACACACCACATGGTTTGCTGTTTGCATCTCTATTCAATATTTGGCTGAGGTGATGTTTGTGCATTCCACCAGCCTGATCAATTAAAACCTTGAGAAACCCGTTGGTCCAGTTGCTTTCTCATTTTAGTTACAGCCTTTAGAGAGGCCAAGGATCACATGGAAGTATGAATAATTTGCTTAACTTATGTCTCAACCTCCATCAGATTGTCAGGGGTTCAGCCATGACAAAGTCAACTGTTATCATCCTTTTATCCCACACTTCTGACAACAAAGCTTTTTAAGCTATCTTTTTTCACGAACTTAAAAGAGAAGTACAGCTTTCCATTCAAAGTAAAGTCCTCACTGAGTAGACATCCACTTATATGGGGAGGATGTGTCAAAAGCCTTAGGAACAATTACCAGAGAGGCATTGAAGTCCCTGGCACAAATACAGGCCAAAGATATGGTCATGGTAGAACCCCCTCTTTATTAGCAGGCTTATGACAGAAAATGGAGGCCCAGTTGAGCACTCTAAATCAACTTCTAAAGGCAAAAACCTTCACGATAGAAACCCCAGATCTATCAGACTTTTCTTCAAAATAACATGTGGGTAATCTCCCTACACTTAAGCAAAGCTCTCACATAACTTTCAGTATGAAATTTATATAACAGCAAAGATTCAGTTATCAAGATCAAGCAAGAGAAGCAAAATTCTTTGCTTAAACAAAAGGTGTAAAAATTCCAGTACCTACATGACTAGTTAGTAAGAGCATCTTGTAAAGAAACCTGTCTTTGTAATACTAAGATGCTCCTAGCTTATTTACGGAAAGTGCTTATGTGACCCTTTATAACTATGTCACTCAGACATAGTTATAACTAAATTACAATGAGGTTTGAAGGAAACAAGTGTATCTGATGTCATAGAACTCTACATATTTGATTAAATAGCTTCTTTCTAAAATTATCATTCAGTAAAAAGGTTCTACTTTCCTGTAAAAATATCTAATGTTACAGGATTTATAATTCTGTGAACCTACTTATCACTTTATGGTCGATAATGGCAACACATCATCCACTTCTGTTCTGACGAAAAGAAGATGTTGGTAACCAGTGTTCAGTTTCGGCACTTAGAAGTGAAAGATAACTTGATTTTGTTAACTGATGGCATTTTGTTAACTCTTGCCATTTGTATAAAATTTAACTCACATGTTCTTGTACTGTGGGATGACATTTTACTACCATTCAGCGAAGACATTTGGAGGAATTTAAGTTTGCCTCTGACTTTCTAATCTTTCTAATTAATTTGTCTGAGTTTAACTTAAGCTATGCAGTGAAACTTTATTAAGACAACCAGAGAATTCTCACATCTACGCCTCAACAAGCGGTTGTGTATAGTACAAGACATACTTTTTAAGAACTGCAAGGAGATGGTAGTTGACCTGAAATTTAGGAATGACAAAGCAGAAAGAATTATCATATTGAATAAACATATAAACGACCAGGTATTGAAATTTATGTTACACCATGTCGCAAAAGGGTTGGCTGAGATTAATAGTTGGATGTTTTGCTTTATCTTTCCTCTTTGATATTTGAAATTTTTTTACTGCATATTACTAATACATTTCTTTTCACATCATACAAAAAATATAAAACAAGCGTATAAAACAATAAACTAGCAAACAAGCAATATACTGTATATTGTATAACACCTCTTATAATTTAATTTTATTTATAGTTTCAGCTTTGACATTCAAATATTACATTTCTTTTTTTCCCTTTTCTTTGTCTGTTTTTAATACACTTTTTTAAACTTTTTTTTATTTAACTTCTTTTTTTATTTAACTTCTACTTCTGGATGCAAAAGACAGGTTGCCATTTATCCCATACTTGATGAAAAAATTTTGTCTGTCTGATAATGTGGCTACATATTTTTCTTCTAAATATTTGAAAATTTGACCTGATGTTAAATGATCATGTTAAGAGAACTTTATTTTGAAATGCTTTATGACCCACTGGGGTTTCTCCGTTCATCCTTATTTTTGTCTAAAAAATTGCCACAAAACTGGTCATTTCCTTTTGCAAGTTGTAAATTATAGTGGTTAATTCTCAGTCTTAATATTCAACATGAACAACCATATAGCCTCAAGGTTAATGAAACCTTAAAAATGGAGAAGATTAAGTATCAATTTCTTTTGCAAGTTTTTTGACAAAACTAAATGTATTTTAGAACAAAGAATTTCTCTTCGAATTGTGTCAGTTTAGAATAAAATTAGATGCAGACAGTAGACATAGAGGTATCAGCAAGCCTATCCAAAAGAAATTTAAACCACTTATGACTATGTCATACAATGATTGAAGTGAAATACACTAAAGGATACTTTTGACGTCGCTCACCAAATTTGTCTCGTTATTACATTTTAAAGCAGAAAAATCAGTAAAATTAATATCATTTATACATAAACACCACACTTTTCTGCCTCTCCAAAGGCAGCCCGTGAAACCCATAATGTGAAATATGGGTGCAGTTTATTATTTCATAAAAGTATAACTATCAGTACAGTCACACCTTCAAGGTACTTTTTGCACCACCAGTTTTTCGTCAGATGACATAAAAAACTAACACCTAGTTTGGCAGAGAACAATCAATTATGTCTGGATTGGATATCTAGGTTAGTCCACAATAATGGTTCCTATCCCCAGTGGCAGGTTAAAGAATCTCAAGTATATTGATACATGGTCATCCTTGAGCCTCTATTTTCCTGTTAGGGGAATGGCAGTTACTTGTGAGTTGGGGCTGTACCTGTACAGTCGGATTGGTTAAATAGTGTTTTGAGTCCTGTAGTATATGGAGATATTGCGCTGAGTATAAATACATAATAATAATAATAATAATACTTGTGTTAGACAATATTTTTGTATGTTACAAATATGCATCATGGGTCAGCTCATGAAAAAATAAAGGTTAAATGCTGGTAAATGTTAGTAAATATGGGTGATCAATAACATTTGTATTGGTAAATAAGAAAAATAAGAAAATCTGCATATTTCAAAAATTATTAATATTTAACTGTCATAAGTAGACATATGTGTTAATACAAATGATCTGATAGTCAAAATACTTCTGGGAAAATTTTGCATGAAAATGTGTTGATAATTGTTTAAACATCCTTGTTTATAGGAATGAATTCTGTTGAATTATTACTTTCAGTGGTGTTAAAGTACAGAGAAAATAAATAGATAGAAGATGGAGAAGAAATTTGTTGGTGAGATATTGTCTTTTAAATAGTTCGATTAAAAATAAGACTGACCATGGCAGTTGTTTTACCTTGTGCATTACTCATGCTTTCTATTTCATTTGCAATTGTAATTATTAAAGTATGAAGCAGACTTGACTTAATAATAACATAATGCGGATAAGTGCTGTCTTGAATGCTTATCATAATTGCTTGTGGACATATTGAACTTATGGTAACTAGTCCATGCAAACTGGTAAAATTTATTAACATGAATAATAAACCTGGAAAATTAATTTAAGTGTAGTAGTAATGAACTACCAGGTAACACCATGAGGGTCATAAGTGTACCCGAGACTCACTAGGTCAGGTAAGCTTATAAGGAATGATTGACTGTTTCATACTCCTGGCTAAATCCATCAGTTAAGGTGGAGGAATTGCAAAAATTTTCAAATACGAAGAGGGTTTGTTCTGGTCATATATAATTATAATGTTCACTCATTTCCTTTTCTGTATCAAGTCTGTAATCTTAACTGTTTTGTATTCACATTTGTTAAATCTGCATTGCATGTAAAACACCACTTAGTGTTGACAATAATATGGTTTCTCACTTTTCAGAGCAACGTGTATGTTACATGTATTCCAAACTATCAACAAGATATATGATTCTAATAGAGCCACACGGAGCCAAATGGTTATTTACTCAAAATTGTTTTTAAAATGTCATTGAAAGAAACATATATGTAGGTAATTAAAACTGCTAATTTATAAATATCTCCTTTGTGGGTAACAAATTTGTAAGGAGCAAATTTGTAGGCAGTAAAATCTATCAATTTATAAATAACATCATATTTATAGGTAATTAAGGACAAAATAAACACACATTGGTGCAACATATGATCACTCATTTATTTGCACTTACAGTCATCTGTGTGGTTCTGTTGTTACTGCTGGCAACTTCAGCTGTGGAGCCTGAAGATGATATAAATAACACAGTTTGCATAGATAATGAAACAGAATCTGTGGATATATCTTGCGGTAACGTTCCTGAGACAGCAACTACAATAGAATGGTTTATAACAACATCCAATGGATGGAAAAGGATAATGAAAGTCGATCACACCGAATCTGGAGAATTTCAAAGGAGAAATATTGGCCACAATGAAGACAAGTATGATATCAGTGAATCTCTAAACACTTACCTTGTGGTTAGAAATATAAGACTTTCAGATAATAACTTGTTCAAATGTAGTGCAACAGGGCGATCTCACACATATACCTACACTACTATGCTGAAGGTTGTGGGTAAGTACTACTTGGTGTGGAATTTAACTTGATCAGGTTTAGGCTACTTTTTATATATAACACTCACTCAAGTACTTATCAGCCAATCAAAGGCCTTAGTTTGAGGGCTTTATGTCATGACGTGGCCCATTCTAAATAAATAGTATCACTAATGTACACTTTGTCCAGAAAATGCACACTGCAAGAAGATACAAATATGAACTTACTGGAAAATAATAATTTTAAAATTTGTAACATTTGCAAGTTTGTTGTTGAATGCAAGCATCATAGATTTTGTATGGAAACTTTTATATCCATTTTTATTTTAAGTCCAATTTCAGGCCAGATTCCTGTTGCAGCTAAGAAATGTTAAAGATTGGCATTCACAAATTCTTTATTTGGACAAAAGCAAAATAAGAACACAAACAAGTAAAACAAAGTTTGTACTATTTTTCATATAATAATGTGGGTTTTCTGTGTCATGTGATATTCTTTTTTTTCTGTGTCATGTGGCACTTTTGACAGTCAACACAGTAAATATAATGCTGGTGCATGCCATTTGTCAAAATATTTCATGATAGGAAAATACAATGTAATCAAATATAAATCACACAGCAGCGACATAATAACTTTAAGTGTATCACATACAACATAATTTATCAAGTTATGATAGTCACAAAGTATATTCTGACAGGCACAAAATCAGTGCGTTTATGCATTGCCATCGACAGTACATGTTTTTAATCAAGTAATAAGAATTCAAAATGAAACATTCCAATTCTGATTGACATTTCATATTTGCACAATGGTACAAGTAGCCACAGAAATGGATTGACCATGATAATTTTGAGCCATACAACATATTATTTTGCTATATACAGAAACATTGACCAGATATTTTGGTATGTATAATTAGAGGTCTGTTCCATTTCTATCAAAAACCTTGATCCTGATTCTAAAATCTTGGGAATCTAGAAGTGACTCTTTTTCATCTTTTTCCTCGTAAACCTCAATCACGACCATACTGAGCCTGATAAAACTGTTGTATAGAAATCCCCAAGGTTCCTCAGCATTCATTACATGGCTAGCAATCAAGCAGTACAAATGCTTGTGAGATATAATTGGAAATATTTTCATGGGAATTAAGAGCTAGTAATACTTAGTGACATTTGTTTCAGGGTTTTTGAGTTCATTTTTATAGTGTGTTAAAAGTTCTCAAAATGCGATCAAACAAGAAGCAGAAGAGAATGTGTACTGCAAAAGACAGACAGACAAATTCCAAAAGCCCAGAGAGTGAGTGTGGGAGTGTGGCATAGACTCAATAGGCTCCTAAGGTGAGGCTACAAAAGAGGCTACTATGGATACTACACAGGAGGCTTCCAAGGATAGCAAGAGGATAGTTGCTGTGTTTAAAGAGGAAGATGAGTTGAAACTGGTTGAATTTATTGTTGTAGGGGATGCTTTTTTAGGATTTTTTTCCACAGGTGGGGAGGATTTTCAGCGGGTAAGGATTTACATTTACACTGGGACAGAGAAGTTAATTTTAGTTGGCAGTAAATTTGGAATAACTGACAAACAAATAAGACCATCTGGTGTCTCCCCAAACTTGCCACCTGTCTATCAGCCCACTCCAAACGAGTTTCAACTTCAGTGCAGGATTAACAATTAATTCTACAAAATCGAATTTATTGGAAACCATACATATATATTTATTGATACAAGTACTTTCATGCAATATGCATTATAACAAATTTAATAATAAAAATAATGAAACGAAACATTATCACTTCTCCAGATATATGCCAAAACTATAAAAAATAAAAAAATAACACACCTGAGTTCATACATGAAACAATTAATTGTAATGCTATCCATATCAGTTTGTACCAATGCACGAGGTGAGATGTGGCCCAGGTCATCTGACCTTTAAGGGTCAAGTAAGGCCAAAAGGTCATCTCTGATGCTAGTCTTTCGTAGATTTTAACAATGTAATGGGTAAACAGTGTAAAATGTCAATGAAACAAGGTTTGACAATATTTGTTTACATGTTTAAAAAATGTCCCCTCAAAAGAGGAGTTTAAAAATTTGGCACCAAGCACAATCAAAAGTAGGTGGAGATGACAGAAGCAAAATACAGAGAATAGTGGAGGAGGCTTGAGTGGCATTTTATAGGTATGTCCACACTGTGGGGCTACGCCATAGGCCGTGTGCTATGATGTTCTGCAATGGTATGTTGTCAAATGCAAGTGTGGCACCCCACCTACTGTGTGGAAATGTGTGGAAGCCATGGCCAGTGGGAGATACTTTCAGGTTGGCTAGTACTTGTTTTAAAGCATCCCTAACGCAAGTGTCAATTTGATTTGATTAAATGGTGGATTTCTATTTGCAAACAATGGACCCATTGCAGGAAGTGGTCTGGATGCCAACAAAGCTTTGTGGGCTCTGACAGGGCAGAGCCAATAATTGTCAATTTTTGGCAATTGAACTACATGGAGTGATTTATTATCTTGCATAGTCTTGCACCGTTTCAATATCAAATGAACCCCCGAGGGTGCAAAAATGACATCTTGCCTCAAGAAATGTTTATTGGGGTCAAACTGCTTCACGCTATGGGGGCTATGTTTGACATCCCTAGAAAGGCACAAAACGCAGTCAAAAAGATTGCTTTGAACAGGATGGGATCTGACAGGTTGTAATATTTCTGGGAAATTAAGTACAAGGTAGGTACATCAAAAACACCCCTGGGAGTGGGACGAAAAGGGGAATGCAAGGATAGTCCCCTGATGTATCTGACAATTAGGGGATGGAATACAGCTGAATGGTCAAGCTTGTAGAGTGAGGCCATTGTGGAGATGGATGGAAGGTAACCTTAACTGACAGAGAATTTGGATGGAAGTACTCGAAGAATGTCAACACATTATGCAAGGTAATATTAACTGGTAATCTCATAAACATAATAAAAGCTAGGTATGGTTTAAAGTGTGTCCTGTGAGCAGATGCTATGGATGGTCTATAAACTTTCTGGATGACCTGGCATACAAACTGGAGAAACCAGTGAATATCTTGCTTCATTTCTGTCGAAACCTGGAACTTATTTATATGAGAGTTTTGTCTAAAAGTGGTTAGAATCTGGTTGACAAACGCACAAGCTGGTTTTACACATTTGTGTAAATAAAGCTATATAACTAAAAGGAATTATAGTTGTTTATTTTAACTGGTGTTTGGGGGGTATTTTGGTACATTGATCATACATGGCTTCTATTTTCCCACTAACAGTACTTAAAGTATTGCTGTCAAGGTCTATATATATACCCACACATGTGAGAGTATGAGTTGGTGGACAACTGACAAGATGTCAGTAAGTGTGTGAAATGCTTATTGAGCCTTATGTTTGGAATTTACCAGTATAAAATGATCTATGTAAGCGAAAGTTTTGAAACCTTTACGCTTCATAATATATGTATTTACTTCGGCAGCTAATTGAAAATATGAGGATCCATGGATCCAGCTGAATGCCACAGCTAGATCCTGATAATATTGGCCATTCCAAGAGATTCCGAACTTAAGTGCGTCACAAGGATCCACCCTGAGGTTGCAAAAAGCTCTTGAAATGTCAATTTTTGACAGGAGTACTTCATTGAAGTTGCTGCAGATTTGATCACAAATGTCGTCTGTAGTAGGAAATTTCAGGATAATTTTTTTACCATCAAAGTGGAGCTTATCTACATTATCATTCAGGGATACACCTTTTGAATAAGATAGGTTAAGAATTACTCTCCTCTTATTCAAGTCTTTGGGTCTAGTGAGCATGGGCAAACAGTGGAAATATTTGGAAAGAACTTTGGCAAAAAGGACGAAATATAGCTCCACATGCTTTCTCTTTGTCAGGATATTGTTGGATAGCCTGAGGATGTAGAAGGTCTGAAAATGATTGGATATAACAGTGTCATGGATTTGATCAGGATTGTTGAGGCATAGGGGAAATCCAAACTTCAGATACTGCATAGCTCTCTGATCCAGATAGTCTGCAAGTTATTTTTCTCAAGTATGTAGGGTCAAATTACTTTTAATGGGAAACCTAGCTTGCTTATAATTTGGAAGGCCTGTTGCTTTAATAATATCAGCTACCTTTACGACTTGTTCAATTGTATCATAATGATAGAAGTCCATATCTGGGCCAATAAACTCAAAGTTGGTTTCCTGCAAAGATAAGAAACCCCTGTTCTTATCTGGAATATTGAAATCTGTAGTATCATTGCTATCACAAGATTAAGTGTGATTTTTCAAAAAGTCAGGTAAAGCATTGGCAACAGATTGAATGCAATTATCAACAGCATTGATTGTATCAACAATGTTCAACTTGACGTAGTAATCTCTGGGTCTTACTTTGTCCACAATAGCATTGCGTTAACTTATCTTGCTTTTCTATGAGGTTTAGTATAATTCTGTCCATATACTTCGCATAAGACATACCAAAATCATTACAAATTTTACAGCCCTGCTGGAAATTTTGAGCAGTGACTTTGGCATGCATTTTCTCTAATTTTGTTACTCTTTCAGTGGAAGATGTATCAACATATCCTGGATGTACACAATCTGTAAGAAATCATCAGGAAATGTGTCAGAATGAAACAGTTGACCACGACCAAAAGCAACAGCACTTAATATGTAGTAAAATCTCCTATGTGACTCCCCATTTATAGTTAAAAATGCAATATGAACATGATGGTTGGTTTCCTGACAAAAATGTACTAATTGGGGTACTTAAAGGTGGCATTATGACAAATGGGAGTGTAGGTATTTAAGTAGTGGTCAACTGTAGCCATGGTGAAACAATTACTGGGATAAAACATTTGACTATACTGATATAAGGATTGATGTTTAACAGATCCACTGTATGCTGAATGGCACCCTAGGTACAAGATAATTCAGCCTTAATATTCTAAACGCCACCAGCTGGATAAAAAATTTGATTAAACATTTGCTGCAAATTTACAGAATCATATACACAAGTATTATCAGTGTGCAGCACGTTGCCATTATAATTCTGCACATTAACATTCAAGTTATCATTTAACACATTATCAAATGAAAATCATGTACACAACTTTTGTAGTTGTTAAAACCAATATAACATCTACAATTATTGCGACTGAATTACTGTATATTATTTACACACATCCAAGTGCTTGACCTTATCCTAACTAGAAGAGGTTGATGCTTTTTCCTGCTTCTTCTTCTTAAAGTTACATGTGCTTTCCGGATGCATGGTGACCTTTGTGTGTGCATTATCCTTCATTGAAGTATTTACAGAACTTCTTCTGAGATAGTTGAGCAGAATGTGAAGTTATCCATTGTGTGGAGTCACCCCAAGCCAGATTCCCTTCTTCCTGCTCATGCATGGAGCAAGCCCAAGCGGTTTTAACTGCAGTAGAGGGGATAGAAATAGAATTTTTCATGGCTGCAATGACTTAAGCTAGGGCCTGCTTCACAATAATGTGATCCTGCATCTGAAGAATGTTTGTTAGCTGGCCTGCCACCTATTGTGGTATGGATAGGTCATTGTAGAACAAGTGTTTTACTGCTGGACCCATGGAAACCCTCATGGGACCATCTGACTTCAGGGGGAGCTGAGACAGTGTCATAATTGTTATAACGACCAGATCTTCGATGTGGCTCAAGATTCTTGCTTGTTCTGGCTGTCATATGAAGCAAAGATGTTGGAGACAGCCTCTGAGACATTTGTAAGCCACTTAATAGTTTTTAAATTAGGCAACACAGAGTCATGGGGTAGGTTAGGCAGGCCACCCCTCACATTGACTTGTTGATGATCAGGCCTAGTATCCTGAGACATGTAGTACTATTACCAATAGCAGGGTGGACATCTTGCAGTCCTCTAACGATGCCAGTGTTGCAATGAACGTGTGGTGCCACTGAGGTATTCTGCAGTTCATGTGATGAATCCATCACCTGGCCTTGTGACTGTGAATAGTGGTTTGTAGGGGAGGAAGATCCTAACGACTGTCATTCCAATTTCATCATTCTCTCAGAAAGGACTTGATTAGATGCCTTAATGTCAGATAACAAAGCATGAACCATGTTACCTTGTAATGCTGCAGAAAAAAATGGTTAAGGGGATGAAGTAGAAGATGTACGCAGCATACCTGCGTGTCAAATTCTTTTTGGTCGACACTCCAGCACGGGCAGAAGCTGTCACCTTCTTCCTTTGACCAGATTGAGTGTTGCTGGGGTTTGACGGCATTTTTATACACACAAATTTCACTTTTGTAACACCAAAATATATCTTTGTAAAACACATTTGTTAAACACTTGTAAAACTTGTAAACTTATAAATTAAACTTGATAAAATCCTATGTATTTCTTTCCAATATTTCAAACATTACACATGTACCTTCTTTGTTTGACACTTTGCAAATGAATCGTAAACATGGGGCTAATGAAATGAAACTAATGATTGATTGGAGTAATCAATTAATACATAAAATTCAATTAATTACAATGTAAAGTATACTCATGATTTAAGGTAGTCGTCAAACTGCCATAGCAGGCTCCAGCATTGCCGTGCTTTACACACTGAATGTTATGCATATCACTGAACCAATATGAAAACAAAAAATACTGTTACTGTTCATGTGTAAATTGTCCATATTTCATATCCTGTCCATCTGTCAAAGCAAGGCTCTTTCATTTCTGAATTAATATGCAAGAACATTTCCCTGTACCTAGGCAGCTTTAGTGAGGTTTACAAAGCAACTTTTACAATGGAGTGATTCTGAATGTGAAGATTGTTCATTAACTGCACAGCCACACAATGTGACAGTGTCAAATTTTCATATAACAGACACGTCCTATCATTAGATTCATGTAAGCCCTCTTGCTCAAACTCATCTCTGGTGGGTATCTATAAAACACCCAAATATTTTTAACAATACCCCTGACTCTGACCTCTGCCTTTTTCCGAATTTTAAACAATTATTAAATTTTCTTCTTTCACAACATTAAAGTTTTACAAGCATTTGGGTTTACTTAAAATGTTCATTCATTTTTGCACTTGTTGTTTGTTTTACTATTTAAATAATATCCCTGACATTTTCAAATTTCATTGACACTCTGAATTCAGAATTTCCAACAATTATTAAATTTTCTTCTTTCACAACATTCACGGCATTTGGGTTAAGTTAAAATGTTCAGTCATTTTTGCACTTGTTGTTTCTTTTACTATTTAAATAATGTCCCTGACATTTCCAAATTTCATTGACGCTCTGTGATGTCAAAGCACAAACTATTTTATCACAAACAACGGTGGCAGAGTGGTAACACTTTTGCCTCCCACTTCTGAGGCAGGGGTTTCCCGGCACAGCCTCAAGTGGGAAAGCTGGTAGTTGCTTGCCGTTGGTCGGCAGTTTACACAAAAGAAACCTAACGAACTGTATGTCCTGGTTTAGTCTGCCCTTCCAACTACCTGTCGTGATATGACCTGTACAGTGTTGAAAGCGACGTAAAATCCCAAATAATTAAATAAACACAAACAACTTAAAATAGGTTACTATGCATCAAATGACATGCTTTTTGGTTAAGAGGTGCCACAGTGTTTGTGTTTTTGATACACAAACTGCTTTCATAGTGACCTTTGTGCTTGCTTCTTTTAGACTTTGAACTTCAAATAACTGTTTCAGCAAATTCAACCCACTGTTGACTCTCATCAACTCTCCAATTCTCCCAATCAAACCTCTATTTTTATGCAAGTCACAATGCTACTTTATCAATTACCCCTAGACATTTTACACGGTCACAGCAAAAGTTTTGTCTATCCCTCCTGATCAATTTTTATGCTTAAACTGCTAAAAGATAGAAATTACTTGCATTATTTTACATCAGCAATAAAATATAATGATCAAAAGTTCGGGCAGGGGTATGTACCACAAAAAATGTTGAACCTCAGTAATGCCAAAGAACAAACCTAATAGCTGACAAGAAATAAGAATCATTATTGTGTATTTTATGCAAAATTATTACACATATTTAATATATATATTTACATGGGTTTTATAAATGCATTAATGTCGAAGGTAGGGTTTTACTTCCCGTTCAACAGCCAGGAGAAACAGAAAAGGTTTTTACCATTGGCATTTATAAATATACAATGATGATTTCAGCATATGCCAAAGAAATAAGCATGATCAAGTTTCCCAAGCAATCAGTTGAAGAAGGATCAGTTGTAGAATATATGTGTGAAACAAACTATTCCTCCTGTACTGACTCTCCTGCTATACTATGGTCTGTGGATAATGAGTCTGTAAATGCAAGTTTTGTGCACACTAAAGAGACATCTTACTCATCTTGGACATACAGAGAAATGACACGGAGTACAATGACACTTACTGCAGACAGGAAGTTAAATAATCAACAAGTAAAATGTATCTTGGGGAACGATGACACACAATTCAAGAAACATAATCTGAATGTGACCTGTAAGTATGTATATTCACATATATAATAAAGCTTAGACTTGACATATTCTCAATTTACAGTAACATTTTGCTAACACCCATTTATTTCCAGTTACAAGATCTTGACACAAAGAAATCAGCAGTATTTATGGTAGCAACCTGTATTTTAATTCTTTTTTTTTTCACTTCTGGTTTTATGTTCCAGGATTTTCTTAACTTGCCACTTGATAATAGTTTAAAATCTGCAGTTGTCATTAGAATTTGGTTTTCAACGACCTAACTAACTGTGGTAAACCTTTAGAGTTCATACATCTTACTTTCTTATTTCAGTTAAACCAGATGAACTGTATGTAAAAATAGGAAAGGCAGTGAAGGAAAATACTGAGAAATCAGTAGAATGCAAAGCCAGCAGTTCAAATCCTGTTGGATCAGTGGGCATGGAGTTTTTAATAAATGGGAAGAAACAAAGATACAATGAACGTCAAGACATTGAGAAATTTGGTGCTAACAATGGCATGGTTAAGTCATTTACATTCACATTCACCATTAACAGAAGTCAGAATGGGAAGGCTGCCAAGTGTCGTCTCATATGGGAAGGGAAATATGTCGATATAGAGAAGGAAGAGAATTTAAACATTACATGTAAGCAATGTTTTCTGCACTACAGCTTCAAACTTGATTTTAAAGGAAATAAGGGTAAAATAATACCAATACCAATTGCTTATCAATGAAAGTTTTTTATTTTAAAAAGTGTGTTGTTAGCTGAAAGTTTGAGAAAGTAAAATAGTGGTGGTTTAGCCAAGTTGATAATTTTTTTCTCACCCTTTCTTAAATTTTAGCTATTTAATAATGAATAAAATGAAGGGACTTTTTCTTAAAAACTAAATGGGTAAATTATTTGTTGAAATGCATCTCGTTGATCATGATTGAAATGTGGAGATTCCTGTTACAAGTGGGAAAAGGTTGAAACAAAAGACATTTCTCACATGCAGTATCAAAAATTCATTAAATATAATACTTATCTACAGCTTGTACATTATCATCATCTTATTACTTAGATCCACCTGAAGTGTTTGTTGAAGGAATCACTACACCTGCTGTGGAATACACAGAAAAAGTTATAGAATGCAGGACAATTGGAGGAAACCCGTCAGATCCAAGAAGCTATAGCTATGGGTGGATGTCAAAAACAACATATGGAGTCTCAAATACATTCAACTCACTCTCATCTGGTATGTTTCACTAACAATTACTTTTGACATATAATTGCAGTCTATTTAGTCCGGGCTTTTGTAGTGAGTGTCACATTTAGGTGAAGTAAAATGATGTATCCAATTACATTTTACTTGCTTAAAATATGAAGTCTGCAGTTGGATATGGGTGTAAATGTATGCTTTAATATCTTGTTAAATGGTTATTATAATAGTTATTGGTAATTGGATATCACCTTGCTTGCAATTGATTGTAACATAAAACATAAAATAGTAAATGATTCAGATGCTACTTGTGCTACTTAAACCTTATGTAGGAGTATAGCACTGTTATCTGAATTTCACATCGGAAATGTGCTCCAATAATCACATTACAAATATATGTAAGATAAAATAGTATCTTTTGATTTTAAAACCATGGTATGTAATTCCTTCTCAATCATTCCAAGAATATGTCTTTATTTAAAATTATTATGTTTCAGGAATTTCTATGAAAAATTCTGGAAAAACATTACAGCTAAATATGCTTGGCTATAAAGAGATGGCAGCTACCTACAAGTGTACTGTGACAGGTATTGGTGGAAACAGCAGCGGAACTGGTACATTGGAAGTGTACTGTAAGTATTATTTGTAAGCCTGTACACTGAAAAAAAATAATTTCTTTAGAAGAGGTGCCACATTATCTTATGAGACCGATCAGAAATAGATCCAAAAGTGTTGTTCATTGACAAAAGGAATGAAAACTGGTGTTTTTGTGTATCTATTTTCATGGAACAAAATACATAATGGTCAATCAATAATGCTAATTTGTGAAAGCTTGTAACATTTTTCAGTTTAAATACTATGTTAAAGATGAACTGTTGGAGATAATATCTAAATTGTTTCAGATAATATCTGAATATTTTGATTATATGTTGATTGTACTGCAGCTAACAATTGGAATAATATTTTTCACCAATTATTTCATTAGAGACCATCATGTTATTGCATAATTTCAAACCATATTTCATGTTCTTGGATGTCTTAGAAAAGTAAGGAGTTCTAGATAAAACTGGATTAAATAACATAATTAAATGTGAGGTAAAGCAAAAATATTCAAAAAATATAATTTTTTTTCACAAATATGGGGAAACATGCCAAACTGAAACATCTGAGTGTTATCAGAAATTTCTAATGCCACATTCTTTGCTGTCATACAACCAATGACACTTTACTCTGCTTCTTTGCGATAATTTACAGATTAGTAAGTCAACTTAAAATCCTTGATCACGCTTAAATACTTTATTTTGTGATATTATTAGATATTTTCATTGAGACAAAGTTGTGTACAGTGTGTGACTTGATATGAAATCCTAGATATAACCTATAGCCCATCATTGATTGTGTAAATAGCCCGTCAGTTCTTGTGTTAATATTTCTCATAACAAAGCCTTCATGAATTGAAAAACAATAAAAGTACTTTATTCTGAGATTTTATATGAGTTGATTGGAAAAATTTGAGTGATGGTCTTGCATGAACTGGCATGCAACATTTATACAGGTTGTTTGTTTTTACTGGATTAACAATGCTAACATGCCAAATAATTACTCAAAAAAGTTGGTTCTTGCGAGTTTGAATGATGACCATAGAACATGTTAGCTATTCCAAGGGTACTTCCTGATATGTTTCTACCTATCATAGTAAATTAAACTCGGATTTTCAAATGTTTCTAAGAGTTAATTGGAGTCCATCATGTAGCTGTTTTGTGATGATTATTTCAGATACAGCTAAATCACAAAATACAGCTGAAGACATGACAGTCTACACTGCTCTTTATTCTGCAGCAAATCTTTCTGTGAAGTTTCATATGAACCCTGTCAGTAACTACACAGTTCACTGGTCAATGGATAGCTCAAATAGCCTGAAAAATAGCAATGTTAATAATGCAGTGAAAGGCAATAATGTGAAGACCACCTTCTTTATCTCAAATGTAACCAAGAAGCATCTGGGGAACTACACAGTTCGAGTCATCAACTCAGCTATTGCAAGTAAACATAATGAAGCCATATTCGGGGTCACATTAAAACTGCTAGGTGAGAAAAGTTATGTTATGCTATGTTTACGTCTAAAAAATTTGCAATCAAGTTTCACTAATCTGCATTCTATTGAAAAAAACATAATATCAAAAAAACTTTAATCTGATTTTTACGACAGAATTACAACAACGGTTAGAATTGTTGATACAATTGATATCAGTATTTATTCAAATAGAGCTTACATACTTACATCCATGTTCCATGTTTTCTATGATAATTTCAATGTTAGCTCTTAACTGAAAAAAAATAGTGAAGAAAACAATTTGAACCAGAGAAAGTATTTGCATTTTATGATACATCAAATTAAAATTTGAAAGGTGAACTGCTACAATTAATATACATTATGTCATTAAATTCAATAATTTAAGATGTGGCATGTAAATGTACAAATGAAAAAATATGTATACAAAGGTCTGAAAAGATATGTATTACACATATTCCTTGTCAGTCTAAGTCAGCTTTCAAAACTACTCTGTAGCTGTGTTATTATCTCTGTTTTTTAGCAAAGTTCATGTCCAAATATATTTTGTTTAAACGATCATTGCCAATATTCATAATTAATATGCATCTTAATTAATTACTTGAGGACAATGTAACAGAATGTTGGTTGATTTGGATGACCATATCAGGCATTATGGGCTTGCCAGATATGGAAAAAAGACCATAGTATTTCTGAAGAATTCATGTTTGAGCTTTTTACTATTCACAAGAAGCTAGTACTTACAACATTTTAGTGAGATACAGTGAAAACTGATGTGATTAAAAGAATGTTATATTTAGAATTTGTACCCCATCACTGTTACTTAGAACTTCATCCAAGTAAATCTGAAAAGGCTACTCTTTTAATGATTTAGGAGTGGATCAAATAAAAAATATTCCAATGGCATGCAACACAATATCATTGCCAGAAAATGGTAAGATGTTTGGTAGGTTTTTCAAGGATTTCTTTCAAAATTTGTTTGTAGATGCATGTCCCAAGGACAAGACACAGCGAGAAATTTTGATTATGCCTGCTGTAATATATTATTATTTAAATATTGCATGTTATTTTAGGTCCTCCAGAAAGACCTTTGAATGTGGTTATTCTAGCAAAGTCAAACACTAGCATAACAATTGGCTGGAAAGCAGGACTTAATGGTGGATCTGAACAGCATTTTAAAATCCTCTATCGGGAAAAGGGTACAAAAAATTACCAGGAGAGCCATGGTAGAATCAGTGGCCTTAAAACTGGACAGAGCATAAACTACACAATACATGAACTTTATGCAAAGACAAAGTATGAAATCATTGTTGTTGCCATAAATCAATTCAAGAACAATTCACAAACCAAAGCTGCTTCAGAATTTGTGACAACTGAAGGTAGGATTTATATGTAATAAATAAGTTATATTGAAATAATTTCTGATCTATCTATTTTCAAATTTTTAAGAAGTCAAGTAACTCTTTCAATATTACTTCCTATGTTAAATCTGAAAAGTGGGCAACAAAGTATAAAAAACACCAAGTTGTGAAATACATTGAGATTGAGCAAAATTCTGAGATCAAGCCGTGCTTATATTTGATTAATAGTTAGTATTGTGCTCTCTTTGGAAGCTTATATTCTCATGTCTCAAGTCTAGACCAAACTCTAGTTCAGCTTCAGTTAGTCCAAGTATCAAATTATTTTAACACTGTGGTGCATAGCTGAAACAAATCAAAGTGTAATCACAAGTCACATTGCACAATTCTGGGAAAACAACCTGAAAGATATGAAACCTATGAAACATTCCTAACTTCTGAAGAAAATATTTAGAAACTGAAATATTAGAAATAAGAATATATCAGTTTTAGATGATATTGATAATCAATTTTGTTGGCCATATATAGTAATAGTCTAGGCAAAATAAAGGATTCACAAACTATCAAATACCTTCATTAAAATACCACAAGTGCAAAAGAAAATTTACACCACTTACATCTGAGACCTTATAACACATTTTTCTAAAAAGTTTTTTACCATCCAATTGAAATACTCGTGTTCCAATAGAGTGTCAAATTTTAAATACATAAGTCTTTAAATGTTTATGGTATATAGTGCTATGGTCATGCCACATCCATTATGGCTAATTTATGTTAAAAGTTTGAAATCCTGGTTGATTTATTTGAAAGCATCTCTGTTAATATTTTATCTAAAATGCTATAAAATATTTATTTGGGGTTTTACGTTGCTTTCAACACTGTACAGGTCATATCATGATGGGTAGTTGGAAGGGCAGAGGAAACCAGTACATACAGTTGGTCAAGGTTCTGTACTGTAACTGCCGACCAACGGCAAGCAACTACCAGTTTTCCCACTTGAGGCCATGCCGGGAACCGAACCCCGGCCTCAGAGGTAGGAGGCGAGAGTGTTACCACTCTCCCACCATGGCCCCTCCTTGTTATGAAATAATGTACTATGCTTGGTGGTTCATGTAATTATTGGATTCTTCTTAACCTCTATGATATACAACTTTCAGCTGCAAATGAATAACATAAAATAAACAACAACATATTTTTCATCTTCATAAGACTCTTCAGGAATTTAGGAGTCAGAATCCATATTTCAAAAATATCTTTGTAATGACATGTAAGTATCTAGCAGACTTGAACCCACAAACTCTCATTTGAGAGGCCCATTCTCTACCAGATGAGCTTTAAGAAAAATCATAAATAGACAAACCAGTGAAGGACTTCCTGAATTCTGCCACAGACTGTTACCAAGCAAATAAGACAACTTCAAAATTAATTTTGAAGTCAAATTTGATTTTTGTAATTTTCTCTTCCAAAGATACTCAAGAGTGCTACTTATGGAAACAATTGAATATATCTTATGTCAGATACAACAATTTATGGAGGACCGTGTAATTGTCCCATTACAGTATTTTGATATTTTAATGTTTATTTTGTATAGATAATGGAAGACTAAATCCAACAACAATTGCTATGGGTATATCCCTTGGCTTGGTGGCCATCATTACAATTATTATTGGATCTACCAAGTATAAGTCAAGAAAGTCTCTACAAGGTACAGTATAACCTGACATTGATCATATTCATAATGCATTATGCAATTATTCATCATTATGATAGAATGTTATATGGCTTTTGCTTTACAAAGTGCTTTGTTTATGATCAAGTCTTTTGTACTAAAAATAGTTTGGTTGAAAGTGATATATCCATTTTTAGAAATGAAAGATTTTTCTACCCCTCCTGTATGTTGTATCTAAGCTTTCAATATGACAATGATTATAATGATTTTATTTAAAGATCGACACTAAATGACAAGTGTAAATAGACATAAATGTACGTGTAGAAAAGGAAGAAAAATATAAAATAATGAACAACAACAGAAGTAATATCCATAACTCTTTTAGTGATAATTATCAGTGGACATGTGTTATATTGTTAATTTTCCTTTGAGCTATAATTCAAAAGTGTCCCTTCACTTGTTCCTTTATTTTGGGACTACAGTGACTGGGGTTGTGAAAATACATATTTTGAAACTGCGTACAGAGTATAAGTACTAAGAAATGCACAAAACTGGAATATTTACATGAAAATTTAAGCACATAAAGAAGTATAGTTTTAATTCTTCTAAGACTTTTATTGTAAGAAGTTTCCACCAAAGGACAAACCCATTGGGGCGTCAGGCAGTAAATAGAGATCCATGGACAAAAAAAAAAGTCAATACCAGACCCATGCAACAAAAAATACGAAAAAGCCTTTGCAAAGAGATAGAATTTAAGCTTTCTTTAATTGAGAGATTTAGACAATGCATTTCAAACTTTGAACATTTACTTACGGGTATGTTTTACTTTAATTGATACTTCAGGTGACAATGTATAAAAACATGTCAATCCAACTGATACTGTAGGTTATAGTTTACAAAAACGTGTCAATCCAATTTGGTATTATTCATTTAGGAAGATAAATTATTCTTCAAACTTTGATTTTGTGTACCCAATGAATTGTGTTGAGTGTTTTTAATTATTCAAAAGATTTTTTGAAGAATATCTGTAAAATAGTGTATATTTAACACAGCAACAAATAACAGCCCTAGCACTTAAAACCCACTCTGATTAACTGACAGATTATTTTATTGTTTGGACTTTTTCACCCATTCGATAAAAAATCAAACCTTTTTTCCTTATTTATAAAATAAGGGATTATTGGTCAGTGAGGTTCACCTCCCATCAGATTGAATCAAACTGATGGCAGCATGTTGGAAATACTGAACACAGCCTCTTGCCAAGGGATCAAGAACCCAATATTGGCATAAAATCACTGAATAAAGTCTCAGGACCCAGTGTGGATCCGGATAATATATAAGGACTGGACCAGAGGCAAACCTCACGTTGTGTGAAGATATGATTCCAATCCAGTGTATAGTTTTTGAGTTATGTTCACAGACTAACAGCACCCTCCCCTCCCACTCTTCTGCTTCTGAGGGTGATAACAATTAAGCCATATTTATTTGCATCTTCTGCTTCTGAGGGTGATAACAAGCCATATTTATTTGCATGGTGTATATTAAAAGCACACATTTCCTCTTCATTATAATAATAGAAATGAAGTAACATGTTTTTTTTTGTTTGTTTTCAAAAGTTTACATTGGTGTGGTTTGTGTTGTCTACATAAAATGGTCTAAATAAGGATATGTTTATTGCTTAATATTGTATTTTGGTTTTAATAACTCTGTGTGTGAATGTTCTTGAATTTAAATGCACTGATATGAAGAAATACATTTAAATATTTGTATGTCATCTAGTCACATCTGAATAAAAAATTTAAGACACACACACAAATATATATATATATATATATATATATATATATATATATATATATATATATATATATATATATATATATATTATCTATTGCTTAAATTTCATCCCCATCAGACTTCTTGTATGCAGTGTCTATGGATTTCAAGAAGTATTTATGGTTTTATTGACATTTTAAATACAGAGTGCTGTTAAAACCACATACACTATTGTGTTGGTGGCTGATCAGACCAAGGGTTTTCTGAACACATTGTAACCGGGTGGGGTTAACAAGGCTGAAAGGGGTTTCAGTCTACTAGAATGAGCCACAAAGCCATCAGAAACATGAGTAGTGCTCTGAAGCAGTCACCCATCCCAGTACTAACTTAACCCATTTCCACTTAATTTTTGTAACAGCCAGACACTCATCACAATACACCATAATTCATTAAAGTCATTAAATAGGTATGGTTGAGGCACCAAAACAGGACAACAGTAAAGAAAGCACAGCTGACAGATGAGGAGCATGTCCTATAGTTTACCCAGGAACAGCTCATTGCAAATAATAAGAGCAAAAAGGAATACAGGTACCCGTACAAGAAGATAACACTCTAAGAGGAGCAGGCTACTGTGATGGATGCACCAAGTGAAGTATATCATCTCTGAGAGTGGCCAACAGCCACATCAAATCACTGTGGAGAAGAATCTTGAGGCAAGAGACACCAGCCACAAAGATCCACAGGTACTATGGTGCCAAGGACCAGCATCCCCAGCCAGCAGTGTGTCTCAGTGCTGGGACAGAACCCTTGGAGGTCAAACCTTCCACCATATCTTCTAGGGTCACTGGGTATCCAGTAAAATGTCAAACATCTATCCAGATATCTATTCCAAGTTATAGCACATAACCTTTAAAATAATTCATTCTATCCAAAAAAATTGACTATGCTGCATTGGGTGGACAAGGAAGAGGAGGAGACCAGGCATTGTTTCTTGTATTTCGTGGCTGTAAAATGAAGATGAAGATGCACCACTATTTTTTCTATTGAGTCACATATTCTGTTTTTCTACACAATCTTGAATACTTTTGTATGAGAAATAATCCATACTTGTTGTTCTGTGAGCATGCAAAGATTCTGGTCAAAAACATCCTTTCAATTTTCGCATGATGGAACCCAAAATACATAACTTTCGGTCAGGCACGCTTTAATTTTGCCTAGGTGGAATAACTTGTGATTGGAGATATTTTAGCTTTTTCTTTGTACAACCTGAAATGTAAAGAATTAATTTTGTTTAGGCGAGAAACAGTACACATGTGTTGGTCAAATATACATGTATCTATCTCAATAGCATTATTTCAAATATGACATCGGTTTCTATCAAGAATACATGCACATTTTCACAGCCAATACTTTTAATGCTACAAGGTATTTTAAGTAACAACATGTTGACCAAAGATTTTCAAATTCCTTCATGTATTTTCCGTCACACAGAAACAGTCCCAAGTTAAAGCCACTAGCTTTGACCAAGTAAAGTCTCTATTATAAGTCAAGGCGAATATGAGGATACTTTTTAAAGGAAAAGCAAATTTATAATCACATACTTTTTGGGTTGTTTTATTAATCTTATTAGTTCATTGTTTAGCATTGTTAACACTAATTTTATTAAATCTAACATCAGTCTTTACAACACTGAAAGTCCCATAGCCATATTATTGTAGAACTTTAGAGGCTATATTATGAAGGGACTATTATTTACAAGCCCATGAGATTCTAAGCAAATATTTTATTTTACTGTTAATCTCTAGGACTAAAAGACGAAAAGATGATCAGTCAAGGATAATCTTCTTGACTAACTACTATAAAAGTTAACATTTATAAAATACCATAAAATAGAAAGCCCAACCAAAAGTTTTTATCATTTCACTGGTGTAAGAGGGTGAAGAAGGGAGAGGGAACAAAAACTTGCCAGCACGCCCAGTGCAATTTTACAATCTGAAAACTCTAGTGAATTCACCAGAATTTAAACTTGATTTTTGACTAACTCCAAACCAGCTGGCAGGGTTAACTATTTTACTATTTTTATACAGACTTGATTGACAGGTCACCTGAATATTTTCCCCCAGTTCACCCAGTTTTTAAAACTCATCAACGTCCTTGCCCCTAGGCCAAATAACAGTTCACCCAGTTTTTAAATTCAAAACAATTCACCCAATTTAAAAATTCACCCAAATTTACCAGTCCAAAAACCAGTACACACCATAATATATCTTGCCCTAGCCACTACTTTATTTTCGCCTGGAAATACTGTTCAATCTTGTGACTGAAATTCTGCGCTACTTTTTCGTACTCGCAGATACACAGTACCAAGTTAAAGCCACTAGCTTTGACCAAGTAAAGTCTCTATTATAAGTCAAGGCGAATATGAGGATACTTTTTCAAGGAAAAGCAAATCTATAATCACATACTTTTTGGGTTGTTTTATTAATCTTATTAGTACTATGTTTAGCATTGTTAACACTAATTTTATTATATCTAACATCAATCTTTACAACACTGAAAGTCCCATAGCCATATTATTGTAGAACTTTAGAGGCTATATTATGAAGCGACTATTATTTACAAGCCCATGAGATTCTAAGCAAATATTTTATTTTACTGTTAATCTGTAGGACTAAGAGATGATCAGTCAAGGATAATCTTCTTGACTAATTACTATAAAAGTTAACATTTATAAAATACCATAAAATAGAAAGCCCAACCCAAAGAGTAGTGTAGAAGTAGAGCTACGAAAGAAATTTTTGAAAGGCTGAGGTTACAGCAGATGAAGTACAGAATATGGTAGGAAGATACGACCACACTGCCTCACTATGCCAGTGTCCATGGATTTTTATTTTTTCAAGAGGCACCCCCTTTGAAAACACCCAAGACGCCCCACTATGCCTGAAGGTATGAAACCCAAAATCTCGCGGGTTCAAATCCATTTTCATCACTAAACTTTTCAAAACTTTCCTGGCCACATGAGCTGTCAAGTGCTGCCCACCTGTTGAAATTTTAATCATTAAAAGGGGGTCAGATTGTGACAAGCCCATTCGTTTGATCATGGCTTGAACTGCCACTACTGGACATAGCTGAGCATTTGACAAACGTGGCAACTGAACCAATCTATACTCAGATGCAGACTGCATATTTTTGGCTGTTTTTTGGATATATTGCATACCCGGGGGAACCCAAATGATATCCTTAACCAAGGGGTAACGTGTCGGGTCACAGGTCGACAGTGAAAGGGGGGCCAACGAAGCCAACCTAAAAATCCATAGAATGCAAACAAAAGTAAAGCTTTAAATGTTTCAGCATTTGGGAGGTCAGAGGTCAAGTGAACCAATCTTTCTAACATATCCACTGTAAAAATACCTTTCACTTTAGGCTTTAATGGCAGATAATTTTTGGCTGATTTACACATTAACACTACTTTCCTTGAAGACAAGTTAGCCACATTCCATGAATACAATGCAAAATAGTCCTTGGACGCAACGCTCCTGAAATCCTGGAAGCCGCACTGGAAGCCAACTTTCTCAATAGTCCTTCATCCGCATCTGAAACAAAGAGGCAAGGAAGTACTGATGCTTATAAAGGGGACACCATGTGCCCTATATGTTAAAGTCAGGAACCATACTATTAAGGTCAGGCTGCAGCCATTTACAAGTTTTCAAGATTCTGACTGGCAATGTATTTTGATTATTATAATGACTCCATCTTGACAAAATATCTGCATAAACATTGCTCACACCTTTTATATGTTTAACTTTAAGGTCTATGTTATAAACTGCTGATAATAACCATACGTTACGTACACAAGCCATTAATATAGAATCTCTAATCTTAAAATTAGTAAATATATTGACCACTGCACTATTATCACACCAAAACACAACTTTGTGATTAGCTAAATACTTTGCCCAATGTTTTAATGCCACCAATATATTTAAAGCTTCAAAATGAACAATAGTACATACATCTTTCAATGCACATAATATTGGAATTCCATACACCATATTGTCTAATTTTGCTCCTAACCCTTGAAGAGATGCATCCACATAAATTTCATATGTATGCATTTCAACTGAACCATTAAACTGTTCCATGAAACTTAAAAACCAGTTCAAATCTTTCTGAAATCCCTGAGATATTGTAATGTAACCCTTAATTGGACATTGTCTTAACAATTGCAGCATTCGATTGGAAAATAGCCTGGCTGGCTTTATACATCTATTAATATACCACGATTTACCCAACAATTTCTGTAGTTGATTTCTAGTTGTAACTTCTTTACCTACCCATTTGACACACAATTTTCTAATTTCACTCAATTTTTTAGAGGGGATAGTTAAAATCCCTGCTTTTGCATCCACATCTATCCCTAAACCTGTGAGCTTTGAAACTGGGGCCACAACCTTACTCTTGTTAAGATGTAACCCTAAATTCTGCAATAAATGGACCAGCGTCAGAAAGGCGTCATCAGCCCTGTCAGGAGATGACGCCCCTATGACGCGATCCAGGTACAACATGACCCAGTGGCGTTGGAACGCCATAAGATATGTGATTGCGTCTGTAGAAAACTGGAATCCCAACGCCCCTTGTTTTAGTCCAAATGGAATTACAATGTCATAATATGTTGCGTCACGCCACTTCAAACACAACAAAGGGTAATCATGCGGATCCACCCTTAAGTTACGGTATGCTCTTTGTAGATCCACCTTATATAACTGAGCAGAAGGGCCCAATATTGATATTTTTTCTACTTAGTTATCTATAGTTGGGTACTTTAATTTTGCACACAATATATCAAGCCTATCATCTGGGATGGCTGAATTTACACTATTGTTAATGGGCCAAGACAGATCTACTATTACCCTAACGCCTCCATCTGGCTTGTTCTTAGTCATAAGGAGAGAGTAGTGAGTACGTTCGAACGGTGAGGCATGTAAAGGACCCACCATAGCCTTATGTGTAATTTCTGTTGCAAAATACTTATCAACCCCTTCTGGGCTTCGACATGCAGAACTGTGGTTATTTATATCTGTATTAAATGTAAATTTATTCTGGTCAATATTTAGTGGAAACCCAAAAGCCAGGTATTCACACAAAATTTTATATTTATAGTCTTTAAAATAACGCCTCCAATTCTATATGTTTAACCAATCTACGTTTAAGCAATCTACTATACACGTAATTGGGAACCCCTGATTTTTGGACCGCCTTATGGGCTTCCACCGTCCAAGAGTACATGTCTGCTGCCATTAACTGTCTTGCCCCGGAATTAATTTCTATGAAAGGTTGATCATAATCCATGACCCCAAATTCTTGTTGAAACGAAAAATTGTGTACTGGTTTAAGGATAAATGACAGTTTTTTTTGGACAATGTCCCTACTATTAAGCTCATCATTTTTATAATTACTAAAATAACCAGGAAAATACTTATCTACTCCTGGTGTATGTAATTGCATGCTGTTGTTCGTAACTACCATAAGGCGTGAGTGTGATAGATTGTGAACTACACTGTACATGCTTCTTAAACTGTAACTGTCGTACATAGCCCTGTCAATCGTTTTACTTTCAATTATACTATATGTTTTTGCAGTAATTTTTTCAAAGGTAAGTTTGGCCAGCTAATTTTCAAGATCAGTGTCCTGGACCATATCTAACACTGTACAATCAACATCTAAAACATAATTTTTGGGGCCACATGCTAAACTCTCCATGGGGGCGGGACCTTTCCCCGTACCTTGTCCTGAATCGGCCCCATTCCTCATGGAAGCCTCAGTGGCCCCTTCAACACCAAACTTTTTACTACATGCACTCCTTGATTTTTTGTGGCCACCCCTTGTTATTCCTGTAATATTACTACTTCTTTCCCCATCCTTAGACACTGCAGTTCTCATTTTTGCTGGACTACCTTGACCTACATATACATAGCTGCAGAAGTTGCCCCCACAATTGCTGGCCATCTCCCAACCACAATCCCCAACATACACTTGACCTGCATTATCGACTGCCACTGTATGTTGGTACTTGTACTGACCAGGGTCAAAGACTGCAGCAAAAACATTACCCCATCATAAAGATTCCTGACCCGGGATAAAAGGAAACGCATCTATATTGAAAATAACGCGTTCGTTGTTGCAGTGATATTTAATACCAGACAATTTACTTGTTGTAATTGGTAATTTATTGAAAGTTTTTGGTTTAACAGCCTGGCCTATATTATGTAAACAATAAGCATAATCATGACCATTGTGAGAACATGTACGGACTTCAAAACAATTGTTAAGCACATCCTTAACATCACTTTTAAATATGCTGGACATTTTCATCCAGTTTACCTTCTCGCTTCAATTTTAAGCATTGGGTTTGAGGATGTTCAAATTTCTTGCCACAAACCAAAAAGCAATGACTACAAAAGTGTTGATAATTAATACCTTTCTCAATATGTTCAGTTTTTTTAATTCTACAAGTGCCCTTGTTGTACAGTTTGCAGATAAGATTCTTATCTTCGACCTCTGGGGTTTGCTTGACATTACCTACTGGAGAAGCAAATCTTTGAGTGCTACGACTACGAAACTTCTCCACTAAATCGAAATCTTTCCAAGTAGAAACACTTTTCTCAATCTCCTGTAATAGAATACCATGTGCTCGCCTAGCCGTGGGGTAAGACACTTCTATTGCATCTTGTTCTATACTAGTGAAATATTTTAGCATGTTTTCCCTTATTATAGGGTCTTTTTCTTCCAGGGCTGTGGCAACAATACCCTAGGACCACTGCATGGGACTTAACTTGTCGTACGTTAGTTGTTTCACCCCAGCCAGAATCGTGCAAAAATCTTGAGGCCAGCTAATTATATGACGGACCTTATGAGAACCAGTACGAAATCTACCCGACTTCAAAGCATCAGTAAGCCTACCTCTATGTTCGAGTTGTGATGTGTAGTGGTACTCATGTAGTCGTTTCCTAATCTCTGCCTGGATGCGCGAATCACCCTTCAACTCTTGAAAGGATGGCAGCGAACCCTTGTCTTCTTCTCCCACCACTGAACTATGTGCCGATGGAACTGGAGATATGGACTTCTCTTCTTGCTTCTGAAGGCGTTCGTTGAACCCCACCATCATCTCCATCATCTGGTCCATCTTATCTTCTAATAATTTAAAACGTGTCTCTTCTTGATCAGTAACTTGTACTGGGGTAGACTGTATGGTGGACTTGAGGATACACACTGGATATTTTTTGAATATTAAATTTACACCACAATGGCTGACAGTATGCCACGCATGGACTGGTTTTCACCAAACATTGGTGAAACTTTCCAACTCTTTAAGCAGAAAGCACACCTTTATTTCAGCGTAAAAAGATTACTGGAGAAAATCAAGCAAATCATATCCTACAGTCTGTTGGGGATGAAGGGTTAAAGAGATTCAACTCCTGGAATCCTTCAGCAGATGACAGAAAAAATACCAAAACAATATGGGAGAAATTCAAAGCTCAACTGGAGCCAAGCGAAAACTTCAGAGTGAGCAGACTCAAACTATGCTATTACAGACAAGGCGAAAATGAAATGTAAATTCACTGGGAAGGAAATGGAGGAAAGACTTATAGAACAAATTATAGCAAGTACTCCCTTGGCTGATTACCAGAAGGAACTTCTATCCAAAGATGAAGAATACTCCCTGGAAGATGCTATTAAGCTGGGAAGGACCTATGAGGCTTCCGTATCACACATAAAGCAACTACAGCAGATGGAGACACCACAAATGGTCCATGGCATTAGAACAAAAAACTACCAAAAATGTAGGAATTATGGAGGAACAATTGTGTTTGGTATGACCAGATTTCACACATATCTGTATGGGCGTCAGTTGATGAGAAGGAATCTCAAACAGTTGACTTGGACATCCGAGTGGACCATGTCAAGTTCAGCACAAATCGTGTAGAGAGTATTCGTGCAGGTACCAAAGCCGACCCAATGCTGCAGGAATTGACAAACATAGTGTTCACTGGATGGCCCAATTCCATTCAAGACCTTCCACACAATGTCAGATCCTTCTAGTCTTGCAGAGATGAGATTTCTATTGACAATGGCATATTAATGAAGGGAACAGCCCTAATCATACCACACAGTCTAAAGCACAAAATACTCTGCCAACTGCATTATGGCCACCTTGGGATAGTCAAGACAAGACTGAGGGCCAAGAATACAGTATATTGGACAAACATTAACAAAGACATAGAAAGTGTGATCAAGGGTTGTGATGTATGTCAGGAGCACAAACCGCGACAAACATACAAAACTCTCATCTGTCATGAAATACCAAGCCGACCATGGCAGATTCTCTGAACTGATTTGTTTCATTGGAATGGTAGTGAATGGCTCATCATAGTGGATTACTACACAAAATATCCATTTGTGAGGAAACTGGGAAATCTGTGTTGAAGCTACCGTGTTGTCTCTGCAACTAAACAGCTCTTTAGTGAGATGGGTGTCCCAGAATAAATTATTTCAGATAACAGCCCCCATTTTTCTAGTTCATGTTATGCTCAGTTTGCCTCAGAGTGGAAATTTGATCACACCACATCATCACCAAACTACCCCAGATCAAATGGTTTTGTGGAAAGACAAATACAGACTGTGAAAGCGATTTTGCAAAAATGCTACCAGAGCATTTGGAGATTTGGACATGGGACTTCTATGTCTCAGAACCACTCCAGTGGACCATCAAATAAAATCTCCAGCTGAGCTACTTTTTGGCTGCAAACTCAGGTCAAACCTTCCTGGCAAAATCCCAAACACACTTGATGACAAGAATATTATCCACAAAAATTACTGGAAGAGACAAAATAGTCAGAAGCGTTATCATGACCTCCACGCAAAGGACTTAACACCGTTGAAACCTGGTGATTACATTCGATACCAGGACATGTCATCAAGGAAATGGATACCAGGTGTGGTGAAGGATAAGTGTGAACAACCTCATTCTTATCTGATAGTCACCCCTAATGGTAACACTCTAAGACGCAATAGGCAACAACGTCGTGGAAGATCTGAACAATTTATACCCAGAAGGATACAAGTAGGGAATACCCCTGAAAACACTTAAGTAGCCAAAACACCAGATACAGTGAAAACAAATGACAATTACGTTACCAAATCGGGACGGAGAGTGAAACCACCCGTGAGATACAAACCTGGAGAGTAGTGGAACATAAAGTGTGAAAAGAATAAAACCATATAAACATAAGTGTAATTCAAATGGCATTATATCTATTACATCTGCATGCTAAGAACAAAGCAGTAATTTGCGTATACTGCTTAAAGTTTTCAGCTACGGTGGACTGGACATGCTTTATTTTTAATAAAGACACTATTAATTAACAATTACTTGAGAGTAAAGATTATATGAAACAGTAAACTACCCCCAGTATCTGATCTGTTTTCAACTTGTTTTTTTTAATAAGAGGGATGTTGTGTGTGCACTATATTTCATTGGTGCGTATGTATATGAACAAAGAAAAAGTATGCAGTTTCTCTCACAGAATAAAAGTAGGTAGATGTGCTTGTTGTGTTGTAACTTGTAATCTAGATTTATATGCATAAGAATACATTACACAGGTCATATCACGACGGGTAGTTGGAAGGGCAGAGGAAACCAGTACATACAGTTTGTCAGGGTTCTGCACTGTAAACTGCCGACCAAAGGCAAGCAACTACCAACTTTCCCACTTGAGGCTGTTCTGGGAATCGAACCCCGCCCTCAGAGGTGGGAGACGAGAGTGTTACCACTCTGCCACCGTGGCCCCCTTTTTTAGGACTGAAATAAGGTAAAGGGATATAAAAAAAACTTCTGACCAAGATCTATGATCAATACAACAAGACAAAGTAGCATTCTGAGTGAGGATGAATGCTAAAAATGATGTACAGTTAAATAAATTGGTTGATGCCAATTGGGTGTATTGCTCCAATATTCCACATCCACCACCTTTCGCACTTCTTTCTGTGTTCAGGATTGGGTGTGTTGTATTTTAGAGTACACCATTCCAATATTGAGAATCTCAGATCTCTGACAGAATGCCCCTTGTCTGTGAAGTGTTTGGACACTGGGGTGATTCTGTTGTCCTTGGGTTTTTTCACTGAGAGAATGTGTTCATACATTCTTGATCTGAATGCACGACCTGTTTCTCCCACATAGTATTTATTACACTTTTTACATGTAATAAGATATACTATGTCACTGAGCTCACAACTTATTAAATTTGGTAATTTACTAAGTTTGTGTACTTTATTGGATACATTGCATTTTACTGTAGTGTCTTTATGGATCATTGGGCAGTATGTACACCTGCCTAGTCGGGTGCAGTGTTTTGCAATGGGTTGCTTGATAGGAGCTTCCAGTGCTGGGTATGTGATGGAAGCATTAGTCAGGATGTCTCTTAGGTTTGGTAACCTTCTGAAGGCCACTATAGGTTTGTCACTGAATGTGTGAACACAGTCATTACTGTGCTCAATTATGTTCCAGTTGTTATGAATGAACCCACGAATATCAGGATTCGTTGGGTTGAATTTGGTTACCATTACAGGTGTTTTAATTGCTTCCTTTTGTTTAACTGTTAATAGGTCTCTTTGTGAGTACCTAGCTGCTCGAAGCATATGTTTCTTTAAGCTTTTTAATGGGTAACCTCTTTTAACATAATGTTGGATCATCTCAAGCCCATGACTAATAAAGTCTTCATTTTTGGTACAAATCCTACGAATTCTCAGGAATTGACCAAATGGTCCCTTTGTATGACAGGGTCTATGATGGGCTGAAGAATGATGTAGGTACAGGTGAGTGTCTGTAGGTTTCTCAAATAGAGTTGTGTAGAGCTTTCTGGCACTGTCTATTTTCACAGTAGTGTCTAGAAAATCAATTGAGTGTTCACTGAGTTCATGAGTGAATTTAATTTTAGGATGGATGCTATTAAGGTATGTGATGAATTTTTGTAATTCATCTAAACCATGGGTCCATATCATGAAGATGTCATCAATGAACCTAAGCCACAATAATGGTTTTTTGTCCCATCCTTCTAGAGCATTGGTCTCAAATCTATCCATGAATAAGTTAGCATAATTTGGTGCCACGCCTGTTCCCATGGCAGTCCCACCTACTTGTAAATAATGTTCATCATTAAATGTAAAGTTCATACTTTGTAATACTAATTTCAGTAGTTCCAACAAATATGGGGTGATGGGGTCTTTAGTTCTATCTTTCCTTAGGTGACTCGCCACTGCAATAATCCCTTCGTGGTTTGGGATATTGGTATATAGTGAAGAGACATCCAAAGTTACTAATAGAGCCCCCTCAGGGATTTTGTCCATATCCAATAATCTACTGATAAAGTGTTGAGTATCTCTTACATAAGATTTTGTATGGGGCACATATCCTTTTATATGTGCATCCACAAACTTACTGATGTTACATGTAGGATGCCCTATTGAGCTACAGATGGGTCTCCCTGGTAACTGTTTTTTATGTATTTTCGGTAATAGGTAAAACCTCCCAGCTTTGGGATTTTTTATGTTGAGGAACTCAAAATGCTTTTCTGTTATGAGTTTGAGGTTCTTCATCTGAGTTAGGACTTTGCATATCTTGTCAGAGATTTTTTCAGTGGGGTCTTCTCTGATTTTAGTGTAGAAGTTAGGGTCACTGAGCTGTCTGTAGCCTTCACGAAGGTAGTCAGTTGTATTCATTATTGCAACTGCTGAACCTTTATCAGCCTTTTTAATGACAATCTCAGGATTTTTCTTTAGCTCCATCAAACCTTTCCACTGTTCCTTTGTGAGGTTATGTTGGTGGTTAGGTTTTAGCTTACTTTTAAGTAAGTCTATTTTGAAAGCTCTTTTATAAGTGTCTAATGTTCTATTTGGGGGGTTAGGTTTCCAAGATGACTTGTTCTTGAAGGGTTGATGTATCTCTCTGTAGGGGTCAACGTTATTATCCAGAGAATCTGTGTTCACATCTCTGGCATTCTCATTCATAAAATCAATGATACTTTGATTTACGTTTATTTCAGTAGTATCATCTTTAGGGGTAAAGAATTGCATCAGTTCCAGCCTTCTATGGAACTCCTTAAAATCATCCCAGATCTGGGACTTGTCAGGGGCGCCTGGTGTTGGGCAGAATGTAAGGCCTTTCTCCAGGGTGCTGACTTGATGTTCAGTGAGTGTTGTTTTGGATAGGTTAATGACATTTTGGCCAATATAGCTATCAAATTTGGTGCCTGTGGGTAGAATGCCTGGTGTAGCATTCATAGCAGCCAGTTCAATTTGTTCTTTTAAGTTTGCCATGATTTTCAAGAAAGATAAAAACTACTAAGTGTGGTCTATAAGGTAGTTTTTATTAAGTGCAAATACACCTGTGCAATGTTATACTGTGCATGTGTATGTTGAAACAAAGGTAGGGCTAATTGCGTGCAGTGCTTAATTATATTAGTTGATATTTATTTTAACAGTTTCTTGAGTTGTAGCACAAACTGTTGCATGTTGTCAGGTTTAGATCTTCTCGAGGCTGGGATGAATTTCCTCCTAGGTCCCTTGTTTGGGTTGCCCTTGGAAGTAGTTGGTCCTTCATATTGGCGCCTTGCTTTCTTGGCTATCACTGGGGCCATTCCAGTGCTTCTTTTCTGGAGGGACCCCTTGATTTCCTGCAACTGTGCACTGGTTAGTATTCTCTCCAACTCAGTTAGGTCTTGGTTAATTAGTCCTTTGATGTTTGTGTATTTCACAAACATCTCATCCAAGATGGCTTTGGTTAACTTCTGTTTGCACTCATCGATGATTTTGGTCCAGGATGTTCTGACTTTGTCATCCCTGGTCCTGTTAACATTGAATTTAAAGTCAACTATCTGAGGATACCTGTTCTTCAGGAGTTCTGAGTGCATCTGGCTTATTTGGCTGGCCAGGGTGATCTTCTTTCTGTAGTTATTCTTAAGCCTAAGGTAAATGCGCTTGGACTCTGGTGGGTAGTCACTTCGCTCTGGTGCATCATTAGGTTTGGTTGATGGACCAGCACTGGGGCTTCGATCTCTTCTAGTTCGCTTGCTGCTCTTAGGGCGCTGCTCTCTAGGAGGATCCTGGCATAACTTATCTCTGGCTTTAGTCAGCAGATCTAAAGTTTCGTCAGAGAATTTCTCTTGGGGAAAAGGAGTGTCTGGTTTTCTCATGTCCATTTCGCTGGTTTGTATGTCTAATCTGGACACAGCACTAGTCAGAGTAGTGTGACTTACATCAGTGGAAATCTCACTCATTGTAGAAGATACAAAATACAAAAATAAATATGTGTAGTCACAATGGTGGTTCACTTATAATTTAAGATGGGCCTGATACTGGTGTGTTTTTTAATACACAACTGTATTTTGACAATATGTGTGGTTTGTCTCATCAGAGGCTGGAGTTTGAAGACCAAGTTATTCCCTGAAGTACTTTTTCAGTTGTGCAATTGCACCGGTTGATTGCACCGGTGCAGGTGCATGTGTTGCACATGTGCTGAAGTGCAATGTGTAATTTATTCAACTAAATTGTACTAGTTCTAAAATTACATGTTTTTAGGTACTAAATAGTCAAAATTAATTAATTTAAGTAAATACAATAATTTTGTTTATGTTGCAGGGAATTCATTTCCTTCACTTTATATATTCATCAATGCGTGAATAACATAAACAAGAAAATGTCTTTGTCACCTAAAAATCTTAGATTTATATGGTTTTGCCCAAAATGTTATTTATTTTGTAAGTTTTTACAGGTGCATATCCCTAGTGTTATTTACACTTTTTACAGGATTAAAAAACTTTTTCTAACATTTATATAAAGTTCAGTTTAATGCATATCACTATTTATTTGTTATATAGGTGGAGATCCATGTGACCTAACTTGAGTCAGATGAGTCATGATATGTATTAGACTGCATTTCCCAATCATTGACTGAGAGGGGTGGCAATGTCTTTTTATTAAAACTACAAAATAAAACTATATTTCTTTTGTCTGTTTTTAATCTTGAGACATTTTATTACACAATATAATCATTATATTTGTTATGGTATGCAAAATTACATGATTATCCAATGTGTATTATTATTGAGTTATACACAGTTTATGGTTTAAAAATGTCAGTTTATCCATATTTTATTTATTTCATAAATATGCGAATAAACGGACAATTGTATATAAATAAAGCAGGTGAATAAAAAATAAAATTTGGTGTTTTTATTTATTATTTATAATTTATTTTTTAGAGCAGCTTGGTATGTCCATCAATTTGGCTTTAAGTGCTTCCCTAGTATTCTTGGGGACGAACATAACTGGTCTGGTTGGTTTTCTTGAACACATTTTGATGTACTCCAGGTTTTCAGAGTCACTATCACTATCTGAATCACTGTCTGATATGATGATGTCAACTGGTGGCCTAGTGCTGTTGAGCTTAGGTGATTTGGCAGATGTGTTAGTGTTGGTGGATGGTTTCACTGAACTATCCACGTCACTTACAGAGTTGGTCACTTCTGGGTTTTCATACTCTGACTTGAGTGGGGGCACTGGGAACTGATTACCTTTGGAACTGGTGGGCTGAACACTCAGGAGTCCAATTTGTGTAGAAGGATCTGGTGGAGTTTCAAGTCTGGGTTTACTCATCACAATATTCGAATTTATAGTGTCAATGAATATTTTTACTGATTCGGTAAAGGAGGCAATTGTAAGTCCATCCTGGAAATGCAGTAATTCATCAGGGCTTAACACTATCAAGGGCTCAGTATTGGTGGCCTTTTCACAGGTGTGGACCCTTACTGATTCAGTGTTGGTCTGGACATTCCTGGTCGAGTGTCCAATTAATTGTCTCTCCAAATGATGAGCCATAATGTTAATTTCTGGGTCACTATCATTGTCAGAATCACTGCTGATTGCTAAATCCCCTCTTACCTCATCAAGGCCATCATTCTTGTTAGGATGGTTTAGCTGGGCAAAGGGTACATTTTTATCATCATTAAGTTCCAGTTTTTCCTTCAAACAAACTTTGGCATGTTTGGCCATGTCTTCCTGCCTTTTGAATTTTTTCTCACATGTAAGACAGTTAAATGTATTACTAAAATGAGCATTCAGTTTATGGCGCCTTAAGCTTCCATTCCTTGTGTATGCCTTTTGGCAGATTCCACATATGGATTTTGCTTTATCCATGTTATGATTTTATAACACTAAATACTTGAGCACTGGGCTTTGTTGAATCCAATGACTAACTGTGTACTATTACTGTGTTACTCCTGGCCTACTGTAGCACAAAAGTGAATTGGTAGCTATGGCTGTGACGTCATGTTGTCTATGACGTAATGTGCGTCATATACTGTTGTAATTACGTCACAGGCTGAAATATTACCTTAAAATTTATTTTTGAATTTTTTGTAAATTTTTCAGTAATTTTTCAATTAGGGTCAATTTTGGTGTATTAACCTTATTTATTTACTCTGTTTATTTACTGACACCATATGGAAAATACAACAAGACAAAGTAGCATTCTGAGTGAGGATGAATGCTAAAAATGATGTACAGTTAAATAAATTGGTTGATGCCAATTGGGTGTATTGCTCCAATATTCCACATCCACCACCTTTCGCACTTCTTTCTCTGTTCAGGATTGGGTGTGTTGTATTTTAGAGTACACCATTCCAATATTGAGAATCTCAGATCTCTGACAGAATGCCCCTTGTCTGTGAAGTGTTTGGACACTGGGGTGATTCTGTTGTCCTTGGGTTTTTTCACTGAGAGAATGTCTTCATACATTCTTGATCTGAATGCACGACCTGTTTCTCCCACATAGTATTTAGAGCAGCGCCCTAAGAGCAGCAAGCGAACTAGAAGAGATCGAAGCCCCAGTGCTGGTCCATCAACCAAACCTAATGATGCACCAGAGCGAAGTGACTACCCACCAGAGTCCAAGCGCATTTACCTTAGGCTTAAGAATAACTACAGAAAGAAGATCACCCTGGCCAGCCAAATAAGCCAGATGCACTCAGAACTCCTGAAGAACAGGTATCCTCAGATAGTTGACTTTAAATTCAATGTTAACAGGACCAGGGATGACAAAGTCAGAACATCCTGGACCAAAATCATCGATGAGTGCAAACAGAAGTTAACCAAAGACATCTTGGATGAGATGTTTGTGAAATACACAAACATCAAAGGACTAATTAACCAAGACCTAACTGAGTTGGAGAGAATACTAACCAGTGCACAGTTGCAGGAAATCAAGGGGTCCCTCCAGAAAAGAAGCACTGGAATGGCCCCAGTGATAGCCAAGAAAGCAAGGCGCCAATATGAAGGACCAACTACTTCCAAGGGCAACCCAAACAAGGGACCTAGGAGGAAATTCATCCCAGCCTCGAGAAGATCTAAACCTGACAACATGCAACAGTTTGTGCTACAACTCAAGAAACTGTTAAAATAAATATCAACTAATATAATTAAGCACTGCACGCAATTAGCCCTACCTTTGTTTCAACATACACATGCACAGTATAACATTGCACAGGTGTATTTGCACTTAATAAAAACTACCTTATAGACCACACTTAGTAGTTTTTATCTTTCTTGAAAATCATGGCAAACTTAAAAGAACAAATTGAACTGGCTGCTATGAATGCTACACCAGGCATTCTACCCACAGGCACCAAATTTGATAGCTATATTGGCCAAAATGTCATTAACCTATCCAAAACAACACTCACTGAACATCAAGTCAGCGCCCTGGAGAAAGGCCTTACATTCTGCCCAACACCAGGCGCCCCTGACAAGTCCCAGATCTGGGATGATTTTAAGGAGTTCCATAGAAGGCTGGAACTGATGCAATTCTTTACCCCTAAAGATGATACTACTGAAATAAACGTAAATCAAAGTATCATTGATTTTATGAATGAGAATGCCAGAGATGTGAACACAGATTCTCTGGATAATAACGTTGACCCCTACAGAGAGATACATCAACCCTTCAAGAACAAGTCATCTTGGAAACCTAACCCCCCAAATAGAACATTAGACACTTATAAAAGAGCTTTCAAAATAGACTTACTTAAAAGTAAGCTAAAACCTAACCACCAACATAACCTCACAAAGGAACAGTGGAAAGGTTTGATGGAGCTAAAGAAAAATCCTGAGATTGTCATTAAAAAGGCTGATAAAGGTTCAGCAGTTGTAATAATGAATACAACTGACTACCTTTGTGAAGGCTACAGACAGCTCAGTGACCCTAACTTCTACACTAAAATCAGAGAAGACCCCACTGAAAAAATCTCTGACAAGATATGCAAAGTCCTAACTCAGATGAAGAACCTCAAACTCATAACAGAAAAGCATTTTGAGTTCCTCAACATAAAAAATCCCAAAGCTGGGAGGTTTTACCTATTACCGAAAATACATAAAAAACAGGTACCAGGGAGACCCATCTGTAGCTCAATAGGGCATCCTACATGTAACATCAGTAAGTTTGTGGATGCACATATAAAAGGATATGTGCCCCATACAAAATCTTATGTAAGAGATACTCAACACTTTATCAGTAGATTATTGGATATGGACAAAATCCCTGAGGGGGCTCTATTAGTAACTTTGGATGTCTCTTCACTATATACCAATATCCCAAACCACGAAGGGATTATTGCAGTGGCGAGTCACCTAAGGAAAGATAGAACTAAGGACCCCATCACCCCATATTTGTTGGAACTACTGAAATTAGTATTACAAAGTATGAACTTTACATTTAATGATGAACATTATTTACAAGTAGGTGGGACTGCCATGGGAACAGGCGTGGCACCAAATTATGCTAACTTATTCATGGATAGATTTGAGACCAATGCTCTAGAAGGATGGGACAAAAAACCATTATTGTGGCTTAGGTTCATTGATGACATCTTCATGATATGGACCCATGGTTTAGATGAATTACAAAAATTCATCACATACCTTAATAGCATCCATCCTAAAATTAAACTCACTCATGAACTCAGTGAACACTCAATTGATTTTCTAGACACTACTGTGAAAATAGACAGTGCCAGAAAGCTCTACAGAACTCTATTTGAGAAACCTACAGACACTCACCTGTACCTACATCATTCTTCAGCCCATCATAGACCCTGTCATACAAAGGGACCATTTGGTCAATTCCTGAGAATTCGTAGGATTTGTACCAAAAATGAAGACTTTATTAGTCATGGGCTTGAGATGATCCAACATTATGTTAAAAGAGGCTACCCATTAAAAAGCTTAAAGAAACATATGCTTCGAGCAGCTAGGTACTCACAAAGAGACCTATTAACAGTTAAACAAAAGGAAGCAATTAAAACACCTGTAATGGTAACCAAATTCAACCCAACGAATCCTGATATTCGTGGGTTCATTCATAACAACTGGAACATAATTGAGCACAGTAATGACTGTGTTCACACATTCAGTGACAAACCTATAGTGGGCTTCAGAAGGTTACCAAACCTAAGAGATATCCTGACTAATGCTTCCATCACATACCCAGCACTGGAAGCTCCTATCAAGCAACCCATTGCAAAACACTGCACCCGACTAGGCAGGTGTACATACTGCCCAATGATCCATAAAGACACTACAGTAAAATGCAATGTATCCAATAAAGTACACAAACTTAGTAAATTACCAAATTTAATAAGTTGTGAGCTCAGTGACATAGTATATCTTATTACATGTAAAAAGTGTAATAAATACTATGTGGGAGAAACAGGTCGTGCATTCAGATCAAAAATGTATGAACACATTCTCTCAGTGAAAAAAACCCAAGGACAACAGAATCACCCCGTGTCCAAACACTTCACAGACAAGGGGCATTCTGTCAGAGATCTGAGATTCTCAATATTGGAATGGTGTACTCTAAAATACAACACACCCAATCCTGAACACAGAAAGAAGTGCGAAAGGTGGTGGATGTGGAATATTGGAGCAATACACCCAATTGGCATCAACCAATTTATTTAACTGTACATCATTTTTAGCATTCATCCTCACTCAGAATGCTACTTTGTCTTGTTGTATTTTCCATATGGTGTCAGTAAATAAACAGAGTAAATAAATAAGGTTAATACACCAAAATTGACCCTAATTGAAAAATTACTGAAAAATTTACAAAAAATTCAAAAATAAATTTTAAGGTAATATTTCAGCCTGTGACGTAATTACAACAGTATATGACGCACATTATGTCATAGACAACATGACGTCACAGCCATAGCTACCAGTTCACTTTTGTGCTACAGTAGGCCAGGAGTAACACAGTAATAGTACACAGTTAGTCATTGGACTCAACAAAGCCCAGTGCTCAAGTATTTAGTGTTATAAAATCATAACATGGATAAAGCAAAATACATATGTGGAATCTGCCGAAAGGCATACACAAGGAATGCAAGCTTAAGGCGCCATAAACTGAATGCTCATTTTAGTAATACATTTAACTGTCTTACATGTGAGAAAAAATTCAAAAGGCAGGAAGACATGGCCAAACATGCCAAAGTTTGTTTGAAGGAAAAACTGGAATTTAATGATGATAAAAATGTACCCTTTGCCCAGCTAAACCATCCTAACAAGAATGATGGCCTTGATGAGGTAAGAGGGGATTTAGCAATCAGCAGTGATTCTGACAATGATAGTGACCCAGAAATTAACATTATGGCTCATCATTTGGAGAGACAATTAATTGGACACTTGACCAGGAATGTCCAGACCAACACTGAATCAGTAAGGGTCCACACCTGTGAAAAGGCCACCAATACTGAGCCCTTGATAGTGTTAAGCCCTGATGAATTACTGCATTTCCAGGATGGACTTACAATTGCCTCCTTTACCGAATCAGTAAAAATATTCATTGACACTATAAATTCGAATATTGTGATGAGTAAACCCAGACTTGAAACTCCACCAGATCCTTCTACACAAATTGGACTCCTGAGTGTTCAGCCCACCAGTTCCAAAGGTAATCAGTTCCCAGTGCCCCCACTCAAGTCAGAGTATGAAAACCCAGAAGTGACCAACTCTGTAAGTGACGTGGATAGTTCAGTGAAACCATCCACCAACACTAACACATCTGCCAAATCACCTAAGCTCAACAGCACTAGGCCACCAGTTGAGATCATCATATCAGACAGTGATTCAGATAGTGATAGTGACTCTGAAAACCTGGAGTACATCAAAATGTGTTCAAGAAAACCAACCAGACCAGTTATGTTCGTCCCCAATAATACTAGGGAAGCACTTAAAGCCAAATTGATGGACATACCAAGCTGCTCTAAAAAATAAATTATAAATAATAAATAAAAACACCAAATTTTATTTTTTATTCACCTGCTTTATTTATATACAATTGTCCGTTTATTCGCATATTTATGAAATAAATAAAATATGGATAAACTGACATTTTTAAACCATAAACTGTGTATAACTCAATAATAATACACATTGGATAATCATGTAATTTTGCATACCATAACAAATATAATGATTATATTGTGTAATAAAATGTCTCAAGATTAAAAACAGACAAAAGAAATATAGTTTTATTTTGTAGTTTTAATAAAAAGACATTGCCACCCCTGTCAGTCAATGATTGGGAAATGCAGTCTAATACATATCATGACTCATCTGACTCAAGTTAGGTCACATGGATCTCCACCTATATAACAAATAAATAGTGATATGCATTAAACTGAACTTTATATAAATGTTAGAAAAAGTTTTTTAATCCTGTAAAAAGTGTAAATAACACTAGGGATGTGCACCTGGCAAAACCATATAAATCCAAGATTTTTAGGTGACAAAGACATTTTCTTGTTTATGTTATTCACGCATTGATGAATATATAAAGTGAAGGAAATGAATTCCCTGCAACATAAACAAAATTATTGTATTTACTTAAATTAATTAATTTTGACTATTTAGTACCTAAAAACATGTAATTTTAGAACTAGTACAATTTAGTTGAATAAATTACACATTGCACTTCAGCACATGTGCAACACATGCACCTGCACTGGTGCAATCAACCGGTGCAATTGCACAACTGAAAAAGTACTTCAGGGAATAACTTGGTCTTCAAACTCCAGCCTCTGATGAGACAAACCACACATATTGTCGAAATACAGTTGTGTATTAAAAAACACACCAGTATCAGGCCCATCTTAAATTATAAGTGAACCACCATTGTGACTACACATATTTATTTTTGTATTTTGTATCAAGATCTATGATCACCAAAAAACACCATTTTACATGGATCAACAGGTCACATAGTTATATTATTGATGATCTCGAATCTGTTTGTTTTACATAATTATTGGGAGCAGTTGCCAATGAGACAATATATAATGAGTTCCTTTGACACACATGACATCTGTGTAAGCAGATCCACACAAATCTTGTGATAATTGTGTATTCCTTGATTGTAAAGTCCATTTTGTTTTGTAAAACTTTTGTTAATCTTGCTGACTGACTCTTCATACATACCAGAAGGTACAAACAATATGATATTGCTCACAAGCCTTTGAATTGGCTCATCAACTGAAATGAATATTCTTTAATTCTCAGCAGCTATACAATTGTGGATGAAATACCCAATCCCTCAGGAGTGAGAACTCAATTTCAGATCATTGAGACATATGTTCAATTACAGTAGGCAATTCCACTGTTATGTGATAAAAGAAATCATAATGTACCAATATGCATGACTATGGTCAATGATCCAGTATATGCTGCAACAGCCTATGGTTCAGCAGTCATATTTATTGTCAAACTACGTATGAGCACAGCAAACGAGAGGTATCACCTATTTTCTGAAAATATATCTGCATCACCATATCTGTAACTCAATAATATTGATTAATATTTCAATAATATTTAAAATTTTGCACATGCAAGTTATCCAACTGTAAACTATGTATTACTTTTGTGCAATAGACTGCAGGTACCATCAACCGTTTCACCATTATTCAGCCTCTTTGGTGATAGATTTACAACAAATGATAGACACCGTTCAAAGTCGAATCTAGCTAAGCCAAAACATAGCGGTGGTCTGTGCTATTATTTCAAACATTAGAGCTAGTAGCACATGTTAGGTCCACTACTCTGAGTGTAAGAAGTGACCTGGGCTATTAAGTGTAGTATCTTTTGTAATGTCTACAAGTGTTTTATTACCTAGAATTGCTTTAATTTTTTAAATAATTTTGCTAAATCATGAATTAAGCAGACTGATAAATATATTATGCACAACAATTATGACTTAGTAAACTGTTAAACGGATAAAAAGAAGCTTAAAAGAAACTTAATTATTATGTCACTACCTGAAGAAATTTACAGCCAAAATTTAAATTTATATGTGCTTAAACTAAATATCTATATATTACTTTTTGAAGTATAAGGTTGAGGTAAAGAAAGGTTTGGTGAAATATATAAAAATATTAAATTATTTGTGCAGCACAGGGAAATATAAAACTGCTTCATGGCAAATCACATCGGCAGTGATGACTTTTTTTCATGTTTGGGAATATGTTTGTGGAGGAAAATATAGATAGGGACTTTTTCATAGATTCGTTCTTTCTAGGTCAAGATGTGTTGGAGGGAGCCAATTCACAACAATATGATGGGTTTAATATGGATGTTAGAGAGGAAACTACAATTGATCATAGTGTCTACCGTGATCTTCAAAGAAACACCAGGGAAACTGCAGGTAAAATTTTTATGATGTTATGGCTTACCCCTTGAAGACTATTGGATGTAGGCATCCACTAATTCAGCCAGAAATTTAAACATCTAAACCAACGTCTATTACAATTTTAAATTTTCAAAGCTGAATTGATATTGAGAACATTTAACAAAGTAAAAGATTGTGCAAATATGTGTATTTCTGGGTCATACAGTTTAATAAAGCATACGATGAATTTCGCACCCTGATACATTCAGAAGGAATTTGCCTTTGTGATCCTGAGAAAATCAAAAGGAAAACTTCATCCAACTAATAAGAAAAATGTAGTAATGGTGTTAAAGTAGTGAACTTATTTTATATTTCAAAACATAGGAATAGTAGATAGGGGATAATTTACAAGTGTGAAAGGAACACTAATGCATTAGGTCTTTTGAATCACACAAAATACATTCAGCTATTGTCAAAAATAGTAAATCTACAGTGCCACTGTAACAGTAAAAGCATTAATGTTTGCATACAAGTGAAGGAGGATATGAAGTCATTCCTGAAACAGCTTTCACAGATGAAACAACAATTGATTCAGGTTTATGTTTATTCTTATCCTGTTATGTATGATCTGATGCAACACATAAAATTTAATTTTGCTTTTGCTAAAATTTGATTTCCTTCGCTATGTCAAAAAAACTTTTCTCTAATCAAAATTAATTCTTTTTTATCAAATCAGAACTTTATGGCTTTATGATACCTTTCCCTACATCAGAAAGTTTAATTTCTTCCAGTGCAATGTTTTTGTTAAGTTATCGTAGTTACTTGGATCATAAAACAGAGGTGTGTGATGGGTAAAGTTTCATTTAGCAACTGCATGAAAAGTGACTTGAACTGACAATGTTGCAGAGATGTCACAAATTAATTATCACTGCACAATGGTACAAGCCGTGAAGTTAATGGAAGCCGTGCTTAACTGTGAAACTGGAGATACAGCATGAGTTAATGTTTGGGAGGTAATGGTAAAAACAACTCAGGAGTTCTGAGGTTCAAAGTAACAGAACTTCTATCTTGAAAATTCATGCTTATACCTCTTTAATGTTGACACTACAAACAAAGACTATTTTTGAACTTGTGAGATGAAACTAGCTTTCCTGATCTAAACATATTAAACAATAGCAAAGGAAGTTTATATTAAGGAAGCATAAACAATTTACAGCAATTGATGATTATGATACCTATCTATCTTTCAGACAATCTTGAGCCTGTAACCAGCACTAGCAAGGCAACAGGTGAGCCATTGCTTCATGTTCTTTGAAATGTTGTTGGTCTGAATTCGTAATAATCAAGGACTACTAGTAAGCAGCTAGAAGAAAGACAAATCAGTTACATATATGTATATCATTAAACAGAAAGAAGACCACATCCTTATACCGATTTCACCAAAGGTTTTATATGTAGAAAAACATCAATAATGCTTCCTTTCTTGAATTTTTGCCATAAGATAAGTGTCAAATTTGGCAATTTTGGCAATAGATAGTACATACTTATTTGGGTATCATTTAATTTTAATCTATCTGATATACACTCTGTCAATCTATCTGATATACACTCTGTCAACTTATCAGTAGATAGTTTCCATTTTATTTCAAATAATGTTTTAGTTATATACATTTGGAATGGTCAAAGACATTCTCTGCAGTTTTTCTTGCAAAATTCTGCATTGCTTGAATTCAGAGATTCTTTTTCTATATACAACTTGGATCAGTCATTCTTTTTTCCATATTTGTGATAAAATGATGTAGCATATCACATCTTAGAGTCGGATTTTAATATACATAAAAACTCCACTACCAAAAGAGATTAACTTTTAATTTTAACTTCTTCATAATTTTTTGTAAAAAAGTCTGTCTTATCAGGACCATTAGAATTGCATTATATATCTTGTATTCTTATAATCTAATCTAATCTACTGCTTTACAAACGCAATATTTTCCCCACGAAGAGGAACTCAGTGCACTAATTAAACAAAATCATAATTGTAAGGAAGTAGAGGGGCATTCAAGGTTGGTAATCCAATATTCTGGGTGTGACCAGGAGGGAAAAAAGACTAAGTTGGGAAGCTAAAGCTGGAGAGGTGAGTTTTAAGGTGCTTAAAAGAAGCAACAGAGGGACTATTTCTTACATGGAAAGGGAAAGCGTTCCAAGGGGAAGGGGCATAGTGACTGAAGGAGTTAGAAAAGTGTTTTATTGATTTGTGAACTCTGCGATCAAAGGTGGTGGTTTCAAGGAACTTGAGTTTGGGGGTACTTCGCCTTGTGTTTCTGGAAGAGGAGCAGGGGTGGATTAATTCTCTTAGGTAAACTGGTTGACCCTGGTTGAGAAAACTTGTATGTAATAAGATCAATTTTGAATTGTACCCTGTATCTGACTGGAAGCCAATGGAGTTTTTTAGTTGAGGAGTAATGTGAGAGAATTTAGATGAACAGGTGACAACCCTGCACAGTGAATCTTGGACTAGCTGCCATCCCCTTAACTCAAAATCAGTGAGGGATAAGAACCAAAGCATTCACTAACAGGACTGATGTATTCAGGTTTAAATGGGGACAAATTCTGTAGAGGTCTCTTGCCTCTACTCTATTGGATTTAATGACCTGTGACATGTGGTTTGAGAAATTGAAATTAGAGTGAAACACTACTCCGAGGTTCCTGGCACTTTGTGCTGGCAAAACCTGATTTCCCAGAATATAGATAGGGAAGTGACGGAGGAGTTGGTTATGATTTTTTGGGGAGCCAATAAGAATGAACTCGGTTTTGTCTGGGTTGAGTTATAACTTATTTGCAAACATGAAATTTTGAATGTCGTTTAGGCAGTTCTTTAGTTTTTGCATAGAATGGAAGAAATTTTCTGGTGAAAGTGTTATGTATAACTAGGTATCATCGGGGTAAAAGTGGTAGTTGATGCTACTGTGGGAATAAATGATTGAGCTGATTGGGTTGGTGTAGAGAGGGAACAGGATTGGTCCAAGGACAGAGTCCTGGGGTACTCCATAATGGAGCACAGCAGGATGGGAGAGTGTACTACCTACCTTGACCGAGTGTGTCTTTCCTGACAGGTATGATTTGAACCAGCCACTTGCGAGTTCACTGATTCCATAATAAACATTGAGTCTGTCCAGCAGAATGGTGTGGTCAATGGTATCGAAAGCGGCAGATAGATCTAGAAGGGTAAGGGCAATGACAGAACCTTTGGCCATGTTAAGAACAATGTCATTTTGAATATTGAGGAGTGCGCTTTCAAGTATCATTTAGATAAAGTTTAAGTTTGAGACAGGCCTGTAGTTTTTAAAAACTTCTTTGTCTAAGGATGATTTATTGAGGATAGGGGTAACATGGACCTGCTTTAAAAAGTTTGGACACTTACCTTACTCAAGAGAAGCATTGATTATTGAGGTGATGGGGGTGATGAGAATATCCAGATAATCAAGAACAAGGAAAGTTGGCCAAGGGTCTAGGGAACATGATTTACTAGGAGAATTGGTAATAATTTTGGTGACTTGATCCTTTGTTAGAGTAAAATAAGTGGAGAACATTTGGGGAGGAGAGTCAGGGGTGATGTGAAGCCGAGAATGTTGAGCGTATTTTTTCAATTTTTTTGTGAAGAACTCCACGAACCTGTCAGCCAAAAGCTGAGGGGGTTTTATTGATAGGAGGATCTTGGCTGGAAGTCTGTGTAAGACATCACCAGGACATGCCATAATTTTTGTGGATTGTTATGATTGTCCTGAATTTTCGCTTTAAGGAATTGAGATTTGGTTTGCCTGCAGATTCTGTTATATTGATGGACTTTCTCGATGTACCGGGATCCATTGAAGGTGGATTTCTCTCTTCACCAAATGCGTTCAAACAAACTTTTAGTCTGTTTTGCCACAATTACAGTGGTGATAACCCATCCTGGGATGTACTTTGCCTTGGTATATTGGTATCATTGTCAGAAATAAATTTTGCAATGGCAGGATATTTTTTGTTTATTGATCTGATGTTTGCATAGGTGATATTCAGACACTTGGGTGGTCCTGGGTTTGGGTTAATATCACCGGCAAGGAGGAGTAGGATGAACAGGCGGGAGGGTGACAAAGCTGGTGGAATAAATATTGAGGACCTGATGGTGACATGTAAACAAAAAGTGGTGGTGGGGAGTTTGAAGGGAAAGAAACTGACAACATCATGACATTGAATGCTGGAGTTGAGGTGGTGCTGATATGCAGCAACGACTGGTTGAATTGCCAGTAGGATATGGAGAAAAAGCATTTTTGAGAGCTTGGGGGGCTTTATGTATAAAAACTGACCATGAAGTTTGGGAAGTTGTGTGGCTAGTGGCTGTATATTGTGAGAGTGATGGTCCCCAATAACGGGGAATGTGAGCAATAAAAGGGGATCACATGATAAAATAGGCAATTTGCATGTGTACTTATCTAATAATTTTGTCAAAAGGGTGTGTAATAAATACAGAAATTGTTTGTGGGTTGAAAAATATAAAGAGGGAAGGCGTGAAGGACGTTTAATGATATTGATTTGAAAACCGTAATAATTTAGAAAAAAACGGTACTTCTCTGATGGACACACGTCAGCATTATTATAATGACAAAGGTTACAGGCAAACTTAAGCTGTAAAGTACATGTTCCATTCTATTCAGTTATAAAGAGACAGTAAAAATTACACTGTACAAAAACCAATATTGCATTTTGGAGCCAAATTGTTAAGAGAAAATATTAAAATTGGAATACTAATCATACATCCTGTTAAGATAATGATTATACATGGATACTATGAGGACGCTGTATTTAAAACAATTTAAACTTATTTTATTAGAACATAAAGAGAAGTTAAACATTATGCTTTGTCTTATGCAGCAGTAAATGTCTGATAAGAACCAACTGAAGACTCAGGAAATATGCAGACATCTCTGGTATACGCTTTGGAGAAAATGAAAAGTACACTTGGAGACAATGTGGTGGACTCATTAAATCTATATTTTATGAAGATAAAAATGGTAATAATCTATGTCAGACTAGCTATTTGAATGGCTATCAATTTGCCTGTGCACAAATATTATGCAAGTAAAAAATTTTGATGGTAAAAAATTGCATGCTTTGGTACTTGAGAACTATCACTATAGATATGTTTGTGATGGGTGTTGGAGAATTATTCAAACATCAATGTTATTTGATCTGACATCTTTTCAAATTCATACAAACGAAATAAGTAAAGTAGAATAAAGTATGCATTTGATAACATTGGGTATTATATGCCCCTAATAATTGTCCATAAAGATATAAATTGAATGTCTGCCAAACTGAAGTGGCATCTTGACAGTTGTTTGTAATATCAAATTAATAGCTCTTGGAAAATGTATATTTATTACAATGGTATACTAATTCCATGTAAATAATATTATCTTTATGTATTTTAAATTGCATCATATATGATAGTTATAACATTGAACATTTCTATAACTGTTAACCATTCTCTTGTAAATATTTAGCAAAAAATGACTGATCTTCTAAAATAATTTTTGTAGTGGATATTGTTGGGTTACAGTTTTTTGCATGGGTGTACATATCCTCAAGATACTATGTGTGTGGGAATGATATATTGTGGGAGAGTTTTGTGAGAGAAAAATTTTGTGGAATGTTGTGACATCTTTTGTTTGTCGATCCTTTTATTATTCTTTATATACAGTTTTTATCTGATATAAATGATTGTTTACACATAATTGTTTTACATTTATGTAATTATTCATAAATGTAAAATTGTTTTTGAATATATATTCTCCATTTGTTTGTAATTTTCTTAGATAAGTTTATTCTCCTATTTCTGTTTAGAAGAGGTATGCATTGAGACTCAATGTTAATGTCATCATAATGTGGTAATGTCATCATAAGGACAAAATATGTAGTCTATCTTATAAAGTTATATGTTGAGAATTCATATTTGTTATTCAATTATTTACAAAATAAATAATACATGAAATTTTTGAGTTATCTTGACTCTATTAGTGAGACCCATAGCACACAGTCTTTATCTGAAAAAAAGTTCTTTGTTGGCCCCTGGAAATGTTTCATGTGGATTCAATTTAGTTGTTTTCAGGGGTAGAGGTGAAAGTTCAAAAAGGAAAACTTTATCATCTGACCAAATCCCTTATTTACAGTTTGATATACACAATTTTAGCTTCTGCCTTTCGCCATTTTGTATTTTTCTTCATTTTAAAAACATGGCTGAAACTGAACTTGAAAAAGCAATATTACTGTTGGCTGGTTGTCTTGGGATGTATTACCAGAAAGCATCTTACCAAACTGTAACAGGGAGAATAAGGTAAATTTAATATCCAAATTGGAAAAAACACATAACACAATAAGCCAGGCCAATGACTAGAAAATTGTTGCCCTGTAAAGGGCTAGTATCTGTCTGAAGCTTGTTGCCTTCTGAAGACAAACTATTTATGCATATTAATACACCTTGGGAGATGGAAGAGTTCAGTTCAGGTTTGGCACGTAATTGACAGCTGAAAGAGTAGATTTAATGTGACAACTTGTTTGCAGACACATTTTGATAGCATTTAAGACTGGAATATACAGTAGATGTCAAAATCACTAGCAGGGGTAAGGTCAGGTCACGTGTAGCAATTGTCAAACTCAGTGACAAATAAAAAGAAATCGGTCATTTTATTATATCAGATCATCATCGTTGAAATCGGTCATTTTATTATATTAGATCATCATCATCATGAATGATAGGAATTAAGATCATCATAAATGATAGGAATTAATCCTATTCATACCAACTTATTGTACACCCTGGTCACACATGTTTGGTCATAAATGACCCATATACATGTATGTATAAAATACAATTTTTTGAGAAATATTTTTTTTTATTTTATTAAGCATATTAACGGTAATAAAGGACCCATATATGTATAAAATACAAACTTTTGAAATTTTTTTTTGTTTTATATAGCATATTAATGGTAATAAATGTACGAAAGTATATATATATATGCATATGTAGACAGAAAAGACTTTGGTAGTAATGTTTCAAATTATATTTGCATGCACTCACTGAGTAATTTACATGTTACTGAGGTAACAAAATTGACAAAGGATTACATGTAACAATTACATGTTTTTATGTACCTAAAAATACATGAAAATAGATGGAAATAACTGTGTTAAGAATAATCATTTACTTTACCACAATACAGTAGACACGAAAATCTAACCATGCTAAGACGACTTGTCTTAATAACACATGAAAATTGTGAATTTATTTTTAAAAACTCTTTTGCTGAATGGCAATAGCAAAAACATGAATTTACTATCATTTTAGACATGGTGCCAACATGCTGCCTCCCTATTTTGACCTAGAATATAAAGCTATTTCTGTGTACTTTTAACTCAAGATTTCTTTATCTCTGTGTCAATTGAGGAGTAGCTAAAGTAGTGGAGGATAATGTCAACATGACTGCTTGCATTTTCCATTCTATGGCAACAAAAATTCAAATGATAAGGCATATCTGCATGATACTACCCCTACTTATTGGTTTGTTTTCAAAAATCCACAATAATGTTATCATGATTAAAATTCTACAGCAATAAAAAAATGTTTGTTCCTTATTCACATCCAATTGCTCCCATACCCCCTGCCCTAGGCCAACCTCTCCTGCCCCCCATAAATCTTTCCTACTTCTATGTTGCTGGACTTCTCTAACTTTCGCCTCTGGCATAATTTTCTCGATTTTATTAACACTTTTAATATTTGATATGACACTTCAAAATATAACCTCAAGTTTACCTAATGCTTCCTCACTTGAAACACTTTCATCAGAATTTGTGATTTGTTCAAACAATCCCGTTTTCCCAAAATAGCCAACTATAATATGTATTTCAGCAACATTTCAATTTGACATGACAAAAATAAATTCCTTTTTCTTTGTTTTATTAGACCATATTTTGTACAAAATGCTCGATTTCAGCGGGGTAATTTATGACCCCAGGAGTAATTAGAATATTCTTTTGTGTGCATCTAATACATGAATTAGTGTTTCTTTGTTAGTGAAATAATCTTAAAAGAGTAACAAATTCATTGAATATGTCAAAGAAAATTTAACACATTAAAATTTAAGAAGGCAACAGATTAATGGCTGTCTGTCTTTAGGAAACTTTTTTCGATCCAAGTGTGTGCTTTCCAGATAATAAAATATAAGTTGAACACACAATTAAAAATACAGCAAAATACACTGTATAATGTTTGGTAACTAAATTCCAGTAACAACGTCTCAACCAAATATCACTAACATCAAAATCTCATCCAACAATAGTCAAAGTGTATAGTTGCTATTTACAGTAATCTGGCTCCCGATGCAATTAGAAGCCCCTATGTTTTTGAAACCTTAAGAATAAGTGTATCATTTGCTTTTGTTCTTGGGTATCGTCAGCATGACCTGTTCTATTGCATTTTATGCATAACCAGGCTATAATTATACAGATGTCTCATTCATGCAACCTTTTTGTGTAGACAATTTTACTTTCAGCCTTTTTAAGAGGAAACCATTACATAAGAATGAACATATATGTTCATATTTTAAAGAATAAACTCATCCATCAGAAAATGCCTGGACGTCCATTTTTTAAGTAATATTGTGTCAGTTTATAATATTTACAATAATACTAATAATTTTAATAATAATATTAAGTATTTATAAAATGTGTTGAATTGATGAGACATAACGAGGCAGACATCAGAAATTTCACACAGCTGGCTAATGAGTTTAACACTGGATTCACTATTCAGTTAATAGTTATGTCATGTTCAGATGAACTACTAATATAAACACAATCAAGCAAGGTTTCAACAATGGAAGGACAATAAAATCTTTTTAAAATCGCTGCAGTAAAATCTATAAATAAATAAGGCTAGTGTGAAACATAGTAGACTGAAAATATTGAAATGTGTAGCTGGTATGCACCTAACACCCACAGTGGTTTCAATTTTCCTAGATTCTGGCTTCGATATGTTGTCATGAGATTGATTTGACCAAATAGATAAGAGACACCAAATTAAAAGCCAAACCTGTTTATCACTCTGTCGTTGAAGTATCTGTAAACACATTGGAATGCACCAGTATCATTATTTCGATAAAGCATTACTGTTCAGTATTTACTCAACAGGATAAATCTAGATTAAGTCAACAGTAATAAATTAAAACTTTACTGATATAAAATAAAGGGGCCCATTCTAACATCCTTCCCTGCTTCAATACTAATGGTTTTTCCCGGTGTCTCACAAAAATAATAAAAATGGATATGATTCAAGTACCAAAGTGTTAGAAACTATTACAATTTGCCTTTTAAAAGAGTTTTTTTTTTATATATTCCATTAGCCAGAAATAATCGTGGGAAGCAATAAACTTGAACTTAGTTAGTACAGATATAACTTTTTGTAGATGCTTGCAACTTTAAATTAAAAGCTTTATTTAGAGTTATCTATACATAGACTGTATTGAGACCAATGAAACTACTTTGACATAATACTGGCCATTATTTACACAAAATGACTCGATAAGGCCACTAGCCTTGAAATAAACATCAATTAAAGGGCACTTCAAGTGTTATTAATTACCATACACTAGATTAGTTAATTTATTCAAAGAAAACACTATTTGCTTTAAAGTCTATTAGTCTTCTTTACACCAGACAATGTATCCGAGCCATCTGAACCTAGAACGAGCCACACCTGTACCAGTGGGACTATTTCTGAAAAATAGGGATTATTTTGTATCAAAACTATGACCCAGACTGCAAAATCATTGCAAAAAGATTAAAATTTAGACTTTTGGAACTCAGGTTTGGGGTCCATGATTCAAGCCAGATTTTTGGCAAAATTTAACCACTTCTTTAAGTCTGAAACACATAATCGTCACCTGTCGCCAGAATGTGGGTTCAAGTCCCTCAAGCTGTAATGCTGATGGTCATGTCCATGTATCATGCTTTTCAGCTGAATAATAAAAGAAGAAATGCTTACTAGAAAAAAAGAAATGTAAAGTTGCTTAAAAATGTTTTATAAGCAGATAGAATTGAAGAAAGGCAACTAGTCCACACTTCTATAATTATTGCTCAACTACAGCACATGAATATTCCTCACCATTCCCTTGTAATAATGCAAGAAATTGCAGTGTCAACATTCCAGTAGTAGCTGACCTGGAAAATGATCAATTACATATACACAACTCTAACTTCACACATTGTAGTGCAGTGACTAACAGACACATAGAGAAGATGTACATGGTTATGGTACTTGGCTTCGATTATTGTTTGTTATGAGAGAAAAAACAAACACCGACAAACATGTTAGTGTAAAATCAAGAAGATAGAGTAGCCAGGCTGAGAACTGTCACAAACAATATTTAATGTCTACAGTTAAAAGAACGCATCCCAAAGAAGTCCTGATACAACTTCTAATAAAAAGTTGTTTGCTGGTGTAACCAGTTATTAACACCTCCAATGGAACAGGAAGAAATTATACATAATGATGATTTCCAAGCCAGAGATGACACATTTAAAAAATAGGAACATTCTGTTGCTACTTAGTTATGGAAATTTTTACGCCAAAATTTGTTTAACTACAATAATTTGCAATCACAGTGATAAAAATATCACATTTATAGCTTCAATACTGACTATCAATTTCTAACATGATATAGGTGATAAGAAAGTTTGGCATCTAATCACAACCTATCACCAGAGTGTTGATTCAGCTGCCTCAAGCTGTAATGCTGATGTTCTTGTCAAAGTATCACCCTAACTTTGCACCATAATCTGTAAGTCTAAAATACACTAAACTACTTCAAATCCCTTCAAAGATTTGACCTTAATGCCATTGCAGTTCCTAAAGTTTGTAGGTTTTGATTTAATATAAGCCATGCATGTTATATAATGTATTTCCCCATAAGTCTAGTGGTTATCAAGTTTTTCGTATAATTACAGACTGGCTGTGGGTTGATCTCCCCCAGGATGCAATGCTGAAAGCCTGTCTAATTCTGGCCATTCAAGATAATGTGAAACACTCTTTAAATTGCTGTAAGATATTACAAACTACTACACTAATATGGTTCTAAAAATACTGTTAGAGTATATATTATGATATGATTCCACAATGTACTGTTTTGTGTAAACCATACTTCTTGAATACATTATGTACCTGTAATTAAAACATACATTGTTGCAATATACGTTATGGGAAATAGATCACGCAGAAAATATAGAAACAGAAGCCAATTATATTCACAGATATACAGGGAAATCCAATACTCGCATATACCTTGCCAATGTTATTCTGTACAAACACCTGAAACACATTGAATGACACATTCAATAAAGTTTTGACATTTAATTGATTTGTTTCTTTCCATCTCTCTGGGAAAAGATATTTTTTCCTCAGGCTCTGTTCTTTTCACAGTCAAAAAATAGCCTTGTTACCATGCACTGTTGAAATGCATTTTCATGATTACGTTACGATTACGATTATGTTCCATGCAAAATAGCAAGAAATATGAATGAATAGATATAGCACACAATTATTCTCATTAATGAAGCTCACATTGTTTCACAAGCACATACATTTTTCCAAATTAAACAAAGGTCGGGAGACACTGAACAACAGGTTGTCATAAAACCTAGCAGTGAATTTAAGTAAGTAAGTAAGTAAGAAACACTTATATAGCGCCAAAATTGATGTAGACATGCTCTAAGGCGGTAATGTGCAAAAAGGGATAGTCCAGTTCCAGAAAGAGGTCCGTTTCAATACTAACGTCCGAAAGGGGAGATAGATTAAAAGATAGGCTTAAAGAATTGGATGAAACAATATTTGGAAATTGCAGGAACATTTTCATAAAAATGTCTTGACTTATATCCAACTATGTCACTTAAAGCATTGTAGAATAGTGTTGCACACTAAAAGCTGAATCTTTATAGATACAGTCAATAAAGAAATTTTATCCTGTAAATATCATACAATAGTAACAAAAAGCATTTCAAAATTTTAAATTCACTGCCTTAGGCACTTCATTAGACCTAACTGATTTGTCTTTTGCATATGTACAAAACAAAATAATAAACTACATCCCGTCAGTTTAAAGCTAGCTATGAGACTGGCAACTCTGTTATGAACAATTTGTGACCACCCACCAACCCCTTCGCTGGTGGTTAGTGGTTATTTTTTAATATTTTTTAGTTCTCTTAAGAATAAACCTTTGGGGTTTCAGAATAATGTGTTACAATAATAGTAGCAAAAGTAGCAGTAATATACGGGTATTCAAGTTATGCTTGTGGTTAGTTAGGTACTTAAGTATCATCTTGTTAAGGTTACCACATAGCAGTTATATATTAACATGAATGGCTATATAATATGTCATGGATGTAATTAACGTTGAATGTAATTAGTATGACTAACAAAGTGAATGTATCTAGATACTGTGATAATTATATTATGGACATTGGAGATGTATATATATATATATGTAATAGTTTAGTCTGTATTATGTTACATATACATGGAATTTGATATATATACAATGGCAGTCACAAAGATAAACGATCACAGAGATAAACAGTCTTCAAAGCTTTCCAGTTTAATTAGTGTAAATAGCAAAACCACACAAACTTAATAACAACATTTTCTTAAACAATGCTTACCATAGCATTTGGTTTGTGTTATATTGTTGTTTAAACCCTTTGTCTGTTTTTGTGTGATAATTTCTGAAGACCATTTATTTCAGTGACCACCTGTGTATTTTATTAATAAACCATTTAATGTGGGTGTTCCACCACACGACTAAGGCCCCCGATTAAGGATTTTTGAGGTTTGGTTTGAAAAATTTCCTTAGTCCCAGGTATCCTGTAAGGGTCAGTTGTGGTCGGATGGGGCAGTGTGAAAAATCAAACATGTTTGATATTTCTCCCGACCCAAACCGATTATTTTTTCCCGCCATAAACAAAATGTCAAGTCCCAGGCTTCCCCAGGCCTCCTCAGACCAAATTTACAGAGTCCTATGTTGTCCCAGGCTGTCTGCGACCCTCAGTCCTATTGCAAAACAAGAATTGGCCATCTCAGTATGGGGAAGACTGGGGATGCCTCAGGAGGCTTGAGGACGCCGGGACTTAGTCGTGGGTTAGTCGGGGCTTAGTCCCAGGAGGCCTGAGGCGTCCTGGGACCCAGTCAGTATGTCTCCAACCAGATCTTTGATCAAACCGACCAGAAAAATGGCTTAGTCGGTTCTTAGTCCCAGACCAGTCGGGGACTGTCTGGGGCCACCCGGGGCCTCCTCAGGCTTCCTGAGACAGATCTGACCTTAATCCCAGACTTTGACACCGATGTAGCTTTCCCGCCCATTTTATCTTTTTTTTTCACTGACTGTCCACGATTAAGGGTCCCAGACAGGATCGGGGCTTAGTCCTTTGGTGGAACAGGGGCATTACCCTCAGCTGTCATTTACTTTGGCTTGTGGGATGATGGGGATTTATACAGAAGTCTGATATTTGGTTTGCGTGTGGCACAGTACACCATCACCTTCATTGTGGGTCAGTGCTGTGATAACATATTTGACGAGTATTTACCTGAAGTTACCTGAACTGACTTGTCTTTTTTATCTGTATAAACCGAAATAGTAAACTGAAAGTTGCACCCTAAACAAATGGACATTAGGTTGGACAATTCTAGGAACCTTCAAAATTAGATTAAACAAAAAAGATATTCACTTTCATTGAGCCAAAACTGTCTATAAACAGAAACAATAACTAGCAAATTTAATTTTTGTCCTGAGGTAAGGTGTGGAATTTTGTTGTAGCATAAACTGTCACAAAGAATGTTAATGTACAGTACCAGTTGTATATTATTGCTAAAATTAATGAGGTAATACTACTGGAATTCATAGTCTGGGAAACTGTGAAAAGGGGTCCAAATCGATGACCATCCAAAAGTGATTTACTCAAGGATGTAGGTTTCAACTGTCACATATTGGGAAAGTTGGTAGTTGCTGCATATATTTATGGTTTTATGTTTCAAGTATTTCTATTTCTATTTCTATTCTGTACTTTTATAGCGCTTAATCTCTGCAAGGCAGACTCTAAGGCGCAACACCAAAAATCAAGTTTAAGAAATCATCTGTCCATAGCCGTTGCCAAGTCCAGTACCACGGAGACGCCGGATAGAGTGTATGCTAAGGTGGGAATGCCTTGTGGAAGAGATATGATTTTAACCTTTTCCTGAAACAGGTGAGAGTTGGGGCAGAACGTACCTCATCAGGCAAATGATTCCAGACTGTGGGGGCATCAAAAGCAAAGCTGTGGCCAAAGTGATTTTTGGATTTATGTACAGATGGACAGAATTGAGGAACCTCCAGGAACCTTTTATCTGGATGGTTGTATCTTGTACTATATCTTCCGCAACGAGTGGGCAGAAGAGGACCCCATTTATCAGCTTAAGAACACATCACCTCTATGAAAGACCAAAAAGCATTTACTTTTGGGTGACATCCCATTGTACAAAACCAAATAATGCCTCACATCAAGACAGAATTATGATCTAGACTTCTGGAACCAGAAAGGAAAGTCCGTGACTTTCAAAAAGAAAACATGGTATTTGATTGACAAAAGAGATAAGATGTTTGTATCTGCAACCATTGAAAGACATGGTATGTATCACTATAACTTAATCTCTTAGTTTTACTCAAAATACTGATTTAAAACAATTGTATTGGTTAAGAAAATGCTTCTGCATATAACGAACTGCATAACTTAATTTTTGGTTGTCTTTTATTTATGCTAAATTAAAGATACTGCATTACAGAAATGAGAAAATATAATAAACTTAAACTAGAACATGCACATTATTCTTGAAAGAGAGTGTATACAAGAGAGTGTACATTGTAGCCTATCGAAAGCACTTGAGGCATCATAAAAACTCGAAACTTAAATGATTAATTTCATAGGAGCCACCTCCTTGTTAGCACATAAACATTAATCTATTAGGTAATGCACTTGAGATGTTATAAAAATAGTAACAGTACATGATAATGATAGCAAAAGCAAATCATTTAAACGTTTCATAGAACTCATTGATAAATCACCACTTATTTACATTTATGCACTTCAGTATTTGAAAAAACATATTGGAAAGCAATAAACTCATTAATGGGCAGTTAAATCAGATCTAACGTCTCTGATCAACAGTGCATCAAAAAAGCATGGAATATGGTGAATGATGGAGAGTTTTTACTGTTATGATTTTTTACATTATCGATGTTTTTAAATTTTAATCCAGCTAAAAGATAACAGTACAGCACAAACGATTTCTATATATCGATTCATTTTCAAAAGTGCAAGATGGCCATTAACACAAAACACTAGCTACCTTAACACTTAAGAACTCTGGTAGAGTCAAAAATTGAATTTAAGCTGTTCAATTTCTCATGTTTTCCAAATTTGTACGATTATTTTAAGTATTGTCAAGTTACAAACACCTGCTAAAGATAAAACTTGTTAACCAGATTTGAGATACTCTTGAATGTTCTGCATGGTTAAAATGAGACTTGAAGTAAGTATGTAAGTAAGAAACACTTATAAAGTGCCGAATTGATGTAAACATCCTCTAAGGCGGTGATGGGCAAAAAGGGATAGTCCAGTTCCAAACAGGGTCCGTTACCATATTAGCATCCGTTAGGGGAGATAGGCTATGGTGGAGGATAAGCTAATCTGAAAAGATATGTTTTCAACTGTTTTCTGAAACCAGAAATGCTTTCTATGGTTCTAATGGCTTGAGGAAGCTTGTTCCACTCCATGGGAGCACCTACTTTGAAGCTGCGCAGCCCTGAGCGTTTATTTGGTTTAGATGAGGAAATTGATAGGCGATTGCCCAGTGTGAGATCACTCCGCCTAATTAGAGAGGAAAGATATGGAGGTTGGCTGAAATGTATTGCTTTATAAGCAAGTAGATTGTATTTGAACAATATACAGTAATGAATGGGAAGCCAGTGTAGTTTGTGCAGGAAGGGTGTGACAATATTTATTTAGCTTGCATACTGTACGACATAAGGCATTTTGAGCTCTCTGTAATCTGCTAACATATGCCTTTTTTGTGTTGTAAAGCAGTGAGTTACAGTAATCCAAGCGACTGCTAACCAAGGCATTTGCCACCCTTACAGCTGTTTCATGATTTAAGTACCTGCGGACCCTTCGTAGTTCCCGGAGATGGTAGTAACTTATGCGACAGAGACTAGCCACATGTCTGTTGCCAAGCAAACTCACTGGGAAAGATGACTTCAGGGAGCTTCTAATTTCATCATCACCAATCACTATGAATTCCGTCTTGTCGGGATTTAATTTAAGTTTATTATTTTCCATCCAAGGCTGGACCGCCTCAAGGCAATTTGTCAGTTCAGTGATACTAGAATTGAAGTTCCTAGAGTCAAGTTCCAAGTAAATTTGTGTGTCATCTGCATATAAGTGATGGGTCACGTTGAATTTAGATATGACTGAACTAAGTGGGGTTGTATATAGGGTAAAAAGGAGTGCCCCTAGGACTGATCCCTGGGGAACCCCATAAGGGAGTTGAAAAGCATCTGAAATATGTCCATCTATCTTGATCCCGCTGTTTCCTTGAATTGAGGTATGACTGAACCCACTTAAGTACTACCCCATCAATGCCATACCAGTGCTGAATGCAGTTGGATAGGATTAAGTGGTCTATTGTATTGACAAAGTTGGGGTTTTACGTCCCGTTCAACAGCCAGGGTCATATTGGGACAGGTCCTCAGAATTGCCACTTGTGGGACTCGAACCCACAGAGGTGACAGCCTATGATTAGATGCCAAACTTGCTAACCACTAGGCCACTGAGGACCTCGTCTATTGTATTGAAGGCTGCAGATAAGTCTAAAAGGACTAATCCAACAGCAGCACCCTTTTCCATAGAAGTGGCAATGTCATTTTGTATTTTTAACAATGCCGTTTCAGTTGAGTGAAAAACTCTATATGCCAACTGGTTTTCATTGGATATACCCTCGTGAGCAATGTGCTCATTTATCTGCCTAGCCACAGCTTTCTCTATGAGTTTTGAGATGTAGCTGAGGTTTGACACTGGTCGATAATTCTTGAGAATATTTTTGTCAAGACCAGCTTTTTTCAACAAGGGTGTAACATGTGCCGTCTTAAAACAGGATGGGAAACTGCCCTCCTGTAGGGAGTAGTTCACAATATTTGTAATAGGAGTCAAGAGCACACTGATACAATCAAGGACCAATGATGTTGGGATTGGATCCAACTCACATGATTTATTGGGTGTGGACTTAATGATTTTAAGGACTTCTTCTTCGGAGATGGTTCGGAAGGAAACAAACTTATTTTTGTAGGAACTTGTGACAGGGGGATCGACATCAGTAGACAATAATCCAGATCTTAGTTTAGCAATTTTGTCTGTGAAATACCTGCCAAAAGTGTTAATTAAACTGTTGATGGTAGTATGATCTGGAAGCACAATTTCTGGTGATCTATGAAGGACTTTCTTTATGGAATTCCACAAAGTCTTGGGATTGTCCTCATTTCCCCTAACCATATTGCTATAGTATTTGGTTTTGCACATTCCAGGAGGCGGTTGAAATGGTTCACTGCGGCTCTATACCTACTACAATTTATGGCAGAGTTGTCCCTTCGCCACTCCCTCTCGAGTTTGCGCTTGCATCTCTTTGCTGCCAAAATCTTGCTGTTTATGAACCCTTTGTTGGCATGTTGTGGAGTTTTGCGTTCATGTACAGGTACGTGCTTATCCAGTAAATTCCTGAGGGTATGAAAATACTGGTGTGATAGTAAGCTGGCTGTTTTGTAAGGAGCCTGGATAAGCTCAGAATTTGCAATATCAGCCATGAATTCAGTTTTGTTTATCTTGCTAAGTTTTCGGGTTTTTTAAGCGTTTTACTCTGCCGGAATTTTTGACCGGAAATGCTGTGGTGAAAAAGACAGCAGGTGGTCTGATATGCCGTCCTTTACATAATGGTGAACTGAGGAAAGGGACTTACTAGTGCAGAGTACATCAAGGATATGTCCTTGTATGTGCGTAGGCATTGACACATGTTGAATAAAATCAAAATCTGACAGAACTGTGTTAAAATTATCTGTCCAGCAGTTTTGACTGTATAGCTGGATGTTGACATCTCGCAGGATAATGTTTTCATGTGGTGACAAAGCAGCCGCTTCCATGAAACAGGTGAACTCCTCAATAAATTTGCTTTTGCTGGTGCTCGGAGGTCGGTAAATGACTTGTATCAAGAGATGGCTTGACTGTCGCTCGACAGTTTGACGGTAGTGTGTTCAAAAGTGTCCCGCTGATCAGTTTGGTAAAGGACACTATCGATGTCATTCCTGACAAAGACAGCCACTCCTCCTCCTTTCTTGTTCCTGCATGGAACATGGTGAAGATGGAAACCTACAGGGGTTATCTCATCTTTTAGGCCCTGTGTGTCCGATGGCCTTAGCCAGGTCTCAGTGACACCAACCATGTCAAGGTCATTTGATGAAACAAAATCGCTAAAGGCCGATGCTTTGTTACGCAATGACCGGGCGTTCAGCAGACAGGCTTTAAAATTTCTGACCGATGGACCTGGGTTCAAGCTAATGTCACCGGAAAGAATCAGGATGATGGACCACCAAGGGTTGACATTTCTGAAACAGTGCGTCACATGACGACAGTGGGCCTGCAGGGTGACAAAAGCAATGTTGCATGTGTCCAAAGAGGATAGTAAACTTGGGTGAATAATTTTTGGTGATGGCAATCTACTTTCGTTGGTGGGGACCTTTGACCGAGCAGTCAAAAGAATAGAAAAACAGAACCAAAAAGTGCAATGCATGACCAATGAAATCCAAATTTAAAATTTAAAAATAGGTGCACCTACCTTTCCTACGTACAAACCTTTCTAATTACAGCATCACAGTACCAAAATCAAAAGATACTAGGTTAGGAAGGAGTAGGTTGATGCATGTGTTTGATAGATGTATAGAATTAAAATTTAACAAACAGTGGACACGGAATTTGGAATTGGTAACCAATATTTTATGATATATTATCTATTTTACAAGTAATACACTTGGTGTGCTTTGTGTATGAAACATTGAAGTGTTACCGCGGGAATTATCGGGTGGGCGATAATACCCGTTCAATGACAAACAGTACTTTAAAATATTATCTGGGCATACTGACAGTCTTTAATCTGTTGGTTTGTGAATTTTTCATCCAATGCAATTACAGTACCAGTAAAATATATAAATACCGACCAGTTTCTTTTGCAAAATTAAAATTTTAATCGAGAATTAAAAAAGCACGTCTCCCTCGGCGAACGCTAAAACGCTTGAAGCACTCTATTAGATACAATTTGTGATATAACACAAACATTTCTTCAAAAAAAAGGAATTCTTGAAAGAGTTCAAATTTATTAATGATGCTCAACACTCTTCAGTATCCTGGCAACGTCCTAAACTGAGAGTGAAATTGATGACTCAGAGTGTTTTTCTTTTCATCAACATGATGCCAGTCATGATCCAGTTCACCTCTGCAGACATTCTTTGTGGTGTACAAATGATTAACTAGCTTGTCTAGTAATGTAATCTCCATGACCATGGGGAAGATGTAAACTTTCCACTCTGAAGAAGGTCAAAATTTTTACACTACCAGTGGACTGAATAAATGAAATACCTTCCACTCTGTCCAAATGAGGTGGCACATAATGTCTGCAAGAACCTCCACAACGCGTCCGATTTAATAAATATTAGTAATCATTGAAATGCCCACATTCACTGAAACTTCTGTAGTCTGATATGCACAATTTCTTCTGATTTTGAAAGTATTGTTTTATTCACACATCATTTGTTGGCAGTTTATCGATGACAGGGGAATAATGGACTAAGACTACCAAAGGCAAGCCCTGTGACACAATAGAGTGGTTGGTAACTACCTTTTATTGAAAATGTGGCACAAAAACGCAACATAAATTAAAACAAGATCCCAAAGGAGATCTGGCAAGGCTCTTTTTAACGTAAAATAAGCAATGATTTGGTACTCTGATATTGTGAAATGATGTTCAATACAGAAATCACTGACATGTAGCATAGTGAAAACAGATACAGGTTTCAAAAACATTGTTCGCAACCTTTCTAGTGAGTCATCCTCCATTTGGCAGGTCTACGTAAAAGTGTGAGAACTCAGTGATTTTACTAATTATTGTACAGTACTGTATCTGTATGTAAATGAACCATTTTTAAAAATCATTTGTGTCCCCTTTTAGCAATTTTAAGCAATTTGCTTGTACATCATCATCGTTAGTTTTGTACAGTTTCGTTTGCCTAAGATTTTAAATTATTTTGTACAATTTGCAATTATAAATTTAAATTGTTGATGTGATGATAAGTATTGGTTTTCTTGCAGGGGAAATCTACAATCACAATTCTTTGGCACCACTGTTCTACATATCTTGATATCTACAAATTGAACCTGGCGTTGACCATTAGAGTCCTGACTTGACAGAGATTTAGTGGTACAAAAGTAAATCTAATATAAAAATAAAGTCCAATAGAATCTGTGTGACTGCCTCATTGATTGCAGCAGAGTGTAAGTGTCGGTTTGTTAGGCGAGTTAGTAAAAGCTTGAAAGAATTGTAGAGCATGTCTAACTTTTCCTGACTCATAACTGTGTTGAAACTTGGTTGTCATTTTATGAGGCACTTAGCATTCCTGTAAACAATAAACCAACTGATGTTTGGCCGATCACCGGATATATCTGATCACCTCATCACTTGATTTGACTTGTCATGTGACGTGAATAGTCAATAGATAATTATCAAGATGTCTGCATTTTTATTTTATGAGTACACATATATCTGTGATATCAATGAAAAACACAATGAAAAAACAAACCTATTGGTACATGTTAGACCACTTAACAAGAAAACAGTGAAGACATTATCATGATAAGATATTGATAAAAATAAGCGAGATATTTGTTTGGATTTCTTGTGTCTACAGTCTTTCAACATCTGTCAGTGATATTTTATTTATGTTATTTAACTGAGCAATATTACACATATAAAACAAGCAAATTATATATATATATAACATTTTGCACAGCCCCAGCAGACATAATACAACGTTTTAAGAAGAATAGTTAATTTATTTGTTGTTTTACGTCGCGTTGAACAGCCAGGGTCATATTGTGACGGGTAGTTTACAGGTGGAGCAAACCAGTACATACTGCACTGTAAACCACCAGGCATTGGCCAGTAACTACCAACTTTCCAACATGAAGCACACTGCCTGAGATTCGAACCGGCGGCCTCAGAGGTTGGAGCAAAGAACTCAAGAAGAATAGTTAAATAACAGTATCTACAAAATAGTAATAGAAACCGTTTGAGAATCATTGTCTAACTAAGAAGACCCCCAAAATGTAAATAATAACAGATGGTTAAACAAACACAAATCATGAGAAAAACATTCAAATTTATTTTAAGTTTATGTGAATTAATGTTACATGTTTGATATTTCTTAGATCCTGTAAAGACAATGCCGATTTACCATATAACCCCACATCTTACGGCTATAAATAAAGTGGTTAACACCTGTACACAGGAATTAAAAGCAAATGTATTTAAAAAGATAGCACTTATTATTTACTGATGATTAAGCATATAAAGAAAATAAAACTTAGTCTTCCAATAATAAGTAGGTGTTTCAATAAAAACCTGAGGTATTTCAATGCAGGACCTGAGTAGTAGCTCACAAACTACTTTTAAATTAAATAAAATTTTCAGTAGGAATATTCAGGTACTCCAAATGTCATTGCTGACCCAAATTGAGGGCACAGCTTAGGAGATCAGACTAAGTGTAAACTATAAATGGCTAACAATGTCTGTCTGTGGTCATCTCCCTAGAGATGCTAAAACAATTTCTGTAATGCCTGAACTCTATTTGTCAACACGCAGATCAGAGGCCATAACCCCTGTTTTTCTTCCTTGCTGAGATGTTTTAGACCCCTATTTGTTGTTTTGTTTCCAGAAATAAAACAAAACATGTCATAGTTTTGAATCCGTTTGATTTTGGAATGTAACGGAACACATGTTAAAAACTGAAATGCTTTCCCAGCCTCCCCCTAACTTAAGTTTACGACTGTGGTGGGCCGATTCCTGGTGAGGGTCTCTGTTATATTGCTTAGTTGTAACCTTAGTTGTAAACTTCAAGTGACCTTGAACTGGTCTGGAGTCCTTAAATCTTTTAGGTGCTTCTGGTTCGTTTATATCTTTCACAACTTTGGCTTTACTGCCGTAGTTTAAGATCACCTTAAGGTTCTCATTCAATTGTAACTGTAATTTATTACTTTGCTGGGAAATCCATGGATATAAATTTTATAATAGTAAGATTAAGTATATTTAATATCTATGATAATTACTGTGTACTCTAACTTGATGAATGCAATTATGTAAAAATGGACTCACACCTGTACTTTGCTATAAATATTTTAGTACTTTTGTTATTATCATTATTTATATATACATATTTTACACCATGTTAGATGTATTAATAAAAGAGTGCTCGTATGGTGCCTTTTATCTTGTTGGGTGGGGACTGTAAGCTGACGGTTGCGTAAAGAATATATTTGATTAATTTATCCTGATTATTTACATATGAAAGGAGTAATTGCATCTTCAAAAATTATCTATTGAAACCCTGTATCTAGTTGATCAAAAAATTAAAATGATTTAGACCCTGAATTATTTTACATTATCATAAACTTCTAAGAGTGTCAAAATTAAGATCCATAAAAACTTGGGAGTTGAGTTTTGTATGAGACCAATTATATATCACACGAGGAACCATATTATAGTCATACTATTACACGAATGCCTCTAAAGGAATTTTGAAAATTCGTAAATACAGTTACTATTTTAATGACTTCACTCAGGAGGTTATGTTTTTGGTGTGTGTTTGTGTGTCTGGCTCTTTGTTTGTTCACAAAATGACTTGGAAAGTTATAGACATATTTTGATGCAATTGCCAGGAAATGTCGACTATGGCCCAAGGAACAGATAGTTCTGTGTTGGTGGTGATGTGGGTTACTATCTGAATCCGAGAATTTTTAATAAGATTTTGAGACACTTATAAGCAATATGAAAAGTGTTGGGCCTTGGCATAGAAATGCGTTTATCCGAGTGCTCTTGTTGAGAATGTTATTTAATCAAACAAATTTTGTCCTAAATTTTGTTTCAAGTTTACATGTTTTTCTGCACTTCTGTGTTTGATATCAGTTTGCTTTCTTACAAAAAGCTTAGTCAGTTATTTATTGGTGCTTGACTTACTTTTTTACATTCTCAAGGATTTATATTACCTTTAAAGGGCAGACAAACAGTTATTAAGTACGATGGCAAGCTTAGAAACGAAAGGAAGATGTTATTTGAATGTTGTTACTTCTAATAGTTGAACCTTTTTACAGCTATTGTTCTTAGATATACTGTAAAAGCAGAAACTTTACCTACAAGAAAAAAATCAATAGTTCAAAAGTTTAAGATATTCACCAGAATTAAATATCACCAATTGTTAGTTTGCACTTAAAGGAGTAATACAGATTTAACATTTCACTTGAAATTAATTTTTACTGTGTAAATTCAATAGCTAAAACAAAATAAAAAAAATAACTTTTAATGTGTATTCACTGTATTCCACATTATTTTCATGATTTTCAAAAGTCAAAAGACAAAATATTTTAGATTATGATATATACTTTTACTCCCATTTATACACCATTGTTGATAAGTCAAATTTTCAAAATTAAATTTTATCATAAGTTCTTAATTTTAGATCATTTTATTATTGAACATAGAATAAAAACATATAACAAGTAGAGAGTGCCAGGTTGACTTCCTCACATCCCTTAAAAATTTAAAGATTCAACTTCCCATTTATGACACATGATTAATATATGCACTGATAGGCGGTTTTTGGTAGAAACTCATTAGCTAACTGGCATCTTTGCTAACTAAGATCTACAAAAACTCTTTTTGTTAGAATTGGGCTTGTTCTTTCACACAATGGAATATAAGTTAGGTGGAAAAGTTGGAATTCTAAATAAGCCATAGTGTCTAATCTGAAAGCAGGTCTTGTTCCAAAATATTAACACCAGTCATTTGGGTAAAACCTGACATGAGAGGAAAGGATCCTGCCATTTTATTATCTGTCATATTTTCCAGATACCCAAAAACATAATTTGAACAGGGTGAATGGGTTAAAGCTAAATTAGTATTTTGTTGTACACAAACATGAATACTGGCAACTACATATATACCATCAATAAAAGGTTGAGGAACAACCAAATATTCTTTTAAGATGCCCACAGAGTCTTGCATATGTTGACAGTGGTATTCATGTTTACATATCCAAAGAGTTGTTTTACCGAATGATTTGCATGATTTTTAATGACAGGCAGAATATTCACCATCCCTACAATTGAGGCTTGGGAGACAAAAAAAAACAATGTTTGGTACCAGTTTTCATTCTCCTCATTTAATTTTTTTAAATTGTAGGTCAGAACGTAGATATTAATATTTAAGGCTAATTTATATTTTGAGATATATTTTCACTTGCTTTTGCAGTGTGTTTGGAGTGAAATGGCACAATGTCATGGGTTCAAGCCCAGGGTTACTGTAAAAGATCAAAGGTCATGTGAAGGTGAAATTATAGATGCTGGTTAGGAAAATATTTTATTTACACGTTAGTAAAGTGAAGTAAAGCTTTAAAATGTAACTCACGAAGATTTTAAAAAGCCCCAAGCCCAGCTAGAAAGAGGTAGGAATTATGCGAGCAAATGTGGAAGGGACAATGAAGGGGGCCTGTGAGGCATTTTCCAAGTATGTCCACACGGAGGAACTTTTCCAGAAACCATGGGCCATTATGTCCTGGAGTTGAACATTGTTGTCGAAGGCCAAAGTGGTCCCAGATTGCCTAAATGTGTGAAAGCCATGACCCTTCAGTGGAATGTTATTGTGGACTAGAATCTTTTTCAAAGCCTCTCGCACATGAGTGTCAATGACCTGTGAGTGATAGTTCTTGCGTAAATACACATAATAAGTGTCAGAGTTGTCTGAACAATTGTGGTAATAAATGTTTGCGATGTCACAGGTACACAGAATTACATTATATGGTTCAGTGGGGTGGGGGTTAGTTTCCCCACATGCGACTACTGATGCTTGAGTATGAATTCGAGAGTTAATATGCTGGCACCGTTTGGGTTCAATCTCTGGATCATTATGATCCTGTTGACAAGGTATACAGTTGTCAATATAAGGATCATTCAAATTGTTATTACATGTGTTACAAAGATTGATAATATAATTCTGAACTATGTACATTATTGTCTATTACTGACTTATTCACAGTTAAAGCAACACTGTCGCCCTCAGGCAACACTTTGCTATTGCAGGAATTAATTTTAATGCTATTTCCATTTAGCACAAAATTCTGAAATTTTTCAAACATTTTACTATTGTGTCCTTTGGTACTCCTTTCTGACTTAAGTCCAAGTGGCCTGGCATTACACTAGATGCTGCTTTGCTGTGCCCTAAAGTTTGACTTGTGCTTGTTGTTACACTTGCTTTCTGGATGTTTGAATTGCTTTTCACCCTGTGGCAGTATGAACAAACATGGGAATACGCCCCATGGTGGCTCTCGTGTGAGCAAGTTGATTCATTATAGTATCTGCATGGTCTTTTAGCTACTGAGGTTGAAATTTGGGTTTGCGAATGGGCCATTGCTATCTGGGAGGCACTTAAACGATTAATGGCCCATTGAGTCGATTCAGCCCAAGAGGGGTTACCCTCCTCTACAAGGTGCATTGACGAGGCCCAGGCAGTCCTGACTGCTGGCCAGGGCAGTGACACTGTGTCCCTCATAGCAAAAGTCATTTGTAGTATTGCCTGCTTTACCTGAATCGGATCCGACATAGCATGGATGTTGGTGAGCTGGCCAGCAACCCACTGTGGAAGGGACAACTCCTTGTATGTGAGGCGTTTCTTTCCATCGAAGTCATGGAACCCCTCATTTGGCCACCTAAGGTGAGGTTGTACTGCTATCATATCACTAGTGTTATAGCGACCAGATCTTTTCTGCTTACCTTGTGTAATGTCTGAGTGATTCCGGGCTTCATATGACGCCAATAAGTTGGTCACAACGTCAGATACAGCTCGATTAGTCCTGTGGGCCTGTAGACTCGGGATAGTGGCGGCATCACGACGATCCTGATGTAAGTGTGAATTAGTATGGGCTTTCATGTGAACTGGCTGTGGCCCATGAAGGCTGCTCGGCCTTACTTACTGGTGATGCATGTGGCTATGAGAAGCCAGCGTGGGCTTGACCCCTTTCCTGACTGGGTCCTGGGATATCATACCCATGGTTCGGGGTCCGTCCCCACATCCATACCATCCATCTGATTCTAATATGGCATTGGGGACGCGAGGTGTAAAGAGTGTGATAGTGGGCTGGGAATGTGTGACCTAGGGTTTAAGTGTGTTGCATCCCTCGTGACTGACTGTTCTAACCTATCCATACATCAGGCTAGGGCAGCATTTGAATCTTTAATCTCTTGGAGCATTAACATGACAGCATCATTGTTTGACGGTGCTGAAGTAACAGGCTGTTGCAAAGTGTTTACAGTACTTACAGTGTTCCTTTCATTAGCCTTTTCTAGGTAGGATCCGTCAAGATTCGACTGTTTTCCTTTCTTTGTCTTTCTAACCGAAATTCTAGCTCTGGCTGATGCCGTCACTCTTTTCTTTTTGCTAGGTAACGTCTTCTTAGTAGAAGGCATTCTATGTATATAACTAAAATCAACTAAAATAACATAAATTTTCCTTTGAAAATTTCCATGTAATCACAATGGCTTCCAGTTTGAATGTTTGTTTATTTGGGGTTTTACGTCGCTTTCAACACTGTACAGGTCATATCACGACGGGTAGTTGGAAGGGCAGAGGAAACCAGTACATATAGTTCGCTAGGGTTGTGTACTGTAAACTGCCGACCAACGGCAAGCAACTACCAGCTTTCCCACTTACGGCCATGACGGGGATCGAACCCCGGCCGCAGAGGTGGGAGGCGAGAGTGTTACCACTCTGCCACCGTGGCCCCTCCAGTTTGAATGTGACCCCTATGCTATGTTACTGGGGATATAAGGCATCCTTACTTCTGATTGGTGGGTCAAAGGTCAGGATTTAAGATCGAGGCTATAAAGTTAGTTATAAACAGTTTAAGGTCGCAAACAACTGATAAGGCAGGCCCCTCACTGGGCCATGCCTCGCACTGTTATATATGTACATGAAGAGACAGTATGTGTTTAACTTTAACATTTTTCAAATAGATACCAAATTGTGTATAGTATATAGAGACATGATAAATCTGTTCAGTCTCGGGCTGTTGACATGTATCCTATGACAACTGAAAGAAAAATGAATCATTAAAAAGGAAGTTTTGTTTTTGTATTAAATAATAGCTTTATAAATATTCTGTTTCCTTCTGTAATTCAGATATTATGCTGTAATTACACAAATAAGATGTAAATGATTAATCTAATTTCTAACCCACCAGTCCCAGCGATACAAAAACAAACCACTATAAGGTTTGTGATATTCACTTGACCATGTGGTAATTTATTACTCAGGAGAATGTACATTTCTCCCATTAAAATACCCAAGGGTGTTTACGGGTAGATTTCTGTGTTAAGGACACATTCTGACTGGTGCTTGTATCAATGTATTTGTATCCTACTAAATTAACCCTACACTAAATATAGCCGAGGCAAATAAGGACTTTGCTCTCATGGTTTATTTTGAATCGAACATGAAACAAATAGCAAGCTGTTTTTTCTCTCTCTTCAGCTTAACCTCAGGAACTAAAACTGAACAAAAACATACACCTTATCTCGTAGTGGAAAAAACTGAAACAAAATGGTACTAAAACTATTTAAACTCTAACGTCATCAAGGCATTATCTGTGTCAAAATGTTGTGGCTTTCATTTTTATAAGCGCAGCCACTAAGATAATAATTATGATAATATATTGAGCTTTGCATGTAGGTCTAAATGTCTTATTATATCACGAATCATTAATCAACCACCAGTGCCTCATTTGCCATAAAATAATACGTAATTTATTTAACAAAGTTCATGAATTTCAGATAGAACTACAAAAGAACCCAAATACTTTAGCACTATGAAAGAAATCTTTCGACATGTCAGTAATGGTGATTAACATACAAAGTAATCATATGGTATAACATTCATATAATGCTTGATGGAGTATTATAGATGGCATTAAAATATAAACATCTTAAAGTATATATTATATTACTGTTGCTAAAAATGAACAATTACAAACTTTGTATCAGTTGGTTTGTGGGTCAATTTGGGCTCAAAAAAGAAAGGCGTATCTTCACTAAATAACCCATGTTTATCAGTTGGCTGTTGTCCAGATTAAACAAAGCATATTGTATAACTTGTACTTGTGTCAATGTGTTTTTATCATTGCAGGTACTTAAGGCAAGCTAATTTCATTTTCTCTAATATCTATTGAATTTTTTATATGGGTCAAGACATTATACCTTATCATAAATCATTAGTCAAATACTAGTGTTCTCATTTAGCACAAATAGTATATCATACATCAAAGATCATCAATTTGCTTCCTAATTGCTATTGCATAAAATTTCAGTTTTACTGAAATAAAATTGTAAAAGTTGCAAAAAAATATTTATTAATTTGCAAGAAAAAATACCAATCGCTTTTCTAAGACTGAAATTTCTGCAAAACAATATGAAAGGCTGTACATATGCTTTTTATCTAATTTTTGTGTATTTTGTGTATTCAATCGTAAAATGTGTTCCTGTTACACTAGCTCAACAAAAAGATACAATTTCACTAATAAAGGATCCACTTAGGGTTACATTCTACTTAAACTTGCTCTACTTACATAAAATGTATTATAAAATTAAATAATACTAAAAAGGTATGATTCATTCCTTCAATAATTAGTCTCAATTTAAAGAGGTTTTCTAGTATGTCTTCTTATCAGTATTTTAGATATATAAATATAATCTTATGACATAACGGGTTTTAGAATAATGCTTATCAGTTTAGTGTAATATTTCAAGAAATCTATTGTTGATCTTTGAGTTTGGGCGTTGTAACACAGAGATAAGAAAAGTGCCGATGGATTATCATGTTATAAAACTTTAACTGAAGGATACGAATGTATAATAGACTGAATAATGTAGCATATCTGTAGAATGTTATTTAAAAACTGGATATCTGGTACAATTTTTGAAGAAGTGTTTAAATGTGACCTGAAGACAACATAGAGTCGTAATAATATTTTTTCAAACAGTGTACCGAATCAGAAAATGGTAAGTGTTAAGATAGATAATGTTTATTGTTGTAGATATGTGTGATATGTAAACAATATGTATATAATTGACATATTTATTCCTGAGTCAGTTTAATATTATGCAATTTTTGGGAAGTAACCTTAATGAAATACCGAGACCTCTGGTTTCTAATGAATGATATCAACGAAACGAGCAGTGATCATTTGCAAATATTTCAAAAATATAAAAAAAAATTCTTGAATCACATTCAAGAAAAATATTTTTTCACAAATAAAGATGACAATATTATAATAGTGCAAAGGCAGGAATATTGCCCTTTTATTATCCACATTATGAAAACTAACCATATAAAATCACTTTTGCCGTTCTAGAAACGGTTGACCCCTGTTGCCACTTTATCATAAACCCTGATACCTCCATTATAATTTCCTGTAGATATTTTTTGGAATGTGCAATCATTTGTTATAATTATTCCTAGTGAAAAAAGGTTTTTAGACTCCAAACAGGTTGTATAGACATGTTCTTCCAGTCATTGTTTTATGCAAGTCTGGTTGTAAAAGTTTACTAAGTTTTGCCCTAAAGTTTTTAATGGGGAAGTCCTCAGTTGTGAAAATGTTTTGTAGAGTCTTTCTAACTTGTTTTAAAATATGGTATGAATTTCAGTGTCTGTATATAAAATGTGAGTTATTTTATATATTAATATTATATATATATATTGATTAATTGACTTGCTGTGTCCATAAATTAGAATAATTATCTTTATAAAATTGCTACCTTAATAAATCAAGATAATCAGTCAACAATTACAAAATTTAACCTTGACCTTTCCCTTCTTCTGTAATTGGGAGTTTTCATTAGATATCTATGAATGGGCTTAAATCTAAAGTGACCAGACTGGTATAAACTGTCATGGAGTTGTGGGAAAAGCCAAAAGTAAGTGAAGTAGCAGCATATGTGTTTTAGCTTTTAATTATTTCATTCTGTGGATTTCATATATGTTGGATATTTGAAAATCTTAAAGTCCACATGACTTCCACTGGCCAAAAGGGATTTGTTGGTATGAATCATAGACAAATTGGCCCTTTAGCAAATCGGCTCCAAAAATTAAGTACTGTTGTCAAATCAGCGCTGGCCCCTAGGAAAAAAAATACCAAATTCGGTGAAATCGGCCGTAGAAAAGTAATGTACTCTGAACAGATAAAATTCATAAATTATGCTAGTGAACAGAAATCATAGGTAGCATAAATCTTTGGCAGTCCAGTTTTGCAGTGGGGAAACGAGATGGTTTTTCATTCTGTTCATAAGCAATGGTCAAGTGGAAACAGGCCTTTAGCATTGTCACTTGTGGAAGTTAAATATCAAATCTGTTTACCTGCTAGGCCATTGAGGACCCTTTTAATTATTTTGCAAGTTTTACTTAGTCCGCCTTCAGACCCACCACTGCTGAGAGCACTTTTATAAATGTTCAGCCTTCCTTCTACAGACGAATGAAAGAACTGTTGTCCACTCACCCATCCCCAAGAATTTGTGCAGTGTTCCCATTTGCAGGAAACTGTTAGTCACTCAAAATGTGATAAAATAAAAGTTGCATACTTATAACCAGCCTGACAACATTACGTTTTGAACGACGTTAGCTCCTCCATTACGAAGTAGCCACAAAGGGATCACCTATGGGAACCATGAAAACTTGGATGAAATCACTTAATGACTTTCAATCAAACAATATCATACAGTGGTAGAAAATCTATGCCACACCTTGTGAATGTGACTTTTATACACATGTAGATTATTTGTTTGAGCCACATTGGGGGATACATCTATTTGTTATTTGCTTTGTACAATTATTTATCCTTTAAATTTTGTGTACACAAATGTAAATTCACTTAGAAATGAAAGATAATTCTAAAATTGTGAAAATAAGAGTCATTTTCTTTGGATCACAGATCATTGTCTTATTGACCATTGTTTTATCTCGCTACTAATTTACAAAATGCATAAATATATTTAGAGAGGGCTTTTGGAATCCAAATTCAATCATTTAAAATATATTGGCGTAGCATCAAAACTATTATTGTAATTAGATTGAAGATGACATAATGCAATTTATTTTATCTAAGCATCCCTGAAAGGGCCCTTTTTACTTTGGGTAGTGTACCATCACCGCCACCAGCTTGCCTGCTTATAAGAATAGTAGTACTCGCATTGGTTACTCTGTTTTCAACATGTAAAAATAAGCCTGAATAAATCCTATCCAATTTTCCTAAAGCATTGAGCTTGGTGGTAGTTGTCTCTAGACTGAAGAACTGTATTTTTTTTGTAAACAGTACCTTATAAGTCAATCATAATAACTGAGTTTGTAGATTCAACAATAGATCTTTATTTGATTATATTATACACTAATAATTAATCTACTTCTTTATCACTATGTCAGCAGGTGCCACGGTGGTAGAGTTGTTGGTCGGCAGTTTATAGTACAGAACCTTGACCAACTGTAGGTACTGGTTTCCTCTGCCCTTCCAACTATCTATCGTGATATGACCTGTACAGTGTTGAAAGCGACACAAAACCAAAAATAAATAAAAATCACTGTCTTCATTGGCTCTGTAAAGTATACAAAATCATAACTTTTGTCTTTTCTGCTTCCACAATGACATTTACGCTTTTAGGAACACATCATTTTTGTGCCACAAAAGTGAGTTGTGACAAAGACTTCTATGCTAAATTTCAAAATAATGTTTATTCACATACTAGTAACAAAGGTGGAATAATAAATAATTTGTAAAGAATTATTGTCCATGAATAAAGCCCTTTGATTAGAAAGGGATAAAGTCACATCAAAATTTTTTCTCAAGACAAATGGGGTAGCTATGCACATTTCTGCAGCTTGGGAGGTGGAAGAGTCTATATAGGTTTGGATAGTTGACATAAGTATAAATATAATAGTTAAGGTGTTAATCTGTTTAAAAGATTACCAGTAATAATTAAGATCTGTATTAATAGCAGATGTTAAAAGTATAGATAATTTATAGAACTTGCAAAAATCAGTCAAAAATAAAATAAAATAAGCAACTTTATTCGATAAGATCAACATATGTGAAAGAGGCGAGTTTAATAGTGATTAAGAGTCAAACATTGGTAAAGTAGCTGACCATGCATTAGCAGCTGTGTTGAAATAATGACTGCAATAATTGTGTTGCATTCCAAAGAAGATGATTGATCCAGAGGTTTTAGTGGCCATCTAATGCCCCTGTTCTACCAAAGGATTAAGCCCCAATTCGTCCTGGGAACCTTAATTCTTGAGAGTCAGTGAATAATGTGCGGGGAAATGAAATCCTGATCCAGGTCAAGGATTAGGAACAGATAGTCCCCAGGAAAGCTCAGATGTCTTCAGACAAGTCACAATTATTTACGTCTATGAGGCGATTAAGCCACATTTGTGACATGTTTTAACCCCGATCCTGTCAAGGATATACCCACTGGGCCTCAGCATATCTGAGGTTTCCTCAGGCCTCCTTGGGCTATTAACAGATTTCCTAAGACAGCAGCTGGTTTTATTGAGGCCTGGGACTAAGTCTAAGAGACTTAAAAGTCACAGGTTGCCTCAGACAACACCGGATTGTGTACATTTGGGTCTGAGGAGGCTTCAGGAATCCTAAGACTGGAGAAGTTTTGGGTAGGGGCCAAACTGGATCAGTTACAGTCGTCAGAATATCAAACATGTTTGATTTTTATACAGACCACAATGAATCCAAACAGACTCAGACTGTCCAGGACTCTGAATCTGATCCGTAAAGACACTTAATCATGAGCCTTAGTCCTGTGGTGGAACAGGGGCATTGTATATACGTGCTTTTGGTGTACTGATTACACACCATTCTTACAATTCCTTGTTCTGGGGTAGTATGTCCACCAATAGCCACAATATGCTACTGTAGTATTTGGTATTAAAACATTTTACAATTTTGTTTACATTTTTAGGCCAAGGGAGAGAAGCACAAGTATAAATATTTTGGTGATGCAAATAAGGCAGAGAGCTGCATGCGGAAAATTGAACCCATCAAAGGAAAATATGAAGACTCGCCTCAGGTGACTGTGGATAAGGCTTGCATTTTTGATTAAAATTATTTTTTATTGTATAACTAAAAGTAAGGTGTAATAATAAAACACTACAAAATATTGCTGCAAAAGACAATGTCTAAACCATAGGTTTTGTGAATTTTGTATGTAGTTTCTGTGGGATCATCTTGTTAAAGCAGAAACTGTTGCGTAACATTTAAAAATTTAAAAATGTGTTTACTTAAATATACTTTGATTTGAAAATATATATAAAAGTAAAATAATTACAGCAATTTTTAAATGAAAATTTAATGTATTTTAATATTTCAATTTGAATTCTTTGATGACAAAAACGGGACAAATTGTCCTATGTCTTTATGAAAGAACCTGCGAAGTGCAACAACCTGCTAAAAGCAACCACGTTTGGCAAGCACAACTGTTTATGTAGCTGGAGCCTCATAAATATATTTTCATACCAAAAGAGTATCACTGGCTAATTTATACTGGATTTCAGTGACCCAGTGATTTCAGTGGCAATATCTTTTAATTCCTACAAAAAGCGATATTTCAAATGGTTTTCTCATTGCAAAAATGAATGAATTTCCTTAATCACGGTTTTAATTGATTGTTCAATAGGGCGTGAATCGTGACACTCCTAATGAAAAACTGAACACTATGGATAAGATAACGGCTGTGGCAGATAAAAGAAATTGTACTGATGACGTAAGCCAGCAGTTTGCATCTCCACAGCAGTTTACTCAGACAAAAACGCAAATCCTGGGTTCTGCTGATGAACTGCAGTAAGTCGTTAAATGGTAATTTTTGTATTGCATTTACACTACGCAAGTACCCATTAATAGGGAGTTTAAGATACACGTTTTGGAAATTACGTGTACTGCAAAATCTACAAGTACACATACACGTAAACCCTCACATTTTGTCCTTACTTGTATAGAACTGTTTTTTTTTCACGTTGTAAACTTGTACCTTGACGTACCGAGTTTGGAAAAATGTCTAAGATGACGTCATCCATTCGATTTGCAGTACGCGCCACGACGTGTACTTGTATCTTAAACTCTCTATTATGTATGTGTGCATGTGATAAAACACAGGCCATAAGTATATCCAGCTAAGTGTTACCCACTAGGCCACAATAACAGATAATATACACATGTATAGGTTACGTACCATTTCAATAATTTCATTTCCTAAACAAATGAAAGAAATAACATTACCTGGTGAAAGATGTTAAATGTGTCACAATAACAAATCAAATAGACCAATACCAAATTCAAAGTTTTTTTTCCTGTTCTAGAGTCATACTGCAGTATCTCTGAATTGCTACTTGCGAATCAAACTCACACATAAGTGACGATCTGTTATTAACTCCTGAAAAAGGAGAGATACATAGGAGATATGAAACTGTTTAATAATAAATAAATTAACATTAGGACATCATTAGATTATGACCATTCTGACAATTTGAATCATTTAACCTAATGCAGTTTTCTTTCAATTTTTAAAACCTCCTTTCTTAGCCTGATAGAGACAAGACCAAATATTTATAAAAATATTTTGTTTTTGTAGAAATAATGATGAAATAAAAAGTTGATTTAAAATATTTCTCTGAAAAATTCTGATGAAACCAAGTAAAGTTATTTGACAATGCCAACTGACTGATAACAGTATTTCTAAACAAATTTTAAAGATATACCTTTCTTGCAGAGTAGCACACATCACAAAATAAATGATTGTGGGGAATATTTAAAATATTAATATTTTTTCTTGCAGAAAAGCTTATGAGATCGAGGAATGGATTGCGGTGATTCACAGAATTCTCAATATCATTGGAATTGAACAAAAGTCATTGAGTCTGCCCAAAGTCCAGAAACTGCACAGGGAACACAAGAGACTGGAGACGAATCTGGTTACACTCAAGTTGTGTAGTGTCCTCAAGTTAACATATCCCTACCTTTTATTCACCTTCCTTGACCTTGATCCCTACCCTTTGTCCCGGGGGTAGGGAGTTCTGCACTGGGATTGATGTGGGTCTTGGAGTTTCAGCGATACGCTGGCCCAGGCTGAGATTTTACCAAAAGAATTTTGACTATTGACCAACTATGACTAAGTGCCACACTGAGTAACTTACAGTATATAATATGGTAGCATATGTATTATTATGGTGTAAATTATTTTATGTATGTAGTTGTCTTATTGTAAACCTTTTTGTCTGCCTTTTGACTGGAGCTTTAGTGGATGGTTGCTTTGAAATTTCCTCCATTTATTCTGAAAATGTTAAATGTTTTACTAATATGTAATAAAAAACCTCAAAATTACCTTTATTTGTCTTCTGTGTGTATGTTCTAGCTCCTGGCTCAATTATCACATTGTGTAGACTTAACCCTACTTTGGGGTTTAACCTATTACCTTCACCAGTTAGAACTGTTATAGTGCCAATCTCACTTTGAGCTTACAATTGACCTTTCGACCTTTCATCCTGGAGACAGAAAACTGGCAGTATTTCCTTAGTGGAAGCCAACATATGATCTCATGGAAACATGTCTCCATTATCATCTGACAAACTGGTCAAGAATGTGTCAGCAGCTGTAGCATTGAGTAGAAAGACTGAAATACATCAGGTAATGAAGACTAATGACTTATCTTACCAGACATTCAAATTTCAGTAGCGAAAGCTCTCTCAGAATCTGTTTTTCTATCTATACTGCTTGGTGCCGCATTATTCCACACAACTTTGCACAAACAGGAAGTTGAGATATTTATTAACTTTTGGTTGTCATCAGTAAAACTCGTTGACTTTTGCATGCCAAATTTGGAAATTGTAATGACGATAGAAATATATTATATATCCTTGGAGATTTATGTATGCAAATTGTCCAAATTTCCGGAATTGATTTTTAGTAGAAAATCTATAAACCATTCTAAATTGTTTATTATTTTGATTTTATGTCAGTAAAATATATTCATAACATGCGCTTGTGTCAATACATAGTCTAATTCAAATAAGACCACAATTAAAGCAAGGAAAAGGGTATTTCTCTCCCATTTGTACAAAAGTTACGGCTGTTAAGCAGGAATAGTTCTAAAGTGTATTTGATAGCAGCTGCAAGTCTAGCAATGGAAGCAATAGAAGATGTTTAATTTACAATCCTGCCGCTCAGTTATTATTGTCGATCTATGTTGCCCTGTATGTTTTTATGTGTGTATTGTATTGTTTTTACCCTGTGGTAAAATTTATTAAGTTGTGACAGACACTGAACTTTTGTAAATCTTAAACTAGGTGATATTATAGCTGGGGTGAATGATAAATTTTGCTTTCAAGATTTTTCATTCTCTCTAGTAAGTGATAATACTTGATTTAGTGGCTTCTTTCCACCAACTGACACAGTTCACTAAAATCAATTTTAAAGTACCCCTAAATTTTTATTACCTTGAAGAAAAATATGACGATGACGATATTACTTATAATTTAATAGCAATAATAGTTATAAGGAGTATTTGTAAATCATCCAACTTGACATATGCATCCCTAAGGCACTGAGTTACACGAGGAAATAGTCCAATTGCCAGAAAGAGTCTGTGTCCATGTTGGCATCCCATGGCTGAACATTGTATACAAGAAAAATAGAACATGACTGCTCAGCCTCCAAATGGTTTGACACAAGGCATTCTGAACTCTCTGGAGTCTGCTGATGATCATCTTTGTTATCTTATACAGTAATAAATTAAAGTAGTCTAGGCTACTGCTGTTCATAGCATTACAGATCACTGCACTTTCTCTAGTGTAAGATACCTACCAATTCTCTGTAGTTGTTTGAAATGGTAGTAGCACACATAAAACATTACACAACCATTTTGGCCTAAGTAAATATTGATAGAATTAACAGGAGAACTTTGAGGGGAGAGCCCAGTGAAGACTTTGCAAAAGTTTTGTGCCCCGCATTAAATGAATGATTGCATTGCCTTCTATAGTAACATAACTAAAAAAAATGAAACAGAATCAAGGATATTGATCTGTTTATGTTATTCCTTGCAATAGTCCTGATGCTACCTGAAAATTTCATAATGATCCGTGCAGTAGTTTTGAGTTATGTTATAATCAAATAAACAAACTTACAAACAAGCAAACAGAACAAATAATATATTTTGCTTAAATTTTCTAAGTAATAAGGACTATGTAAAATTTGTGTCTGGTATTTGTTTGGTATGTTTGGAATAATATCAATATTTATATATATGAACATTATTTTACTATACAAAGACTTTTTTAGCACATAAATATTCAATGTAAGATGTGTGGATATTTTTAAAGTTACAGAAAAAGGTTCACTTTAGGTCAAGTTTACAAGTATATTGTTCTAAATACTGATATCAAACAAGAAAAGTGTACTCTCTTTCTGATTATATTTTCACAGTTAGTTTACTACTGTATCATTCAATTCAACACTTAAGGTACCAAGGTTGATTTAATGGAATGCTTCCGATTCAGGATGGCCCACAAAATAATTATCCAAATTCATCATTTTATGCAGAAAGACTAATATTTTTAATATGTTATATGCGCAATCTGAGACCTATTTTTGCATATGTTGCATACTCTTATTATCGAGAATTGTCTTTTTTCTATGGACTATATTTCATGTTTTAGGAGGCATTGGAGGACTTCGGTCAACTGCTATTGAAACGTATTCACTGTGCAAGTGACAAGGTCAGCAGCAATTTGAAACTTGAAGTTGTAGATAAATGGGAGGCATTCAAACAGTGAGTACTGTAATACCACCATTCATATACAAAAGCAGCAATGCCCAAATCAAACTACTGGTGATTTTTTACAGTGGCTAGTTTTGCCAGGAAAAATAGCTACAATCCGAGCCACATTACCTACTAAAGAGAAGTAGAAATAAGCAAATAGGGCTCTGCCATGGTTGAAGAGAGTAAAGGTACCAAAAGATTCTGTGTAAATACATGACGGTAACTGCAAAATATCTGTCCACTCAATACACCAAAATAGACAGAATAATACAGAATTTGAAGATGAGATTACTGTACAACCTTTAGCTACATGAATCAACATGATACAAATGGTGTAGGCTCATATTTTGAACAGTTCAAAACTTCCGCATGTGAACATGTGGCCCAAAAAGAAGAAATGTAAAAATTTACAAATGGGACAATTATGTGGTACTGCATCATGGAATGTGAAGTTATATAAAATGACTATACACAGAATATATAGCCAGTAGTGTAACTGGGGAATAAGGTAGCATAAGGTTTTATCCATGTTTGTTTTCAGTAGTTTCCACTGGGAAACAATAGCCCTAACAAATAGCAGTTGTTGAGCATATGCACAGACTCCATCATTAAATCGACGTAAAGAGAGAAAACACCCGTTATTTTTAATTTCCACTATCACAGCACAAAGCAGTTTAGGTCAGGTAAGCAAGACCTAAAAATAGCATGCAAATTATGCCAAGATATTTTCACTTAGACATAACACACTAACATGTCACCTTAAACACACTAGCATACTGCAAATGAAATTTTCGAATGAATCTCACGTTGTCTTTTTCTTTCAAAATAATAGTTTCAACATATGAACATAATATATTTGTACCAATTGTTTAAGTGACAACCATTGGTGTCTCACTTGATACACAAACTCCTGACTGTTTATTAAGCTGCATGGACATAACTCTCACAGTCACTATAATCTAAAATATTTTGGAACCTTTCCAAACTGAATATAATATAAATCTCAGATTTATCTTCGCCCCTTGGAAAACTTAACCTAAAACAATTGAAAATATAAAACAAAAGTATGTAATTAAAAATTAACAAATACAAATACCAGAACTTGTAATGGTGAAGAATTTAAGTGAAACTAATTAATTATTAATATTCTTTAATTTTCAAAAGATAGGGGCAAAGTGCCTCAGTAAATTAACTCACATCGGACTTAACAGTAGAAATCAATAATGACATAGCACACCGCCTCTAATAATAACCTCAACCAATCCCTGCATCTTTGAGATAGATATTTAATATGTTTGAAATATAATTGTGTGATTGAAACAGTAAATTTAATAGAATGGACTATGAACAATAAAATATGTCCAGAACTATTTCCAGTGTGTTCATTGTCAATCAGTAGTATAGGAGTTACTATGGTCACGCAAGGGGGATTGTAGTCACACAATCTACGTGGTCCCTGTGGGGGGGTTGTATAGATTTTTGTGACCAGCAGTCACGGCCCATCTGTGTGAGGAGGGGGATATGGGGGAGTTGGGGGGTTTACTTAATGCAGGGTGTTAATTATCTGTGAAAATTAGGTTGAAATGGAATACATTTATTGGAAGGAAGTACATAAAATATTCATAGCATCACCAACAAATAAGGGGCATGTAAAGCTACATGAAGGCAAATAAAATCATGCCAAACAGCTAAAGTAAAATAAAACCAGCAAACATCCAAGGACCTTTAAAAACTAGTAAACAACTTTGGAATGTTTAAGCATCTACATATTTATAGCAACAAATAAGGGACATTTAAAACTACAAATTATCATAAATATGAAACATCCAAAAAAGTTAAGACATTTAATCCCATACAAATTTGTAAGGACATTTAAAAACGAAATAGTCATGAAAGGTAAAATGATTATATGGTCCATTAACCGCTGAATGACTCTAGTCTTTGCTACTTTTCATATTTTCAAAAATAAAAGCATCATAAAAATTCCTGGATTTCCATTGGGGTGACTATAATTCCAGCAATCCGATTGGCGTGACTATAAATCGGCGTCAGGGGTTATTTAAACATCTACAAATTAAAGCTAACCAAAAAACTACACACAAGTAATGGTCAAGCTTTTTTCCCACAATTTTTCCCCAGTTAAAGGGACCCAGTTTCACATTGGCACAGCAGCCTTTCATTAGACGCAACATATAATTCAAACCCAATCCCTTTAATTTAAACCAACCCCTGTACATTATTACCTTTATTTTTAAGTAATTACCTTATTTTAAAGTTTTCTCGGCGACTGTTATTCAATAGTACTGGAATAAGTAAGAATCCCTCTAATATACCAAAGTCCCAAAAATTTAAATATCATATACTAGAGTCCAATGGAAAGGCTATTATCCCCTATCATTTGAAAAGCATGTGACTATTCTCACAGATGGTCATTCCACAATACAAAATGGGTTTAATGATCTGGAAAAAAGTGTGGGGTAATAAATGTATAATTTTCAAATGCTCATAACTTTTTGAGGAATAGTCCGATTTTAAAAATTAAAAAAGCGTCTTAATCAGTGAGTCCAGACGAACGTGATGATATGAAATACGCTCCTGTTAAACCATTGATAAAAATTTGAAAAAAATATTCATTAATTATGTTAAGAGACACATAATTTGCATTTTTTAAACGACCCCAACTCTGCGAGGGATAGTCGGATTTTAAAAATTCGAAAAGCATCTTAATCAGTGAGTCCCGGCGAACGTTTTGATATCAAACTTAATCTTATATGAGAAATAACGGGAAATTTTAACTATACCAAAGCGTTCATTATGATATAACACAATGTGCGCACATTTAACGCATGTGACCCTCACAATCCGCATATGTAACACATGTAACACAATGTGCACCGCACATGTAACACAATGTGCACCGCACATGTAACACAATGTGCGCACATTTAACACATGTGACCCTCACAAACCACACATGTAACACAATGTGCACCGCACATGTAACACAATGTGCGCACATGTAACGCATGTGACCCTCACAAACCGCACATGTAACACAATGTGCACCGCACATGTAACACAATGTGCACACATGTAACACAATGTGCGCACATGTGACCCTCACAAACCGCACATGTAACACAATGTGCATCGCACATGTAACACAATGTGCGCACATGTGACCCACACAAACCGCACATGTAACTCAATGTGCACCGCACAAACTGCACGTTTAACACAATGTGCGCACATGTAACGCATGTAACACAATCTGCACCGCACACGTAACATAATGTGCACCGCACATGAGGCTCATCAAACGTAATCCATCTCAGGGTTTCCTGGTCCCCCCTTCTTTTTGATAATCGGAAGGTATTATTCGCTCAAAGACGAGGGTATCGCCTCGGGACCCCAACCGAGGCTCATTGTTGCCAGGATTCTACGACTTTACCGTCTTTTAAGACTCTCACGTTTATTAGGTTGTTACCGAATCTGGGTTCCCCGTATTGTAAAGCCGCCATGGGGTACTCTGGTATTTGCGTAGTTCTTCTTGCTCGGCAGTTTTTTCCAAGTATTCGATCCTATAAGTATACTTTGCGATACTGGGGTTATTTCTTACATGCTCCATTATTTTGTTTTTATTTATTTAATTTTTAAACTTTTTTTATATTTTTTATTCATTAAAAATTCGGATGTTCGATAAAATCGACGCAGTAACTGCCTTATTTTACTCCATCACGAAAATATATCCGTTCGCACCGTCCTTCGACCTCTTGTAGACTTTTTAACTCTCCTGACTGATGTATTTTTACTCCCGGACTTTTTAGTTACATAGTTATTACCGGTCTTCTTTTTCTTCACCGTTTTTCTTATACTTTTCTTCTTTTTTTCCGTCGGTTTTCCTATTCCTTTTTTCTGAGCCTGTTTTTCTATGGCTCTCTTCCTTTTGACCAACATTTCAGCCATTTCGGTTTGCTGTTGTACGGGACTGATTAATTTAAACGGATAGTATCCCTTTGGTATCCACATATTTTTTCCTTAGATACAAGATACACTCTATATGGCTCAGTTAGTAAGGTTTAAAGTTTTTGATTGAGAATATTCAATCTTATACTACGCACCTTGGATTTGTTTATTTCTACGGTCTTTTATAAACTTTTCAAATATTTTTGAGCCACCTAGCCACTTGCTTTCATTAAGGTACAAAAGTTGAGGCTATGGTTTGGCTAAGGCCTTTTACAAAGCCGGGTATTTAGGTCAAATACATTGTTTGTTGGGTAATAAATTTAACTAAAAATCCTATGCATCGAGTGGGCAAATTTATAAAAGATGGCAGTTACATTTAGATGAAGATGTTTTATTCCTAGACACTGAAGAGTCACCATGAATAAAACATGCGAAAAGTGCTCAAAGGGTTTTGCTACACCTTATTCATTCAGGAGACATATGTTTACACAGCACAAAAGGGGTGCAATGTCGGGTTGGAATGAGAAAAGAATTGTAAATCCATCGTCGGCTGATCTTGCACACGCAATGCCAAATGTTACACGCGTCTCAAATATAAACCCTAATGTGGCACACATAGCACCCGATGTCACACACGTGCCCATTGTAACACCCGAGACACCGCAAGAAAAGTTTTTATCATCCGAAGCATTACACGGATTGAGACAAATTTATCTTCCGCGTTTGAAAGTATCGTCAAAACAGGAGAATGCCTTTGTGTTTAGGCACCCATTTACAATGTTATTGGCAGGACCGACCTCTTGCGGAAAAACAACCTGGATGAAACATTTACTGCAACAGGCTGAATCAATGATAACACCTCCTCCTGAAAAGATCTTATGGTTTTACAAAAGATGGCAGCCTGCTTACATTGATTTACAAGACACTGTTCCTCATATAGAATTCGTGCAGGGTATCGAACAGCGGACTCCTGATGGTCAGCCTACCTTGTACATTTACGATGACCTTATGAAAGATACCACAAAAAATGTAGACGTATGCGAAATGTATACCGAAGGCTCTCACCATTGTAACTTGAGCGTCATTTGCTTGCTACAAAATTTGTACCACCATGGCAAAGAAAACAGAACCATAAACTTAAATACGCAATATATTGTACTTTTTAAAAATCCGCGCGACCAGCAACAGGTGGCGCATTTGGCAAGGCAGATGTACCCGAATAATTCTCAGTCGTTTTTAGATGCATTTCATTATGCTACCAAGGAGCCCTACGGCTATTTACTAGTTGACCTCAAACAAGATACAGCCGATGAAGACAGGCTTAGGACTAATATTATAAAAGGGGTTGGAAAGCGTAAGATGCATCACTTAACATCTGACAGTCAGCAGGGAAACAGTGTGAAAAAGAGAGTTGAAGATATATATAAAATGGATAAAAGCCAATGGTCTTGCATCGATTGCGGTATTATTTTTGCATCTACAATGGACCTACAGAAACACGTCAAAAGAGGGTGTCCCGAAAATGATGAGCCCCCTATGAAAAGACTGTGCGATGAAAATACAGATGAACCCGATGAATCTGGATGGGATAACATAGTGCAAAGAGTGTATAGAAAGTACGATGACCAATACTCAGAAAAGGTTGAATCCTACGAGAAAGAGGGTTATTCCGAAGTAGAATCGAGACAAAAGGCCACAGAAGACTTATTTTGGAAGTATAGAAAGGGTATTATGAAAAGTTATGCCGATATTTTGACAACTGTGCATCATTTGAAAAGGAGTACGATACAGCAGGAAGTGATGGAAGAGATCCAGACCTTAATGAATGAAAAACATTACAGATTCGTCCAGGCTTTGAAAATAGTTCTTCGTCGAAACTCATCTTTGTTCGATGAACTTATTGACAGCGAAGAAGAAAACGATGATGATAGTACAGATGATGAATCCGATTCGCATACAGAGGAAGAAAGCTCTGAAACGGATGGGGAATCCGATCAGCATGCACAGGATGACAGCTATGAAACGGATGGGGAATCCGATACGCATGCACAGGATGAAAGCTCTGTAGAAAGTTACAAGACCCCTTACAATTAGACAGTTCCTGCGTCGATTTTATCGAACATCCGAATTTTAAATGAATAAAAAATATAAAAAAATTTTAAAAATTAAATAAATAAAAACAAAATAATGGAGCATGTAAGAAATAACCCCAGTATCGCAAAGTATACTTATAGGATCGAATACTTGGAAAAAACTGCCGAGCAAGAAGAACTACGCAAATACCAGAGTACCCCATGGCGGCTTTACAATACGGGGAACCCAGATTCGGTAACAACCTAATAAACGTGAGAGTCTTAAAAGACGGTAAAGTCGTAGAATCCTGGCAACAATGAGCCTCGGTTGGGGTCCCGAGGCGATACCCTCGTCTTTGAGCGAATAATACCTTCCGATTATCAAAAAGAAGGGGGGACCAGGAAACCCTGAGATGGATTACGTTTGATGAGCCTCATGTGCCGTGCACATTATGTTACGTGTGCAGTGCAGATTGTGTTACATGCGTTACATGTGCGCACATTGTGTTACACGTGCAGTTTGTGCGGTGCACATTGAGTTACATGTGCGGTTTGTGTGGGTCACATGTGCGCACATTGTGTTACATGTGCGGTGCACATTGTGTTACATGTGCGGTTTGTGAGGGTCACATGTGCGCACATTGTGTTACATGTGCGGTGCACATTGTGTTACATGTGCAGTTTGTGAGGGTCACATGTGCGCACATTGTGTTACATGTGTGCACATTGTGTTACATGTGCGGTGCACATTGTGTTACATGTGTGGTTTGTGAGGGTCACATGTGTTACATGTGCGCACATTGTGTTACATGTGCGGTGCACATTGTGTTACATGTGTGGTTTGTGAGGGTCACATGTGTTAAATGTGCACACATTGTGTTACATGTGCTGTGCACATTGTGTTACATGTGTTACATATGCGGATTGTGAGGGTCACATGCGTTAAATGTGCGCACATTGTGTTATATCATAATGAACGCTTTGGTATAGTTAAAATTTCCCGTTATTTCTCATATAAGGTTAAGTTTGATATCAAAACGTTCGCCGGGACTCACTGATTAAGATGCTTTTCGAATTTTTAAAATCCGACTATCCCTCGCAGAGTTGGGGCCATTTAAAAAATGCAAATTATGTGTCTCTTAACATAATTAATGAATATTTTTTTCAAATTTTTATCAATGGTTTAACAGGAGCGTGTTTCATATCAACACGTTCGTCTGGACTCACTGATTAAGACGCTTTTTTAATTTTTAAAATCGGACTATTCCTCAAAAAGTTATGAGCATTTGAAAATTATACATTTATTACCCCACACTTTTTTCCAGATCATTAAACCCATTTTGTATTGTGGAATGACCATCTGTGAGAATAGTCACATGCTTTTCAAATGATAGGGGATAATAGCCATTCCATTGGACTCTAGTATATGATATTTAAATTTTTGGGACTTTGGTATATTAGAGGGATTCTTACTTATTCCAGTACTATTGAATAACAGTCGCCGAGAAAACTTTAAAATAAGGTAATTACTTAAAAATAAAGGTAATAATGTACAGGGGTTGGTTTAAATTAAAGGGATTGGGTTTGAATTATATGTTGCGTCTAATGAAAGGCTGCTGTGCCAATGTGAAACTGGGTCCCTTTAACTGGGGAAAAATTGTGGGAAAAAAGCTTGACCATTACTTGTGTGTAGTTTTTTGGTTAGCTTTAATTTGTAGATGTTTAAATAACCCCTGACGCCGATTTATAGTCACGCCAATCGGATTGCTGGAATTATAGTCACCCCAATGGAAATCCAGGAATTTTTATGATGCTTTTATTTTTGAAAATATGAAAAGTAGCAAAGACTAGAGTCATTCAGCGGTTAATGGACCATATAATCATTTTACCTTTCATGACTATTTCGTTTTTAAATGTCCTTACAAATTTGTATGGGATTAAATGTCTTAACTTTTTTGGATGTTTCATATTTATGATAATTTGTAGTTTTAAATGTCCCTTATTTGTTGCTATAAATATGTAGATGCTTAAACATTCCAAAGTTGTTTACTAGTTTTTAAAGGTCCTTGGATGTTTGCTGGTTTTATTTTACTTTAGCTGTTTGGCATGATTTTATTTGCCTTCATGTAGCTTTACATGCCCCTTATTTGTTGGTGATGCTATGAATATTTTATGTACTTCCTTCCAATAAATGTATTCCATTTCAACCTAATTTTCACAGATAATTAACACCCTGCATTAAGTAAACCCCCCAACTCCCCCATATCCCCCTCCTCACACAGATGGGCCGTGACTGCTGGTCACAAAAATCTATACAACCCCCCCACAGGGACCACGTAGATTGTGTGACTACAATCCCCCTTGCGTGACCATAGTATCTCCTATACTACTTCAATCCAAGGACTACAAGATGATCCTGTTGTCTAATGTCCACGTCATTGTAGGATAAGGCAACTAAGTGCCACTCACCAGGTAAACTTACCAAGAACACTATTTCAGTCAAGCGAACATTCAAGACTTCCAGAATATAACTAACCCAGCAAACTTTACAATTTATGAAAAATGGAACTCTAATTAAATAAATTGATGTATTAAAATGTGGTATTATAACGCTTCAAATTGAACAGAAAACACAGGAAAAATAAAACATGAAACTTGAATGTATAGCTAATGAGACTATCTGTATATTTTTACATATTATCTGCAAATAAGTCACTCTACAGCTGAGAAAATATATAATCTGAGAAATTTAATAGTACAAATCTGAGAAATTTAATAGTACAAATGTGGCAATGTCTTGTTCACTGGGAAGCTGGAAGCATTCGATTCTGTAGCAATACAGACAATATTTTCCTAATGAAGATTGTGAACTTAAGTAAATTAGACTAAAAGATACATCAGATTTATTCCCATATATAACACATTGTAGTCACTCCTCAGTAACTCCAGTAGTTTTAATAATAAGACCAATTATTCATATGTATTTTTAGCAATTTGAATTATTTTTGTAATGAACTATCGAAATTATGAACCCAATTATTGAAGTAGTAATAATCATTAAACGCTCAAGGGCCGTTGGTGCTAAAATAATTGGATGTCTGACTTCATAATTTAACATAATGACCATAAACCTTACGTTGCAACATGCTTCAGATGTGACTACCCGCCAGAAGCCATTTTTGACACTGGTGCTAGCACCAGCAGTCTGGCTAGAGAGGCTACCAGTCCCTGCCTTGATCAGGCCACCTGTGAAGCAGTAGATGAGATGCAGACAGCCACCCAGCCTCTTGAGGCTCCCGTTGCGGGGACAGCAACCCAGCCTGTTCAGGCCCCCGGTTCAGTCCCTGATCTTCAGCCTATTGTGAGGGAGATCTCAGTGGAGCATCTGACAGTGAAGCTCACAAGCTCAGTTTTACCGGTTCGCTAGACCGATCAGCAGACAGAGATGTCCCCAGGGATGAGGCTGACCAGGAACCTACTGAGGAGGCCAATTACAGAGAGACTATGAAAGGTGTGAGAAGCTTCATGAACTGGCATAAGATTCCAGAGTTTGAAACTGTGTCCTCTGCTGCAGATGACAACCCCTTTGCCAGTGCACATGTTCAGCCAACCGGTAAAGTCTCAGTGAAACTTCCGATGGGCGACTGGTTGTGCAGGAAGATGTCTAATCTCAACCTCACCATCAGAGAAGGGTATCCCAACAGGAACACTGACAATACTGGCCTCCTCAGGGATCAATTTATCAAACCTGACCAGTCATCCAGATGGTATGGGATGCATGCTGAGAAGAATAGTGAGAGTTCCAAAGTATGCACCTGGTCACCGGACCCTGCCAAACTCAACCATTCCTTCAGCAGGGTTGCACGTAGAAACCTACCTACTGCCCCACCCTCCAGGGCCTTCAGTCAGGACCTGCTCAGGCATTGTGAGAGGGCAGCGGGTGAACAAACAATAATGTGCAATCAGGCTGCTGGTTTGTCAAGGTGTTTAACTAGGGTTCAAGACTCAATGAACACTCAGCTTAAAACCCTACATCTGAATAGCAAGGGCAAGTCATTAGAGAAGATGAAGCAGGCTGTGAGTGAACTAGAATACTTGACCATTTTCAACCGACCAATCTCCCAAGCCATGGCCAGAACGATGCAGGACTTATCTGAGGATGTGTTTATTAACATGGTGAACTTTACCCTGGCCCGCAGGGATAGTTTCCTTGATTACCTACATGCAGGAGTGAAGTAAAATACTATGTAGCCCTTAAGAACGTCTCCGGTACATCTCAACTCACTCTTCCCGGACCAGCTTATCACCAAGCCTGAAAGGAAATCAGCAAAAGTGAGGAGAGGCATTCTTCTGATACATCACACCAACACTAGAATCGTTTCCACCCTTATGCTGCAAGTTCAAAGTCGACTGGCCATCACGACAGGAAATCAAACCTCCCTGCTTGGAAGCAGATTAAAGACAAGCAACAAGCAAGGAAAGGTCATGGCAAGGCCTCAACATTCTCCCAGAAGCAGGCTAAGGGTTCCAAGTCTCATAAATGACAATCACTGTGTAAATTCTGTGACCGGTCAGAAGAACTCTGTATATGTTACCGGTCAGGGAGACTTGAACCCAACACCAGTGGTAGCCGGGAACACAAAAGTGACTTTAAATTGGAATATAGATTTTTTTTGTTGCAAATGCTCATATTGTCACTGGGTTGCCACAAAGGAAAGGCGTAAATCCCCATGCATGTCAAATGTACACCGAAATAAAATATGTGAAAGATGTTTCTTGTGTAGGTCACTTGAGTTCTGTAAATCTTGTCACCAATGCCCCACATCCTGTTATAGATCCTCCTGTAGGGGCAAGGTTACACCAGTGCTGGGAGAAATGGGAAGCTCTGTGTTCGAGTCCAAAAGTAGTCACCACACTGAGGGAGAGCTACACTCTCCCCTTCTGGTGTAGACCCAACTTGACAAGGTCACCTACTGTAATAAGCAACTACCACAATCCAACAGTCCAACAGTTCTTCCTTTTAGAGGCACTGTATCAGCTGATAAACAAGAATTCAGTAGAACCGGTAGAAAACTAAAACTCACTGGGTTTTTACAACCGGCTATTTTTAGTACCCAAACCCAACAACCGGTGGAGACTGGTCCTGGACCTGAGCACCTTGAACACCTTTTTAAACACAGAGTCATTTAAGATAGAGACCCCAGAGACAATAAGAGCCTCCCTACAGGCAGGGGAATGGGTCACATCCATAGACTTCAAAGACGCATACTTCCATATACCAATTCACAGTCAGTCCAGGAAGTACATGCGTTTTCACCTCCAGGGTCGGTCCTACCAGTTCGGAGCCCTACCCTTTGGTCTATCCACAGCTCTCATGGAGTTCACAGTGGTGGCCAAAGAGGTCAAACTCATGGCACTTCAGAAGGGTATAAGGATCCACCAGTACATAGACGACTAGCTGGTGAGAGCCTCTACCCACGACACTTGTCTCCAGCGTACACAAACCTTAGGAACCCTTTGTCAAGAACTAGGGTGGCTGGTGAACAAGGAAAAGTCTCCTCCAAACAAGTTTTCAGCTTCGTAGGTTACCAGTTCGACCTGAAAGAGGAAAAGGTCAGACCCACAACAGAACGTTGGCAGGCCTTGACAGACAAAATCAGGTCAATAGTCGGATCCTAAATGCCCGGTTCGACAGTTCATGTCCCTCATAGGTCTACTCACAGCAACAGAAAAACAAGTCCACCTAAGTCGAATTCACATGAGGCCCATACAGTGGCACTCGAAAAACAACTGGAGGGTAGCAGAATCACTAGAAAAGGTGATCCAGGTCCCCAAGTCCCTCCACCTTCATCTAAGGTGGTGGATGGAGGAAAGCAATGTGCTACTAGGTCAAACATTACACCCTCTAAAACATGCTCTGCAAATCTTTACAGACACATCAAAAGTAGGGTGGGACACTCACTTAGACAAGCACACTGCAAGGAGAACTTGGTCCCTTCCAGAAAGCATGTTACACATAAACCATTTAGAGCTAAAAGCGGTATTTCTAGTTCTAAAAGAGTTTTGAACTCTCTGCTGCAACAAGACAGTTCTGATAGCTACAGACAACACAACAGTGGTTGCCTATATCAATAGAGAGGAGGGGATGAAATCGGACTCTCTGTGTGCCCTACTGTGGAGAATCCTGTCCTGGTGTACCAGGCAGCAGGTAACCCTCTGGGCATGTCACATCCCCAGCCGACTGAATGTGATAGCAGATAAGCTATTCAGACTTGGCCAGACCATTCAAACAGAGTGGTAACTTCATCCAGAAGTGTTCCAGGCTATATGCTCCCGGTGCGGTGGCACCAGCCTCAAGTGGACCTGTTTGCCACCAGGTTCAATGACAAAGTCCCACAGTTGGTGGAGAAGTTACAGGACTACCCTTGCAACAGGATAACACTGATTGCCCCAGAGTGACCCAACATCCCCTGGTTCTGGGATCTGGTGGCAATGTCCAGTCAAATTCCACTGTGCCTGCCCAACATACCCAACCTGTTGTCTCAACCATTCAACCAGGTTCTTCACAGGAACCTGCCAAATCTGAATCTTCACGACTGGCTCCTAGAGCCTCAGCAATAAAGGAGCAGGGCTTCTCTGAGGCAGTGGCAGCACAAATTGAGGCTCCTGAAAGAGAATCAACCAGATCTGTTTATGAGGCAAAGTGGACCATTTTTACAAAGTGGTGCCTCAGTAATCAGATCGACTTCAGGGCACCACCTCTGAAAGCTATTGCTGACTTCCTCCTGCACTTGTTTCAGAACAAGAAGTTGCCACCAGGCATTATTGATGGCTACAGATCAGCCATTGATGACAAACTGGGGAATTCCACCATTAATGTCAGCAAGGATGATAATCTCACTCGTCTCCTAGAGACAGACCCAAGGGCAGGAGGGGCATCTCTTCCCGGACCAGCTTATCACCAAGCCTGAAAGGAAATCAGCAAAAGTGAGGAGAGGCATTCTTCTGATACATCACACCAACACTAGAATCGTTTCCACCCTTATGCTGCAAGTTCCAAGTCGACTGGCCATCACGACAGGAAATCAAACCTCCCTGCTTGGAAGCAGATTAAAGACAAGCAACAAGCAAGGAAAGGTCGTGGCAAGGCCTCAACATTCTCCCAGAAGCAGGCTAAGGGTTCCAAGTCTCATAAATGACAATCACTGTGTAAATTCTGTGACCGGTCAGAAGAACTCTGTATATGTTACCGGTCAGGGAGACTTGAACCCAACACCAGTGGTAGCCGGGAACACAAAAGTGACTTTAAATTGGAATATAGATTTTTTTTGTTGCAAATGCTCATATTGTCACTGGGTTGCCACAAAGGAAAGGCGTAAATCCCCATGCATGTCAAATGTACACCGAAATAAAATATGTGAAAGATGTTTCTTGTGTAGGTCACTTGAGTTCTGTAAATCTTGTCACCAATGCCCCACATCCTGTTATAGATCCTCCTGTAGGGGCAAGGTTACACCAGTGCTGGGAGAAATGGGAAGCTCTGTGTTCGAGTCCAAAAGTAGTCACCACACTGAGGGAGAGCTACACTCTCCCCTTCTGGTGTAGACCCAACTTGACAAGGTCACCTACTGTAATAAGCAACTACCAGAAAGCATGTTACACATAAACCATTTAGAGCTAAAAGCGGTATTTCTAGTTCTAAAAGAGTTTTGAACTCTCTGCTGCAACAAGACAGTTCTGATAGCTACAGACAACACAACAGTGGTTGCCTATATCAATAGAGAGGAGGGGATGAAATTGGGCTCTCTGTGTGCCCTACTGTGGAGAATCCTGTCCTGGTGTACCAGGCAGCAGGTAACCCTCTGGGCATGTCACATCCCCAGCCGACTGAATGTGATAGCAGATAAGCTATTCAGACTTGGCCAGACCATTCAAACAGAGTGGTAACTTCATCCAGAAGTGTTCCAGGCTATATGCTCCCAGTGCAATGGCACCAGCCTCAAATGGACCTGTTTGCCACCAGGTTCAATGACAAAGTCCCACAGTTGGTGGAGAAGTTACAGGACTACCCTTGCAACAGGATAACACTGATTGCCCCAGAGTGACCCAACATCCCCTGGTTCTGGGATCTGGTGGCAATGTCCAGTCAAATCCCACTGTGCCTGCCCAACATACCCAACCTGTTGTCTCAACCATTCAACCAGGTTCTTCACAGGAACCTGCCAAATCTGAATCTTCACGACTGGCTCCTAGAGCCTCAGCAATAAAGGAGCAGGGCTTCTCTGAGGCAGTGGCAGCACGAATTGAGGCTCCTGAAAGAGAATCAACCAGATCTGTTTATGAGGCAAAGTGGACCATTTTTACAAAGTGGTGCCTCAGTAATCAGATCGACTTCAGGGCACCACCTCTGAAAGCTATTGCTGACTTCCTCCTGCACTTGTTTCAGAACAAGAAGTTGCCACCAGGCATTATTGATGGCTACAGATCAGCCATTGATGACAAACTGGGGAATTCCACCATCAATGTCAGCAAGGATGAGAATCTCACTCGTCTCCTAGAGACAGACCCAAGGGCAGGAGGGGCATCTCCTCTTGGAACCTTTCCCTGGTGCTACACCAGCTGACAAGGGCTCCCTTTGAACCCCTAAAAGAGGCCTCCTTGAAACATCTGACTTTCAAGACTGTTTTCTTGCTGGCCTTAGGTTCTGGTAAATGCAGGATTGAGATCCATGCTTGGTTACATAAGAATATCAGACACCAGTCAGACTGGTCTAAGGTGTCCTTGTACCCCTCACCCAGCTTCCTATCCAAGAATCAGCTGGCTAAGGAGGGTCCAGATAGTGTGGTACCAGTGGTCATTCCCACCCTGGCATCATCTCTGGATTAGTCACTCAAGGGTGACAGGTCACTGTGTCCAGTTAGAGCCCTGCACTACTACTTGGACAGGACTTCAGATCTTAGGCAGAATAAGGAGTTGGTTTTTGTCTCCTTTAAGAAAGGTTTTGACAAAGACATCTCACCTGCCACCATCTCCTCATTGATCGAGCAGACTGTGATCCAATGCTATGAGCTCTCTGACCAGGAGGCCCTCTCCTTGCATCAGGTTAAAGCCCATGATGTTAGGGCCTTTGCTGCCTCTAAGGCCTTCCAATCAGGGATCTCCTCAGAGCAGATCTTGTCAGTCTGCCACTGGAAATCTCACAACACCTTCACTCAGTTTTATTTGAAGGATGTTGCCTGGGCTGACTCAGAGCTTTTCCACCTGGGACCTGTAGTGGTTACCCAACAGGTGCACCACCAGGCCCAGAGGTGAGGAGATGTTGTATATATTTGTTAATATGTACATATTGTAAATATACTAGATATGTACATAGTGAAAATAAATAAAAAAAACTGTGACTTGCTTCGTTTGGGAAGTTTATTTCTTCTGGGACTGAACTCAGCCCCTCATTCTCATTTTCCCTTCTCAGATCAACCTGGGAGGGAAAGAAAAAGAGGGGGGGCAACGTCGGTAGACTCCCGGGTAACCGGTTAGTTGGTGGCCGACCTTGACCTCGCAGGGTTCTCTGACCCTAAGTCAAATGGGCCTTCTCAGTTTTGTTTTTATTATGAGTTCACTTAAGTCCCTAGCTGCTCACCCGCCTACCAAGTGGTAGTTATTCAGCAATTGTACATTGGATAGGATGTATTAACGCAATAAAATTGCAAATTTAATGAGTAATTTAAAGTTTTATAACCCTATCCAATGGACAGGAAAGGCCCACCCAACAGGCCCAGCTATCAGCTTACTAGGGGTCTTACTAGGACTAGACACAAAAAAGATGCTAAGACGTAATGTTGTCTAGACAGGAAGAGGAAGTACAATGCGCCACCTGGCGAATGCACTCTCCTGGGTGGTCCTGCCAGTATTATATACAGGACATCTTTTTCTGACTTTGGTGGGACCAGTCGGCCGACCGGTAAAGCAATTGTCCATTGGATAGGGTATTAACTTTATTGCAAATTATTAAATTTGCAATTTTTTCGTAAATATTTTAACAATTGCTTATTTTCATAATATATTCTTATAACAATGGAAAGATATTTTACGTCCATGCAGAAATTTTAACTGAGAGAAAAATATTTGTAAAGAAATACTTGATGACATCACAGGCGAACTCTCAATAGTTTAGCATTCTTATCAGCAGTCTACCACTCAGTGAAGTATAACTTATACTATTTTACCCCACATAAAAAGTATTTTTAATGTACTAGTATTGCATACATGTCTAATAATAATGATGATAATAATAATATTACTCAGCCATGGTGGCAGGGTGGTAACACTCTCGCCTCCCACCTCTGAGGCCGGGGTTCGATTCCCAGCACGTTCTGAAGTGGGAAAGCTGGTAGTTGCTTGCTGTTGATACAGTTAACAGTACAGAACCCTTATGAACTGTATGTAATGGTTTCCTCTGCCCTTCCAACTACCCGTCGTGATATGATCTGTACAGTGTTGAAAGTTATGTAAAACTCCAAATAAAATATAAATAAAGATAATGATAATAACGCTATTTGATAGGCTGTAAGGAAAGTTGTCTCTTTTACCCCTTTTTATTGCCAAGTGTACTTCAAAGATAGGAAGCGAGTTTGTACTTTCCATATTACATGGGTAAAGATATATAAATTCTGGATAAATGGCCCTATCTTTGCTCCACACATCTGCATTTACTGTGTAAAGGTAATCTGAAAAAAGCATGCATACTTTTCATTAACACCATGCAACTTGGCATGAACTGGAAAAAAATCTTTATCAACAATTGGTTTGGACTGGTAACACTCATTACAAAATACATTTTTGGACATATATTTTCACCCTTTAAGCGCCCTGGGCTGGGATTCACAAAAGGGCTTTAGCAAAAAATTGCCATAACTTTAAGAGGAAAGTCTTAACTGTGCAAGTATTGGTAATAAAGTTAAGACTTTTTTCCTTAGACAAATTGGATTCACAAAAGGTGTTAGGCAAAAATTTGTCTTAGATTTTGTCATAACTTTAAGACCACTGCAGGGCAGACTTAAGTCATTTTAGAATATTCTAATTCTAATTTGACTTTTATAGGGCTTAATCTCCACTGAGTAGTGGACTCTAAGGCGCAACAAGACAATAGCAATAGGCAAATTCAAAGTCCAGGGACAAAAAACAGGTCGGCACCACGGAGAAGCCATGAGAAAAGTGAGCTAAGGAGGATAAGCCTTTGCGTAGAGATAGGTTTTGAGCTTCTTTCTAAAAGAGGCTACAGTGGGTGATGCACGGATGTCTTCAGGGAGTGAATTCCAAACAGTGGGGGAATCAAAGGCAAAACTGAAGCCAAACTGCTTAGTGGACTTGTGAATTGTGGGTTGAAATTTTGGTACATTGAGGAAATTGGCAACACTCTGACTGCGTCTAGTATTGTAAGTAGTGCAGTATGTGGATAGATGTGGAGCGAAATATTTAGGGAAAACAGTATGAATAAACTTGTACACCAGGGTAGTCAGTTTGAACTCTGAGCGAAACTGAACAGGGAGCCAATGGAGTTTCCTGAGTACCGATGTTATATGAGTGTATCTACAAGAATTTGTGACAATTCAAGCAGCACAATTTTGGATTGACTGTTATCTATGGAGACTGGCTTTAGAGAGACTCCTGAAAAGTGACTTACAGTAGTCCAACCAACTACTAACAGAAGCATTGGCAACCGACACAGCAGCATCCTGAGTCAAGAACTGCCTGATATTTCTAAAATCCCTCAGTTGACAAAAGCAGCCTTTACAAACTTTCTGTACATGTTTTGAGACGGAAAAATTGGGAAACATGCCCTTAACCTTTCTCTCTGCTTCTTGGAGCCAAAAAGTATGAACTCAGTTTTATCAGGATTGAGTTTAAGTTTGCTAGACGACATCCATTCTTTTACATCTTGAAGGCATCTATTCAACTTATCAAAGGCAGCAGAGGCATTCCTGTGTGAGAGATGGACATAGAGTTGGTTGTCGTCCGCATAAAAATGGAAGTTTACACCTTTGTGTCTACCAATCAGTGTACTAAGGGGAGATGTGTACAGAGAAAATAGGAGAGAACCCAAAACAGAACCTTGTGGTACACCAAACAGGAGTTTTTTTAAAATTAGACAATGTGGAACCAATCTTTACACACTGATAGCGTTCAGTCAAATATGAAGAGAACCATTTCAAAGCTGAACCGCCAACACCGAACAAATCCAGAAGACAGCCAAGGACAGTGGAATGATCAATAGTATCAAAGGCAGCTGAAAGATCTATAATTACCAAGGCAGTGGCTTCACCCCGAGATAGTGACAAATGAATATCATTTTTGATGGAAAGCAGAGCCATCTCAGTTGATTGACCTGACTTATATACAGACTGGTATGAGTTATCCAAGTCATGTTGATGAATGTGATTAACCAGCTGTTTAGCAACTACACACTCCACCAGTTTAGAAATGAAGCTAAGTCCAAATATTGGGCGGTAGTTTTTCAAGTCCTCAACAGGAAGAGAGGCATTCTTGATAAGTGGAGTGACTACAGCTTTTTTGAAACTGTCTGGAATCAGTCCCTCACTGTGTGAACAATTGACCAACTTGGTTATTGATGGTAGAAGGATGTCCATGCATTTCTTAATAAGAAATGTGGGTAATGGGTCCAACAAGCATTGTTTGGTGGGTGATTTACTGATTATCTTTTCAATTTCATCTTGAGTGACTTGAGTAAAGACTGTTAGTTTCGGAGGGTCAAAGGGGGGGATGTACAGTGTTACAAGACTCAGATGAAGAAAAACTCACGAATTTTCACGATTTTATTTGAGAAAAAAATAGCAAAGCGATCAGCCAATGACTTTGATGATTCACAAGAGGGCAGAGTAGTGCCATGGGATCTATGTAGGACTTTATGTAACTCCTGCCATAGTTTCTTAGAATCATGGCTATTATCAGAGATTAGTTTCCTGTAATAGACAGTTTTATCCCTGTTTGCAAGACGATTACACCAGGTAATTTGATGTCGAAGACGACTCCTGTTGTATTGGCTTTTATCTTTACGCCAAGCTCATTCAAATTGACGTCTCAGTGACTTAGCAAGGCGGTAGGACTCAGACAACTAGTCAGCACGCTGTTTCATCTTTAAACTGGACACAAGAGGAGCATGCCTGTCAAGTACACAATTCAAGTCGTGTACATACTGATCATAGAGCTGTGAGACAGAATTTGCTTGACATTTGACAAAAGGCATTTTCTTAAGGTCAGACCGAAAGTCTGACATATTGATACGATGAAACCTCCTATAGGAAATTCTTGTTTGACAGGTAGCAGGAGAGGAAGCAATAGCACATTTAATAACTGCATGATCTGATATGAATTCGCAGATGTCAACATGCACGCACATATCTTGATCACTGGGGGAAAGAATGAGATTTAGGATATGACAGTGCAAGTGAGTGGTCTTGTTTACTGACTGTCTTAGATTACATGATTCTAAGAGGGCTTTCAATTTGTCGCTATCAGTACAAGGTACATCTACATGTATATTGAAATCACCACATACGGCGATAGCACATTTAATAACTGCATGATCTGATATGAATTCGCAGATGTCAACATGCACGCACATATCTTGATCACTGGGGGAAAGAATGAGATTTAGGATATGACAGTGCAAGTGAGTGGTCTTGTTTACTGACTGTCTTAGATTACATGATTCTAAGAGGGCTTTCAATTTGTCGCTATCAGTACAAGGTACATCTACATGTATATTGAAATCACCACATATGAAGTACTTGCAATCAACAGAAGACAGAAAACAAACAAAGGACATAAATTCATCTAAAAAATGGAAGAACACGGCCCAGGAGGGCGGTAGATAGAAGCTAGGAGCAAAGTTCGACCTGGCACTGAAACTGATATGATATTTTCAAAGGAACCATAACTTGGGGTATCTACTTTGCGACATTTGTATGAGTCACTAATGAAGAAACCAACGCCACCACCACTACCTGTTGAACGTGGCCTATGTATCAAAGAGAAACCATCTGGGGTAAATGAATGAAGGAAACTATCAGAATCAGTGGTACGAATATGTGTTTCAGTCAGACAGAGGAAATCAAAGGAGTGAGATGCTATGGTGTCAGCAAGGAGAGGGCCCTTTTTCCAGATTGACCTTGCATTTACTAAGCCAAGCATAACCGGTCCAGGATTTATGGCAACATCACCGCACATAAGAATCAATAGCATGAGCCCACTCTGTTTTACGGTAGGGGAAAAAACATGAGAGGTGGAGCTATAGGAGTAGTTTTTAGCAATTCTTAACATGGATGGAATGAGGAAACCATTTCCCAAAAAATATGTGAGACACTCCTGAGATGAGTAGCAACCATCAACATGGTGCAGAAGAGTAGAATGTGCATGGCAAACATCTTAGTTGTGTTGGTCAACTGATAAATGCCCTAGGATCAAAAAATCACCTGTGCATGTATGTACATTTTGCCCTATGCCATCTAAAAATAGACTATGGTCATCTATACTTCCTATAAAAGTAATTTCTTTGGATTGCAATACAAATTTACATCATTTAATTACCTAAAAATTTCCACATTTTACCTTCTTGTGGTAAAAAATATTGTAATAAAACTGGCTGACTCACAATAAAACACAAAAACTACTATTTTTACATAATTTTACAAAACAAGTAACAGATCTATTTTATAATTTTAAAGAGCATGTTTGGTGTATTTATTGATGAAAAATGTTTTTGTTTTACTAAGTTTTGTTAATTTGAATTCAAAGTAGTTAAGACTTTTTGCGCAAATTTTGTCTCAGCTAAGATTTTGCTAAGCATTTTTGTGAATCCCAATTTAAGAGAAATCTTAGCTAAGACAAAAGTCATAACTTAAGACTGCATGGTCTAAGCAAAAAAGAATTGCCTAAGACTTAAGACCTTTTGTGAATCCCGGTCAAGTAAACTGTTTATTGACGTTTTTACGTTGATAAAAGACATTTATATAAATTGCTATTGGGTCTCCATAGTTATTAAAGGCCATGTTAGTAGATTCAAAACAGGCACAAACAGGACTTTTATGTCTAAGATGTGGCAAGCCATGGCAGTAAACAATAGAAATTACAAAATATGCATAGAACATTTGAGCACCAGTTACTGAAAACCTCATTGTTTTAGCTTTTGTAATATTTGATAGATTATAAATAGCCAATTAAAACATAAACCTAAAAGAAATGATTTATATTTCACCTTTATATACAGTAGAACCTATCTAAACTCAATGTGGACATCAGATCGCATAATGAAGTTGTACATATACCTGAAATTTCTCGAAAACAAATGTCTATGGGGTTACCAAGTTGGCGATAATTGAATAAAGATTGTTTAAGACACTTAATATGTGTGTCATTGATGATGTTGTTTAATATATTTATGTAATACAGTGTAACTGTGTCTCTTTGCTTCTTTTCAATGGATGTTGTCATTTCAGTTCTCCTTTTTACATGCATATATTTCAGACCAATTTTTGTCACTTTATCTCATGAAGGATTTCCATGGATTTTGCTACTTGTTTTTTCAGTGGTGTGTCTTCTAGATATATTAATATTTCATTATCTCAACCATGCATGTACATTACATGTACGTTCAGGCGCTGCAAGACGTGTAGAGCCACGTTTGATCGGTGTGAGGCTGTACAACTGTTGAAAAGGAAATTTCAGCAGGTAAAGACTTGGATTGCAGAGACAGAAGCTATCAAAAGCGAAAGGTCTGATGTGGGTATGTAGTTGCTACAGCTTCAAACAAATGCTAATTTTAATACTGAATGGCTCGCATAATAAATTCTTTAAAGGGACTCATTATATTCTGAAAAAGATGAAATTTGTAAAAAAATAGCAGAAAATGACAGTGACTTCAAACGTGTTCAGAAAATAAAAAGAAGTAAAATATATTCTCGTCATGTTTTTGAACTTTGAATATCTTCTGAACTAACCCTTACAGCCGTGGGACTCAATTATAAACTGAGCAATAATTATTTGTAGACATCTGAGGCTGGATTTAAGATTAAAAGAAATACTAAAACTGATGAGCATGCTTGAAAAAATGGAGTGGAAAAGATTATTTATTCGTTAAAATTAGTTTTATAAAATACTGTAGCATTCAGTCAATCTAAATACAGTATGTTTTTAGAAATAAACAAAGCATCATATATCAAACATTAGTAGACAACAGTGTCTCACTGAGAAGTATGTTTGACTCACTGCTAAAATGTCCTCAGTGTCCAGTCGTTAACAGGTTTAAAGTCCAATTACAGACACCTATGTGTCGTTTCGACTCCAACAACTGGCATTGCTGGGTACCTATCCCATTATGATACTGGCTGAATGGCTGAAACACCAACTTTGACCTTTATGTCACCGTTAAAATAACCATGTTTTACATTAAACATATGTTGAAAGTAGTAACGTCTTAATATTTTGAGGATTTAGGTTTTAAGCTTTAGATAAAGATAAGACCTGAACTTGGGACTATATTTAACCCATGCAGGTCTCTGTAGTTCTTGTAAAAAGAATAAATGACCCTTCCTTTTGACCTTATTCCTCTATGTTGTATCACTCTATGTTGTATCACTCTATGGTAATAGTAAGTCGTTATTATACTAAAGTGACCAGTGCAAATATAACAATATGTTAAAGTCACAAGTGTTTGTCAAATTTGTAAGCTAAAATTCTGTTGATGTTTAGTTAGATGTGATTTAAGGGGAAAACATGAAAAGGCATTGTAAGATTTGTGACAAATCTGAAAAAGCCTCAAATATTGTTGAGATGTATTTCCTATTCCATCTCCTCTGTGTATTCTTAGCCTGGGTGCTTCTGTTCTCCGAAATAGCAGTTTGCAGGTTGAGAAGATGCAGTGAGGAATTGTATGCTTTAGCCTTTGTATCACGCCTGTATTTTCATGTATAGCAGAGCACCAGCAATGTGTAGGGGATGCGGTAAGAATGTGTGCCATGAAGCCAGGGAAAGAGTTGGAGTGTCTGACCACCAAGTCCAGTGAGAAGCATGAGAAACTGGAGGAGGCAAACAAGCAGAGGATGTTCACCATCAACATCAAGGATCAAGAGTTCTTGTTTAGAGAGGTCTGTTGTTTAAAGAAAAATGTGTTACTTCAGGCTAATTTTTGTTGTTTCATTTTTTGGGCAACAACTTTGTATTTTAACTCTTAAAATAATGTAAAGATATATTTACTTATCTTGCTTGAAATCATCAGATGAGAGAACCTTTGTGAGTATTTGCAATTATGCATCAATCATCTTTTGGAAAATTGACCAGTTATAAAATTCACAACAAGGATGCTCAAAGTTTGATGCTGTAGGGGATGTCATAGAATGAATTAAGACAATGTAATATATTATCATATTCAGGTCATTTAAAAGAACATTTTTTCAGACTGCTTATAAATTAGGTATATGACGGTATTGGATTTAAAGAAACACTATTATATTGAAGGTTCAACAAATGATAGAAACTAAGGATTATGGGAAAGAACTGGCCACAGTGCACAACCTGAAGAAGAAGCAACAGCTACTTGAGGCAGAAATAGATACAGCCAACAGAGGGGTAAAATATTTGAAGAAACAGACTGGTGTCTCCATAGAAAGTGGAGTTGTGGAGCTTGATGACAATGCTATAAAGGGGAAGACACAACACATGAATGACAGGTATTTGACTGATGCTGTGTGTTGATAATGATCTGGATATGATAATGTTATGTGGAAAGGTCGATAGATGGTTAGTCTCATTGTCAATGATTAGTAGTTGAAGATGTTGATGAGCTGATATATACATCTTTACTCAATATCTCCAAAATATTTCATTTCCTAGCTATGTTTTAGTGATAGTGGAGAATCTTTACCAACTAGTATGCACTACTTTCCCCCATCACCTCAACGACTCATAAATATATGACCTATAAAGTGGATTGAAATCAACTTTAATACTCATACAGTCAACAACCATAAATGCCCAATGCAACCATTACAATCCGCTGAAAGCAATGTTAAACCCAAACTGTTCAGCTTATTTGGCTTTAAAATTCTTATTACCAAGCCTTGGTAGTAAGAATCAGGTTAAGTTTGTCATTGGCTTTAAATGGTATCTTAGAGTACGATATATTTTATCAAAACTAAGATGCAGTCCACCAATCTAATGTAGTGTACTCAATTGGATAATCAACAGAACTGTCACAAAACTATTGAGTTTAAATTTTAGTTGTGATTATCAGGAAAGAACTTCCTGTTAGATTAACAGAAGTTAGTAGCAACACATTGTGGATTTTTAAGTTTGAATTTACTGGTGTTTTCAGCTATGATAAAGTTGGTGAGCAACCTACAGATTACAGGAGTACAGTGGAAAATGCCTGTATCAGCGTTCTCAGGGACGTTGACTACCAAGAGGCTTGGATTATGTAAGTTAAAAAATTATACCAGTACATTTACTAATTTAAAAAGTTTGTTGGGATGAACCAAAACAGACAAAAAAGAGTATGGAATCGTAATTTCCGTACACCAGAAATAATGATTTTAATATTCAAAAAATAGACTTTGTATAACAATAACAGTGAATTTAAGATTCAGAAAATCGACTTTAAACAATGATAACAGTGATCACACTACTATTTCTCAATATTTTTGTTGTGCCAGTAGAACCTAAGGCAAGAAAATAAATAAAAATTTCTAATGGACATGAATGTAGTTAGGGACCACGGTGGCAGAGTGGTAACACTCTCGCATCCCACCTCTGAGGCCAGGGTTCGATTCCCGGCATGGCCTCAAGTGGGAAAGCTGGTAGTTGCTTGCGGTTGGTTGCTAGTTTACAGTACAGCACCCTTACAATCTCTATGTACTGGTTTCCTCTGCCCTTCCAACTACCTGTCGTGATATGACCAGTACAGTGATGAAAGTGACGTAAAGCCCCAAATAAATAAGTGAATGTAGTTGAACATTATTTATTAGTGTTATATTTACCAAATTGGAGTTATAAGAAATACTGAAATGCATCTTTTCAATGTGATCCTATAACATTTAAAGGCCTCAGAAAACCAATTATTGTTTTCTTTCTGTTTTATGATAATTTTATTTATCGAAGCATTACATGAAAGGCTTATCTTACAAATCTATTTACGAAAGTTAATGAAATATAAAACTTGAAAAATAAGTCTTATTTATGAGTCTGTGTTAATATAACTGTTATGTCAGGATAAAATTATTTCAAAAGAATTTCACTGGTGTTTCAGGAAAAAGAAATTGTTAGTGTCTTCTGGCGACGACTGCCATGACCTGACTGTTGTGCAGAACCTGAGAAATGAAAGCAAACATATTGAATCAGAACTGACCAGCAGGGGAGCTGATATTAATGTAAATATAAACATATCATTATAAAATTCATATGTAGAGTCACATTATGTATTGATATACTTATTACTCACAACTGTTGCAAAACCTGACTACCACTGTGAACATTTGCTTGAACTTTGTTCGACCTTTTCATTCTAGGCTTTACAGGAAACTGGTGCCAAGCTGCAGGCTGAATCAAACCTGGTGACTGATGATATTAAGTACAGACTTCAGAGCCTGTCTAAGAACTGGGACCAGCTTAAAGACATAGCCACAAACAGAACTCGGAAGCTGGATCAGTCATTGGCAAACCTGCAGTTAGCTGCCAATGTGAAAGAGAAGACTTTGGTAACTGAGACACCATACCTCCCCTCATTGGATAAGATATGGAACATGCTGGTAACAGTACTGGTGAGGGACAAAGATTCAACTTATTACTTGTTATGAGTATTATTATGAAAGTGCCAAATTTGCATGTCATATTATTTGATCAATAGTTAGTTTGCAATTGCGTTAGGATATTGGACCAGTAAATAAGTAATGGTAAACTGGCCTATTTTGAGACATAGCTTGGCTTTTGTTTATTGCAAAGAAAAGGATCTTTACTTAAAAGAAAAGGATTTGAGTAAATTATATGATTTGAGTAAAATATTTATAAAATATTGTTAAAGAGAGAGTAGATTAGTTATATAGCATAATTAGAGCATCCAGAGATGAAGTATGATAGCATATGATAATGTGATTGCCAAAGTGGAAAAATAAACAAATCCAAACTTTTACTTTTTGACTGTTTTGAGAAACTGGCAAACATAATTTTCATATGTAACCTTTTTGTATTTCTCTTCAAACAAACATTGCAATAAACGTGTCAGTCTTGTAAATATTAGAAAAACACTCCGGTTACTAGTGAAAGCAGTTTATTTTCCTTTACATGCTTTAAAGGCTGTGTTGGCATTTTGGTCAAATGACACATGTATTGAAAAAATAGGTAACATCAAAGAAACCACAATATCTAAGAATGTGATAATGGGCGAGCATATTGGTTGGGAAGGACAAGTGTGCCATAATTATGGAATGACACAGGACTAGCGTGGGGTTATGCAGGGGTTTTTCAACAAATAGAAATACTATTAACACGAAGGCGAAGCCTGAGTATTTATAATGAGCTTTGACTTGTAAAACCATGCATAATCACACGCTAGAAGTGCTTTATTTCGATTCTAACATGGCATCTTATATTTGGTTACTGTTTTGGTGAAGATTTGTAGTGTATCTCCTTTGTAATTTGACTTTTAAAAAGTGAAGTGGAATATGCGCTCACCTGTGTCAGTGGTTTGAACTGCTAACCTCAGAGGTGGCAGGCGAGTGTGTAACCACTGAGCCACAGTGGCCCATACGCTAGACATACCAAACTATTCTCAAATACAAAGATTGCATAACACTATTTCCCCAGTCTTTGAGGTACTGGCACTCTCCTGCTATTTTCAAATTATAAAAATTTTGCTTAAGGACTGTATTGGTAAATGTTCAAGAGATATTCTTCTTTTGCAATCATGCTCTGAAATAGTTAATGCGCTTGAGTAGGTAATTAATAATATTTGGGTAGAATTGTTTTTTTAAATTTTATTTCAATATAACAAATTTCCCTTTGTAAACTTTTTCATTCCTTAAAATATAAAGTCTTCACAATCCTTGAAATATAAATTTCTTCTATAAATCATGCCGGGGCTTGTAATTCATAAAAATGCAGGAAGAGATTATTGTTACGTTGCAAAAGTGTTAAAGTAGTGTAACAGGATGTGGCAACAAAAATATAAAACTAATATTTTTAGAAACACAACAGTTTCCATGGAAAGATATATCATGGTAACACCACAGACTAGAAGTATACATCTGGTACATATATGTTGTAAGCAATGTCCAACCAATATTTTATCTGCCACTGTGACATAGTGGGTTAACACACCCAACAAAGGTGCTGGCGGATATATCATAGGTCAGAGAATCACTTTAATTCCCAGTCATATGTTATCTACTCCTATCTAGAAAATGCTGGCTAAAGAGGCTTGATCAAATAACAGTGTTCAATAACATTTTTCAGCTATTTGCAGCTGGTTAGTTATCTGTTACTGGGTGATATTCTAATATAACTGACAATTGTGTGCATTTGTAGTAATATATTTATTACAAATTTTTCAAATATTACAGGGTGGATTCTACTGACATTTAGTAAGTGGGTAAGCTTTAGCGAAAAGATTTAAAGTGGCCTTTATAGTGGCTTAGTTTCCTAAAACTACATCATTGATTTCAATTAGTATTTGGTATGTGCGATGTCAGCTTTATGGTAACCTCAAAGTCCAAGAAATAAATGATATTTTGAATGTAAAGTATGTGCTATGACAGTGCTGTAGTTGTGTTAGTGCTTGATTGATACCTTGTTTAAACGTTGCCTCTAAATGTCTCTATACAATTGCTTATTCCTTTATTTCTGTTATTTTCAGATGAGGCTTAAATTGCCAAAGATGTTTGTCTATATGGCTATGCTGCTGTCTCATATTGGTAAGTATCCTTGCACTGGAAACCAGTTCATGTTCATTGATATATTCCGGATATGTATATTATTGCTAGGATATCATAAAGCATAAAATGGAGCTTGTGTGTAGTAAATGAGTATTTTATCATGCTCACTGAAATGACTTTTATATATAATAAGTAAATGCACACAAAGAGCACATACTTCTACCCTATTGTAATTTAAGTGACATGTTGTTCCTATTCTTATTGTTATCCTTATAATTTGTTTTCATGATAATGACCTGATCTCAATTGCAAGTCCAAAATCATTGGTAGTGGGGCTCGTAAGAGATTTAGATCGTTTGTATTATGAAAATGATCCTATTCTTTCCTGAAATTTAAACACTTGTGGCTGTAGTCAGGTACTACCAGGAATAAAGTAATGGCAAACACAAACAAACAAAAGATAAATAAATGATTCAAAACATACACAATTAATTGTAAAAAGGAAATACTGATAGACTAATAAAATGTTTATTCCATAACATGAAAAATAATATGTTGCATGTATTGTAAGCTATACTAAAAATCAAGCAGGCACGAATCAGCCTTGGCTAAATTTAAAATGAGTGAATCTTCCATAGAAAATGTGTACATGTTAGATTCAGTGTTGTACATCAAGGATTCATGATGTTTGAGTGAATAATACACTCATCTTCTGTTCCTCTGTCAAGGCATTTGACTGAAGATGGAAAAGCTATACCATTACCAGCTACTTGCTGATGTCTGATGGTTTTCAGTTCAGAAACTTAATCAAGTAGTATGCATTGCTTTCCTCCGTCCCCAGAAACTGCCATTTATGATGAGATCAAAGAAAGTATTAAACTTAAACCAACCAACAAATACAATCTTATCAGAATAGAAAAATACAGTTTAACAACCTACACACACTTTTGATTTTGATGAACATTGGTACTAGGCTTGTACTGTACACAAAGGAGAGACGTCTTTAACACTTTGTAATACCTGTGGTTATTCAACTTGAACTGACATAAATCATGAGTAATGTAAGTGAGCCCTCTGTCCTTGTCTGTATGGTTTGTTCTTGAACTGAGCCTGTTTGTCTAACAATTTAATAATGAGATCATATATTTACTGATTTTTATGTTGTAATTGTGTTGGTTTTTGTTCAAATATAGTACCTTGTGAATAAGTTAAACTTTTGTTTTACAGCATTTGTCTATCCAAAGGAAATCACAGCTTCATATACAACCTCTTTCCATTGTCGAGATGGTAGCTATGCTTTGATAAGTGGAGCAAACCTTATCTTAGAATATGACTATGGATACAGTTACACACGAGTAAGAATAACATTGTCAATAATTATTATCAACAGTTTTTTTATCCATAGAGTTCTTGGTAAATTGTATGAATAAATAGAATAGAATAGAAACATTTATATAGCGCAAAATTGATGCAACATCCTCTAATGCGCTTGAAATCAAAAAGGGAAAGTGGAGGGACGTTCGAGGTCATGATCCAAGGTTAGCGCCCGCCAGGGAGATGTACTATGGTGGAGGATATGCTAATCTAAACAAGTAGGTCTTTAGCTGGCTACGGAAACCTGTTATTGTTTGTTGTGATCGTACTGATTGTGGGAGTCTGTTCCATTCTATGGGGGAAGCCACTACAAAACCTCTCCTACCGATGGCCAGTTTTGTGAGAGGCTGAGGAAAGAGAAAGACGATTTCCACGTGTTAGACAACTGGTTTTGATCAAGGATGATAGGTATATGGGTTGAGAGAAATTTATAGCCTTGAAAGTAATTAGATTGTACTTAAACAATATACGGTAAGTGATAGGAAGCCAGTGTAGTTTTTGAAGAAAAGGAGTGACATGGCTAGTTCTATCAAGTCTAAAAACAATTCTACAAAGGGCATTTTGTATCTTTTGGAGTTTAGCAACATTGTACTTACTGATGCCATAAAGTAGGGAATTGCAGTAGTCAAGTCGACTACTGATCATTGAGTTTGCAAGCAAGGCTGCAGTTTCCACACTGAGGAATTTACGGATACGTCTTAGGTCCTTAAGGTGGTAGTAGCAGGCTCGACACATATTAGTTATGTGGTTGGAAAAGGTGTTTCCAGAGTCAAAAATTACACCCAGGTTCTTGACTGTATCAGTAGGGGAAATAGAATTTCCAAGAAGTTGAGTAGGGAATTTATTTATGAGGGACTCTCTGGCTTGTCTATCACCTATTATAATAAATTCAGTTTTCTCGGGATTGAGTTTCAATTTCACGCCAGCCATCCAGTTTTGGATACATGTGAGACACTCTGTAAGCTCAGCGAAACTGGAATCAAAATTCCTATTGTCCAATGCTAGATATATTTGGGTGTCATCAGCATATAGATGGTGGGTGACATTGAAATTGGAAATGATATTACTGAGAGGGGTTGTGTAAAGGGTAAAAAGGAGGGGGCCCAGGACAGAACCCTGAGGCACACCATACGGAAGTGAGAACACATCTGAAAAGCTATTTCCTAATTTAACCTTCTGTTTCCGGTTTGAGAGATAGGATCTGATCCACCTCAACACAGTGCCATCAACTCCAAACCAATCTCTAAGGGAATTAAAAAGAATGTCATGGTCGATAGTGTCGAATGCCGCTGAGAGGTCTAGCAGTGTGAGTGCAACAGCCTTACCAGAGTCCAACGAAGCAGCAATGTCATTCTGGATTTTCAACAGCGCTGTTTCTGTGGAATGGAGTCTCCTGTAAGCGGATTGGTTGACATTGGAGAGCCCCTCGCTATCGATATAATTATTTAACTGTTTGGCAACTACTTTTTCGATCAGTTTGGATAAGAAACTAAGGTTGGATACCGGTCTATAGTTTTTTAGGAGATTTCTGTCTAAGTTTGGTTTCTTGAGAAGAGGGGTGACATATGCTGTTTTGAAACAGTTTGGGAAACTCCCTTCTTTGAGTGAATAGTTTATAATATTGGTGATTGGAGTGACCAAAATGTCCGCACACTCTTTGACTAGTGCGGTAGGGATTGGGTCCAGGTCGGATGATTTGGTGTTGGATGACCTTAGGATTTTGAGGATGTCATCCTCAGATACAGGCTCAAAAGAGGTCAGGGCACTGCTATTACTCTTCGGTATTGTGAGGGACACAGGCACTGATGACTCTAAAGCAACTCTGATTTTCACAATTTTGTCACTGAAAAAATGACCGAAAGTGTTAGCTAAATCAGTAGGACTAATATGATCGGGTAGGATGATAGTTGAGGTTTTGTGCAAGATTTTCTTGAAAGTCTTCCACAGAGCCTTGGGGTTACCATTATTTTTAATAAATGGTAAATTAACATCATAAATAACACAAAGAGAAGAAAAACTTTAATATATAAGTGTTGCTGATATAAAATTTGTGTTTTAACAACGGTTTACACATCACACAAACCCAAGATAATCCTCTGTAAATTCAGTTTCCAAATAAATTGTTTGTTTTTTCTGCAGCTTTTATATTTATCTTTGTATTTAGTAGTTCAGGTGGCATACATAGTTTACGTAGCAATATTTAAAACAGACAGCCACATTAATTGATATTAATCAATATGAGCTGTTTTTCCCCTTTTTGTGACGTAAATCCCGAAAATTGCATATTTCTTCATCCATTAGATATTTAGAATTCGTCTAATGAAAAAAACTGTATCTCTAGAACTATTCAAAAGATTTTCACAGCACAACACCAACTGCAGTAATTTTTATTTAAAGGTGAACAAGTGTGGTATTTGTATCACAAGGTAAGAATCTTACTCACACCCCAGAAATATGAATTTTATCTGATACACTCTTCTGCTTTTTATCTTTTGCAATTTTGTTAAAGCTTCTTTAACAAAGATATGGTATATGTAATTTAAAGCAGTATTACAGGTATTTAAGCAGTGCTTTTGTTACAATCCAATCGTAACTAAATTTATTGTTTCCATTCGGGATAAGACAAATCAATATAAAATCTAACCACATCAAAATGATTTTCCATAGGATGGTTTCATATTAGAAACCCAAAGGATAGTAATGATTTTCTTTAAGCTGATTGTACATCTTAAACCTGTTATTCCAATAATAAACTAGCTATTGGCTAGCCTTGATTAACCTGGAGAAAGGGTCCAAGATCAAATGAAACTGCTTCACAAGAATCCTGGACCTATACTTTCCTGTAGTTTGGTCTCATTCCAAACCTGTAAGACCAACTTCCCATTAATTCTTTTCACATTTTTATTGCAATATATGATCAATTCATGATCAGTGGGTGGTGCAAGTAAAAAAAATGCTATTCCTTCTGGACTTGATGTGTTGAGACACAATCCAACCATATCACAAGCAGTTAATCTGGTTTTAGCGTCATGTGAAGAAAGGTCACATATTGAAACTATTCAAAGTAAGAAAACTTTATGAAAATCTGGTCATTTCAGTTCAATTGACACCAGCATTGCCTGAACGTACATGGGCCAATGATGGCTATCATGGTAGAAGGAAGGTGGCTTTCGATGATTTGACTCTTTTGGAGTGGGCTTCTGGGTAGCTGTCAAACATCGTACAAATTCAGGATCAATTCACTGCCAAAAATGTGCTTCTTTATGTTATCTCGTCTCTTTAGGACACAGCGACACTTGTATGGGCAACCATCAGATCAGCATGGCCGATTTCCATGCACAAAATTGAGCAGGGTACACTATCTTGGCAGAACTCAATGCAATGGTCCAAAAACAGATAATCTTCATCTCAAATTTCATTGGTTAATTCACAAGTGATTCTCAACACCAACATCGGAAAACAATGTGCAAATATTATAATGTCAGTGTTCACATGTTGCAAACCATGGCAACTACAAGCATGTCTGCTCATTCTGTGCTTGTCAGGGGAGAAATCAAGAGGTCAAGAAATCAGGAGGTCAAGTGTAATTTTAAGCAATGAGGACAGGACAAGTCTAGTAGAAGATAGGGATGTGTGTCACTACCTGAAATCACTGTTAATGGAGATATCATGTACATATATAAGCAAAACAATACTTTTATGTACAGTAATGAGACCTTTGACATTTTAGATAACAAAATGAATTTTACCTGTAATGAATATTAGAATATTTACAATTACACTGAATTTGAACAAATTGCTATGCCATACTATGTTGATACAGATAATGTGTTTGACAGTCGTCATATTTTTGCTAAAGTTAATGAATACTGCTGATTAGGTGCAAGATGTCAAAAAACCATTAGCATGTTTGGCTCTGGACGCCCTGCTTTGGAACCACTGGGCTATTTGGTTCATGAATCGGTTCAATGCGGCATTAACATGGGGTAAACATTACTGCAACCAAGGAATGTAACAACAATACTTTAGCCCTTATTTTTGTCATTCATCAGCTGAAGACGACCTATGGGATTGGCATTATATATCAATGGGAATAGGGCAGAATTATTTGCTGTTTAATTGTAAATTTATTCCTCTGGGGTCCTTTCATGTCTCCGAGTCCATTGGCATGTATCTTGTTGTCATTGCTAACAATTTGCAACTATCTCCAGAGATGGCTTATCAAGACTATTTGAAAGATTATCACACAAGAACTTATTATAACATGTCTTACACAACATAACCACACTGTCCCTTTGCAAAATATCATAGCTCACGGGCTTTGGTGAAGTTCCGCCATCTGGACTTACCTCCAAAATGCATCAATGGCAGCCTGTATAATCCCACAGACCTTTGCTTCCACCATCCCTCCTCACTTTTTGCATGAGTTTGTGCTTTAAAATTTCTGAAAATTTGAAACTTTATATAATCCTGTGTTAACATGTAAATAAAAACCCCAAACAGTATTTTCACCTTTGTCATCTTCTGACCTTGGCAACTTAACCTTTAACCTAGTAGCTATGACCTGTAGTTCATCAACTGTGCTAAGTATCTGCTGTTGTATACAATGAGTTGAACCCAATGATATTGCCATGACCATCAACAGCCTAATCAATGTGACATAGTCATCCATAGATTTAAATCAACGTCGTTTTCAACACACTCCATAGACTACATTGTGACAGGTAGTTCTTATGTCTTATGTAGAGGGGACCAGCAGATACAATTTGGTCAAGATTTTGCTCTGTAAAAGGCTGGCCACAGGTAAGCAACTATTTCCTTTCCCACGTAGTCTGGGGTTTATACTGCAGAACTCAGAGGCAGGCAGTAAGTCTGATCCTTTGTAATTGAGCACTCTTTCCTGACTAAACATGTCAGGCTATCTTGAAGCCGATCTTTGAGGTGTTACATGTGACCTTTAAGGTATTATAACCAGTTTTGTTCAAGCATTTCTGAAACATGTGATTAAATACCTTCACAAAGCAATCCTTCATAATTTATTTGTATTATGAACCCCAAAATGTTGATTTATTAAATAAAAAATTGGGCAAAATTGTATTTGTCTTTATATCCCCGTTTCATTGTCTTGAGTTTCAAGCTGACCACCCCATTAGCACTGGGAGAATAAATTTATGAAGGTAGTATGACCACCCGGATGCTGTTCATTGTATCAGCTGATGTAAGCAGCTAATGCAAACTGATTTTACAAGTAACCAATAACACATACATTTTCGGTGATAGGCAATATTATTCATGAAAACTGCAAATATGACTTCATTGCATACACAAAAAACCTTTGGAAACATAAAATGCAGTCCATTGAATTAAATATGTGGTGTGTAAGACACATATCACATTTAAAAAATATCAAGAAGTGAGACTGAAAAGCCAATATTGTTGTTTTTGTCGGATGGGTGAGGGATGACATAGCAGGTAAATAATAAAGCTTTGTTGTTGTTTGAATGGCAATGTAAACACATTAGGGGATGTAAGGAGAAAGTGAATATGAAGATTTAACTTCTGTATTTAAAACACAGCACAGCACTCTTATGTCTTAACAACATGTTGTTGTTTATTCTAAAGTTTCACTATATTTTCTCATAATTTAAACACTGATAGTTGATACAGATACAGAGGAAAATGAGCCAGTTCAAAACAGTAATTTGTTTGAAGTGATTTATTTTATTAAATATGTTCCTGCATCTGGCTTTATTTTTAACAGCCTCATAAAAGGCTCAAATGGAGAAAAAATGTTGGTGGAATTAATTAATCCATACTAGAAGGAAGTAAAAAAACTAGTATCATGAGAAAAAATACATTAGTAAAATAATCCCTGAGCTGAATTATAACCAAGGGAAACATGAAGGTCCTTTTGAAATGAAATGATTTGAATTGGTGGAAATTTATTTAATTTATTTGGTTTACTTTGCAAATTGAGATGTGGTGACAAAAATATGAGGTTAGGCTATGACCAGCAACAACTAGTCTTCAATCACAACTTTTCAAGCACGTGTTCAGAAAACATTTAGCCTCATTTGGATTTTAGCTTTGTAAGACCATGGTCCTACACACAAAGTAATATAAAATGGAAACAGAGTGGAAGCAGAATTTCAGAGGGAAGGTGGATACACATTATCCGTGTACAAGGCTCATTCTAAAACATATTTATCTAGTGTGTTTTGTCTTAACTTTATGACAAAAACTTTTACACTTAAGATTTTTATCTTAAACTTAAGACAAAGCTTAGGCTTAAGAAATTTTGAATCCCTTCCCAGGCTCTCAAAACTATTGTGATCATAAGATATCTGTATTGGCATAACACATATTGCATTACAATCTAGATTCCAATATTGAAGTGAACTTCGATTTAGTTATCCCTTACATCATCAAGGACACCAAGTTGAGATTATACCATTTTTTCAGTCACTTAAATCTGATTTATGTTACATTTTTAATATACATTTTATGTAAACTTTGATGCAGCATACAAATGCACAAGGTAATTATATTTTTATGACAGTGGACTAATACTGTGTTTTATACCATGTCACCTGACTGAAATTTAGGAACTCCTGGTAACACGCTTTTTCATAGAAAACTTAAACTAGAGTTTCATCAAGCTACAAGATGCATCAAGCTATGATCTTACGTTTATGTGCCCTTCCTTTTATGTAGCTGCAGAGTTTCCAGCTATATGAAGTATACAAAGGCCGTCATATGTTTGACTATGAAAGTGCTGCAGGCCAGGCTTACATGAAAGACAGTTATCACAGACTAAAATCATACCATTGGACAAATACAGGCATCACGCTTGGGATTCCAGGCATCAAGAAAGAAATGGACTGGGGTAAATACGAAGGCTTCATAGACTTTGGAGAATACTATGAGCAAAAATCAATTGAAATTCAAGAAATATCTGGTAAGTCATTCATCCATCAAAAATATTAGAATTGTTGTAAAAAAAATTATGAATGCTTGGACTTTATCAGCGATTCGTCCTTTATTTGAGCCTTTATTTGATTGAATCACTGATAAAATCCAAGCATAAGTAGTTTATTTCTATTATAAAATGTTCATTATGTTTTAACATCTATTAAGTACTCTCACAAAATGCACAGAAACGCATATTCGTCGACCGAGCAGTGCTCTGTTTTATAATAGAATTCCATCCATTCATTTACGGTTTGATTGTCTGTGTAATTGAATACCATGTAGCAGAGGCTGTAATTTCAAATGACAAGAGCTGCAATTCTAACAGGCAAAAACTTCCATCACAATACAGTATTAATTTAGTTTCTGCTTTTGCCACATTTTTGTATCTGTATCAAATTTAGACAGAAATCAAACTATGTTTATTGTTGACACATTTTTGTAATTATTGTAGATCCACCAACGGAGATGAAAGTCTTTGCTCCTGGAAGTGAAGAAAGGATTATCCTAAATAAAGGTTTTAAGGAACATGTACTTGAAGCCTTGGCAGAGTCATACACTAATATCACCTGTAACAGTGTCATGGTCACATGGGTGTCACCAGCAAAAGGGAATCTTACGTCATGTCAGGCAGAAGGTAACAAGAGTCTCATTGTTTTAATTCCTTTGAAGTTTCACCATTAGCATGAAGGCCCTCTGTATGGCGTATTTTGGAAACTTAAATAATTCTGATACTATTTTACGTACTATATTACCTTTCATGAAGTCACTTGAGCAAAGTTGTCCTTTAAGTACTTCCATGTCAGCACATTTAAGTAAATTGTCATCAGCTGCCACAGTAAATCTTGATGAGTCACATTCCAAAGATGAAACTTTCAGGCTCAGTGAAATTTAGCAGTGTTTCACTCTAACATAACCGACTTTCAGCCATTTTTATTTGACTAACACCTTCGATTTTCACAGAAAAAAGTTTTGAATGTAGCAAGATATAATGATTCTGGGTGAATTTTAGATTTCAAAGATATGCAGTTACCAGTGAATCTATATTTAAAATGTTTCTCATTGCAAAGAAGAATTTTACAGTGAATTTGAACTGATTCCCAGGAGTGACCTGTTCCCATTGATTTCATTAAACCTGGTGGAATAATTATAAAAAATACATCGCATTATATTTTACTCAATGTAACTCTAGTGAATCAATTTATATTTTTATAAAGTAGCTGAAGACTCTCTTTGAGAGATGTAGTGCAGTGTTGTATGATTGTTTTGATTTGTGTTTTGATTGTGTTATTATGGTAGAGGTATTAAAGATTCAATAATCTGGATATTATACTGTTTTAGCAAATGATATGTCCTATTTCTTAAATTTCTATCTTGAAACATTTGTTTTTCTGACTTTTTTTCTACTCACAAATTTACTGCAAGTCCGTCTTTTACTCCTGCCGCCAATCTGGAGGGGACAAGTCCATTGTAATTGAAAGTGTCTGTTTTCCTCACAATCTCCATAACTGAAAAAAACTTGAAAGTGGATGTGAGAAAAATTTTCACGTGGTATGGAATCAACCCATGGTTAAATCCTCCAGAAAGATGATTTGGATGGGGATTCAGATCAATTCTCCAGAATTGTTTTTCCTTATTTTTCTCAAATAGTTCATACTTATTGTACACAAAAGCACAGAAGACTCTATACTACAGACAAGTGATGTGTGAGGAATGGTCATTATGGGCAAACCAATTAAAGGGAGAGAAATGAGAAACCAAGATTATAGTCACCCTGACAGTCCCTTCTTCAAGTTCGAACAACTCATTTAACATATTCCCATTCACAAATAATGGTGATTGTTATAATAATCGCATTCTATGCAATAGTATTGTTAGTGTTAACACTTTCCAGTTATCAATGTGATTTTAGATGAGAGAGACCCCACTGTGTGTCCACTGATTATACAAGAGTCTGAACTAACAGAAGATGAGTGTATAACACTGGATGTATATGCTGAACAATATGGTGTACGAAGCGAGAATAAAACTTATACTGTCTGTTATAAAAGTAAGTCAATATGATAGGGCTCGTATTAATCAGAATTGTACCAGGCATTTGCATAACTGTTATAATTATCTTGCAAAAAGGTTAATAATTTTGTACTTTCAAGATTTTTGAAATTAGCCAAATTGTCCGAAGCTTTAGGTTCTTAATTTAGTTATACTATCAATAATATTAAAAAAAACACTAAAAGTGTTACAGATTTATGGTGACAGTTTCTTTCTCTGACTTGATGTCATTGTTAAAGGATTGAATTTTGTGAGAAGTGCACGAGGTGGCAAGTCATTACCCTCCTGAAAGTAGCTGGGAGGGTCATTATCCTTTCAGCCTGTATGCGTCAATCCATCAAATATCTCTAAAACTGCTTACATGCAGCATATTCCTAACGTAGTAGGTCCAACAAAGTTTTGTAGTGTTCGTTTCATTTTTGAATAATTGGCCAGACAGTGGTCTTGTTGAACTAGGTTTGTAAACAGTCTTTTCCATTTGTTGAAAAGGCTAGTGGTTTTCTTAATCAGAGTTATTAGTGTTTTGTACTGCAATTTTAATCAATGTCAGGCTCTATTTTATTGTCATTTATCTAATGCTAGAAGTAATGAGATGTTTCTGAGTCTAGCTAGGTTTACTGTTGAATGCGCACAATCTGAGTAATTGCAGTGGTGGACTCAGTGGTAGTTTAACAGTCTAATACAGTGCTGGTCTCCAAGTTCGTAGATTCCACAGGATATATTTTCCACAGTAGAGTTTATTATTTTAGTTCTGTGAAAAAAATAAAGATAAAATTTGCCATAACTTTGAAGTAGTGTGAAAGCAAAGAGTATGTCAACTACAACACTTATTGGTAAATGAAGAACTATTTTGTATAACTGTTACATTATATTTTCAATATTTTAGTAACTTGTATTACTAAATTTCTAAATGTAATTGTAATGCACTTGACTTATGACCAGGAGTGACACCAAGAAGAGATGTAATTTAGTAAAAAAATAAAGAAGACTGGTTGGATCAATTTTTCCTTTTCAAAATTAAACATGTTTAAAATTATGTTTAACTGGTCCTATATATATTGTAAATATCTCATGTCTAAACTACAATTTCTATATGAACAATTCACAAGATGTACTTCAAATTAGAGTTACTCAGGTGGATCACCTGGTAGAGACATTACAATTGAAAATAACTCACTGAAGCTCTAGATTTTGCCAGGAAAATAATATGTCAGACAGACTAATTGGTAATTATAATTCAGTCACCAGTTAACCCCCAATTTATTTTCAAACCAAAAGTGTCCAAACAAATCTCTACTCACTCATATTAGCAGGAGGCAGGTACAATCATTTAACCTAACTAAAAAGTTTGGACATAAAGTTAATACTTACAAAATTATGTAGTAGTAGTAGTAGCCAGTACTTGTGTTAAAGACACAGACCTATCACATGAAGTCTATCACAGAACTATTCTTAATTATTACTCAAATGATATAAAAATATTTTACCCTATTTATAATATCGAAGAGTTCATAAGTCACTTCTTTACAAATTTTCTAAGTGTTTCTTATAAAGTCAATCACAACAGGCAATTGGACAGAATATATAAACAAAAACCACGTGATAAACATGGTATCTGATAGAGAAAACTCTATAATGTGCATCTATAAGTAAGGAACATCTGGCTGTGATGGCAGCTTGTTGTGATGCTGCCAGCTGGGGGAAGCCAGAAACAAATTATGGAAAACAGATTAATCTGATATGATTATTGTTCCAAAGAATATTTGCAAAATTAATAATCACATTATTATTTGCAGGTACAGAAGAACCTGCTGACTTTGGTGAGTTATTCATTTCCCACTGAGTGGAAGATATATATCTTTAAAGTAAACTTCTTTGCTGGATCCGGTAGTTATGTTGGCTTATGCTGCTGGTACACTGGCAAATTATTGGCATATAAAGAGGTTTGGCCTCAATAATGATTTCTGCTCTTCAATATAAAATTTATATTGAAATCATTTGGCCTGCTGTGCTGTGTGCCAATTAATCAATTTTCATGCCCTTGAATTTTTTTGCAGGGGGGCTTTATGGACTTAGGCCTGAAGATAAGTGAGTAATAGCAATTTTAGCTACTTTGAGTAAATTACTCATAACGGAAAAAACTATTGCAGATACAGCTCTTTCTTCAAATATGTTGTTCAGCTACTTTGGCCTATCACATTAAGTTTCACAGTTAAGTTTCACACTTGTTGTACATTGGATAGCTGAGTAATAGCTACTTTAAAATTGTGATTGTTGAGTAAGTCCATTTTAACTCCAAAACTATAGCAGTTAGAGTATTTTTCTAAAATATGTTGTTCTGCTACTTTGTCCTTGACTATAACATGGCATATAGTTTGGGGTTCATGCCATAAATGAGTAATAGCTATTTTCTTATTTTCAGGAAAATAGACAAAAGTAAAATTTAAATATATTCAGAAAAATTAAAGTTAAACAAATCTTTGAAATATGTTTTTCATCTAGTTTTTGCTAAGCTATCACATATTATAAAGACCGGAAATGCGCAGTGAACGAAAACCCATCTGTGCGCATAGAATCAGCACGGAGTAAAACCTCCAATAACGGGCCGCTGAGAAACGGAAGTGCTGTTTCGATTTTGGGCGTTTGTGACAGGATATACGCCCGGCAAAAATTTCTTAATAATACCCTCGTGCCTAACGGCGCTCTGGCATTATTTGGAATTTTTGCCGGGCGTATATCCTGTAACAAACGCCCTCACACTCACATTTATTACTACATTAAAGCACTCTTGTGATGTCATTCTATTGTTAAAAGTGTGCATTATATTTGGGTAATGCACACATTTTATCCTAACAAACTGACACCTGATTTTTGGCTGACCTTAACAATTAAATGATGTAAAGTTGAAAAGTGAACTTGAAAGGAACAAATTCCTAATTACTTTACAGCATAATACAAGATGCATAACTGTTTCAGGTGTCCCTTATACAGTCCGTGAAAGTGTACATTACAAAATGATTCACCTTTTTAAAGAGTAGAATGACACTACACATGTCCTTTTAAAATAAATATACACTGTTTTATGAAAATAAACACATTCATTTTAATGCTTTAATGATTCGAAATTAATCCTCAATAAACATAAAAAAAGCAGAAAAGTGCAACACAGAACAGAACATTTCAAAGGGTACAGAATGTTTGTCATTCTTATGTTACAAAAGAAAGCATCATTTTAAGTAAATAGTTTCTTTTTATCAATACAAACAAGGACACCTCTGTGATAGTAATTTTGTGCTCAAAACCTGTATGTTAATGTTTAGAGAAAGTGACAGTTCTGGTGCTGCTGAAGCTGATGTGGGGTTATCAAGCTTTACACATTTTGACACACTGACACTTGGTTCTCCATTATCTCCACTAATAATGTCACTAATTTTGCGTTTCATAGCATCAGTAGAGCGTCTGTACCCTCTAACAGCATTTAAGCGATGGCCTGTTTGCTCCTGTATCAGTTGTTCCTCTACTCCTTTCTGATATAAAAGTGAGGCAGCTGAGGTACGAAGTGAGTGATTGTTTTGATATCCTGTCAAACCAGTATTATGACAAATCTTTGAAACAATATCTGCCAAGTAGGTTTGTCCCACAGCTTGATGGCCATACCAAACTTCACCATATTCAGTTTGCTTTGCTTTGGTTAGCGGGCGTAAATAAAATGGAGTGGGTCTTGCTTTTGGACAAAGGAACAAATATTTCTTGTAAAATTCCACTAAAAATCTTTCTTTTTTTCTGGATGAATATGCACGAACTCGCTTCCCTTGAATGTGAGCACAGTGGTAACACTCTCGCCTCCCACCTCTGAGGACGGGGTTTGATCCCCAGCACGGCCTCAGGTGGGAAAGCTGGTAGTTGCTTGCCGTTGGTCGGCAGTTTACAGTACAGAACCCTAACGAACTGTATGTACTTTTTTCCTCTGCCCTTCCAACTACTAGTCATGATATGACCTGTACAGTGTTGAAAGTGACGTAAAACCCCAAATAAATAAAGAAATGAATGTGAGCATGGTCTAAAGCACCCTGCACAGATATTGAAGGCACATTTTGTGTATACTGAAGATATTCAGCACCATCACTGTCACCACAAAGAGACAGCTGTGACTGCTCCCCACAACATTGTTCACAGTGTTACTTTCGTCCCCTTAAAGTAAATTTTAATCAGAGTAGATAAAATACTGTATGCAGTAGCTTTTGTGGGTTATCAGATCCTCATTCAGATTTCCACAACAATTCTTCTTCATCAAGTGTTATTTCTTGTGCTTTTTTACAGTTAGTGCTATCCCTGATTTGGCAGTGTCTTTCATAGTGTTATCCAATGTATTCCTCAGTTGCATATGATAAGGATCTGATAAAAGCTTCCAGTTTACTCCAAATTTATTTAAATAAAACTAAAGACACAGAACAATTTGCTTCAGGGAACAGCCAGAATATTTTTCAGCATTCTTTTTACAAATTTCCATGATGAATCTTGACACTGTATAATTTATTTCATCCTTTGTCATTTCAGATAGTTCTACCAAAATAGGGCTCAATTTAAGAGATGGTGCAGCCTTATTTCTTGCATCCTTCCATTCTTTGAACAAAGTTACAGCCCACTGTATTCTTTCTTCTGTGGATGCAGCAAACCTAAAAAAATACAACTCTAATTTAATTGTATGAAACAAATTGAATGCTTTCACTAGAAGTTAATTTTTACTAATCTAAGTAACAGTCATTTAAGTAATCATTTATATCTGGGTTGGTAGTTACAAAATTCTTGAACTGAAATACATGAAATACCAGTCACTTGTCAAGTTCATATTTCAGAGAATCAAACGATTATTTGAAGATCTTATTACCTTTTCTGTGAGGTTTCAATGGTTTCCTTCTGTTTTTCTGTTTTAAAATGGAATCATGTCACAGTTCCTTTCTTCCACTCCTCATCATCTCTGATGTCAGAGAAAGGTCCAAGAGGGGGTAATTTTGCAGTAACTTCCTCCACTTCTTGAGTAGCCATTACCAGTTTCTGTTCATCAATATCTGAGAATGCTGCTTCTTCTTCTGTTACATTTAATTGATCATTCTCAAAGCAGTTAACAAATTTGTCAACTTCATCCAATAAATCACTGGAATTATCCGTTATATTTGCTTTAAAAGTATTTTGAGTGATAAACAGACTATTATTATCACTTTCGTTGCCACTATCCATTTTGCAGAAGAAAGTAGTTGAAAAATAGAAATCAGTGTTAACACATAGGGGTCAGTGACAAAAAGGGTGCACTACCTGGCCAGTACACACAAATATAATAGGCAGTTTATCACAAGCTCTGTTAATCAAGTACATTGAGATTTAGGTTAATTGGCTGTCAAGGGTTTTGAACAATTTCAGTAAAAGGGTTTCCTTTCAGGGATTGTATCAAAAAGTGTGTGGGGTTTAAGTTCAGTAAAGTATTCAAAAGTGTGCCCTACTGGGAAAATAATACACACTTATACTCGACCCCTTCGGGGTCTCGTAAAGTGTGCATTATTTTCCCAGTAATGCACACTTTTTCATACTTTACCTATCACGTAAATTTCATAGTGGAGTAATTGCTACTTTGAAATTGTGACTGTTGAATAAATCCATTGTAACTCAAAAAACATTGCAGTTAGAGTATTTACCTACACATATTGTTTAGCTGCTTTCTCTTCACCTATAACATGATACAACGTTTGGGGTTCAATCGCATACCAAGTGAGTAATAGCTATTTTCTTATTTGAAGCCAGATCATGATAAAAGTAAATGTCAACTATCTGCAAAAGTATTAAACTTAGGGATATAATTTCAAATATACTATTCATCTATTTTTGATAAGCCATCACATAGAAAAGTTTCATAGACCTGTTGCACTTTGGACAGCTGAGTAATAGCTACTTTAAAATTCTAACTGTTGAGTAAATCCATTGTAACTCCGACACTATTTCAGTTAGAGTATTTTCCTACAATATGTTGTTCAGCTAATGTCTCTTTAGCAATAGGATGGTACATAGTTTGCGGTTCAATTACATGCCATAAGTAAGTGATAGTTGTTTTTTATTTGTAGCAAAAATAATGACACAAGTAAATGTCAAATACCTTCAAAATTATTGAAGTTCAACAAATCTTTTCAGTATGTTATTTATCTACTTTTTGATTAGCTTGCTTTTTATGGCCTTTATATTTTTGTTACTTTTGTAGATCCAGGTCAGTGAGTAATGCTGCTAGTAGCTACTTTGAGTACCATAAATGTCCAAAATAACGCCCAGGTTCAAATAAACGCCTGGTTCAAATTAACGCCTGGTACCTAGCACACTGTTTACAATTTATTCCACTGTTTTTGTATTTCAAAAGAACGCCTGGTTCAATTTAACGCCTGGTCTGATGCCATTTGAAAATAATTAATGCCCGGGCCATATTTTGGAAAAATACGGTAAATTGCTTATAACTCCAAAAGCAGTACATTTAGAGCATTTTGCAAAACAATGTTGTTCTGCTCTTTTCTCTGTACCTACAAGATGGTACCTATGGTAGCTATTTTCAGAATTTTACACTGAAGAAAATGTAAAAATGTGTTTATCTCAGAAATGGGGCAAGATAGAGTGATTTGACATAGTTTTTGAGCTGCATGGTGTACACACAGTCATCGCAACTTTTTTGTCAAAAATCGTTTCCCCGTCATTTTTTGCGGCCATATATATATTGTAAATGTCTCATGTCTAAACTATCCTTCTCTACATGAACAATTCTTAAGATGTACTAGAAATTTGAATTACTCAGGTGGATCACCTGGTAGAAACATTATTATTGACAAAACTCACTGAAGCTCTAGAATTTGCCAGGAAAATAATATGTCAGACAGATTTATTGGTAATTATAATTCAGTCACCAGTTAACCCCCAATTTATTTTCTGACCAAAAGTGTCCAAACAAATCTCCACTCACTCATATTAGCAGTAGGCAGGTATAATCATTTAACCTAACTAAAAAGTTTTGACATAAAGTTAATACTTTCAAAATTATGTAGTAGTAGTAGTAGCCAGTAATGCCAGTATATATGTTAAAGACACACACCTATTACATGAGGTCCATCAGAGAACTATTCTAAATTACTACCGAAATGATATAAAAATATTTTACCCTATTTATAACATATAAGAGTTCACAAGTCACTTCTTTACACATTTTGTAAAAAAGTGTTTCTTACATAGTCAATTTCAACAGGCAATTGGACAGAATATATAAACAAAAAACACATGACAAACATGACATCTGATAGAGAAAACTCTGTCTTGTGCATCCGTAAGTAAGGATCATCAGGCTGTGATGACAGCTTGTAATACTGCCAGCTGGGGAGAGCCTGAAACAAATTAAGATTAATCTGATATGATTATTGTTCCAAAGATTATTTGCAAAATTAATAATCACATTATTATTTGCAGGTACAGAAGAACCTGCTGACTTTGGTGAGTTATTCATTTCCCACTGAGTGGAAGATATATATCTTTAAAGTAAACTTCTTTGCTGCATCTGGTGGTTATGTTGGCTTGTACTGCTAGTACACTGGTAAATTATTGGCGTATAGAGAGGTTTTTCCTCAATAATGATCTCTGCTATTTAATAAAAAAAATTTATCTTGAAATCTTTTGGCCTGCTGTGCGCTAGTGTGTGTGTGTTAGTGTGTTACACAGATTTCTACAAAACTCCTACAGCTACAGTATTTTGTAAATTAATTGTCCCAATTAATCAATTTTCATGCCCTTGAATTTTTGGGGGGGGTTTATGGACTTAGGCCTGAAGATCAGTGAGTAATAGCAATTTTAGCTACTTTGAGTAAATTACTCATAACTGAAAAAATTATTGCAGATACAGCTTTGTTCAACTACTACTTTGAAATTGTGACTGTTGAGTAAATCCATTGTAACTCAAAAACTATTACAGTTAGAGTATTTAGCTACACATATTGTTTAGCTGCTTTCCCTTCACCTATAACATGATACAGATTTGGGGGTTCAATCACATACCATAAGTGTGTAATAGCTATTTTCTTATATGAAGTTCAATAATGACAAAAGTAAATGTCAACTATCTTCAAAAGAATTAAACTGAGGGATATCATTTCAAATATACCATTCATCTATTTTTTTGATAAGCTATCACATAGAAAAGTTTCAGACCTGTTGCATTTTGGACAGCTGAGTAATAGCTACTTTGAAATTCTAACTGTTGAGCAAATCCATTGTAACTCCAAAACTATTACAGTTAGAGTATTATGTACAGTCACCAACTTTTTGCCAAAAATCATGTTCCCACCATTTTTGACCCTATTTTGTTTTCCTGCGTAAATTGCAAAAAACATGTTTATCTTGGAAACGGTTCAAGATAAAGCAATTTCAGCAAAATTTTTGAGACATGGGGTATATGTACAGTCACCTGCAAGTTCTTGCCAGAAATCATTTTCGAACCATTTTTGACATATTGAATTTCTGCATCAAATGCAAACACATGTTTATCTGGAAAACGGTGCGAGATAGAGCGATTTCAACAAAATTTTTCACCCAAAGGGTATTCACAGAGTCATCTGTAAGTGTGTCCCAAACATCGTTTTCCTGCCATTTTTGGCGGCCATCTTTGATTTCTGTGTAAAATGCAAAAACATGTTCACCTCGGAAATGGTGTGAGATAGAGCAATTTTGATGAAATTTTTGACCCACAGGGTGTACACAGAATCATCTACAACTGTTTGCCAAAATTTGTTTTCCCTCCATTTTTGGCAGCCATCTTGAATTTCTGCATAAAATGCAAAAATGCATTTATCTCAGAAACAGTGTGAGATAGAGTGATTTCAACAAAATTTTTAACCCACAGAGTTTACGCATACTCAGCTGCAACTTTTTTGCCAAAAATTGTTTTCCGACCATTTTTACAATTTTGAACTTCTACGTAAAAATACAAAATCTAATTATCTTGAAAATGATACGACTATTACAAATACACACATTTTTTCTAAATAAGTCATTCACTCATTACAACTGTAGCTCTTTGCATAGCGGAGTAATAGCTACTTAAATGAGTAAATACCTTTTATCTCTAAAAGTATTTTAGATAAGCAATTTCTTTTAAATAAATTTGTTATCTCTAAAAGTGTTACACATAGGCAATTTCTTCTGAATATCTCATTCACCTTTTGGGTGTTCTACCACATAGTAAAATTGCACATCTATAGCTATTTGCATAGCTGAGTAATACATGCTAAAATGAGCAAAAATATTTTATCTCTAAGAGTATTGCAGATAGGCAATTTCTTCTAAATACGTCATTCACCTAGTTTTTGGTGATCTACCACATAGTGATGTTTCAGAACTATAGCTCTTTGCATGGCAGAGTAATAGCTACTAAAATGAGTAAATCCCTTTTATCTTTAAAAAGCATTGCAGTCATACATTAAAGTGCCTTTTGCTTATTCTCACTTCTACATGTGCCTCCATCTCACAAGAAAATCTATATTCAGTTATCTTTAGTATATCTAATTTATATGGCGGAAGAATGCTTGTTTATGCCCAGGTCACACAGTGGCGAGGGTGCCACGATGATATCTGCAAATATAGAAGAACAGAGGCGATTTCAAATTCGCCAAAATTTGCCAAAAAATGCGGGAAAGTGTAGTCACGTGATAAAAGATCTTCATACTTCTACAACCCCTCTACGATGTTCTACGATGCCTTTCAAATGTCCTGAGACAAAGCAAGAATATACAAAGAATACCCTACGAACTGGTGAAGATATCTGGCGAATTTACCCACGAATCAGCTACAAGTAGGGGAGAATGAATGCGATACTTGAAGAATCTTCTATGACAAAGGAAGAATCAGTGGAGAACAAGGAAGAATATCTGGCAAATTTACTGAGAAGAAGAAGGTAGTACAATTTGCTGGAGAATGTCCTACCACAGAGCTACAATGTAGAAGAATCTGCTACCAATAGTGGCGAATTCTAATGGCGAACTAAAAAACGGCCACAAATCGGCGAATACCGGCGATACTTTTGAACAGTTTCAAACTGTCGTAGCCAGATGACGATCCATGGAGAATGGTGGAGAACAGTGAAGATGGACCAAGAATATGCTACCAACAGGGAAGAATTTAAGGATCGTGCATATTCGCCACTAAAACTTGCCACAGTGTGACCTGGCTTTTATCTCATATGTCTACCTTTTAGGCAAGTAGAAAGCTGTAGAATACATTTTCGGCAGCCACCTTGCATTTGTGCACTATTGCTTGCTGAATTATAATTTTTTTAATTACAAATATTACAGAACAATAATGGATACTGCAACTTAACCTCAGTTGAAGCTCAACTGTACTGATGTTAGACTTCAAATTATGCAACATTGTTAAATATAATCGAGTGGCCATTCACTCATCACCAGCAATAACTACAAAAATAACATATAACCAAGTAATTATTGACCATCATAATGCATGCATGATCTTATGCTATAATTGACAAGATGAGCTTTATTACCAAAGAGATTCTGCTTCCATGATCATTATTAACAAATGTGCAAATTAAAATGTTTTTTTCTGTTAATTTCTAACTACACATGATTTTATATGGGGCTAATAACTTCCTGTGAAAAATATATTTGACTTCCATTACCTCCACTCACCTTATGTCACTTTGTTACACTGAAAGACGACCAAGTCACAACCTTATACACACCATGGACCACAACTTCAGATACCATACCATGAAATTCATAGGTGCATGCGTTGATTCACCTGGGTATGCCCACGGCACTGAATTCAACATTTTAAAACTTCCATAGACTGTGCAAGGTAATAGACATTTCACTACTCTGTCACAAGGTCGCCTACAAACCTCGAACAGTAGTTGAAGGACATAGGTGTTTCGCCCAATAACTATAAAACATATTGTACCAATTGTAGTGTGAATTGGGTATAAGCTTTCTGAAATTTTCCTGCAGACCAACCTGTGAAAATGTCAGTGTTGTATGCATAAAATGTGAGCTAAAATGTGGAATAATTTCTTATTATTTAAAAAGGATAACAAAAATATATTTAAATATATCACTCGTTATCAACTATGGACAAGAAATAAAGTCATGGTATTGTTTTGAATATCAAGTGTTGTATATTTCAGCTGATGTACCCTACATGCAAATAATTATTGGAATGGCAATAGGAATTTGCATGCTTCTGGTTATTTTTGTCATCACCGTTATATGGCTGAAAAGGAGTGGTAGGCATTAAATTTATTCATATTCCAAATGACTATTTATTTTTCAATTTCAAATATTTGTACTGATTTATTTTCAATGCTTACCCTTTATGTATGTTATTTACAAAGGTTTATGTGATAACATTTGTAAAGGATAATATACCAACTATCTCATTATATATTAACTACCTTAGTTAAGAGTTACTCAAGCAAGATTGTAAACACAAAACTCCAAGCCTGTGACCCATTTCCTCGTCTTTTTGTTCCACTGTCTTTGTTGACACTGCCCAGTGTCAAAGAGAACTGTTTCTTTAATGTTGCTACACGTATTGTAAATATATATGTAATATACTTAAATGCAGTGATGTCTTTTCATCAGGAATGAAATCAGTTGTAAAGAAGTCCAAACAATTTAATTTTTAATTTTTAATTTTTTTTTAATTTTTTTTAATTTTGGTATATTTATGCTACTACTGCTCCTGACAAAAAAGCAAAGTACACAAGGCTAGAAAAGCATTTCTAGTTGTGTTTACCGTATTTCAAGAAGTTTTGATGATTGGCCAATTAGAAAAGTAAAATTTCTGCATTATCGGGGCTGAAGTTCAGTTAGATTATGGACACAAAAAACTGTTTGAAAATATTTAAAAGTTATGCTATTTTTGAAATCTGTTTTTTTGCTTAACTGATTTTGAACACATAATAATTGTTAATAATATAATAACCTAATAACCTGGGTACATTTCTGTACTGCTGTTTCCATGTTGAATAGGTCATAATAAAGAAAATGGAAAAGTAAAGTACACATCTGCGAAGACAGATGCTGAAGTTGAAACTCAACTACATTCTGAAGAGGTAAAAGTACTTAGTAACCTTTTTCAAGGCTAAAATTGAACTGCTCGCCAAAAGTGAAATGAATGAAACTGTCAATCAATATGGGTAACTAAGGTTTTTGTACATTTACATGTACATATAGTTATTGCTGTTATTATATCTCCATAAACAGTGCTTTATCAAGACTTTCTTCCAATTCATACTGCTTTTGTGTATCTACCTCCCTAGACAGGAAACAAGTTCTTGTTCCATTTTCAGACATGCTGCTTCTCAACACTGCAAATAATTTAATACCATGAAACGCTGGCATTGGTTCTTTGTCTCTACAGAAGACATCAGAACATAAACCATTTACTTTTGGAACAACCTGTCAGCTGGATCAGACATGTAAAACAAGTCACCTTTGTCACCATAGCTGGTTACAGACACGGGCAATGGGGACATTATGAAGCCACAAAGTCTCAGTAACTCAGAATAACACAAAACAACCAAGAGAGCCACAGCCACACCCGCTCCATTACCGTTACTGCTTATGACCTCCAGGCAATGCACCTACACTGACACTACACCAGCCTTGCAAACTCCACTGCATGACTCCCCATGCAGCAATATTATTGACCTTTCTGAGGGGCACCCATATCTCCAAAGAACTTTATAGATTTTGCTTTAATATGCCTTCCTAACATGGCACTGTCCCTACGTTGTTGAAATACTAGACCAGCATAACACTCGTGTCTTTGGTCATTCTTGTAGGGTTCATCATATCCACTGCACAGTTACCTTTATGCAATTCATCAAGTGCCATTTTTTCAGGAGACGGCATGCCACAGTGATGGTGGCAACTGTAGTTCCTTGGCAGCTGGGTCGTGCATTAAAGCTGTGTAGTAACCTCTTGGGTCTCTCTTGAACTAAGATGCTCTCACACACCTCTAGACCCATTTATCTTGGGTCATGTCATCCACATGAGTACCTCCTGGATCATGACCATGAAAACAATCAATTAAGTTATCATAAATTAGGAATGATTGACTACTAGGATTCCAAAATCCCCATGAAATTCTCTCTAAAAATAAATATTAACAGATGCTAATTTTTCTGTCACTGTCTGCGATGTTTGTAAGACTTGCTTTATCAAAGTATATGACCTAAGGTAGATGAGACATTATGTGAAAGATGAGGCTGCTGTCTTGGTGGGCAATGCCTTATTGTGATTACTTTGATCACTACAACTCCCTCTTTGGGAGCCTGTCTAGTTGGCATGTGCAAACTGCAAACTATTTAAAACACACTTGTTGGGACAAACTGTAACAAATACACACCAGCATTTCCTGTCGTCATTAGCTACAAGTTGCATTTTACTGTTTTTTTAAAGCTGCCACAGTGATCAACCCAGTTGTTATATTTTGCTTACTTGTTATGGAACATATATTACAAGATATAACCATCCAGACAAAGTGTGCTTTGAGGTTTATCAATTCTGTCCATCTGTACATAAATAAAAAAAAACACTTTCGCCACAGCTTTGATGTTCCCATAGTTTGGAATGATTTACGTGATGAGATTAATTTTAATTCAAGTTTCATCTTTTTCTGAACAAAAGCTAAAATCTTATCTCTTCAAAAAGGTGTTTGCACCTTAGCATATAATTTATCTGGCATCTCTGTGGTATTGGACTTGGCAATAGTTATGAAATGAATATTTTTTATTTGGATTCTGAGGTTGGCCTTAGAGTCTGCCTTGGCAAAGGTTAAAGGCTCTAAAAATACATAAAAGAATAGAACAGTCTGCATCCATCAAATATTGCCGTATTATGCAGTCATTTTCAATGGAAAGCAGATAAAATAAATTGATAAAATGAGAGGATAAGTGTGAAAAATGACAATATAATGCCCTAACCAAACAGCCATTATGCCCAGGGAGGGATAATGAGGTCATATATGTGTATCAAACAAGCTGTAAAATTTATTTTGACATTTCCTATTTTCTCTACAGATTAGTGGATCACACCACCGGTGGTTTCTAGACACATTATGGGGTTTCCCGGCTTACTAAATATTTTCAGGAAGGTCCTTGATAGTGGACACGAATATGCTGAAATGACTGTTAAACCAAAGATTTGGAAAATCAGTGCTGTAAACAGCGTTCAAAACCAAAATTTATGCCTTCCTGATTCCGCATGATTGGGTTCATATTGTTCTGCATGAGTTTGTTTAAACTATAGCTGGTGTTAAGGTTGAAATCTAACTGAATTAAACTGAAATATCATTAAAGGGGAAAGTTTTCGTCCTGGGACAAAAATCTCCTCAAATTACAAAAAACATACATTTTAAGTCTTTGTATACAAATATCAACAAACACCACAGCTTACTGGGATATAACATATCACATTTTGACAGCTGTGATAAAACTATTCCTTCCAGGCTAAAAGAGCATATCTCCTCAAGGAAAAATAAATTTGTAAAGCATTTGCTGCTAAAAGAGCAACAAATGTGCAACTATATTTGTCAGTGTTTATAGAACATAATGATATAATAATGTAGTCTGATTATGAACAATTTTCTGTGTGTACTTTTCAGGAATGATGTAGAGGTTCCATTGATAAAAGGAGTTTGCTGTGATAAATTTTCACTGTGATATTCATGAACAGAAAGCAACAAGAGACACATGCAATTTTTACGTTATACGGACAGAGTTTATATGGACATTTATTAAATTTACTATTGTGGAAGTAATTTGTTAACCTTTATCTGTGATATTTGTGATTTACTCTTTAATAAATAGAGATATTTCTAACATTTTATTAAATAGTAAATATTAACTAACTTTGATATTATACCCAATGCAAGTAATATCCACAATATTAGTGCTCTCTATTTCTGAATATTCACACTGACAAAGGGGTCACATTCAAGTCCATCTGCAAATTCTATAGAAGTAACGCTGAAATGTTAAACCTTTGATCAGTAAATACAATAAATCCATGCACTTCAAATACATGTATATTACCAAAATCGTGTATATCCATTAAATGTATCTTCCCAATTTGTTTTAAAGACTTATTATTCTTGCATATTATTTTCTTGTATTTACATATGTAGAGGTCGGATATTTCTTCTTCTTTCAGTTTGTCAGAAAGTTTCTAAAAGATAAGCTTGCTAGAAGCAGTAAATAAAAATGGTTTATTAATGTCATTTATAATAATCCAGTCATTTTCGCTTATTACTGCTGAGTGCGTATATAGGGCACAACATGTCCGTTTCAATAGATCCAGATATACTTTCATTAGATTTTTAGTGAATAGGTATATTGAGTTTTATTATGCCCTTTTCACACTGCAGGTGGTAGGTCCTGCAGTTAGAGGTATTGCTCGGCGGTTCACTGCCTCCTAGGTCATCCAGGCTGTTTACACTACAGGTTGGAAACATTTTTAGCCATCAAAAACAGTACGATGATCGTATCCTCAACACACCTTCGGTACCCATCAAACAAACATGTGGTGAAATGAGCAATACCTCTCCTGAACTTATGCACAAAGTAATGAACGCTTTGCCATTGTGCCACAAGGTTGCATACAAAGCATGTATGGTAAAGGACAGGGGCATTTCGCCCAGTGCCAATAACTGCAAGAGATACCACCTGAAATGGATGTTCCTGAATATCTGCCAGTTGACCACTGTTACCGCAATTTCACTATTTAACAGCGCAATAGAGTCAAAATGAAGATTCTTTTAATTGAGTATTTTGAGTATGTGTGCAGTTTTTCTTGTAATTTTGAAAGAACTTTTCAACATCTTTTTTGAAGCTCAAACTTATACCAAGTGTTGGTCACAAATGCGATAGTTTATATTGTGTTTATCTGAAATATATGACAAGGGAATTCCACTTTTTTGGTGTAACAGGTGTAGATGAATCAGATTTATGTGATCCTATAATCAATATTCCGATGATATACATATTTTGTAATTTGTAAATTTGTCAGGAAACTTCATTCACCAGGTGCAGACAATGTGATTAGAAATGTGTATACAATAGGACAGATTAGCATAATTATATGTACACTGACTATGGCCAAATAAGAGAACCAATTTGACCACGTGAAAGGCTTTTATGATAACCAGGAATATATTAAAATATATTGACACCTCAATTTCATGCTTTTGTTTTACAAGATTATCTTAACAATACTTCTCTGTAATGAAACAGAGAATTGACCACACCAAGAGTATGTTTAAAGTAATTCTGTCATTTCGTCTCCTGCTAAATTAAGTTTTATATGAAATATTTAATAATTCTGGGAATCATTTTAAATAATATAACTTGGTCTGCATCTTTTGTTAGTTTTGTAATTGTAATACGTTTTTGCACAATAATAACATGATGTATCATTATGTATCATCATTTATATCTTGCATTTACCCATTTACCTCTGGAAGCCAACATAGCCAAAACACAGTATATGTTAGTTCCACATCAGTATTTGTAGAAGTTCAATAGTTGGCATGAGAACTGTTCTGAAAATGACGTTTTTTTCCAACTGAAAAATGAATTTTACTGTTAGGTGTGCTGTGTATGCTGTGCCTGTTTCTAGTACCTTGCATTTGGTTTGTGCCATGTATATGTGTCTTGTTTAGTGAATCTGTATTCTATAGGATTTCTCTTGCTGGAATAAAAATAATAAAAAGGTTGTTTCCAACCTTTAAAATTTACATGGGTGAAAACATGCTCCTTTTATAATTTTACAAAACATGTGATTCTACTGAGAATGCACTGATACTTAGCAAAATATCTATGGTTATATATTTTACCGCATTTTAACATAGCTACTAGAATTTATGATCGGTATACTTTACAATTCAGATTGTTTTTGAAAAGACAACATATTTTCATCTTATATAGAGTTTTCAAAACAAAAAAGCAATATATATATATTTTTTCTTTAAATTTCATTCCTCTCAGATTCATCCTAAAATGTGATTGGTGGAAAAAGGTATTTCGGTCTCTGTTTGAAAATGGCTACTCTTAATATTTTGTCACTTTAATAGCTCTAATTATTATGAAGTATTTTATCATTTGTTGCATCAAAGCTTATTCTACAATGTTCATGTTAACCATGAAAGTGAGGTGTCTGAGTGTCTTTTAATTGACGAAACAAAATCTTTTTATCTGGATATATGATACGTAGGTCAGTGGTATTGTAAATATATTTAAAAGATGGCCAAAGATGTTTTTATTCCTCAGTTTATGGTGTGACCTATTGCATTTTTCAAGTGTATTTTAAGTTCTTCTTGAAAAGTATTTCTTGATTTATTATGTGAGAGTATGTATTTTTATTTACAAAAGATAGTTAACAATGTCTATGTATTTTACTGGCCCTATATTTTCTATTGTTTACCATAACACACATCTTTGCAGTTGACCACATTCTTATTCTTCCTAATATTGTTATATTTCTGTATATGGTGCAGTGCTGTGGCAATTTATGATTAATATATGCAAACATGTTTACGAAAAATGTAAATTGTTTTAAAATAATTGCCAGAAATAAAATCTTTTTTGTGTAAATTTTCTTTTTATTAAGAAATTATTTTGCGCAAGCGCAAAGCCATCAGAGACACAAGTAGTGCACTAGAATTTATGAAAGTCTCGTAACAGAAAGAAATTTGAAGTTAGATGCATCCACAGCTGGTCCCAAACTGAGACGGTCACCCATCCAATTACAAACATAGCCCAGTGCTGCTTAAGCTTCAAATAGAGATTTGCACATGCAAACAACATGTATTCTACCAAAATCAGTGTTACTTCTTGAAGATCTAAGAACTGTCTATGACGGGCTACAGTGCACACAGTGTATTAATATGGATGCAAGGTACACATGAGTGTATTATATGGCAAGTGCAACCCCTGCAGGTGAATGGAGAGATCTTGCGACAGTAGCAAGGGGAATGCACGTGCACAAAGCTCTCATAACTTGCCCTTGAGACATGGATGCATATAGGAACAGTGCGAGCATGCAGAGAAAATGTGCATGTCAAGTTACATTGCACAGGGTCTTTGCAACCTTGAGATTCTGTTATAAAATCAAAGCGTGCCTTGAAAGTCCCTTGCAAATTATCTGATCTTTTTGTAACCAGGATGTATGTTCATGTACAATGGCATGTAAGAGAGGCTTAAAACTTCAGTGAGCAGACAAGAAGGACTTATGAATGGGAAAAATCAAAAGGAGATATGTCATTTTAGCAATTGGAGAGTAAGAGAGGGTAAGAAGTTACGCAATCTTTACATCACCTACTGAGAAGTGCAATTTCCTAGATCTCTAATAATAACATCTCTCTACATTTCTCTCTCTTCACAGTACTAGTTTTAGTAACCTGCTACAGAGAATCCAGGAAGTTATTTCAAAATTATTAAAATAAATGTCTTTAAAATATAAGGAATAATTGAAAAGTCATGCAGAACAGTAAAAACATTTTAAAATAGTTTTGGTTTAATTTAAAATTAGAAATCCTCATATTGTCTGTATAACTGACGTTTATATTTCCGCAATCAACACAATGAGATCCAGATACTATAGATGTACATGACTTTTAAACTATTATGTACAGCTCCAGCGAAATTAAAACTGTCAAACTGTTTTATACACTGTAGACTTAAATTGTGTAATTTATCAAAATTGTAGAAGCTCCCTTGATAATATAAACCATATCTTTAAATCAATAAGCCAATTTCCTATAATATTGATTAAATAACAAAGTGAACCCAATGGCTGCCAATGACATTTAAACTCCAAGAAGTAACACCAGATTATCCAGAATCCTACAACACAATTGGGCCACACCAGTCCTGACAGTTAAAGGAAGAACTAGACTCCAAGCTCATATAAACCAAGATCTAGAGATAGCTGAGGCTCAAGCACAAGAGCCAGAAGAGGAGTTTGTTGATGGAGAGATGTCTGATGACAATGAGCATGTTGAAAATGAAGAACAAGATGACGATGTCCAACTAAACCCACAAGAACAGAACGCTCATGCAGAGTATGACATACAGGCACAGACTCCACCTCCAGTGCAACAAATGGTTCAACCAGCTACACAAAGAGAAATAGTGACCAACAATCCTATATTCCACACCCTGCCAGCCAACAGGCAAGCATCCATGCAACCCATTATTCCACAAATGGTCCAGCCCCATCCAAGTACACCCACCAGAATCCCATTAATCATCCCTGAGAAATCATCCCAAGTCAATCTGGAGAGGCTGCCCTTCAACTCAAGAGTTTTTCTGCCAGAAGTGTCAGAAGATGCTGAAAAATTCCTCAGTGAATTCATACTATTTGCCAAAATTAACCAGTGGCAGCCAAGTCAAACTGCAAATTTCTTCAAATTATCTGTTGACAGTACCGCAAGAATCTAGATTGATCAGCTACCTCCTGAGATTCTTAGTGACCCGAACTTGCTATTTCAATAGTTCAAGCAAAAGTTTTTGTTCCCTAAGGTCTTGATTGGTTAGATGAGACAACTTTCATAAACAGCACATTGGTGAATCAGTTGAAGAATATGCAGATTGGCCATAATAGGAGCAAAATTAAGTAAATCTGATGTTTGTCTTGCCCAACAATTTGTCGAATGATTATCATCAGCCTTCAAAACCCACACACTGTCATTGGGACCTGAGACTTTTAATGCAGCAGTACATGCAGCCACACTCTACCAGAATACACAGAAATCAGCAATGGCCAGTGATGCTGTACATGACAGAATATTCAGCCTTCAAAAAGCTGTGGCAGAGATTCAGCAGAAGTCTGGCCCAAAACCAGCAGTTCATCAACTGTTACAGTCAATCCAGACCATCCCTGATGTTTTCACAACAAGAGACCAGGTGTGCAGAGATGTAGGACCCATGCAACAAAGACCAACTTGTGCTGCTGCCAATGTGTAGGCCACACAATTGACAAATGTCACCTTCGTATCAGAGACAATAAAAACTATGTGTCACAATTCCAGCAGCAACAGATACAGCCATTGATGCAACAGTATCCAGGATAACAGAACATACCAGTACCACAGAATCCACAAAAGTGTGAGTTAGATATGTCAAATGTACAGTGTTTTGTTTGTAAACAATTTGGCCATATCATGAGAAATTGCAGGAATGTTCCCTTTGTAAACAAAGCAAATCAGAGCACTTTTGGTAGACCAACCCCATGGTAACAACAGGGAAAATCTCAATGGCAGGAACCCTTAAAACTACTAAGGTCTCATCCTGGAGGGAGACATAGATTTGAGACCCCCAAAGCCTCATTGTATCAGAAGCAAAACATTTCATGGAAACTATAATTTAAGATTTAAAAATAGCAATGGTTACAGTGATGACAAATGAAGAACTGGCATGTGTCATGTGAATAATTACATCAATCAGGATCTCAAGAAAAGTAGTAGATACAGTGTTGATAGTGACACAGTTTGTGTTGAAATTGAAAATAATCCTGTCGTGAAATAGGAAAACCACGGTAGTTTACAAAATGCAAAGTATTGTTTTGGTATCAGCACAGTAAATGGCATAAATAATAAGGCAATGAATGATCCTAAAAGAATAAAATATGACCCATCGATAGCATTAAACCTAATTCAAAATTTTTGGCCCATAAACGTTGAGATTCCAAGTCTAGTGTTTACGAATTCAAAGAAAAAATCTGACAGGAATACACACTATTAACAGCTGGGATAAAGCTGAAACACACAAAAAATCAGATGTGCTGGAGTTAATGATACAAAATGGAAAATCCCAATATGCTAAGATTAGAACCATTACAGGCATTAAGTAGGCAAAACTACGTGCAGTTATTACAGAGAAACAAATCTCTCCTGGCAGAAGAAATACTGCAGTAAAGCAAAGTAGAAGCTCTGCACACAAAAAACAAATGTCAGAAATAGAAAAATACAGTGATACTTGTGCTGATACTGAAGGCAAATACTTACATGACACATCAAGAAAATGTTTGGAAAGTTCCAAATTTTCAAGCAATGGAACAAATAATTTGAGAGATAGTTAGGGAAAGAAAATTGCAGCAAATCAGTGTTGAATCATGTTGGAAAAATTAAACCTGCCGCTAGTAACAAAACTTGTGGCAATTGACATGTAAGTAGCTGTACCCATTCTGCTGGCAAAAGTTCAAATATGTCCAAACTTTCATGCTATGTCAATAAGCAGATATTTAAGTGTCAAAATATTAAAGGAGCAAACAAAAACAAGTGATACATATCAACAGAAATGACTTCATCATCAGATATGTCTTACACAAATAATCAGATTAGTAAAGACATCTGAATCAATAAATACCACAAATAAGACTGTAAATTTACAAATTGGTCAAGAAAACTACTGATCAATCTTCCAATAATCACCTAAACACTCCTCAAAGGAAGAATAAAACTCCTAAAAGCAAAACAGATCCTTGATGAATTCAAAAGTTGATGGAAAATGTTTTCACAGGGCTACACAAACAAGTATCAGTGATCATAATAAAGTTTTGGTTGAGACACGAAACCTGCTAGGTCAAAAAGTTCTTAGTGAACCAGTTTATTTTCATCCAAGGCAAGTGAACCACCAAACAGATAAATTGCTGCAAAAGCAAAAATAAAATGAAATGAGCCAGTTGAAATTAAAACTGATAAAGGCTGCATTATGGTGAATATTGGTGACTAACCTATGAGACGCTAATTGATGATGGTGGATCCATGAATGTGATAAGTAAGGATGCTGTTGAAAATAATCCCTATCTTACAAAGCTGAAGAAACTTCCCACATTCTATGAAAAGGCAGGTACTTCTAGGTACCCCATTCTTACAAAGAAGCCACGCCATCTTAGATTATACAAACAATGATTTGACTGTCACCTTTAACAATGGCTTATATGTGAGCAATGATGTCTCAATTCCAGATAAGTCACAGAGTTTAGGGGAATGTCATCCAAAGTGCAAGAGAATAAATGCTTGGAAATTTATGACTACTGGTTATTTTTTACAAAAACTTTAGGTCATGTCTAGTTGGTGGTTGTGCCATCCAAAGTTTCACAACCAACCAGAAAAATGAACCAAGATTTATGGTACTTCTTTTGAATACAACCAGAAAACCCATTAGAATACACCAAAATGTGAGATTAGGATATTTTACCACATTAAGTGCAGAGGACAATACCATAGACATGAGTGATATGTTTTCAGGAAGAGAATCATCAAAGACTTTTACATTCTCAAAAGACACGGAATCCCCTCACGTTCACAAAATATCTGACACATTTCCAACAAACTTGAAATATGACAAAGCATTTCTTCATGAAGATCAAATTCAAGAATTAACACAAAATAAGAGTACCAGATGACCCACCAGTCTGGCCATCAAGAAGGTTAAGACTTAATCCAACCAAAATGGAAATGGTCCAAAAATGTAAAACAAAGGATTCGCTTGAAGACTTAATCAGATACTCTGACAGTAAATATGACAATCCAATAGTACCGGTACACAAAAAAGACAGTACCGATTATGCTTAGAACTTACCTTTCTTAACAAAAGTATCATCCCTGATCCCTTTACCATTGTCAGACATTCCTAAATGTGTAAAAAGTTTTTGACCAGTCTAGACCTTTCATCATCATTCTGGCAAGTAGAGTTAGAGGAAGATTACGCAATATACAGCATTCTACATCCCTGGAGTAGGAAAGATTGAGTCAAATGTAATGGCCATGGATGAACGGATGCCACCTCAACAATGACAAGACTCCTAAACATTGTCATGGATGGCCTTATTGACCATTCACTTTGTTGTTTTGTTAAAGATATTCTACTGCATTTATGTAACTTTGAGGAGCATCTCCAGACATTAGAGGAAGTGTTTCAAAGGTTTATCAAGGCTAATTTAACTCTAAAGACCAACAAAATGCATATTTTGTAAACCTGAAATTCACTTTCTTGGTCATGTCATAAGTGAAGGAGAGATGAAACAAGAAATGGACAAAATCAAGGTCCTCAAAAATTTCCAGTGCCAAATTCAGTTTAAAAAACTAAGAAGATTTCTTGGCTGTAGCAGCTTTTTACTTTAAGTATATTAAAAGCTTTGGTCAAATTGCAGATCCACTGTATAAATTGTTGGCCAAAGATCAGAAGTTTGATTTTACTGATTATTGTCTGATAGCATTTGAAACACTCAAAGGAAAACTAATAACATCCCTGGTATTACAATTACCTGATTATGGCAAAGAGTTTTATATCTTTACTGACTGTTCTGATGTAGCTGCAGGCTATTCATTAAACCAAAAAGGTAAAAATGGCCAGTACCATGCAAGTAGTTATGGAAGTAAAAAACTAAATAAATATCAAAATAACATAACAATAACAGGAAAAGAATGCTTGGCTCTATGTCTAGGTGTAAACAGAAAATATCTTTTAGGGCACAAAGTCATATGTGTAGTTCATCACATGTCTTTAAAATACCTCATACAACAACCACTAAGTGATTAAAGAACAGCAAGATGGCTAGCTACTCTCAATGAGTATGACATTAATGTAGTGTACAAACCAGGCCCTACAAATACAGTTGCTGAGGCATTGAGTCGAATTGAACCAGTACCCTTAACATCACTATCAGCAGAAACACTTGATGACATGTTTAGAAAGCAATTTTTCCTCAAACCCTTCACCATGAATACATGTCTAAACAATGACAAACAGAAACAAAATGCAGTCCACAAAAATGTCACCAAATACAAACTGACCAAGCATATTCCCCATTAACCCTTTCGCTACTGAAGGACGTTATTCTGGGGGACTGTAGCCATATGACATCATATCACGTCAGAAATGCCAATAAAGTAAAACATTATCTCTCTAACTTATACACTTCATTTGCGGTAATTTTCGGCATATTTCATTAGGAATTGATGAAATTCAAATGGGGAAATTGGAGGGAATTCCCCAAATAAATATAACTATGAGTAAACAATATGCAGCTATATGCGGTAAATATGGCAATATTTACAGAAACCAGTTAAAATAGGTAAAAATGGTAAAGTTTTTTTTAAACATGGCATAACATACATATATTTTACTTAAGCAATCGCTTTAATACTGATGAACCAAAGAAAACATATTGCAGTGTACTGAAGGGAAAGAAGAAATCAATATTATTGCCGTCGACCCTGTGTCGACAGACATGGTACCTTGTAATATACATTAGCGTGTTGACTGCAAGACATCATAGATGGTAGCGAAAGTGTTAAAACCACTGCATAAAGCTATTGTTCATAAAATAAACAGTCATCTTAAGGACATTTCAACTCCAAAGGAGGGATTAATACACTTACAAGAATCTGACCCAGCCATTAAACCAATCATAGACTATCTAACAAAAATGTACTACCCACTGATGACAGAAAAACAAGAGAAATTATTATACTTAGTGAACTGTACCACCTTAGTGAGGGTGTACTATACAGAGCATCACTAGTAAACTATTCCATAAAACCACAAATGCCACATGGACACCCTGGTGATACCTTCTGCATTGCAGATGAAAATCAGATAAACACATGATTTGGTATAACAAAAACATGTAGTACAATTAGAACCAAATACTACATACCACAATTAAGGCAGTTGGTGTCTGATTATATTAAATTTGGTGAGCCTGGTGAACAGGGAAATTCCTACAATATATCCTGGTGTGCACTGAAAACTTTTCAAAGCACATTGAACTTTTTTCGTTACTAAAAACTGACTCAGAAACCATAGTATCTTCTATATCATGGGATAATTCTTAGATATAGCACTCCGAAAGTAAATATTTTGGACAATGTAAGAAATCTAACATCAGAAGTTATGCAATCCTTAAATAAACTTATGGGGACCACACATTTAAAGACTCTGCCTTATGCTCCATTCACAAATGGCCTCACTGAAAAGGCAATACAAGTAGCTGCTACACATCTTAGAAAAATACTAACTGACAGCCTAATGACTAGAGCAACTGTCTGTCAACAATAATGTTTTCCCATACAACATGACAAATTTGGCTACTGGGTTTAGTCCCAATTTCCTCATTTGCGGACAAGAAATCCCAAATCTATTTGTTGTGACATATAAAACACAATCTGAGCTTCCTCCAGCTGCTCAAACATCTGATACTATCTGACACATTTTTGAGAATAGAGAACTGGCAAAAGCCATAATCAGAGGGAATAGTGACAAGTACAGAGAAAATATAAGAAAGCAGGCAAAGGCAAAAATCTATTCACATTTCATGTTGGACAAGTAGTATATGTGGGAATACAAAAGTAGGGCAATCCAACCAATGTGGGCAGGACCCTTCTATTTGATTTAAATACAATGATTGTTCTGTCAAAGCGTCAAAAACTCAATTTGGTCAACCTGTCAAAACTCACCTGCACAAAAATCTGATGAAACTATATCATTTTAGAAATATCCCAGAGCAGCCAGAACCATTGCCAATAACAGACATAGAATCTGAAGAAAGACACTTATTTCAAAGTAGTGAATGTGTGCTAAAACAGGAACTAAAAAATCAGACAATCACACAAGCAATCAATGCACATACTAAAGCAGACAAAAAATTAAAGTTCAAAATCAGGAAGAAGACACTGAGACCCTGCCTAATGAGACAAGAAAAAGTCCATTAAATGAATCAGTAACATTTGACAAAGGTGAAAGTCAAACTAAAACAAAGGACACAGAAATTGCGGAAAACAGAAAACAAAAATTGACAAAATATGGTCAAATGATGGCTAAGAAATACTTTGGAAAATATTTGCACATTCTGTTTTCCAAACCAGAAATTAAGCAAGAAACTTGGCTTCATTTAAAAGACCTAGAACTTTGGTACAGTGATAAATTAAAAAAAAAAGAAAATTCAAAAACTTCGCTGGGTCACCAGTCTTTTTTAAGATAGTCATGAAAACAAATCAGTAAATCCTGTTATATTACTGATAACACACTGTTCACTGACATCTTGCATCTCTTATGGCATCTGTAAAGCAAAGTGTCTTGTCCAAGTAGCAGGATGCAATTTTTGATAGCATGATGGTTAGTGTGCAAGAACATTGCTCAGAAGTTTTTCAGGAACTAACATTCAAGTTTTGTCACCACATTCCCCAGGGGACCCAAACCCAACAAAAGAGGGCAGTTGGGATATATATATATTTATTATCTACTTATATTTTTTAAGATGACATTACATACATGAGTAACTTTGAACAACATTATGAACAAGTTATTATAATTAGTAAAACAATATTTTAAATCAGAATATAAATTCAAATTACCCATTGACAGCATATACTAATGAAGCAGAAATTACTGTCAAAGTTAAAAATCATGAAGATTTACAAGGTAAGGTGTATAAGCATTAATTTATAATCACACCACCCTGGTAGAATTTCTTATAACAAGTAAAGAATCAAAAAGAATGATACTGACCTTGAATAACAAGGTAAAGGTCATGGAACAGGTCATACCCGACCTCTGAGAAGAGGAAATAGAATTAAAATTTTGAAGACATGTACTAGATAGAACAGAATATCAGTACAGGAGAGTATGGAATACAGTGAAAGTGAGTGACCTTGAATGACAAGGTGAAGGTCAAAGTAAGGTATATTGACCTTGAATAACAAGGGCAAGGTCATGGGACAGGTCATACCCGACCTGTGAGAAGAAGAATTAGAATTGAAATTTTGAAGAATTGTACTAGACGGAACAGAAAGCCAGTACAGGACACTGTATAATACAGTGAAAGTGAATGACCTTGAATGACAAGGTAAAGGTCAAAATGAGGTCGTATCCGACCTAAGATATGAGTGAGGTTGTAAATGACAAGATGGAGAAGGTAGTAGTTACAGAAATGAATGATATGTAAAATACTACAAAAAAAGTGATAGAAAGGAAAACAGCCACTAGTGGGGGAATTTATTGAGGAGGGGTATGGATTTGAATTAGACATGGAGGTGTATAAATATCCTGGTGGATGAAAGGTGGAAATTAAACCAGGGTGTGTGTAAGTCCATGTTACAAGGGCCCTTGTATGTATGGCAATTGAGCCAGGGACCTTGGAAGATGGTGGATTATGAGATGACACCATAAAAGTAGATTAGCAGTACTAAAGACGAAAACATAAGAGTACCATAAGCTAAAGGATGGATACTGTACATAACTGTAGCCAACAGTACTCAAATATTGTGACTTAGATTGGAAATAATAATTAAAATTGAAACCCAGAATGAATCCGGGTGTTAAGAGACTATAAAAGTAAGTTGCCACTAAAAGACGAAGACATAAGGACTCCATGGGCCCAAAGTAAAGTATCTGTACAGGGCCAGGGCCAACAAAGTCCAAATATAATGGCTTGATTGGAAATTGCTCATAAGTTGCCCTACCTTAGAGTTGCAACCAGCATGTAGCTGGATGAGTGAGATTAAGTACATAAAATCATAAGCGCTAGAAGACAAAGGCAAGGATGCCACAATGTGAACAATATGGCACATTGTGGCCGCCAAGCGGTAGCCATGATGGCAGATAAAAGGTCGCCTGACAGGCAGATATGTGGCAGCTAGGTCAAATTGAAGGTCAAAGATCAAGTTGCCAGTATTTAAAAACATGAAATAAAATTTCCTTGTAAGTTACAGGTCTGATAAGACAATAAAACACATATTTGCATCTAGCAATGGAGCACACAGAGAAATAAATGCACAAGTGATATCACAGCAAGACATAGCAATTATAAAACTACAGCAATGAAATTTAAGCAGCAAGACTGACAGTCTATATGCAAGCGATAACAGCATACTCATGCAAGGCATGGAGCAATTTAACATATTGTGTCCATGGTCTAAATGTCCAGAAGTACAGGAAGAGTGGAAGCCTCATGGTGGTCCACCCAAGAGAAGCCAAGTGCAGCTTCTATAGGCTGAGAGGGCCAAAACCCTGAGCAACGAAGAAGTCACAGTTGATCTGAAACTAGAACACATGTTAGCATTTATTCATATATAAGGGGGGGTTTATACTGTTACATGGGAGGGAAACAAAATTTTAAAATTTTCAGTGTTGCCCCTTCCAGATCTAGAATGCAAATAGAAGAAGGGTCAGTAGACTTTAACAAAGGGAGCTGCCATAGCCAATGAGGAAACAGGTTACAAACAGCATGGTGGTGACAACTAGAGGAGAAATTTAAGATCCCCACAGGAATGACCTAGCTGGCACCAAGGTGCCAGCCCGTACATTCCCCAGGGGACCCAAACACAACAAAAGAAGGCAGTTGGGATATATATATATTTATTATCTACTAATATTTTTAAGATGACATTACATACATGAGTAACTTTGAACAACATTATGAACAAGTTATTATAATTAGTAAAACAATATTTTAAATCAGAATATAAATTCAAATTACCCATTGACAGCATATACTAATGAAGCAGAAATTACTGTCAAAGTTAAAAATCATGAAGATTTACAAGGTAAGGTGTATAAGCATTAATTTATGATCACACCACCCTGGTAGAATTTCTTATAACAAGTAAAGAATCAAAAAGAATGATACTGACCTTGAATAACAAGGTAAAGGTCATGGAACAGGTCATACCCGACCTCTGAGAAGAGGAAATAGAATTAAAATTTTGAAGACATGTACTAGATAGAACAGAATATCAGTACAGGAGAGTATAGAATGCAGTGAAAGTGAGTGACCTTGAATGACAAGGTGAAGGTCAAAGTAAGGTATATTGACCTTGAATAACAAGGGCAAGGTCATGGGACAGGTCATACCCGACCTGTGAGAAGAAGAATTAGAATTGAAATTTTGAAGAATTGTACTAGACGGAACAGAAAGCCAGTACAGGACACTGTATAATACAGTGAAAGTGAATGACCTTGAATGACAAGGTAAAGGTCAAAATGAGGTCGTATCCGACCTAAGATATGAGTGAGGTTGTAAATGACAAGATGGAGAAGGTAGTAGTTACAAAAATGAATGATATGTAAAATACTACAGAAAAAGTGATAGAAAGGAAAACAGCCACCAAACCACCCAGTAGTGAAGTAGGGAGAACTAGGGAAAGTAGGTAGAACTAGAGGGAAAGGTTGTGTTGAAAAGTTGCACTAACTGGAGATTGGACAACAGGGATGGACTGAATATATGCCCAAACGGCATCTGACTTCCAGGTGCCATGTAGCATGATGTCTTTCATGGGAACCCCATGATTGAAGGCCCAAGTTGCCCCAGCCCTCCTGAAGTCATGAAATTTAAGGGAAGTGTGAAGATGCAAGATGTTAGATACGGCTTTTAGGTGACGCCTAGCCACAGAATCTGTGAGTGGGACCAAGCCATGGGATCTGGGGATCCTGAACAGTGGTACATTGGAATCACCTGGCATGAGCGATAACATATTCTGTAGGGCCTGGATAGGACACAAAGGAGAATCCATTAAAAATGGAAGGGGGATGGTGTGAATTTTTGACTTATCTTGCAAGGTTTTGGACCATTTGATGATGGTGGTGGCAGCATTGTGAGAAAATATAACATCGCCCATAGCCAATTGGCGAGTAGGGTCAAAATAAGTGATAGCATGTGGCAAAATATTTGAAATTCTGAGGAAGGAAAAGAAAGCTAGTAGGTAAAGTGGTTTGAAAATAATGGGAAATTGCAAGACATCACAAGCAGTGATAATTTTTAGTAATAGGTTTTCATCCAAATGAAGCTTAGATTTGGGAAAATTGAGAGTTGGAAGCTTAGCAGCTTTGTGGAAGTATTGGAGTCGATGATGTTGAAAGGGAAGCGTGTTCAATTCGTATAAGACGAAGGAGGCCCTGAGGCCAGCCATGTAGTTGGCAATATTAGAGGGAGTAAACGCATTTTGCAGCAAGAACTCCATGAAAGCCAATAAGGTAAGGTGAGTTACCTGAGAAAAAGGCAACCCAGTGGCCACCAGGAAGCCACAGAAGTCCCTAAACATTCGTGTATATGTTCTCTGGGTGGCAGGACAAAAAGCCTGACGCAACCTGTGGACAGCACTGGTGACCAACTGGGCTGCAGGAAGTGGTAGATCTGAAAATAAAAAGAACAAAGCTAAATAAAATAGTTCAGCTTGGTTAAATCAATGTGAGTATCTATCCATTGAAAATGAGGTAACATTTGCATAAGCTTACTTTGTGGGTTGGATGTAACAGTCCACCTAGAAAGCAAGTCAGCAACCTGGTTGTTGACCCCAGGGACATGAATTATTATAATATCAATATTAAACATGGCAGTGATAAGCCAAATATTTCTGGCACAAGTGGCCAAGAAAGGATCCCTGGTTTTACCAGATTTCAAGATTTCTACCACCGCCAAGTTATCACAGCTAATTTTTATTCTCTTGTTGGCCCATATATTGGCCCAAACTTTGAGTGCTACAACAACGTTCAACATTTCAAGTTGGGTGATGTGGAGGTTCATAAAACCGACAGGCAAAGGCAGTGCATAAACCTTATTGCCAAAACAAGCCCCTAAACCATTTAGAGAGGCATCTAAGTTAACTTCATGATGTATTAACTTATTGTCATAAAAAGTAACTCCATTAAATTGGTGTAAAAAGCCTCTAAACCAGTTAAGGTCTTGAAAAAAGTGGTGAGATAAGACAATGAAATTAGTATGTACATTATCTCTAAGAGTTTGTAGCATTCTATTAAGAAAATTTCTGGCGGGCCGTACACATCTAGTGATATAGAGTAAGGACCCTAAGAGGGATTGTAGCTGATTTTTAGTGCAATTTTTCTTATGAACCCACTGTTCACATAACTGCTTAATTTCAGCTAATTTTTCGTCCGGAATAGCAAGCGTACGTGCCACCGTATTAACTTGAATTCCTAAGCAAACCACAGAAGTGGAGGGAGATACAAGCTTCGATTGACTTATCTCCAGACCTAGCTCCTCAAGCAAAGACAATAACTGATAATAAGAATGGTAAATTTTTGATGGTAGGCCGATATATATGAGGTCGTCAATGTAATTCATGAGGGCGTTATGACCAAGATTTTTTATAATATATCTGATGGCATCGGAGCATCTCTCAAAAATTCCGGATCCGAGCCTGAATCCGAATGGCAAAGATCCGTCCAGGAATAAGCTTTTATGACGGATTCCCAGCAGATCAATGTCACCCGGATCAATACGGATGCGTCTGAAGGCCCTACTAATATCAACCTTATATATAAGAGCTCCAGGACCTAACTTTTTTAATTCTGTGGTTATATCATCAAGAGATGGATACTTAAGTAAGAAGTGAGATCCGAGATATACGTTTTTCTGAACTGCAGCATTAACTGAAGCATTTTTAGGCCAACTAAGGTCAACAATAGTACGCCTCTTATCAGAATTTTGTTTTGCCCTGGTCATTAATGGAGAAATATGCACAGGGATAGGAGTGTCTTCAAATGGGCCATACAAAGCACAATATTTAAGTTCTTCAGCAATGTATTGGTCAATGTGTTGCTCATGTTCGATGGCCGAAGTATGGTTAACATGCGTAGAAACAAGATTAGAATTCCTATTAAAATCAAGAGGAAAACCATACTGTATGAGATCAGGAAGTTGCTGATCCCAATAGTGAGTTAAATACGAACGCCAGTTATCAGGGTTCAACTGTGTCTTCACAGGGATACTACAATTTAGAAAATTTGGCACCTTGCTTTCATGAATTAGCTTGTTTGCTTGCCATATGTCAGGGAGTGAATTCCATTGAATGTCAGGGCCTTTATATATATGCAGGTCATTTAATGGAATGTAGCCAAAGTTATCGCCATTCTGATGGACACATGCATTATAGTCTTTGGAATGGAACCTATTTTCCCAAACTTCATGAGGAACATTCTTTGTTTGAGGAAAAGCCATATGAAAATCCAACTGACCATGGTGCATATGGTCTGCAGAAGTGTTCTCTGTCATATTTGTCATACTTGATTGAATTGGATCACCCTTTGTGAGTTTTTCATGAGTAAGTTCTGGAGTATGGGATTTGTCCACAGCAGCAAAAGATGGGGTGGACAGGACATTTTTGTGAGACCTATTTGGAATCACTGAACTGTTATTCCCATCAGCCTTACGTTGCGATCCCTTAACTTCATTTTTAGGTGATTCATTATCAAGAGTGTGAGCATTGAAATCTTGCATACTTATCTCCTCTACAGGCAATGCCTGAAATCTATTGGTCAAGGTAAGGGATTTGACTTTGGGTTGGTATTTGACCAAAGACTTGTGGTGAATATGTGTGTGTCTGTTTTCTGCACAGACAGGGCCAGTAACACATGGTGTTGTGGATCCCATCTGTGCAGAAATACCATTTTTTGAGGCAGATACTTTATGTTTTTGAGGAAAGTTATAAACTTTCTTCATGGCATTTGCATTCCTATCAGGGGTAGGATACACACAGGCAGCTGGAACCGGAAGTCGCCTCGTATGAGCAGTTACTTGAGCGTAAGATCTGCCATTCCGAACATTTGCAAAAGCATTACCACTATTAAACCATGTGACACGTGTATGTGTATCTACTGCAAATTCTTGAGATATGGTTTTGCTGTCAATGTTACTTGACCAAATGTACCTAGAATCAAACTGTCTAGTGGAATGGCGACCCCCGCCAAGATTTACTCATTTTTTGAATGCTTGTTTTTACTCCTACATTCAGTTTCAGCATGTGCAAAATTTTTCCCCCCTTTTGAGAAGCAAAATGAACAGATATGCTTATAAAGCACCCCTTTTGTTTCATGAGTAGTGGAAAAATTACAAGAACCTTGATTGTAGAAGTTACAGGGCATTGACTTGGTTGTTTTGGATTTTCTGAAATTTTGAGTGGAATTGGCAGAAGTGTGGACAACGTGCCTTTGTGCATGAGCTCTCCTGACCCTATCTACTAAATCAGTTTGTGTGTAATCTGTAATTTCACCCTGCGCCATCCTACAGAGGAGCACTGCATGGCTGGCCTTTGCAGCAGCCCATGAGAAGTCATTACTATCATCCAAAAGTGCTATCAAATAGTCTAACATTGCTTCTTTATTTTTAAATTTTTTTTCCTCTCTCATGGTGCGGCAAAAGCCAGCCATCCATTGACCCATGGTCAATTGATCATAAGAAACCCGCTCTTTGATATTTCCAGCTAATACATGTTCATGAGGCCATTTGACTCGATTCTTTACAAAAATTTCAACTACACCACCTCTAAGGGATTTGATTTTGGAATCAGTACCTGTATTTGACAGTTGGTGGAGTTCTTTGATCAACTTTTTCCTGTATATTTGCATTCTGTCGAATGTCAGCTAAAGAAGGGACAGTGACCGAATTCAAGGGAAAAGTTACAGTACCAGGGACTGCAGAGTTAACGGTTGACTGGCCAGTAGTATCAGTACTTTTTGTGGACATGTTTACTGGGGGTTTTGCGCGAGTACGGGTACTTTTGTTCTTATGCTTTGTGACATCATTTGATTTTTTACAATCAGTCTTTTCCAATTTCTGCAACCGCTGACCAATGTCAGTTAATTGTGCCAAAATTTGTTGGTTGATGAGTGTTTGTGTGTCCAAAGCATTAGAATGTGACGGACCCGATTTTTCTGTGGAAAATTTACTAAAAGACCGGTTCCGGCTGCCCGTATCATCCGAATCAGATGCATCAATTACATCACTGCAATTTAACTCACTGTCTGACGACTGGCTGTCACACCCCTGCTGGCTGGAAGTACTGGTACCTGCCCCCAGCAGTTGTGTGACAAATTCCATGTCGCCACCCAGCTGAGTTTGCATCTGTGTATCACTGCTTGCAGAACGCAAGTTGTACTTCTTTGCCTTTTCCATTAGTCAGTAAACTAAAAAGTAGATGTATAGTTAAAAAAAAACTTGATAAAATAACCTAACATATGACAAATGGAAAAAAAAAATTTTAAAATTTTTAGTGTTGCCCCTTCCAGATCTAGAATGCAAATGGAAGAAGGGTCAGTAGACTTTAACACAGGGAGCTGCCATAACCAATGAGGAAACAGGTTACAAACAGCATAGTGGTGACAACTAGAGGAGAAATTTAAGGTCCCCACAGGAATGACCTAGCTGGCACCAAGGTGCCAGCCCGTAAAAAACAATCATCTCTTGCTCAGAACACCAAGCTAATAACTATACATCAGGATTAGCTACATGAAATCTGACATGAACACACCTGCATACAATTTCATTATCTTGAAACACCCAATATAAAATAGCCATTCCCCTGGTACTAGCTTCTCAAAGACACATACAACTGACAACTGAACATTCATCCTCATGTATTTCAATGTCTAGAAGGTCCAAAAAATGCCAAAGTATGTCAGAGTTCCTGGCACTCATATCGCCAATACAGATACCACGAGGTAGTAAACATAGTTGTTAAGCTATCCAAAATCTTGGACATCCAAAAATTTCTATGCGCTTTACTCACCCTAACACCAAATTAGCAGTAGCCAGACATCACTGACAGTGCAGAATAAAAACATATCACAAAACCATTCACTTAGTCCAGAACAGCTACTCCGAAAACCAAGCTTGCTATTAATAAGACTCTTGAGTAACATAGAACAGACCAAATATTAGTAGAAATTTTGAAAACAGCAGAAATAAAATATAGCATATGCATATTCAACATCATATACTCAAGTCACCAAAGTATATAAGTAAACCTTACAAAACCCATGTTAGGTCACATGAGCCCAGAAACTGTAAGTTTATAGCAAGTTAACCCTGGGTAGTTTATGGATATTCAAATTCAGGCTCATCATAACGTTATCACAGTCATCACCATTTCATTCCAAGTAATGTTCAGAAAAGTGACGTCCCTTAATGCTGACCAAAATTATGAACAGCCCTAAAGTGTAAAATAATAAAAACAACACAAAACTGCCACAAAACTTATACATTGTGTGGATATTTCATTAGTATTCATTATTCTATACTATTATTATTCACAATCATCACTGTCTCAAGCTGCATTTTTTTATATTTTTATTTCTTTTTCAGTAGGAGTTTACATTTACATGTATTATATTTTACTAACAATTCCAAGCTTTCCATAGTCACGGTATTATAAAACATGAATATTACAAAGGTATGTTACTGTAATAGTTGTGGAATAAAATCCCACTTTTTAAAAATTCACTTTCATGGTTTTGTATTCTTGACACATACTCCTGTTCAAGATAAATCTTTTTTAGCATCTCAAGAGCTTCAACTACCTGTGCAGTTTTTTTCTTTCCGGATGCTACGAAATATATTTTTTCATAATTACCAATAAAATGTTAGCAGGCCACATTTGTTTTTCTCAGTAACCCCAAATTATATCTTTGCTTGAAAAAATTAAATCTCTATTTATGTCGGTTTTGATTTTTTTGGTCAAATCTTCCCAAAATTTTTAACAGGGTTACATAAAGTGAATAAATGTATTAGAGTTTCTTCATGTTCGTTGCATAATCCACACACATTGTTTTGTGATATGCCCATTTTAAATTTTAAGCTTTCAATTCCCAATATCCTATTTAAGATTTTATATTGAAATCAAATCAAGTAGTTATCTTGTATAGTTTTAAAACAGACGAGGTAACTTTTTTCCCACATGTGTTTTTTTTGTAATTTCAATATTCAAAGATCTTTTCCATTTATGTCTAAGCTTGTCATCGTTAAAACATTTTTCTGAAAGCAAAATTTTATAAAATTCACGCGAACCCTTTATGCCTTTGGAGAGAAGGTATAATGTTACAGGGTAAATGGGCCTTTCATTTATTGAAGTATCTGATTTGCCTAGGAAACTATTCACACATTGTTTAACCCTATGATATTCCAAGAAATTATAGTGTACCGAGTATTTTGCCATTAGTTCATGATACGTTAGAAATTTTCCTTGGGAATCGATTAGATCGTTTACAAATATGATGCCCTTACTGAACCTTTGTGGCAAAAATTCTATTTTTGATATCCTTGTATTATACCATACTGGGCTTGAAAGTTTCCTATTTTCATCTGGTGTATTCACACTTAATAGAAATGCCCAGGATTGTAAGGCTTCTTTCCAAACAGTATTTATTATATTTTGTGCAAGATTTTTAAGCCAAATCGAGCCAAAATATTTTAATCTGATCGGATTTTTAATGCAATGTAGTCCCAAAGTTTTCCACACCGGTGTATCATTGCTCAGCAATCTTTTGATCCAAGAGATTTTGAGCCTGGTTATGAAAACATCTATATCGGTCATTTTTAGGCCTTCTCTTGGATAGCTTTGCGTTAGTTTTACTCGACTTATTTTGTCTGGTTTATAATCCCATATAAATGAATAAAACAACTTATTCAGTGATTTAATAGTCTGAGGGCTAGGTCTAGGGATCATCATGAATAATGTGGTTAACCTTGGTATTATGAATGTTTTTAATATTTTTTTTCCAACTGGTGTGAATTTTCGTTGCCTCCAAGGCACAAGGGTTCTTTCTACCTCTGTGGTTATAGTATCATAGTTTAGAATGGGCATATCATTGAGATTTACTGAAAAAGTTATACCAAGAACTCTGAAAGTATTCATTTCCGATTTCAAGTTCACATGCTGGCACATTTTTTGTGCGTTTCCCTTTTTTGAACCAATCCATACTAGTTGTGTTTTTTTTCTTTATTCACTTTTAAACCGGATATTGAGTGCTGATTGGAGAGAGCTTTCAGAGCCATCTAAAAATATTGTTGTGTCATCTGCAAACTGGATAATTTTTAGATATTCTTTGTTTAGGTTTAATCCTCTAATTGAGCTACACGTTTCAACTAAGAATGTTAAGAAAAGGGAGCATATTATGAAAAGATATGGTTTTTCAAATATTCTCTTGGTTTATCACCCTTTGGCAAGCATGAAATTATGCTATGACACATTTTTACTGGTAGTTGACCTATTCTGTTGCTTTTATTCAAGGTTCTCAGAATAAAAATTTTTAATTTTCTCCCAAAAACTTTATAGAATTCCGATGGAAATCCATCTATCCCGGGACTTTTATTATGTTTCATATTCTGTAGGGATTGGTTAATTTCATCTTCTGTGAGTTCCCCATCAAGCGCATCTGAGTCTAATTTAGATAACCAATTATAACTGTTTGGATTTATTTTTTTGAAGAAGTCTTTCACACATTTATTTTCGGTCTTGTTAAATAGTTTCGAATAAAACTTATGAATTTCTTTTAGTATATTGTCTTGTTTGTATATATTTTCACCCTTTTCATTTTTCAAGTGTTTAATGTTTTTTCTAGATACCTATGATTCCTCCGTCCGTCAGCCATTTTGCATGACTTGTTCATGGTAATCATCAACCAAGTCGCAGTTCTTAGTTTGTACTAGCTCTGCAAAGACCCACTGCTGTCTATCACTCAGCTGACTTCACACTAACCTGCAGAAGCAAACACATCTATCTGTCCATTCGTCTCCCACTGGCATGCAAAGACAATGAATGTGAGCTCTATGAAATTCACCAGCATTGGTTACCCTTGACAGCACAACACCCTCACATGACATTTATTGATGGATTCCGCATTTATTTGGCCATTAGGGAGGCTAGATCTCTATACTTCTTCTGTACAGTGAAAGATTTGCCACATAACCACATCAAACCGCTGCACTTTGCAGCCAGAACTTTTTAGTCTTTCTCATCCTATATGTGAGTAAAACATCATTAAAAATGACAAATACACAGATATTGATTTGTGTAAATTTTCTGTCCGAGATACACCAGTTAAACAAAGAATTACCCAATTGAGTGGAACTGCTTATTTATTAAGCAATGTGGCCAAATATACATTAACTTGTAACAGTATAACAAATGTAAGAAAAAGTTGCAGCTCATGTGTGTTAGACATGCAAGATAAATGCTCATGTGTTGCCTCATATGATAATGTTACCCTTTTGCCATTTTATGAAGCCTGTAGGACATCATCAATAACAACCACCCTCAAATACCCAACTACTTTGATGGTTCTCTAATCATTTGTACTACGTAATGATTTAAAAGGTTATTTGGCTGATACTCTAAATAATACAAAAAGTGGCATATTATTACCACCATTAAACCTACTGAATAATTCTTACACACAAGACATAGCCACTGCTGAAACCCAAACACTAGATCTCAGAAACTGACACTGTTTCATACAGACATCTATCTGAAAAAGTGTATCATAAATCCTTAGACATACCAAAACCCACATCTGACAAATCATTTTTACATTATATTGTCTATATGTTATTTGGTTTAGTTGTTAATCATCCTAGCCTCATTTTATTTGTGCATCAAATACTGCACAATAGTTGCAGCACTGGCTATGGTTAATCTACCTAATGCTCTCCAGATTATCTCATTCACACCTGAAATACCACAAACTACAACATCGTGTTCAAACCCAGACCAAATGATACATGATATAGTTAACAATTACTACCACCAATTTGTATTGGTCACAGCAATCACAATTTTAGTACTCCTTCTTATCACATGCAGAAAAACCATCTCTCCATGTTTCAAAAGCATATAAAATAAATTTATTTGTTTGAACCTGAGACCTTATTCCGACAAAACCCTAAAATTTCAAGTAATCTTAAGTATGACATCATCTACCAGTTTAATCTATCTGTACTAACAGAAGCTGCCTATTTTCACACCAGCCTCACCAACATTGAACAATCAAAAATAACAAGAATTTATTTTACAACAATTATCCCAGGAATCCTGTACAAAGCACACATAGTGTATTCAGAACTGTCAACCCTCACCTATGAACATGGAAAATGTTCTCTGAGGAATTATTCTTATGTAGGGTATGGAACTGCTAAGAAAATCCATAGTATTTCTAAGAATCCCTGTTACTTACCAAATTTTACTGGGTAGAGATAGACTCTATTTTTGTCCAACAAAAGTACCATCTGCTGACCTTACAAAAGAACCTTCAATAGCCTCTCTGTCAAAGGCAAAAACCAATTAGCAAAGAGTCTGACATTACCATCAGTTTACTCAGCTAGTAAGAAAGGCAAACAAACACACAAGAAAATAACCACCACTCCAAATGTTACTGTTTACCAGAGACTCAGCAAGACTAGGAACAAAGCAGCCCAAACAAAGACAAAGGAGAACAGCGACACTAATGAGCCCTTTTTAGAACCACTCTTTGTCAGTGTACCAGAAGCAGTGTACTACTCAACAAAAGAAATAAATTCCTCAAATTCCAAAAATAGAAAGTAAATAACACTCTACCTATCTCATTAACTTTCTTTCCCTCCTTAATAACCACACATTTTCTGTCTGACTGTTTTCTTTCTACAGAATAATTTGCACATCCATATGAAGAAATTTGTTTGTAATCACTCCCTAAGCCTCTAACAAATGAAAGATTGCCATTAAGAAAAATAAAGTGAATCTCAGTTCAGTCTTGGCTCATAAAAAAATATCTCACTAAAATTGAAATTTAATTCTTCCTTGTGATCCAGGCAGCAATTTGCAAATGTAACTTCTGCTTTGTAAATACATGAAAGGCTGAATGTATCAGTATTACTCTTATTGCATCTCAGTCCTGTATTTGTATGTTGACATTGTAGTTGTTTCCAGTTTATTGATAGCAATCAGCCCTGAGTGAATATGTCTGTGATAAATTTAGAATGTCACCTAACAGTATTAATTGACATGGACTACAACAATGTTTTATGAAATGCCAGTCACAGCCAAAGGTCTCTTGATGACCAAATGTGTACAATTTGTCACAAGTTATCTAACATTATATTTGTAAACAGTATGTCACTGTAATTGGGCAATATGTGATATACCAGGTTAAAATCAACGATTCATGAAGTTGTAGCCTAGAAATATTGCATCAAGTATATGGGACTGTGCTACAATATCACAATCATGCAAAGAGATGAAAATGTATTTGCTCATACAAGTCTCAAATGATCATGGGGAATCATGAACAGCAGATTCTCTGCACGTGCCGGAAATCTCACTGCCTATGTGGAAGAGAGCTAACCTGAGAAACATGGTTAAAAAAAGATATGCAAAAGTAACCTAAATGGTTTTGAAAGATTTCACAAGTAAGTGTATAGACATAATGTGTTAACAGCAATACAATTGTGTATATTTGTGGCTTCAGCCATTTTCATAATTGTGAATATTGTATTTATTATATTGTTTTGATATATAATTAAGCTGTTAACATTGTTTGATAAATAATGACAATAGTCAGACTTATATGTGATTGATTGATACTTACATTCAGATTAAGGTTTCACTTAAATTTTGAAACTATGATGACTTCTACTTGGCTTCACCCTCATCAACTTTGATTAACCTTCTCGCTTCAGGAAGTTACTTCTCTGTTGAAATTAAAGATTAACTGATCAAATGTTTAGCATGGAAATGTGTGTTCTATTTATAATCAGTTCGATATAAAGTGAGATTAACACATAAAGTATATAAACATAAATTAAATATATTCAGGCTCACTAATGTATTATCACGATATTTTTAATGTGGTATATTGAATATGATATTTTCTGCAGTCATTATATCAATATGGCACAACCAATCAATTTATACATAGCATTTATTGTAACACAACAGAAATATGTTGCATTTATTACATCAAGCAAAGTTTACATAGCTTATTTTAGGTATTTTGATACCATATGATATCTGTTGTATATATTTGTATATTTTTGTTGGCTCAGGACCAACCATTTTAGGATTTGTATATTTTTTGACACAGGACATTTATATAGCTCCAGATGTCTATTACTCTGATTTAGCACCAGGTCTCATTCACATCTGATTTGTTGTCTTGAGGAGTTAAGATATATTCTTCTCACACTTGAAGAATTTATTTTCATTATTACATTATATGAAATATTGTGTACTTGGCTGTTTTAATTGCTTGCTGAATAATGCAAGCATAAAGCAGTATTGACTGTTATAACTACTTGTTGCAGAGTAGAAGGTATGGCATCACAAAATAATTCTCCCTCTTCTTAGGGCAAGAGCACAAACCACCACTCAAAATCACTAAGGTGTCCCTCCAAGTGTAATTGGCAAAAGGGTTCTCAATGCATTTTCAAACCAAAAACTCAGATACATCAAAGGTCCAATGACTTCCTAAAACATTACTCTGAGTCTTCATACCATGAACATCCTGGTTACAGGGGCAGTGCCTCCTATTTAATTAGAAACAAAACAACAGATCAACAAGGCAAAAAAGGACTGATGACCCAGAAACAAAAGCATCCAAGAGCAAGAAACAACAAAAGAATCCTGAAGAAATTTCTAATTCATCATCTACTCCAAAAGATACATGCTGGGTTGCACCTATCAACAAAGAACCACAACCGTGTAATGAATTTTAACATTCCTCCTTGCCCATATCACAATACCAGTGTTTAGATACAACAGAACATTCAGAACCCTTTTTTAATGAGTGGTGGGTGCAGCATGCCCAGGTCAGAGAAAGCCCCATAGGAACAGATCATACACTGATCATAGTTCAAAATTTAACATACACGATAAGTATACAGAGCATGATATACTCTAGTGGTTTAGCACAGTGGCTACACAATCTCAACCAACTTTTATTACCCTGTGGCTCTCTAAATTTCATCAACATACAGTCACCAGTGACCCATTTTGAAACACCCGAATCTGCATGCCATGAGGCATTTTTATACACATTTCCTGGAGTGCTTTTGAAACTGCATTATGTTATATTGGTGGCATTCTAATACTATTAATCCAGTGGATCTTTTTAAGAGCCTTTGCCTACCTCCAGTGTCCCTAATTCAATGTCTCAGCTGACCAAGTCCCAAAAAGAATGCCTACCATCTGCTTTTTACGGCTGTGCTATATTGTTTATAGTGTTTTAAGTGTAAAATGTCTGCAGTAAAATGATTGAAATTTCTTGGTGAATATATTTATGTAGTAGATTGTATACAACCAGCCATAACCGCATTTCATAATGCATCTTAAAAATTATTTCTTTAAAAGCAAAAACTATATTTGTTTGTGCTATTTATCTTTTCCAATTATTACTTCTTTTCCTTGCGTGTGATCCAGGAAGTAAAACGAATAGTCACACTGTGGAAGCTGCATGTCATAAGAGGTGACTAAATGTTAATTTATTAACATAACTCTATTGTTCAATTGTGATTATTAGATTAGAAAAGAAAAAAATACATATATATAGTTAACATTAAGTAAAAGGCGAATCCCTAGAACAGAGGGAAACTTTAAAATCTGACCAGGCCACAGGCTTTTGTATTGGGCATACAGTGCATTCATTTTGACGATAGAGTGCAGGCACCATATTTGGGTACAACTATGACTAACTGGAGAATTTAATGAGCAGTTACTCACTTACTATGTCATTGTACAGTTTTTCTGTACTGAAGGTATTCTCTTTTGTACAACAAAGTATTGACGATCAAGGATTTGAGGAATGTGAGATACTAACAGCTCGCACTAAATATCGGACTGTGCCAAGTGTTCGCAAAAGGCCAAAACACACCCTACCCTAACATTTTGACCATTATTTCTTGTGGTGAAGCTTTAATGGCACCAATCCAGTATCAACATGGGAACCCATTAAACTCTGTTAGTGAACAGGATGAACAAAATTTTGCAGTCAATGGGTGGAGTCAATTTTGGAATGAAACCTTTGGGATGTTATTGAATTGTTTATTTGACTTAAATGATCTAATGCCTCTGATCGGTGCCCCCAATGACCTACCACTAATACCCAATTTTGATCCAAGCACTTGGATAATACCATCCATAATATGGTATTGACTACGAGTGCTGGAGCTTGTACATTTTTACAACCTCTCAGATACAAATGAGGGCAACTTGTCACTAATGAGTGATGAATCAGAGGATGACAGTGAAGATTTGAATGTGCACTCACAGCTCCCTCCTCTTAAATATGTGGGGTCACCAACTGAACCACAGAACCCACCTGCATCAGAACCTTCAACCTCAAATCTGGCACCTTTAACTTCTTTGGACCTCCCCCTGTACAACTCCTCGGTTGTGGTGCGCAATAACTTCAACCATTCCAACAACTGCAACAAGCTGCCGGTGGATCAAATTCACCATTTCCTTCATCGGAGAGTCAAAGGCAGGGACTCTTTTCAGCCATTTGTATGCAATTGGCCACCATTAGGATATTTTGACCACGATGCTGAGTTTCATTTTCGGATTATGAGGACAAATGGGACTAGTACATCTTTTTATCCTTAACCAGTGAAAATCCCCACAGGAACACCACACTTATTGGCTGTAAATTCTTTATTTTGGTGTCAATTTTAAAAACATTGGAACAACACAATTTGCAAAAACTGAGAGACATATCTTCAGCCTTTCTCTCCTGCAAAATTTTGAAACTGGTTCTTCACCAAACCCTCCCAGATTCACTAGCACCCCTGATGCCACTCAATTGGGGTGTTTAGGCATCCCGGTGGTTTGTCCTGCCCCCAAGAGGTTGTAGTGGGTTCAGGATACCAGGATAGTTCCAATAATGGTTGACATCATTGACCGTCAGTGGTTTCTAGGAGATTCAAGCTTTTGATTGGTTGAACTTGGTTTCAAAGTTGAACCTTTGGGGTCGTGGTTCATTGTCCATGAAATAACAGGAATTGGGAATTCCAATCACTATGGTACCAGTGCTATTAGGTTTTGCATTGACTAGAAGTAAATAGGTTAGGGGTGTTCCAGGTGTCTACTTTCACATGCTAATGCAAATGTGGGTGGTTGCTAAGGTGATGCTAATAACAATTGAAGTCATTGGACAAAGTGTTTATAAATGAGGAATCTTGTGATCAAGAAAGCTAGTTTGAATTGAGAACTGTTGGAACACATGACAAAATTTGATTTTGTTCTTGATTTTGATCTTAAGTTTAAGTTTAAGCAGCAAGGGAAAGTAAAGTACAGACACTTCTCAAGCAGTTACTAAGAGTAAACGTAAAAGTAAAGCACAGTTGTCGTAAGATTCATCTTCCAATGAAATTGAGGCCCCAAGTTTACAAAATTTAAGGTCAAAGACATTACAACAGAAGGTTGATGGGAGAATTAGGGACTTAGATGAAGCCACTATTACCCAAGGTAATAAAAATGTAAAAATCAAGTCAAATAGGGGTGGAAACATTGAAATTCATGTAAAAATAAAGTGGTCTTGGCCTCATGAGGCCATTTTGGGTGGTGTAACTGTGTAAACAGTTATGATCAGGGCCTTTGTTGAAATATTTTAGAACAAAATTCACCAACAAAGAAAGATATAATGATCTGATATATGGCGAATTTAATGGAAAACGCCACAGATTTTTCATGGCAAGAGGCGAAAGCTGCTCATGCAGTCCTACTGTGTGACATGGAAATGGGCGCATTACAGTGGGATCACACAGACAGAATTGACAGAATTCACAGGGCACATGGGGAGAAACATGTGCGGTTGACACATTCAAAAATTATTGGAAAAAACAGATCAGGGGGTAGAAAACCTTGGTTTTACAAACCTTTTCAAAGTGGCAGTTGTTCACAAAAGAAGTGTGTAGGCAAACAGCTGGGTCATGCTGAAAAAGATTGTTGTTCTAAAAAAAAAAAAAATCATACAAAAATCGAGTAAACAACAGCTCACCAGTGGGACAGATCAGCTGTAAAAAAGTATGGAAAATCAAAAATCACAACAGCAGTACAGGTGTCAGTCAAAATAGTGAAAACTTGAGTCAGAGAAAAAGTTTTAATTCTCAACTTTTTATAACAGTGCAGTAAATCTCACTACTGTAGATACTTTGTTAGCTAAAAATTGTTGGCCCAGAAGTAATATCAAGGAAAAGAAGGTAAGTCTTGTAAATATTAGATGTTTTCGCAAAACTCTGACTGTTAATAGCTATGGGGAGAAGTGTGAACGTGGTAAAGTACCAGAACATGTAAATGGGAGACAATGTGTCAAAATGTTGAATAACAATGCAGACAATGTGAATATGTGTTGTTTAATTTGAAAGTTCTGACACCCCTTTGCATGCAACGTGATTGCATAGGTGACAAAATTAGTAGAACACAAAAAACTTTTGGAAATGCAGATAACAAGTGAGTGATTACTTCTGACATTTCTGTGAAAATACACAATGAAATGAAAGGAGTTGTGTCCAACAGTTTCATGCAATTGTATGATGTAAATTTTGTGTGAATTGAAGATAAGTTTGCGTCCTCAATCATGTATCACCCAAAAATCATACAGAATACATCAATCAGCCCATTTATCAAAAATGGTTAGCTCAAAGTGACTTTAAATTTGGCTTCATCCCGTTACAAGACCAAATTATGCCCATGGGTTTGAATCAAGGTGTATACACTAGTCCTTTGGATATGCACAGAAGAGTTAAGCAAAAAGGTGTTCCCAATTTCATGGCAGCTCGAATGTTGGTCAAGTCACAATTAAACATTTATTAATGGAAGGGAGCCCTCCCAGGTTATTGGGACCAGCAATTGCTATAATTGATTGAATATGAGTTTCCCCTTGATTTCAATAGATCTAGCAAATTGCGTCATGAGGGTGTCAACCATAGTTCAGCAACGCAATTTTCTAGTGACATTGAGGCGTATATCAATGAAGAAAAACAGCATTAAGCCATCATAGGTCCCCTTGAAAAAATCCCATTGAAAATGGTCATATCTCACCCATCATGATGCATCATAAACCTGACTCTGACAGGCGATGACTGATAATAGACTTAGGCTGGCCACTTCGGGACTCAGTAAATACAGGAATTGATAAAGACACATACCTGGGCAGTCAATATGACCTACGTTTTCCATCTGTAGATGACATAACCAATAAATTAAAGAAATTTGGTAAAGGTACCTTATTATATAAGGTTGACTTCAGTAGGGTGTTCAGGCATGTAAAAATTGACCCTGGTGATTATGATTTACTAGGTCTTAACTGGAATGGCATCTACTTAGACACCTGTCTCCCATGCAGGATGTGCCACAGGAGCCAGATTTTACAGTGGCTCAGTGATGCATTACATTACATCATGAGGAAGAAAGGCTACAGAGTCATTGACTATATAGATGATTGCTTTTATTTGTGCACAAATGCGTCAAACCTGCACCTATATTCCTAAACAGAATGTTGATGATGTTGTGTCAAGCTCAAGTGACCGAAGAATTGAATTGGATCAGGACAAGAGAGATCTTAAATGTAAAAGGTTTAAGAAATTTTTGCTATTATACAATGGTATCTCACTTAATCAACACAAGATAATGGAATCTGTCCTGGACCTAGATGACAACAAGAGATTAATTAAATGTGATTGACATGATGTTTCATAGTTAGTTCAGAATCTATATAGACACCAATGTTTTCACACTGTTTTAGACTGCCATTTTTGAGATTGAAGTAATCCATGTTTAATTACCTCTGAATTGCATCTCATTTATTAGGATTATAGTAAACATACAACTGTGAATCCTCTGTAAAAAGAATTTATATTTTGTGACTTGTCTGACTGGTTCAAGTAAAGTCAGAATATTCAATCGGTTCAAGAATGGCTCTCAGTGGAACTTTCAATGTAAGGCCAAGCTCATTCCAGAGAGAATTGGTTTTCATAACCTGCTGTCAGCAAAATGTGCCTGCAATTCTGTTAAGCAATTCATTTATATGTCAATTTGATATAAACTCTTTCTTATCAACACTCTGTGGTGAACTCTTATTGGAGTGGACTTGATATAGTCTTTGGATCTGCCAGAGATCGGATTTGCTGTATTTTGGATATTATTCATTTCATGGATCAGATAGCAGTTGTGTAAACTCTCTTAATATCTGCATTTAGATATTTTGTGTTAGTGGACAAGTAACAGATCATAGGATACACACATTTTGTATTTCGTTTGGGAACACCAAGCTGATTACAGGATATGCACTTTGTGTTAGTAGTTGCAAAAGAAATTACAGTACAGATTACTGGATACAGTGGACAAACTGATTTAAATGTTAGTAACAAAAATAGGAGGTCCGGTTAGATTGTCGTCATAATCCCATGAACTATTTAAGGGTTTCTCAGCTCAATATAATTATTATTTAAATTGCTAAATAAATTTGTCAAATAAAACATTTTTCAGTTTGTAATTATAATTTAGATTTGCAAACAAATTTGTATGTAGAATTATTTGTCTCTCAAATTGAAGCAAACGTTTCTGTCTTTTCCTGTTATAACTTAAAACAACTGGTCATCAGTGACTGTAACAGTATGTCATTGCACTATCTCACAATGTTAGAAATTCTTCAAAAAGCGCATAATGCAGAATTGCTTGTGGATCATTTCCTATATTGAATAAATTTTGAGACAAAAATCACTCAAAAAAATTTGAGACCAAAAATTTGATGTAATTGGGGTGTTTCACTGGAGACATATCTAGAGTCAATTGCAAAAGTCGAAAGTTGAATATGAAAATCTACAAAAAAGTCAGCTTCATCTCCTCAACGGGATGTAATGCATCATGGCTTGTCTGAAGAAAGATCCTTGCCTGATCTGGGGTTGGTGTCCAATTTTCCATGACAAGATGGAAAGTTACCAGGACAAGATTTAAACCCCTAACTGACAAGTGGTACCATACCATTTCTCACGACCATAAATCATCATGTGTCACTGCAAAGATGTCACCTCAACATAAGACATACCTTCTACATAAGCCTAGAGTAGTTACTTTTATTTTAATCAAGATTTGTAGTGAAACAATCTTAATCAAGCTCTGAAACCTGCAATACAGCCAAGAAAATAAGGGAGCCACCAAACATTTGGGTCATGCCCTGGATCTTTCAAAGAAAGACCCTCCTGGCAAACTTAATACAGACTGATATCCCAGAATTTTGCCAGGATGCCACCAGCCTTCTTATACCTCATCGAACAATGCATACACCACTGCATCAAGACATCTGTCACCAATTTCAGAAAGCCAGTCTAAGTTGGATTGAAACTGGCAATAACACTGAGACACCTGGCAGGAAAGACATACATGTCATTTGAGTATCACTGGCTGGTGGGCCGAACTACCATCTGTAAATTCATCCACCAGGTCTGCCAAGCCATCGTTTATGAGTTCCAGAAAGAGTAGCTGACCTGCCCTAAGATTGCAGAGAGGTTCAGAACCAGATCAAATGTCCCCCATGCTCTTGGGCCACTAGATGGGACCCTATCGCCATGAAGAAGCCCAAAAAATGTGGCAGAGAATACAACAAGTACAAGGGCTTCTTTTTCCTGCTGCTGCCAACCCTGGTCTGGGTAGATGGGTCAAAAGGATCTTCATCAGATGCACAAATATTAAACCGCAGCAAGCTGAGGGAAAAATACTAGGGTAATATGTTAGAAAATTTGCCTTTGATCTTACTTAGGGCCTTTTGCTTAATTATGAAGTTTTCTTTTATTGCCCAAGACAGACAATTTTATGACTATATCTTGATTAATTATACCATTTTATTGACTGTATGTCAGTGCAGAAGGCAATGGATAGAACAGAAACATGTATACAACATCCTATAATGTGCTTGAGGTCCAAAGGGGTAAATCCAGGGACTTATCAGGTTGAGAATAGAATTAGTACCCAACGGGGGAGATTATGGTTGTGCATTGCTAGTCTGAAGTAATGTCTTAACTGGCTTTGGAAACCTGTTATTGTGTGCTGTGATAAGACCAATTGTGGGAGTCTGTTCCATTCAGTGGAGGAACCACGCCTACCTGGTCTGGGTAGCCTCCCACCTCTGCGGCATGTGTTCGATCCCCGTCATGACCTTAAGTGGGAAAGCTGATAGTTGCTTGCCGTCGGTCGGCAGTTTACAGTACAGAACCCTAGCGAACTGTATGTACTGGTTTCCTCTGCCCTTCCAACTACCCGTCGCGATATGACCTGTACAGTGCTGAAAGTGACTTAAAACCCCAAATAAATAACTAAATAAATAAATATAAATGAAGTGACTTATAAGCCCTAACAGGGTGGGTGTTAAAATTTATTTCTTGCCTCTATAAACTGTTCATTTATAACAAAATGTTAATTATAATAAGCAAATAAAGTTTATGTAAGTGGCAGACAATATATTCATAATGTTGGTATTATGTATGTAGGGATCATGCCAACACAGTTTGTTCATGCATGATTGTGGCTCGGTTACTGATGTATCTTATGTTAATGTATTTCATGATATGTTAAAGTAATGGTGTGGAAAAACAGTTCCAGCTGGGTTACATATATCAGGAGAGTATGCATATTAATGGAGCTATGCCTAAAATTTATCATGAGATAACCCAAAGAACAATATTGATGGTGGCAGTTTTCTCTGAGATGTGTCTTCAGGTTTGGTCAAAGTGACGGGTATATTTGTGCTAGAAAATATTTCCATGGAACAATATGCATAAACAAGGTCATTTGTAATCTTACTGATATATAAGCTCTTGCATTGGTTACATGTTGGATTCCACAAAACTTTAGAATCAGGCATTGAACTGGTATACAGCTGGTTGCAGTAGAATTTTGAAAAAAAGTCTGTAAAATCAAGTTCAATACCAGGTGAAATCAAAATTAAGCTTATGTAATGCTGAATATTTAATTTATAACGTACGCTCTAGTATGCAACACCATGGAAATAGACAAATAGTTTTGACATTCAGGGATGGACAAAGAGCCAAGCATCACAAAGCTAGACATGCATTAAGGTTAATGAGGTATGTATTGAGTAGTGTGATATAACTACTTGAAATTTTATAATAAGTAGATTGGGGGTTCGTTCTGATAGAATAATTAAAAGGGGATACACAAATTTCACCAGGGAGAGCATTTGAAACAGATAATATTAAAAGCAAAGCTATAATCAGGCTGTTGACAGGCAAGGAATTTACCAGCATTCAGGCCACACCAGATATTATAAGAAAAACTATACGCAGAAAGTTATGAAACTCACACTATTTTGAAAACATTGTAATTTACCTACATAGGATTTGCAAAGACTTCTAAAAAGTAAATTACAGTAATCTTACCTCACTACTGACAAAGTGGGAGCTTGTAAACAAACTATTTTTTTTCAAAATGAATTGAACCATTTCTTTAAAGAGTTCTTGGAGGCTCTGTGATGTAGCGTTTAGAATGCTTCTATTTTTCTCCTTTGTAATCTAACCTCTTTGCATAAAAATACCCATCCTAGACAAGATTTCCTATCATCAGTCATTTTGTCAGTTATGATGACCACTGCTAATGCCCGTCGATATATCATTTATGTATTATGCCTTTGTTATACAGGCATTAGAGTTTGTCTTTGATATATGTAAAGCACTATAAAAGGTTCAATGAGAATGAGAATATTCAGTGGATCTTAGTATTACAGTTACTTGAACCATTTGGTAAATATAAATTATTTGATGAGATTGAAATTACATAGTAGCCAGAGTTAACTGTTTTCAATGAATGAATTTATCAAAAAATATTTTTAGTTCAGCAGACATATATTCAGTTGTGCCCTTTTAAAGAAATATAAAATATTTTCTATAAAATTGTGTTCAGTGTATCAGTATGTTACTTTTTAAAAAATATATTAATAAATTTTAAACTTTGTCAAGAAACCGCTGGAATTTATTTTTTTCAAAAGCCTGTTTGTGTGCAACGAAAAGTTGCACTCACCTCATTGCTCCAGTTTATTTTAAAAAGTAATTTACCCATTGGTTGACCTTTGACCTTGGGTTAAATATTTTCCCGGTTTTAGTAATTTAACTTCACTCTTGAAAGGAAAGTCGGGGGCTCAGTGGTGTAGCGGTTAGTGTTCTTGCCTCTAGCCTCTGAGGCCGCCGGTTCGAATCTCGGGCCGGGTGGTTCATGTTGGAAAGTTGGTAGTTACTTGCCGATGCCCAGTGGTTTACAGTGCAGTATGCACTGGTTTCTTCCACCTGTAAAACTACCCATCGCAATATGACCCTGGCTGTTGAACGCGACATAAAACAACAAATAAACAAATTAACAAAATGAAAGGAAAGTCAGGCTGCTAGGAAGCCATGTTAACAAAAATTGTAAAATTTTACTTTGAAGTTTGTATTTGATTATTTTGTGTAACTAAGTGGTTTTACAAAGTTTTTAGTGCATGGCGTTCAGTATTAGCATTCTAGTCAAGTACTTGTGGGTTTGTATGCATTGATTGCTAACGTGTCTAATATATTATGTAACAATCTTGGTTACCTGCATTTTTTGTTTGTGTACTGTATATGCAGTTTTTCATTCAGTATTGATTACCTATGACTTGCATTGTTTATATACTGTATATGCGGTTTTTCATATAGAATTTCATTGATACATAGTAAATTTTAACTATTATTGGTTACCTGTGACTTGCATTGCTTGTATACTGTCCATTACATATAGAATTTTGATACATAGTAAAGTGGAACTCTAACATTTTTGTTATATATTGCTAGAAAATCTGTGACAGGGATATCTGTGACATCATATATGCTGTGCTTTTTTTCTGTTTCTTATGCATACAAGTGTTAAGCTGGCTGAGGCGTATTTAGTGTTTCATATCATCCTGTATCTTCTTGAAATTACATGGTGGAAATCTATTTGATGAAAAAGGCATGTGACAACTTATTTTGCATCAACGACTTATTTTGTATTACCTGTCTTAATTTGTATCAATTTTTTACTTATTTCATATTATTTTCGACTTATTTTGTAATAAAATTGCCTTATTTCAATTACTTGGCCAACTTATTTCATACCAACAGCTGACTTAATATGTTATAAAACGGTGCGCAAAATTTTGACAGGATTTCAGGGGGATACAAAATGAGTCAATAATACAAAATAAGCTGCTCTATAGACAACTTGTTTTGCATCACTGACTTATTTTGTAGTAATTTTCAGTTTTTGTTTTAAAAACTGTGGAACTCTTTGTTAATTCATTATTTTAATGTTTCATTAACACTTTGGCATAGATCATAAGCTAGAAAATACATCCAACTTGTTATAATTTTCAAATATTTGCCTCTTATTAGCCATCCCATGAAAGACCGTGCAATTTTCCTTGGATGTGTAGCCATTCCTATTGCAAATTGAAGATCCTTGGGCATCTCGAAAACTACAATAAGTGCAATATGTTAAAAAAGACATGGCAATCTTTTAGAATGATGATCAATGTGCCAAACTTGACATTATTTTTTCATCCTTTTCATGTAATTTTTATGATAATTTTGTGGAACGAGGACTTCTTACAATAGTAATTAGCACATAAGAATTGGGAAAATTGTATTTATCCCTGAACTTTTAGTATTGCAAAGATTTTGGTTATTAAAATGATACACAGTCATTCTGGTATTCTTTCTGATACACAACAATGCTTAATGCAACCAGTGGATCAACACATGTGCCACCTTCTCTATATTCTATTGAATAATGCTGAGCGGACATCTGATAACCATTTGTCTATTGTTTATAGAATTGAACATTTTGCAAAACAGTATTTGGGACATATGTAGCTTTTACACTGTGCAGGTATTATTGTCACCCTGGGGCCGATTTCACTAAAGGACTTAAATCTAAGACTTTGGTCTTAACTAGGTCTGGGACTTAAAATGGATTTCACAAAGGTGACTTAGCTAAGTCCAAGCTTATCATATAACCACAGTGGTTTTCTGTGTCATGTGACCTTTTATATCCTTCATTTAATACATTTTATCTAAGGATAAGTGCTGTTTTGAAATGAAAAACCTTGTTGCCACACATAAACTTCCCAAAGACTACTTCAGTAAGGTGTTCTGTGTAATTATACTTTTTTTACAGCCCTTTCAAATTTTCAAGTGAAGAAAAGTTTATGGCAGCCATATTTAAGTCCTCTTTACAAAATTTAAGCCCACTACCTCCCAGACTTAAGTCTAAGTCCACTGACTTAGCAAATCCATGGACTTAGCCCCTTTGTGAAATCCACTAAGTCTAAGCCCGCTGACTTAGCACATTTTTGACAGAATTTAAGACCAAAGTCTTAAACTTAAGCCCAAAACCAGGCTTAAGTCCGTTCGTGAAATCGGCCCCAGGTATTAGTGTCAGGCTGGGCAGTTGGGCGGTCTCTCAGCCAAGTGGACAGGCTGGCTTCAGTAATAACTCATTCCTGCTGTATCTCATAAATCATAAAAGGTAGGATGTTGAACCTTGTTAGAGACATTGAGAGACATTGGTTAAGGGCTGTAGGTGTGCAGCATCCTAGCATGACCTTGATTTGACCTTTGACCTTGCCATAGTGACTGATCATATTTTTCAAACTGTAAGATGTAGGATGTTGATAAGTGGTAGGGATATTGGTTAAGAAATATAGGTTAGCAATGTGCAGTGTAACATGTTGACCTTTGAGCTTGTCATAGCAATAATGACCTTTATAGTCTTTAAAATTTTGATACTTCACATGAATATTGGCTGGGGGACAGGTGTATTATTCAACTTCATAGTCTTACATCAATGCTCGCTATAACTTTTACTCTGTAATGTTGAACATGAATATAATATTTAGGCAGATGTTTCTTGAGTGTATGAAGTGTACGTTTTAACATCTAATCTCATTGAGTTCATTGATTTGCCCAAGGTGGTGGGATCTGACCATCTCTGATGCTATTTTTTTTCAGGGAACAACATGTATGTTGCAACCAGTTGCAGCATTTTAACCTTTTTATTCTAGTGTTACTACCTATAAACCAAGTCTGAGCACTCTACATGTAAACTTCATCTGACTCATCAAGGGCATTCATACTTACACAAATATGTTCCAGTCCAAGATTTAACACTAAGTTCAGGTTCATTTACAGATGCAGATATAATTTTCAAAATACTACTGACTAGTCCAATTAATTATATCTCTGTGGAATGTCAGTGCTGGAAATAAGAATTACTGTCAGGGAAATGGTAAATAGACTACAAGAATGAATCCAGTAAGGATTAAATTCCTTTGAGTCCATCCTTTGATGGAGCCAAGCCACTATAAAAGGTGAATTGAAATTACTACAAAATGAGCCTGTGATATAAAAGAAGTTGTCTATAGAGCAGCTTATTTTGTATTATCGACTTATTTTGTATCACCCTGAAATTTTGCCAAAATTCTGTGCCCTGTTTTGTAACATATTAAGTCAGCTTTTGGTACGAAATAAGTTGGCCAAGTAATACAAAATAAGGCAATTTTACTACAAAATAAGTTGGTAATATGAAATAAGTCGTTGATACAAAATAAGTTGTCCAAAGGCAGTAGCAGAAAAACATGATACAATTCAAGTATGATAATAAGTAAAATGTTTATAAGCAAATATTTGAAAAGTTAAATTAAATAAAAGAGTATTATCTTAAAAACTTCACCTCTTGCAGGGAGTGAGTCTCACTAATATGTTTACTCCACTCTACGCTGCGGGGTCAGCTGCAGCATTGTTAACTTCACATGTCAATATTAACACATCACATGTTTTTCTTGTTTGTTTTCAAATGTTTAGTAAAGTTTCTTATTGCAACAAATAGTACGAGAGAATTGATACCTAAACACAATTGTCTAGACTTTTGTGGCAAAATGATAGCACCAGTTAATGTAGTGTTTTTGTGTAACATATATACACTATTCACTCAGCTTCTATTTGTAATTAGTAGCTTATACTTATTTGGTTTCTTTCTCTCTTTAAACATAATACAGCATGCAAATGTTAAGTTAGGTGTCATATGCTACCATATTAAAAGTTGAGGTATAACAAAATGGCTCTAGAAAGTTTAGACAGTATTAAGATAAGTTGTTTTTCTTAGCCAATGGACTTAGAAGTAAAAACAAAAGACAAGCCATTTTTAATTGGCTAAAAGGACATAAACAGAATATATTATTCCTTCAAGAATGTCACTCTAACCCAGACATTGAAAATCAGTGGAAACAGGATCTTGGCGAATACAATGTTTACTTTTCTCATGGTACATCAAGTGCAAAAGGTATCAGTATTGTTATGTTAAAAAGCTACAACTTCTAAAATAATAGAAAATATTTCTGATAATGACGGAAGATTTTTGCTTCTTCATGTTCACTATTATGAAACTGAAATAATTTTTGTAAATATATATGCGCCCACAAATGACCACAAACAAGATCAAACAGTTTTTTTTAATTTTGTAAAAGATACTCTAGAAAGGTTTGTGGGTAAGGTTATTATAATTGGAGGAGATTTTAATACATATCTCAACCCTTCACTAGATAAGTCGGGGGTAGCTCAGAAAGTCGTTCGGGAAGTGCTAACATTCTTTTAACAATCTATGAAGAATTTGATTTGTTTGATATATATAGATTTAAAAATCCAACAGAAAGAAAATATACATGGCGTAATAAAGGTAAGCCCAACCTAATTCAGTCTAGTTTAGACATGTTTCTTATTTCTGAACAAATGCAGTACCAAAATATAACTTGCAACATTTACTTGGAATACTCTCAGACCATAGATTAGTACAACTACAATTTAGTCAAACTACAGACTGGGTAAGAGGTAGGGGCTTCTGGAAATTTAATGTTGATCTGCTAAAAGGTAAAGAATATACTGCCAAAGTATATGCTACTTTTGAAGAATTTAAAACAACTGAAACAACCCTCAACAACAAAGCTCTATCATGGAATTACATAAAATGTAAACTAAGAGGTCTAATAATATCACATGCCTCCTTCAAAGCTAAGGGAAAAAAAGGCGGGAAAAATTTTTAAATGATAGATTGAGCTTTCTGGAAGAAAAACTAGGGGATAAACCTTCACTAGAACAATTAAATCAGTATTGTGAGGTAAAACAACAACTTGAACATATCTTCTTGGAAAAAGTTAAAGGATTGGCAACTCGTTCAGGAGCAGAATTCATTGAAAATAATGAAAGGAACTCCAGATACTTTCTAGGCCTTGAAAAGAAGAATTTTAACTTGAAATGCATTAAATGCCTCAATACAAAGCATGGCCAGATTACAGATGAAAGCAAAATCTTGAGAGAGGAGCATATGTTTAATGAAAAAACTTTATACAGCTTGATGAAAATCTTGATGAATTGTTTGTTTCAAATGAAAAAATTAAAACATTGACTAATGAAGATAGACAAATTTGTGATGCACCTATTTCAATTGAAGAGTGTGGAAGAGCCCTTAAGCTACTTAAAAATAATAAATCCCCAGGGTCCGATGGATTCCCTGCTGAATTCTATAAATTCTTCTGGAACAAGATTAATTTTTTTCTTATTAAAAGCTTTATGTGGTCCTATCAAAACAATCAATTGTCCACTGACCAAACAAAGAGGCGTCATAACACTGGTTCCTAAAAAAGGGAAATATCTTTGCTCCCTAAAAAATTGGTGGCCAATTAGCTTGTTCAACATTGACTATAAGATTTTAACAAAAGTGCTTGCACAAAGACTTCAAATTGTTTTGAAACAGATCATTAACCCAGACCATGTAGGGTACATGACCAACTGATTTATGGGCGGAAATATAAGAACAACTGCCGATATACTAACCTTCTGTAATTTAATAGAAAAAAGTGTCCTTCATAAAATGGATCAAAATTATCTATTCTAATATACAAAGCTGTGTAACTAACAATGATAAATCATCCAACTTTTTTTAATTAGACAGAGAAATTAGACGAGGCTGTTGCTTGAGCGCATTGCTGTTTATAATTGGGGTTGAACTCCTGGCTACTAGTATAAGATCAGCCAATAATATCAAAGGTATGTCTATAAACAGTATTGAATTTAAAATCAGTCAACTGGCTGATGACACCTGTCTTTATTTAAATGATGTTGAGTCATTAGGGAATGCACTTGTAGTGCTCGATAATTTTGCAGTTTGTTCGGGCTTGTAAGTTAATAAGGAAAAAACTGAGGTAAATCCCTTTAAATTTCAAGCCTGTCCAAGAGACTTTATTTGGGGTTTCATAGAAATGTGGAAATTTTAAAATGCTTTGTGTTTGGTTCAGCCAAGATGAAAAAGAAATGACTCATTTAAATCTAAATGAAAGACTAGAGAAAATGAAAAGAATTATAAATATTGGGACTTGCAGCAGGTTAACAGTTTTTATCTATGTAACAGAGTCTTTTATAAATCATGTTGATGACATATTTTTAGGAATTCTTATGGGGGTAAAATAAAAGGCACAAAGTAAAAAAGAGTTTGTAATAAATAGTGTTGACAGAGGAGGGATTAATATGATAGATTTCAGAAAAATGAGCGTCTCATTGAAAGCAATGTGGGTAAAGAGATTGCTGACAGAAGACAAAAATACTGAACATGTACAAAAATGGGAAGATTTAGCACTCTACAATGCAGGAATTAATGACAGGAGCTTACTGTTACATAAATTAGACAACTCAAACCCAGTTCAAAACTCCTCATTATTATATAATCAAGTGCGATATTCCAGGTATACATTTTACTCAATATCCCCAACAACTGTTAATGAAATATTAAATGAAAAATTACACTATAATAAGTTCATTATCATAGGAGGCAAGTCTCTGAGCAAAAAGTCTATTTTTCTAAAGGACACACAAATAAGTAAGATAAGAGATTTAGTGACCAACAATAGATCTAATCATAGATTAAAAACTATAGGGGAACTTGAAGTAGAACTTAAAAAAATCCATTTCTTGCCTACAATATAATGCCCTCATTTCGGCAATACCAACAGATTGGAAAACCAAACTTTTAAAAAGTGAAGAAACAAACCTTCAAGGAAAGGAATTTCAAATTCAGCATCTTAGAATAGATGTAAAAAAACTTTCAAATAAGACTATATATCAAAGCTTAGCATATAGCAAATGTTCTCCCACAGCTGAAAATAAGTGGGTTGAATACTATCCATTTCTCGAAACAATTAAGTAGTCCAATGTTTACAGTCTGCCCTCTATCATAACAAGTGATCTGAAATTGCGAAGTTTTGAATACCGTTTTTTCCTGTAATATCGCCCGGAGTTCATTGTTTTCAAATTCCCATAACCCCCGGTGTTAGATCGGACCCGGCGTTAACTTGAGTAAGGGCGTTTATTAAAATATCATGAAATAAAAGAAAATAGTGAACTTACTTGTCAGGGATATCTGTTTTATTTTGGCTTCATTTCCAAGAGAAATTACTCAGTTACCAGCTTTTCAGCAGACACTTTTTTTGCAGACACTTTTATAAGCTAACATAATGAAGTTGTGCATCAAAACTTATTTATTATATTTTCATGGGGTTTTTGGGGGAGCGTTTTTTCGGACCCGGCGTTCATTATCTTTGATTGTTGAAACTACAGGCGTTAATTCGGACCCGGCGATTGTTCGGACCTGGGCGAGAAAAAACGGTATTGTATAATTCATTGCTATTTTACATGTAACTATAATTTACATCTGTCAAAAATTGCAGCAGAACCTGTTTGCCTATATTGTGGTGAAATTGACACCATTGAGCATTACTTTTATTATTGTACTATGACTTCCTTAATTTACGGTCATCTTAAAACTGTAGTGGCTGCTACTTTACAAGTTAAAATAGATTGTTAGAAATATTACTCGGTACACCCTGTGTGAAAAATAGCATGCTTCACTTGATCAATTTGATGGTATTGTTAACCAAACAATACATTTACTCTTTAAAAAGGTACCTAAATAATTTTTCTGTGAGTTATTACCACACTTACCTCAGTAAAAGAATAGAAGCTCAATTATATATAGTACAAGCAAAGTGTCTTCAAAATAATTACACCATTATGACAGAAGCATGTAAAAAGGTGCTGGAATATATTTGTAATTAATTGAGTGAATAACAGAAAAAAGACAAAGGTATTCTTGTAAAAATATATCAACTTTGTAAAATGTATTATTACTGTTGCATTGTAGAAATAAACAGAAAAAAGATAACCAGTGACTTGCATTGCTTGTATACTGTACATGCGGTTTTTCATATAGAATTTTCATACATAGTAAACTGGAACTCTAACATTTTTGTTATATATTGCTGGAAAATCTGTGACATGGATATCTGTGACATCATGTATGCTGTGCTTGCAAGTCTGTTCTAAAACACTCCTTTTTTTCTAATTTCTAATTTTCATGAAAGTTAATGAGTTGGAACTAGTCTTGCAAGTCAAAAAATTCCGTTCTATTTATAAAATATTGTAAGTTAAAAAAATGAAGTTTTGAACTTGGTTCTGACTTGCACCAACATCTTACGTCTATTTTCATTTACCGGTAATTTTTTTTTGACTCGGACTTTTAACCCCTCGTTTACAGTTCCGATAAAAGTCAGATCTGTAACCACTTCATAGTAAATTAAACTAGTATTAGTTACTTCTGACTTGCTTTGCTTATATACTGTATATGCGGTTTTTATATAGATTTTTGTTGATATACAGTAAATTTTCAACTATTTCAACTTCTGATATTACAAAATCATACCAAAAGTTTTCTATTGCTCCTCATGCGGGGGTCAGCATAAGCGGCCAGTGGGGGTGAAGTGCCAGGTTCAAATAGCAGAAAGTAATGACAGCATTGCCAGTGATAGGATCAGTGATACTAATCCGGATGATACAAATACACAAATACTAACTGCTTTAAATCTTGATAGTTCTAGGTTGACTGCTATCGAGCAGAGAATCGAGAGGACAGAAGAGCAACTCCAGAGTAAGACTGGAACTGCTAGCAGTAAAATGGCTGGCTTGGGCACGTCCACTCCTGCTGATGTGGAGGGGGAAGGTGACGCTGAGGATGACACCGTTATACCCACAATAAGATTCCTGAAGGACTCCAAACAAATACAAACAGCAGTTGATCAGAGACTTCAGGAATTGACATGCATAAACAAACAAGGTATGTTTAAGTCACAAAAAGGTGGTAAGGACCGAGCTCTTGTTAAAAATCAGGTACCCTGGCCATAAAAAAATGTCTTGGCAGGTAAGTCAAAGTCCAGGGTGAGCTATGACAGTTTATCCACCTTTCAGTGGATGTCAGGTTTTTTCTCAAGTATTAGGGAGGAAAAGGACATAAAAATTAAGAATGTCATGTTAGATTACACTGACATTATGGAGGATGCTCAGGATTTTGGCTGGCAATCTGCCAAAGGTGCACAAGCATTAATACTTTGCCGGATGGAGGAAGGTAAGGTTAATTGGCTCATGTCAGACAAGTTAGATAGATTGAAAAGAGCTCATGCACAGAAGGTCATGACTAAATCCTACTAATCCCCAGGGTACCAAGGGTAAGATGGACAGTCAAGGTGTACCTTGTAGGTTCTTTCAAACAGGTAAATGTCCACACAAATCTGACCGCACCACTAGTGGTCTGTTATAAAAGCATATTTATAGTTTTTGTGCATCCTTAGGCAAGAGATTTGCCCATCCTTTGAAGGACTGTCGCAATAGAAAAGATCAAGCTTCAAAAAATGAGAACTCAACTAGATTACACAAAATGCTTACTCAAAAGTACTTCATAGCAAAACTTGCTCAGGTCCTGTTTTTCGACCTAGAGTGGTCCACAACTCCAACTTGTCCCAAATTGAAAGTGTAAACTGGAGATTGGATTATTATTATGTCTGCTTCGTCTGACACCAAAGTCATGGCCAACTCTGTGAAAAAAGGTCTATCACAAGGTAAACAAACATAAAACCAAACACATGGGAACCAAACCCAAGGTAAGTCCAAAAAATGACTGTATACCTGTGTTTAATAGGTTTCAAGCTTTGCAATGCGTCAATGAAATCACACTACCGTCATCTACCAATATACATGCTGTTTCAGAACAAATGAATGCCAAAAGTCGACCTAGTAGCAAAATGCTGAAGTTTCAGGCCATATGTCATGATAAACATTCGTTGGCATCAGAATATGATGCCAGTACCAACAGTGAAACTCTTGAACATCAAGATCCTTTGGTTTCACAAATAACCACCAAATATTACTTGTCTCATAGAATCAAGAACAAAAATGCAAGTTACAAAGGGTTACTACCTACTTTTTACAATTAAAACTTTGGGATGCCCAAAATAAGTAAAAATTTGGATTCACACCATTGGGTGATCTTCACTTGCTTTCCCAAGTCAGTCCTTCCAATTCTCAGGAAGACCCCATCGCCCTGCATGCTATGATTAAAGATTCAGGCCAAACCAATTTCTTGGGAAAACAGATAAACATTACCTCCCAGCTGAAAGCAGATGTATGGGACTGTATGTTAGCTGACTATTGGGACAAACAACTACCCCTATTGATAAGATTTGGATTTCCTCTAGATTTTGATAGGGACAGTACACTGCTCAGTCAGCAAAAATGTACCCTCAAGATATTCAGGCATATCTTGATGAAGAGGTTCAATATAAGGCCATCTTAAGACCGTTTCAGTACCCTCCCATAAAGGACCTTTATATCTCCCTTATGATGACCAGGGAGAAACCTAAAGCTCCTCATCGCAGGGTTATCATTGACCTAAGCTTCCCTTTTGGACAATCAGTGAATTCGAGTATAAGCAAGGATACCTATCTAGGCACACCATTTTTGTTGAAAATACCCACAATTGACACTGTTACAGATCAGGTCAAAGCCTTAGGTAAGGGTTGCATGCTTTATAAAGTAGATATTAGTCTTGCATTTAGGCACATCAAGTTGGACCCCTTTGATTACAACCTTTTTGGACTGTGTCATGACTTTTTGTCGACACCTGCCTGCCATTTAGGTATAGAAATGGCAGTGCAATTTTTCAATGTATAAGTGATACAGTGCGTCACATGATGCATCATCATCAGTTTGACATCATAAACTATATAGATGATATACTTGGGATAGACATTCCAAGCAGAATTGACACATCATTTGATGCCCTGCAGCATTTGCTCCATGTCCTAGGTTTTGAAATATCTGAAAAGAAACTGGAGAAACCCTCTACTCAGGTGAATTGTCTAGGAATAATTGTGGATACCGAAGAATTCACTGTTTCAATACCTAAACCAAAAATCCAAGAAATAATGAACACATGTAATGCTTGGCACCATAAAACCCATTGCACCAAGCGTCAACTTCAATCTTTGCTTGGAAGCTTACTTTATATAAGCAAATGCATCAAAATGTCAAGATTCTTTCTAAATAGACTATAAGATGTCTTAGGCTCCGTGGAGGATAGGTCCCAGGTTCCTCTCACATTGGAAGCAAAAAGAGATATAAACTGGTTCACTCAATTTTTACCCAAATTCAATGGCGTCATTTTCTTTGACCATAGGCCTATAAATGCAGCTATTGAACTCAATGCTAGCCTTCAAGGTTTAGGCGCTAGATGGGGGGGCCCAATATACTCCCTTGCTATACCATTGGGTTACATGAATTTGCATATTGCACATTTAGAGATGCTTAACATCCTGGGTACTGTTTCACAAAGACCTACTAAATATAAAAGATAGTATGCTATTAAATTTAAATCTTAGTTGGCCCTTAGTAGCCACCACCGAAGTGTTCCACTGAGCTAATGCCTGGGATCTACCAAGTTCCTGAGTTAGCAGAGCTTATTAATTACCACGGTGAATAAAGCTCAGTGAAACAGATACTATGGGAATAGTAGGCTACTAGCACTTAGCAGTCTACTAATGAAATAGTAGGCTTTTGTGAAACTGAGCCCTGGCTGCTATCAAAGAATGGAAAAATCAATGGTCAAATAAAAATAGTACAAATAGCCTGTGATAATCAATCTGCGGTGCAAGTTCTCAATTCAGGTAGTATCAGAGACTTAACACAAGCAGCAATTTTGAGAATTATCCAGTTTCAGGCTGCATTAATGAACATTGTTCTCAATGTCATTCACATACCTGGCAAGGTCAATACAACTGCTGATCTCCTTTCAAGATGGCAAACTACCGCCTGTGCCCCACAGTTGTTAAATCAGTTATTACCCCACCACATGTGGGTCCCTATTAGTCATGATCACATTCAGATTAATTGGTCCATCTAACATCTTGTTATATTCATAGGCCTCCACCCATCCATGTCCACACTAATACAGTTAGGCCTTCAGAAGACCCGTATGGACTTCAGACCTGCCACAGAGAGTCAGTACAACAGTATGTTTAGACTATTCATAGCATTTACAATCGTCATGAACATTCATTTGGCCACTGTATCACCAGTGCCCTATTTACATAGCCTATTTACAGATTATTTCGGCTAGTGCAATGGCTAACCACCTTTCAGCTATTAAACCAAAAATGGGCTTGTTTGGTCTTTCAACCTCCATTTTCCAAGATCAAACTTAAATATTTTATCACCCTTCATAGACCATTCAAAGCCAGGCTAAAGTCCTCAATTGACATTTGCACACTCATGCTCATTGTGCGAGCCTGTAACTTCACATATATGCACCATTTTTTTAAAGCAGTATATGCACTAGCATTCTGTTCCTTTTTGAGGCTCTCAAATTTGGTTCCTCACACAGTTTCCACATATTCTTCTCTACAGCAGCTGGCACATGGGGAAGTTGTATTCGCCCCCCTGGTCTGTTATTAATCATTAAATGGTCTAAGACAATCCAAACTAGGAATGCTGTAAAAATTCTAAAGATTTCATCTTTGGATAATAACCACATTTGTCCAGTCTTAGCTGTAAAGAACCTCCTCTCACTTTCTCCTTGTTCATAGAATACCCCCTTGTTCCAATTCAAAAATAAGACCGAGTGGAAACTCCTTACAAATGATGAGGTTAGGCATCATTTTGCTCAAATCCTTAACAAGTTAAACCTGCAAAATAGTAACCTTACATTTCACGTCTTCCGGCATTCAGGTGCCACCTACGCTTTTAGCTCAAATGTACACCTGCAGCATATCCAGAGTCATGGCACCTGGGTTTGGAAGTACATCACACTTGATCAGGATGCAACAACTACCTCTACCTCCTAGTTTGGGCTTGGGTACACTTTTTCTTCGAACATTTTAGTATGTAACCATTTTTACTGCTCTTATACAATGTAAATTCAAGTATTAACTATATTTTTAAATTATTAGTATACTTATTTATTCCACTTTAAGGCCACCTTAAAGTTTTTCTTACTTTTACTTTAAGTTTACCTTATCTCATTCTTAATCTCTAGTTTAGGTGACCTTAATGTCACCTTAAAGTTTTTTGTTCTCAATGTGGTCTTAAATTCTGTGATAACTAATTGATAATTCTTAACTCCTCCAAATGTACATATAACTAGTGTATTAGTGTAAATAAATAATAATATATTCCCAACTTGGGTATTCCTTTTCCATATATAACTGAGGCAATGCTACCAGTATTTGTGTAATTCGAAAAACAAATGTTTACTTTTTAATTTTTGCATGTAAATGTCAGTAAATATGCTTATTCAATGAAATATTTACTGACCAATTCAGTAATTTTTCATACAATGTTATATTCTTACATGCAGTTCTATAATTTTCAAAAACTCTGTCAGAATTTGTAACTATTTACAGTAAGATAGTTTATGATTTTGTGGATGAAATGTACAGTTATATTTTGTATTTGTGTGTCAATAAAACAACTGATAACCAAATAAATTTTGGGAAATTTTTGTGTCAAGCTCTGCTAATATTAGTTTAAACTTCCTTAAATTTGGACGTTAATTTTGCACTCATATTGCATATTTTCATTCACTAGTATCCTGGATTTATAGTTATTTTTGGTTAGAATATACAAAAAGTCAATTCACATAAGATGAAGATAAAGTATTTTGGTGAGCTATTACTTTGTTATTTTGCTTTGTAAATTAATACTGATTGCTTGTTTAATTAATATTACATTTTTAATTTTTCATCATCATCAAAGCAGATAGCTGATTTAGTAATGTTGTGGAAAGAAGTATGCTACTGTCTTGAAAGGCTTGCGGACAGTTTTAACTCTTGGTTAAATTATCATGAGGTTATGTGGTGAAATCTGTTAATTTGAATAATACACCTGGAAAAATGTAAAATTATTAAAGTTTCATTAGATTAATTTTACTACATCCAGGGGTCATCTTGTGCAATACTAGATCTATCCTTAAGGACGAGGGATTACAGCAAATGATTAATGGTTCTTTTTATATTCCTATTTTGTATTTATTTGAGGTTTTACATTGCTTTCAACACTGTACAGGTCATATCATGACTGGAAATTTAAAGGGCAGAGGAAACCAGTACATACAGTTTGTTAGGGTTTTGTACTGTAAACTGCCGACCAATGGCAAGCAACTACCAGCTTTCCCACTTGAGGCCATGACGGGGATTGAACCCCAGCCTCAGAGGTGGGAGGCGAGAGTGTTACCACTCTGCCACCATGGCCCCTTTTTATATTCCTAGGGTAACTAGTTGCTTGTGCATTTCAGTGGTTAATTACGAGGTTTAAATAAGAAGAAATTCATAGCTAAAATAGTTTATTGCATACCAAGCACCATATGACACTCAGTTAGGCATGATTCTTTTATATATTTTAACCCTGTTATATTCTGCATAGCTAGAACATGATAGAGTATATGCACTAAATTTCGTACACCTTGTACTGCAGACCAACTATTGAATGTATTTGCTGAGACTCGATCCCAATATCTTTTGAATAAACAGAGAAATAAAGTCTTGACCCTTTAAACATCTGAGCCAAAGGGGAATCCTAGGAAACTAAGATGTTAACAGAACTGATATACATGAAAGTACATTCACAACTCAAGGAAAAACCAGGTCTTTCATAAATAGATTTTTACACTTAACACACTTTGGCTGTGAAAAAGGGAACCTTAAGGTATCCCACCGAAAATGAAGATATGCCATATATGTGGACATTACAACGTTATATAATAATGAATAATAATTGATATGTGCAAATATGTAATTGGAAATACACCTACGCCAGGTGACAGGTTTATTGATGTGATTTTGGTTGGTGCCGTCCAGGTTAAATCGTTTAAAATATGTATGAATTATTCTTACTTAATCTCTACATAATTTTACAATACCAGCTAATGATGGTATAATGATATAGCACTGATGATCAAGCAATACTTCATCTTTGAAAGTTTTTTAAGTCAAAGGGACTTAATATGCAGCGTTTTCAACCATTGAGCTAACAGAAGTAGCCTTGTGGGGCTAAAAACCAACATGCTTTTATGTAATTGTTGCAATTTATGTTTATTTTAATAACAAAACCCACACTTCAGTTGGTGCTATCTGTTCACCACAGAGATACTATTTAGAAAATATCACCATTATAACGATGGTTTTAGACAAAATTATCATATTTGATATTAAAGGTTATCTTTTAATATAGTTCAGCAGTTTATATCTCTTTTATGTTTAATCTATTCCCACGTGTAAGAGAATCTTCTTAAACCGGGAATTATCCGTAATGATTCTACATAAATGTTTGTCTAAATGAAATGGATTTGTGGATATAATTGCTCATTTAGCAAGGAGATATTATTTCTGTTTTGGTTTCATTTATGCATGTTTTTCCTGGTTATACCGTTAATATATTGCCTGTTCAGTGTGGATTGTTATTTAGCTGAAGAGAAGCTGTAGTGTAGAGTGCTAGGGTGCCTGTGTGTTTCCCATTGGATGACGATTGTTGATTTTTGTGGTGTAGGAAAAGCTTTTCTTTAAAAAGTGTCTCCCAGTAGAAATTATTTGAGGCTGCCTACCGCTAAACAACCATACTGGTCAAAGATGGCCTTTGGGTTCTGTTTTTCTGGACACGGTCGAGTATTGAACCATCTTAAAGTTATGAATGATTCAATTCTAAGTTATCCTACATTTATAAACCACCTCCTTGTCTAAAGTTAAAAAATAGGTTCTTCCACATGTCAATGTCATAAATTTCAATCTCTTTGAATGAAGTGGTGATGTCTCTGTGGGCCCATCATGTTAGGTGTATTGAATGTCATGTCTATCAGGAACAGAGGTTCACTCCATGCTTATATTGTGACTTCCCAGAATTCTGACTTGATCTGCACTACTGATACTATGTATGAGAGGCTTCATCCATTAGGTCTTGGTGGTGGGTTTGGTTTATTCATTAGATGATTTAGATATATTGTCTTGTGTATTGGCTCTTTAACATCGTCCACAGAATCAATCATATACCTGCCATATTGTAAATAAATTCCTTGTCTTAGGTTACTCTCATCTACCGACTTTTTGTATTATATCTGTGATAGTTTCAATATCCACTGATGTTCCAGTTGGTGACTGTTTTTGACTCTCCTTGACTTGTATGACTTTGTGTGACTTGGGGAGTCAACCTAGCTACCGAAAAAGTCCCACGCTCAACTCAACTCAAGTGATCATTATATTACTGGTGATGTCTAAGTCTGTGATTGTTTATCAAATCATGCAGTAGTCAAATGATCCGTGGCCTTTCTTTTTTCAGTAGCTCATAATCCAAATACAAAGTACTATCATGGCCTTTCCTTGTGCAGAAGCTCTCAATTATAAGGTCCTATCAAGTGAACATGTCTCATCTGTCTGATCATAAAGATACTCCCTTTGATAAATCTCTAATGCATTCTTTATGTGATCTTTAAGAACAATATGTGCATAATCTGATTACAATTTCGATAGGCATTCACCACTACCATATCCAACGAAAATCAGTCTGCATCTATAAGGCTTTTCACTCAACTAAAAGACATTGCTAAAAGTACAAAATGACATTGCCACTTCAGTGGACAAGGGTGCAGCTGTTGGATTAGTCCTTTTGGACTCGATACAATAGACCACTCAATCCTAATCAACTGCCTTCAGCAGTGGTATGGTATTGATGGGGTAGTGCTTAAGTGGGTTCAGTTATACCTCATTTCAAGGAAACAGTGGATTAAAATAGATGGACATCTTTCAGATGCTTTTCAACTCCCTTATGGGGTTCCCCATGGCTCTGTTCTGGGGCCACTCCTTTTTACCCTGTTTAGAACCCCTCTCATTTCAGTCATTACAAAATTCAACGTGACACATCACTTATATGCAGTTGACACACAAATTTACTTGCAATTTGACTCTAGGAACTTCGATTCCAGTATCACTGAATTAACAAATTGCCTTCAGACAGTCCAGGCTTGGAGATGGGAAATAATAAACTTAAATTTAATCATAAGAAAACATAATTCATAGTGATTGCTGCTGATCAAATTAGAAGCCCCCTGAAGTCATCTTTCTCAGTGAGTTTCCTTGGCAACAGCACTGAACCAGCTGAATTGGTCAAAATCCTTCGTGTCATCAATGTCAATTCAATGCCAAGACATATGGCTGATTTATGTCGCATAAGCTACTACCATCTCCGGGAACTATGTAGGGTCCGCAGGTACTTAAATCATGAAACAGCTGTAAAGGTGGGAAATGCCTTGGTTACTGTAACTCAGTGCTTTATAACACAAACAAGGCATATATTAGGAAACTACAGAGAGTTTAAAATGCCATATGTCGTACGGTCTGCATGCTAAATATATATCGTCATGTCACACCTTTCCTGCATAAACTACACTGGCTCCCCATTTATTACCGTATACTGTTCAAATACAATCTCCTTACTTATAAAGCAATACATTACAGCCAACCTCCATATCTTCCTCTCTAATTAGGTGGAGTGATCTCACACTGGGCAATCACCTATCAATTTCCTTATTGTCCTCCTTCTTTGGCCTTGGTAAGGGTGAGTTAGCCGGGACCGACCAAGGGGAGTCACCAAATACTCTTGTTTCAAACAAGTTAATAGAGTTGATGTCTTTATTTAAGAACTACCCCCAGTTAGAAGCACGACTAAGTAAAGGAAAGTCAATGTAACAATATAACTGGGTTCAGGACACACCCCCCCTTGAATTTAGTGTTTTCCACAACACTACAAAGAGGGGTACTGAACCAATAAGTCAAAAATTATGAAAGAAGCAGTATAGATTTTACAACACTTTGTAAACTTTTGAAACTATATTTAGAAAAGCAAGTAGTTACGACATCATAAATAATTATATGTAGATATACACTCTGTAATCCCTTGATCTGAATACAATACCAAATTATATCCCATTGAAAATGAAATGTGTAACACACAATTACAAGAAATATTTTACCAAAAGAGAGGTACAGCAACCAACAATGATCTAAATATCATAAAATGACAGTGGCAATTACAGCCAACAAGGTACATAGAGTCCAGCATTGAAATTATATTACTTTCTGTATCATGTCAATCGAAGTAAAAGCATTCATAGTAAAATACACAACATTAGTGGTACATTATGTGAAAGAATTACAGAAACATTTCAATGTATACATCAAAAAACACTTTACTGTAATGATTACCTGATTTTAAAGGAAAACATACATTAAACAATGTCTTTATGTTAATGAAACTTGGATGAGTTAATTGACAGACACTTATGAGTCTAAGTGACAGAAATTAGTAGAAGAATTGTCCTGAAGCTAATTCAGTAATATGTCATTATAACCATAGTCTGTGCATCAGTGGCGAAGGATCGGGAAGTGGTTAAGTCTGTTGTGTCCACTGGTGGTGCTATTTTGTGTAAGGGTGAATCAGGAAAGGTAACCTGGGAGGCATTACGGCTGTGTAATGCAGGTGAAGTGTCCTTTTTGTACTCATGTAAGATATATAGTTGTCATTATTGAGAAGATAATGATGTGTAACAAATCCCGATGTGGCAAATGGTTGACTCATAAATGAAACAGTCCAAAGTCAACTGCAGTTGTAACTGATGTGAAATGGGATAGAAGTATTCCAATGTTAAAAGGCCTTGCTGACTTGCAGTGTGACTGACAGGTTGAATAGTGTATTGAAAGTGCACCAGTTGTGCCACGTTGTCGTTTGATTTGGCAGAAGTGTGTCAGTCTTGTTTATTATGATGTATGAAATTGGTGATTTTATCAATCTTTTAATGTTTTAAGGCATTGTGAAGATTTGGCACAAGGGTGTGCCAGGTTGTAGTTTTTGCTGTTGAATGATGATGAATGAATTACTGTCATATTTCCGTACTGACATCTGTATCGACAACTTTGATGTATAGAATGTCAGGGAATGACTTGGTTTTGTGCATTGACCTTCAGTGTGAATGGGTTGCTGCGTTAAATACAGCATCTGACGCTATACGTCTAAAAAGGATGACGTGTGATGTTGTATGTCTGAGAAATGTGAGATGTTCATGTGAATGTACTGTACAGTTGACCCTGATGGAAATGTATTATGAAAGTAATCTTTGAAGTGAGGTGTCACTTTGTAATGCTGGTGATTGAAGTTTGTAAGTATTGAACGATTTATTTTCTGTGAGTGTGCCAATGTAAAGATTTGAAATCTGCATGCTGTATTCTGTCTTCCTTTTTAAGAGAGTCCTTTTGATTTGAACACATGTAATGGCTTTTCCCTTGGAAGATTTAAGCGAGATATAGAATCTTCATTTTAAAGTCACTTATTTCTGTGAGTCTTTTAATATCATCCCTTTGGTAAATATATGCTAAGTTCCATGTAAGAAGTATGGGTGGTAACTATGAATTTGGGAGTCGTTTGGTTGTTTGAGCTGTTGTTATTTTGATGTTGCCTGTCTATTTTTCTGCTTCACTGGTGATGAAGAAGTTTCTATGGACAAAGCATGTAAGTTGGTTGTGTGGGCTTAAGTTTCCACTTATCTGGTGGTTAAACAGATTGTTAAGTGCACACCTATTTAATTTGACGTCGAGGTAAGTTTTGAGTTTAACAGGGCTATAGAAATTTAAATGTAATTCATCATCTGATTCTTTGTATGGAGACTTAACTACCAATATTGATTTGGGAAGATGGGTTTCTGTCAGAAAGAGCCTCAAATGCCATCTGTGTGTGGACTTCTGAAAGGAGCATTGACAGTTTGACATATAGGTTTCATTGAATTGAACTTGTATAGTTGAATGAAACTTTTGAAATTAGCATGCTGTACATCATATTTCTGAATATTGCTGCAGTTTGGGCACACGTTTAATTGTAACAAATATTTTTTTTTTTTTTGAAATCTACATATTTTCAAATTTGCTGCACATCATCTGTACAGTGTTTCTTTAAACATGAGCTCTACAACTTTAGAACTCTTTTCCCGTTCCCACACAAACCTTTCTAACACATTTTGCAGGTGTGTGTGAATTTTCATAAAATGTATTAAGTAAGTTACATAAATAAATATAGTACATATATACAATGACATGGTTATTTCTTTCCTGGTCATTTATTAACCATTTAGACCAGTGTTTGTTTGGAAATTCTGTGTGCTGTAGTAATATAAGGCACTTTATCAATTATTGTGTGAACAGGATCAGTCAGTGGTAGAACAGATAACTTGACCCAGTTTTCAGTTTTATTCTCTTGGTCCTGTCTCTCAAATAAGATGTGAAGTTCCTCATTCACATATTTCTTAGCTTTTGGTATATTGTGCTCGGGGTAGGGGTTGTCTGTTTGTTGGTTTGCAGTGCTTGATTGTGGTGTTATTTGTGGTTCCTGGGATGTATTGTCAATCTGTGGTTGGTTTATACCTAGTGTGTCCCAGTCACTTTGTTCCACTGAATGTGGCTCCAAACATGGGGTATTATCTGGCTTGACGTAGCGGCACACAAAGGGTTTTATGAAGTCTTTGTGAAATATGGTTCTCAAAGGAGTGCCAGTGGGAGATGCAGCCAGCTTAACTGCACTAGAGCCAACAAAGGAGTCTATGTAGAAAGGGCCCCTGTATTTAGGCTGCAACTTCTGACTAATGTGAGAATCTCTAGAAAAAACTCGCACATAAACAGGTTGCTGTAAAGCAAATTTATGTGTTTTTTTGCCCTTGTTTTTTCTGGATTCCTCTTTGTACCTATATGTGTCATATAAGTCTCTGATAATCTCTAAGGCTAGCTCTCTGCCTTTGAAGATTTCCTTCACTGTGTCAGATATGTAGACCTTGTGTGTTTTTTGTGATTCATTTTGCCATTCATATGTGAGTAAATCTGGTGCTTCTCTTCCATGCATTAGGAAATATGGTGAAAAGTGGGTGACGCTATTTGGTGTGATATTATAGGCAAACGCAATTTGGGGTAGATAAGTTTCCCAGTTTTGCTTCTCTAAAACAAGTATATTGAGGTGATTTTGAACAATTTTCACTGAGGTTTCTGCCATGCCGTGCGTGTGTGGCGCGTAGACAAGACTTGTCCTGATTTTGATTTGTAACAAGGAAGCGACCTCCTTTAATGTTGAACTGTATAAATTGTGAGCTTGGTCACAATAGAATGTTTTGAACAGTCCATATTTCAATATGATCTCAGTGTAAATTTTGCTGGCAATATTCTCTGAATCTATGCTATGCAAGGGAATATGAACTAAATATTTTGAGAATAGTTCCTTGCAAACCAAGATATAGGAATATGGATTTCTTTGGTGGTATCTGAATGAACCCTTGAGGTCAAAGGCAAAAGCGGAAAAAGGTTCAGGCAATGGCGACATATGTATTGGATGTCTCTGGTTTGCTCTTGAATTTTTCACAGCTTGGCATACTGTGCATTGCTCAACAAACCGTTGGACTAGTTTTCTCATATTTGTAAAGTAATATCTCTGGTGGATTGCATAAAATGTTCTGGTTGTCCCTGCATGACCTAGGTCATGTTGGTACTGAATAACTTGTTGTGCCTTATTGAGTGGTAGGCACAAACAGTCATTGTACTTCCTTGCATTTGAGCTGTAGTTTGTCAAACTAGCCCTGTACAAGACTTGATCCTGTAGGTGGCAGAATTCAGATTCAACCAGAATCTGTCTAGCATGTTTATCTTCTACCGGTAAATTGCCTGTTTCCAAGTAATGAATGACTTTTGAAAAATATGGGTCAGCTCTCTGTTGTTTGGCCATTTCTGATGGAGGGGTTTGACAGTCTTTTAGTGGTTCGGCATGTATTTGGTGTACAATGGTTTTTGTTTGTGGTTGATTTATGTATAGAGGGTATTTGTCATTTGTGAACACTGATTTTTTGATATTTTCTCTGTGATGTTTTTTGAAGTAGGAGCACAATAGTTGTCAAAATATTTTTCAATGAACTCTTCTGTGACATCAGAGAAAGGGATACTGTCCGTTTGATCTGAAATGGGGATTCTGCTGAGGCTATCAGCAGCTAAATTCAACTTTCCCTTTGTGAAAGCAATCTGAACATTGTATTGATTCAAGGTGTGAAGCCACCTTGAGACCTTACAATCTTTCAACTGCTGGGTAGCTAAGTGTTTAAGTGCAGCATGATCAGAGTGACAAATGACAGTATTTCCTTGAATGAAAAACTGAAAGTGATGTACTGCTGACACTAGTGCCAATGTCTCAATTTCAGTGATGGTGTAATTTTTTGGTGTTTGTTGAGTGACTTACCACCATAAGCTATGGGGTGAAGTTTGCCATCAAACTCTTGGGCTAATACAAAACCAAGCCCTAGTTTGCTTCCATCTGTGTAGATGTGAAATGGTTTTGATTCTTGGGGCAACTTGAGAATAGGAGCATTGCATAAAAGATCTTTGAGCTTTTGAAATGCCTCTTCACAATTTGCCGTCCATTGGAATTTGACATCTTTTTTCAAGAGATTGTATAGGGGAGCTGCAGTTTTGCAGTATGAATGTTGGAATTTCCTGAAAAAGGATGAGAGTCCTAAAAAACTTTTTAACTGTTTTGGAGTCTTTGGGGTGGGGAATTTCTTGAGTGTTTCTACTTTGTCTCTTGATGGTAATAAGCCGTCTTTGTTGAGGCGGTGTCATAAGAATTGTATTTCTGGAACACAGAATGAGCACTTGTGGGGGTTCAATTTGAGATTGGCATTTGTAATCTGGTGAATGTTTTTTCCAGGATTTCTAGATGTTTTTCAAATGTTACAATGCTTACTGCTGCATCATCTAAGTAAAATTGAACCTCTGTGTTAATCCTGTCATGAAAGACTTGGTTTATGAGGTGAATGAGACTTGCACCTGAAGATTTGACACCCATGGACATGCGTGTGAAGTCATAAATGCCTGTTGGGCCCTGGAATGCTGTGTATTTTTAGCCAAGGGGATTTGTCAGTATGCCTTTGTGAGGTCTAAACTTGTGTGGTAACTTGAGTTAGGGGCAATGGATCCTAGGATATCATTTAATGGTCTTGGAGCTAGTGGTATATCTGGTATATGCTTGTTTAAAGTTCTACTGTCAAGACATATTCCGTGTGTTCCATTTGGTTTCTTGACTAAAACCACACTGGACAAATAGAGTGAATCACTAGGGGCTATTATATCTTGAGCTAATAGGTCTCTGATGCACACATTCATGATCTCTAGTCTTGTGTTGTTCAACCTCAATGGTCTGCAACGCCATACCGGTGGTTGGTTTTGTCCAAGTCTTAATCTTTGCTCTGTCACATGTGTTACACCTAAAGGTTCATTTTTATGTAAAAACACAAAATCATACTTGAGTAAAAGGGCTTTTAACTGTTTTTTTCTGATCTTCAGTCAAGTGTGTAGAAGTAGACAGGTCATGTTCAATTGGTGGGTAATCTGATTTGTCCTGCTTTGGGGCGCAGTGAGGTGGGGCCCTTTTTAGAAATTGTTTTTGTTGTTTTGACATAACCTGTACATTGGTTGCAGTGTTTTGATCTGTCAGGTCATTGTCTGTTTGGGTTTGCTTTGAACTCTGTTCCTGTGACTGTTTTTGTACTAACTCAACTGACTGAAAATAGCCTACACAGGAGTTTTTGGAAACAACTACCTGTTTGTCTGACAAATTGGTGACTGGAATTGAGAAACAAGTGTCAGATGTTTGGGTGACTGGAAACATGGTTTCATGTCCAAGTTCAAGTGTTTGTTTTCCAGTTTTGATGAGAGGACATGCCATAATGAAACCTGTCTGAATTTTGTGAGAATATGGTTTGCATTTTAGATAAACTCTTTTCATTGGTGGAATAACAACTGTGTTTGGTGTGTACAGGCCATTGTTCAATGTCATTACCATTTCTGAATCTGTGAAATCAATGTGTGCATATGTTTCCTTGAGAAAGGGAACACCTAAAATAATTTCAGGTTTTATGGCCAAAGTCACATGTAATTGTGTCATAAATGTGTATGTCCCTATTCTAACCTTTGGGAATATGGAATATTCAAAGGAAATGGGATTTGTCAGTGAGGCAGTATTAGCTTGAAATACTTTTGGATTGTACTTCTTCAACTTGTTTAGATAGGGGTTTTGTTTCACTACATTTTCACTAATGACAGAGATGTGTGCACCTGTGTGAATTAGGGCAGAGTAGTTCAGTCCACCTATCTGTATGTCAATGGTCCCTTCTTCAATTCGGTCGATTAATGGAGTTTTGTCAGTAAACTGTCTTTTCAATTGAGTGTTACACCTTTTGAAAACTCTGGGGTGAGGTTTTGTTCTGTCACAGATGTTACCCTTACTGTCAGTACTGGTGGGGTTTTCAGACAAATCAGTGTTTTGTGTATAACAGTTTTGTTGATTCTCAATTTGCATTTCACTCACTTCACTGTTTTGTCTATACCCTGTAAAGGGTATGGCCTGGTTTATTGAGGGCCTGTTACTGGAGTCACACTTTGAATTATGACACTTATCAACAATATTTACAACAAATTTACCTTGAACCACTCTAGAAAACATTTTAGCTAATTCACTTTCAGAAAAAGGCTTGTACTTTTTGTGAGATTTTTCAACAGAAACATCTTTGCACGTTTCATTGTCCTGAGAGCCATACTTTGAATGGACTTGTTTTTGTTCAAATAATGTGTTTGTATCATGATCACATTTTTTAAACTGTAACCTGGTCATATAATTTGAGGAATTGTGTCTCCCAGGCCAGTTTCCTCTTACTGTCCTGGGTTTTTATAGTTTAAATTTTGAGTAGTAGTGGAATTTCGAGGGGGATTGAAAAGGGTTTGTTTTGTTTTTGTCTGAAGAGAATTATTGACTGTGTCTGTACTGAGAGCACAGTTCCTCTGAATATGACCAGTTTTACAACATTTAAAACAAACAATATCAGAACGGACTGACCTGTTGTTCCTGTATTGTCCCTGGAATGTTTGCTGTTGCTGTCTGTTGTGCCTATCTTCACTGGTTGTGTTGCTTGATTTTCTGTTTTTTTACTCGACAGTTCTTTAGTAAGTGTCCTTGTTTCCCACAAAAACTGCACCAAAGTCTCTTGTGTCCCTGTGATGCTTTTGGTCTGTCTCCTTGTCCTTCTGTCATGTGTTGTAGTGAAGATGGCTGAGAAAACTTCATCGCACTTTCATACAAGGTGGCTTTGTTGATAGCTTCCTCTAATGTAGTGGGTCCCTGTGTTAAGGTGTGAGTTGTACACGGTGGTGAGAGTCCCTTGATGAACTGATGTAAAATGTCTCTCTCTGATTTACCGGCGCGTCCTCCTAATTCTGTGGTTCTGTTGGCAAATTGTTTGACGGTTTCATAAGGTGCTTGGATACTGTTTGAGAATAGTGACTCTGCTGCCCAGTCTATACCACTTGGTCTGTATTTTCTCAGAAATTCAGCAAAAATGTGGTCTGGATCTTGTAGTATTATGTGTGACAATCTTTCAAACCATGTCCTGGCTGCACCTTTTAAACAAAGTTGGAAGGCTGTCGACCACAATTCTCTTGGCCAGGATGAGATGGTGGCTGCCAGTCTGAAATCCTTCACAAATCTGCTGGGATTTTCTTGTGGATCTCCAGAGAATTGAGACAGTTTAAAGGGGAGACTGTCTAAGGGTATTCTCGACTGGGGAGGGGAATTTGTGTGAAATGAGAGGGGAGGTTGGGGAAGGGGTATGGGGAAGGGTGTTGGTTGGGGAGGCACAGTTGGTTGGGGAGGAATACTTGGGTGGGGAAGATTTTGTTGGGGAGGGGTAATTGGATGGTGAATATTTTGTTGAGGAGGTTGTGGGGGACCTGGCTGAGGAAGATTTCCTGGGGCATTCTGCTGGGGTGGGTGTTGATGAAGTTGCTGCTGTTGTTCTGGTTGTTGCTGTGGTGGTTCATGCTGTTCAGCCTGCAGCTGTTGTGGTTGCTCCTGGTTGAGCTGTTGTTGTTCTGTATCTGGTTGCAGCTGTTGTTGCTGTTGTTGTTGCTGCTGGTCAGTTTGCAGCTCTTCAACTAACTGCTGCCATCCTTCTCCTGGTGAATGTTGAGTTTGCTGAGTCTGATCCATACTTCTCAATTTTGGGAGGATGGGATTATTTGACTGGAGTAGTTCTTGCAATTCTCTTTTTGACATCAAGTCCGGATCTCCACCATGTCCTCCTTCTTTGGCCTTGGTAAGGGTGAGTTAGCCAGGACCGACCAAGGGGAGTCACCAAATAATCTTGTTTCAAACAAGTTAATAGAGTTGATGTCTTTATTTAAGAACTACCCCCAGTTCCCAATCCCACCATCAGACTGCTAGTTCTGAGCTTACATGAGCCTTAAATAAACCCTAGGCTCCGCCCAGCCCTAGCTGTCTGAGGTTGTCGTGCAGATCTCCCAATGAAATGAAGCCACACTGAGTTAGCCAAAGAACAGCTTTAGCCAAAGGGAATTTGCCTCGTCAAAAGAACAACTCAGCAGGCATTGGTATTGATTTGGTTCAATATCTGTTAAAGCCGAATAACCCCTTTTAGAAGCACGACTAAGTAAAGGAAAGTCAATGTAACAATACAACTGGGTTCAGGACATTATCGAAACCAAAGAAATGCTCAGGGCTGCGCAGCTTCATAGTAGGGGTTCCCACAGAGTGGAACAAACTTCCTCAAGCCAGTAGAACCATAGAAAGCATTTCTGATTTCAGAAAACAGTTGAAAAGATACCTATTCACATTAGCTTATCCTCCACCATAGCATATCTCCCCTGTCGGATACTAATGTGAAAACATACCTGTTTCTGGAACTTAACTGTCTCTTTTTGCACTTCAGTACCTTAGAAGATATCTACATCAATTTTGGCGCTATATAAGTGTTTCTTCATTACTTATTTACTATCTATATTGCCTAAGAATGATTCTGCAGCCATGTTGTCTGATTCTTATCAACTCCCTAAGTCTTTGATGTACCAATCTGAAAGAACTTGGTGAAGGGCCTAGAATCCACTCAATGCAAGTCAAACTATGATAGTAAACTAAACTCAGACAAAAGCAATAAGCTGAATGGTATTTCTAAAGAGAGTCTACTATAGCATGGGTGTGTTTAGTCATTTGTAGACCAGTCTTCTTCCTTTTTCTCAGATAAAATATGGGAAATGCAAGATATTTTGTCCTTTTTGACACTACAGATGATGTTCATCCCCCTTTTAATAGTCCATACATTAATGCCTTTACTCAAATTTTAGAAAATGCTGTCAATAAAGTAATTGAAAACCTTTCAACTAATTCCTTTTTTGTTGGACCTTATATTCACTTCAGTAATGGGAAGATAAAGTACTATAAAATATAATCAAATTACAATTATCAAACATACATTACGGGTGCTACAAAGTGTGATATTGGTGCTAATTTGTAACAATAATTCTGAGTGTTCCCTAACTTTGAATCTGATTGTTTTTCACTTACAAACTGAAATTATTTTATAACAATATTGTCATTACTTTTGTTGACACAATATTTTATGAATTATACGAATGATAGTAATTGGTTTTGTCTCTTTTTCACACTTTTTGAAGCAAAGACTATTCGTATTTAAATGGTATGTGGCATAATTGAAAACAACAAACACTACTTAAGATAATAGTTAAGCCATAAGGAGCCAAAGAGACAATGTGATTAAAACTTTAGAAAATTCAATTGAAAGAATGCTCACTGGAGGCATTTAACCCTGTAAATTTATGACTAACGTCTTTCAGTGGGTATACTGACACAGCTTTTTGTGACATATGATTCCTTTATTAATTTACAGTTGTAGCCGTCTATATTTGGCTGTGGTTACTACTGACAACATCAGATGCTGTGCCTGAAGGTGATGATGTAAATAAAATAATTTACCTAGAAAATGATGTCAATGAAATAATTTACGTAGAAAATGGGACAGAGTCTGTGGATGTACCATGTGGTAAAGTACCTGAGAAGGCAACTGCAATAGAGTGGTTTATAAAAAAATCTAATCAATGGAGTAGGATAATGAAAGTCTACCACACAGAATCTCGAGAATCTCAAAACCCCTATATTGGCCACAATGGAGACAAATATGAGATCAGTGAATCTTTAAACACTTACCTCCTGGTAAAAGATATAAATTTCTCAGATAACAGTCTTTTCAAATGTAGTGCAACGGGGAGATCTCTGTACAGCCACATTACTTTGCTGAATGTTGTGGGTAAGTTACTTTATGGTGGGGTATTTATCTCATCTTCCCAGATTATATCTTGATCTCCTCTTAAGTCCATATCAAGCAATAACAATGCTTTATTTTAGGGCAATATTATGAAAAATAGCATTTTTATGTACCCTTTGCCCCCAAATGCAAACGTTGCAAAGTATATGCATAAATGCAGGTGTGAAGTCAGAAAACATAAGTGTTGAATACTTTAAAAATTGGCAAAAAATTAGTTAATTTTTCAGTCGTCGCAAACTTATTTTGGTTTGCTGTTGTAAAACTACAGCCCACTTAGATATTGTATATTAACATATTTTCACATCCACTGTTACATATAGAAACGGCATCTTGAGCCCTGGGACCGTATTCTACAAAAATGCTTAAAAAAGGTGACCTTAGATCTAAGTGAGTGAAGGTTTTTTACTTAAGTTCTTGCACTTTGTATTCACAAAACAAAAGTCAGGAATGTTTAATTTCTTCATTTCTTACTTAAAATCCAATGTCCAATAAAATTCACAGTCCCTGTCCCCCCAATAAAGAAGCAATGGGATGATATATATTTATTATGCAATTATATAATGTTTCTACTAAAATTATTGTAAATACATAACATTAAACGAGTACATAATAAAATATACAGGAATTGTAGAAAGTGACATTATAACAGAAAATATAATTACCCCAGTACTACCCTCCCCATGATAATGACCTGACCCCAAGGTCAGAATAACGGATAGCATTAAGCTATGGGATAAATTATGGACAAAACCTGCATGTGGGTTTAAAATAACAGATTTTAAATAAGTTAAAGGATAAAACAATTACCCCAATAAGGGAGAGGTCAAAGCAGAAAGTTGATCCCAAGGTCAAATCACATGGACTAATGTTCATGCAAAATGTAACACGAGGAAAACCCCAGAGGTGAAAAGGTGATAACAATACCCCAAAGAGGTGAGAGGTGAAGGTCAGAGGTGGGTGGAGGTACCACAGGTTGTAGGCTAGAATAGAATGGTATCGAAGTAATAGTTACAACTATGAACCTAGTAAAGGACCAGTTTTACCAGAAAGATGACCTAGATAAGAGGTCAAAGAACGATATAAACCTGAGGTCAAGGTTTGGATAGAGGGTATATCCCATGTTATAGATTAATACACTGTGAAAGTTGTAAAAGAGTTATAAATCAGCTTTTGAATGAGATATTATAGGGGCCCCAAACACCCAGTAGAACTAGTGAGAAAGGAGGTGAGAAGAGGTGAGATCTAAAAGCGTCTGACACTGTAGAAGTCAGATGTCTGGAAGTGGTATGTCTGGAGGGAAATATATCTCAAGACGCAGTCCAAAGTCCAGGTATCTTGTGCCTGGATATCTTGTACAGGTACCCCAGGGGAAAACGCCCAAGAGGCCCCACCCCTACGAAAATCATGGTAAATGAGGGATCTGGGCAAAGCTAAGAGGGTGGATATACTTTTAAGATGTTTTCTAGCAGTCGAGTCAGTAAGAGGCCTATAGGATTGGCCATGTGGTATTTGAAAAAGAGGGGCATCCTGGTCTGGAGGAATATAGGCCAGCATTTCACGCAATGCCTTCACAGGACATAAAGCTGATTTACCCAAGGAAGGAAACACTGAGAGTAGTGATCTTGACATGGCCTTGGAAGGTCTTGGACCATTTAAGGACTATAACAGCTTTAGAATCTGCAAAAATAACGTCTACCACACATAAATGTCTGGTGTTATCAAAGGTGGTAGTTGTGTGTGGGAGAATATTGGAAAGCCGAAGAGAGGAGAAAAAGGCTAGTAAATAAAATGGTTTAAAAATGAAAGGAAATTGAAGGTGAGTAGAAGCTGTAACAATTTGCAATAACAAAGTTTCATCTATGATGAGTGATATCTTAGGAGCGAATGAGCAATTTAATTTAAAAGATTTTATAAATAAGGGAATTCTATCATCTCTAAATGGAAGGGTATTAATCCCATATCCAATGCACATGGACTAATAGCAGTTATATGATTAGTGATATGATCAGGAGACATACCAGACAGAGCCAGGTACTCCATGTATGCCAGAATAAACATGGACATAACCCCAGGGACAGCGACAGACCCACCACTACCAAAAAGGCAAGGAAAAGTCGAAACATACTCCTTTAGGAAGTCAGTATAGCTGGGCAGAAGCCAGTCCAAAGTCTCTTGCATGCCTGGGCAGCCAGTGGAGCCGTCGCCACCTGGGGATCTAAAACACAGGACATGATTCTAAATATCATGATTCAAGAGAGTAAGATCCAAATGTACATTCATCCGTATAGAGCAATCTAGAAAATTGCTTAATTTTTCACAATTGTCCTGAGTTTGGAACCATCTAGATAATAAATCCACCACAAATTTATCACAATCTCTAATATGTGTAACTATTACATTAATATTGTAAATAGCCGCCAACAGCCAAATGTTCCTGGCGCAAGTGGCCATGATAATGTCCCTGGCTTTCCCTAATGACAAAATCCCCACTACGGCTAGATTGTCACAACGAATTTCTATGGATTTGTTGGCCAAAGCCTGCCCCCAAACTTTCAGTGCCACCACTATATTAAGAATTTCTAAGTGAGCTATGTTATAGCCTTGGAAACCTTTGGGAATTTGTAAGGCATATATGTAATTGTCATATGAGCCACCTAAGCTCTCCAATGAAGCATCCAGGTAGATTGATTTACGGACCAGTGGCTGATGATAAAAACTGACCCCATTATAAGAAGTAAGAAACACTTGAAATCACTTTAAGTCTTTGGAGAATTCTGCAGTTAAGAGAATAGTATTTTGATCAGAATTATCTCTTAAAAGCTGTAACATACAGTTTAAGAAAAACCTGGCTGGCTTCCCAAACTTTGTGCTATACAATAAGAGGCCTAGTAAAGATTGTAAGTCACTCTTAGTTACCATTCTCTTATCCGACCATAAGTCACAAACTTTACAGATTTCCTGAAGTTTAGAATCTGGAATGGAAATAGTCCTGTGAATCGTATCAAATAGTATTCCCAGACACATGACCTTAGTACTAGGAGGACAAGGCTTCTTATAACTGATGATCCACACTAGATAAGATCATTTATGTAATTTAGGAGTGCATTATAACCATTTTTATTCACAATAAACCTTACTGAGTCGCTTATCTTAATAAACAAAAAAGCTCCCAAGCGAAATCTAAATGGAAGAGAAAGATCCAGATACAGCTTACCTTTGTGTTGTAAGCCTAAGAGGTCAATGTCTCCTGGATCTGTGCGAATATGCCTAAAGGCAAATATGAGCCAAAGGCCCAATTTCATTAAGTGTTCGTATACTGGAGTCTACCGAAGGATAATGCATTTGAAAAGCTGTACCCAAAAAGTGTTATTATTAACTGATAATCCTTTGGGAAAACTTAGATCCATGATAGTCCTCCTAGAGTCCGAATCTGACTTTTCCCTAGTCATGAATGATGAGATGTGGACATCAAAGGGGTTATTATCGAGAGGACCCAGCATAGCTTCAAAGCCAACTTCCTCCCAAGTGTATCTATCTACATGATCCGGTGTCCCATGAAATTTTTCTTCTTCCTGTCTTTTTACCCGTTTCCACGCCATCGCACATGCGCAGAGATGCTTATATTATAAACCGAAAACACTTTATTTAATATAATATCCAATATATTGTTTAAAGTTATCGATATATGTACATTATATTTCTTAAACTATCATTTAACAGCAATAAAATACAGTAATAAATGAGATCTGTGGTTTAGAAGGGACTTAGAAGAAAAACTTTGCTTCCGGGAAAAATTTCACGTTATACCGGATACAATCTTGCAGAAGCATGATTAACTAAGGTACTTTGCAAATTTCTGGTTGTATCAAAATCTAAAGCAAATCCGAATTTGATCAAATCCGTTAACTGTTGGTCGAAATAATCAGCTAAATGTTTTCTCCAACTAGACACATTCAGGTGAGTGTTGACTGGTATATGTAAACCCAAAAAATTGGGAATACACATACTCTTGATCAATCTATGTGCCATAAGCAGATCCGGAATTGAGTGCCAAACTTTGTGTGCCCCCTTAGAGACATAGATTGGGGCTAATGGAACACAACCAAACTTGGTACCTATCTGTGCTTTCCATTTACGGTACTCCAGAACTAGATCCGGATCTATGTCACTAAAACTTGAACCTATAAAATCAGGATCTGAATAGCCTTGTTCTGAGTCCGAACTTAAGATGTCAGCAGTATCACCTACCAGAGGGGGGCTCAGTGGTGTAGCGGTTAGAGTTCTCGCCTCCAACCTCTGTGGTCGCCGGTTTGAATCTCGGGCCGGGCCCTTCAAGTTGGAAAGTTGGTAGTTACTTGCCGATGCCCGGTGGTTTACAGTGCAGTATGCACTGGTTTCCTCTACCCATAAACTACCCGTCACAATATCACCCTGGCTGTTGAATGTGACGTAAACAACAAATAAATAAGTCACCTACCAGAGAGGTATTTTTTGTGTTTACTTTGTTGCACTTACTATGTAGGTCTTTAGCTTCAGAGACTTTATGGACTACAACACATTCATTGTTGGTATGATCAATACTCACTTGATTGTACTCCTGAACATCCAAAAAGCTAGAACTTATTTGCAACAGGAATTCTATACTGACTACTTAGTTGGTAGCTGCCCAGTTGATTATCCACAATCGGATCCGGATTTGGATGTAAAAACAAAGTATTTGTACGCACAACATGTGTGGCTTTGACATGACCTTTACCAGTGGTAGTGTCAGTATTATTATTAACACCAGTACTGCCCACCTCTTTTGGTGCCCTTTATGACCATAACTGCCAAGGACTCGGGCATATGTTCTATGGTCCCTATAATTAGTATAGGCCATTGCCAATTGGAAGGTGTGTTGAATTTTTTGTTTAGATCAACCTTGTAGTGAGAACAAGTCCTTATCAGAATAGTTAGCATTTATGACAAGTCTTGATTGCTGGACATTCCTCGAACCCAGGGGCATGTCCAGGTTCACTCGTTTTTTGTACTCCTATGACATTCTGTTTGTGGGTGGGGGTAAGCTTTACTATCTTTGGTACAACACAAGGCACATACATGTCTATACATGACACCTTTGGTCTCATGGGTCTGTTTTTGTGTCACACACCTTGATCATAGTATACACAATAGCAGTTTTGGCAGATTAGTGTTTGTCCTGTGCTCTCTGAATACTTCCTTGACTTCATTATACTCTCCATGCTATCCAATCTCGCCCCCAGTGCACTAAGCTGAGCAAAATTTTGGTATTAAAATGATTTTGATCAACATTATTTTTATTCCAAGTGATGGACTGTGGGGCATGACCCTTGCCAGTATTATGAACTCTATCGAAATCATGGGAGTCTGAAGATAAATTTTGGTCAGAATGGTCAACTAGTATGTCTATGTTGTTACGGTCACGGGCAAGCGCGGTAGCAATTACCGGTTGTCTTTAAGTTGTAACAGAAAAAGCAAAAAGTTAAACTTAACAAATTTATTTAATAGTCAACAATAATGATTACAGTCAACTGGTATGCTCTTAACTAAACACACTAATACAATAATAAGATCTAGCTGACCTGACCACTGAGATTAAGAATAAGTTTATCCGCCGTATCCCGCAATCTGTTCTGTAATCCGTCCTGTGGTATATTCTGTGATCTGTCCAATGTCCTGTTGTCTGTCCCGTGATCTGTCCAGCGTTCACTCACACACAGATATCTATATCCTGTGACCCGTCCCACACTCAACAACACAAAAGGTGCTTGTCCTGCTATCCTTTATATATCCAGTCACACAGAAGGTCTGTCTGGAGATTTTTAGAGAGTTAACACAATTGTACTGTCTGCTCCAAGATATGGACAATGTCCAAAATGCAGTAAATCCACTCTCTGTTATATAACTGTACAATATCCAAAAATATCCAAAGTGCAATAAATCTGTCCAGACAATGTATCTAGTTCACTCCAGTAAAAGTTCACAGCAACACGAGTTATATTATATTCCAAAACACAATAGCTCTCCTTATAGCCAGCGAATACAAAGTTCACTTGTGGTCAGATGTACATTCCTTATATACATTCACAGATTCCTCTGGAAGAAGCTTGAGCCATCTAGGCCAAAGGAGGAAGTTCTAGAAACTACTGGTAATTGGGTTTCCCCAAATCTAACATAACCACTGAGGGGGGGGGATTTCCCCCAGTCTGTGAACAGATCAATAAACACCAAAACACAAAAATCAACAACTCCCTTACTTTAAATGTTAACACACAAAAAGAACCAACAACACAATTATCTTTTATGACAATGTATAAACATAAAGCTTAAATTAAACAATGCACTAATATAGTGCCTAATATATGTAATATACAATGTACTAATATAGTGTCCAATACATGTAACACCTCCCCCCTTAAAGAAAAATTTTGGAAGCCAAGGGATTACAAAATTTTACAAGAGATTTTCATGATGTATACAAACACAGGTAATAACATTTTACAAAACATTTTTGTCTAAATACAAAAGTAAAATTAGTACCATGTATAACCTTTATAAACTTACTAATTACAGGTATATAAATTACAATTTAAATACAGCTTCTGGACAGGGCGTATCCGTGCGGACGCCATATTTTACTTTTTCAAAGTTCTGTTTATACACTGAATTCCCATCTTTAACAGTGTTTTTATTAATAGCCATCATAAGCTATGTTATACCTCTTTCAAAATATGGTAAAGCCATTTCACACAAGCGGTTTGAATGTCTGTTATCATAATTTTTAATTGTCCTATGGACAGTTTCTATTCTCTGTGTCACTGGGCATGACCCTAGATCTCTGGCCTGTAATTTGTTCAATTGGCCAGGTGATGACACTGAAATTTTGCCTCCGGGATTGAAGACACGATTCTGTAATTTCTTGTCAAAAAGCATCTTCATTTTTGACTGAGAAGTTTTCAAATTTTGTTGCGCCAGCTCACAAGCCTTCTTCAACTTATTTCTGAACCTTGAGACATAATCTAACAGATTTAGGCTCTCGGTGTTCTCAGATAACCAATTTTCCTTCAACAGCTTGAGAGGACCACGGACTGAATGGCCAAAGACCAACTCGAAGGGACTAAAGCCTAAAGACTCTTGAACAGATTCTCTAACTGCAAACAATAATAAGCTGATGCCTTCATCCCAGTCTTTTTCATTGTCTAAACAATATGTCCTAATCATATTCTTCAAAGTGGAATGGAACCTTTCAAGTACACCTTGGGATTCTGGGTGATAAGCACTAGATTTGATCTGTTTGGCACCTAACTGAAATACAACCTGTTGAAATAGTCCTGACACGAAATTTGACCCTTGATCTGACTGGATCTCTTTTGGTAAGCCAACTAGAGTAAAGAAATTAACCAGAGCTTTTGAGATTTTGGGAGCTGTTATGTTGGTCAATGGTATGGCTTCGGGAAATCTGGTTGAGGCGCACATAATGGTCAAAAGATATTGGTTTCTGGATTTAGTTTTTGGTAAGGGACCTACACAGTCAATTATCACTTTGCTAAATGGTTCCTCAAATGCTGGAATGGGTTTGAGAGGAGCTACAGGAATTTTTTGGTTTGGCTTTCCTACCATTTGACAAATGTGACAAGTCTTGCAAAATTCTGCCACACAGTGCCGAATTTGAGGCCAATAGAAATGTTTGGTTATCTTGTTGTAAGTTTTGTTGATGCCTAAATGGCCACCCATTGGAGACTCATGGGCCAATTTCAGTATCTCACTTTGGTACATTTTTGGTACAACAATCTGGTGTACTATTGACCATTCTTCAGATGCAGGGACATTTGGTGGCCTCCACTTTCGCATAAGCACACCATTTCTGACATAATAGCCTACAGGGACCTTATCTAGCTCTACTGGTGGCAAGACCAATTTGAATAAAGGAGCTAATTCAGGGTCATTTTCCTGCTCTGAAATCAAATTTGATTTTGAAAGCGATACATCTTGACAGTCAATTGAGTCTTGTTTTTCAGAATCTACCCTGGCCTTGGGATTTGTATCACTAAAATTCTGCACATCATGGTCATAGTTGTTTAAGAATGTATCTGACAAATCAACTAGGACATCTGTAGATTGTTTACAATCTTTTGGTTCTTCTTGGGCCTTTTTGGCCATAGCTCGAGTCACAGCACAGGAGGGAAAAATACCAGGAATAACCTCTTCTAATTTCTCAGTGCTAACCAAAGTGATCGGCTTAGAAGTAACCTTAGGATCAGCAACTACCTTTCCACCTGCAAGATCATTTCCCAACAACAAAGATACCCCTTTAATGGGTAAAGTGGGCCTGGTACCCACAACAACAGAACCAGTAACTAAGTCTGATACTAACTTGACCTTATGCAAGGGAACGTTCACACAGCCTCCTTCAATACCTTGAGCAATGACACTCTCACCAGTAGATGTGCTTACACTCAATGGCAATACACCTTCTAAAAGTAAGGACTGAGTAGCTCCAGTGTCTCTTAATATCTTAATGGGGACCTGACTGGAACTACTTTCCAAGGATACAAAACCCTCAGACACAAAAGGTTTGAACTCTTCCCTAATAATCTCAGACTTGTCTAAACCAATACTAGACTCTGCTCTATTGGGATTTGAATGCCAGTTAGACTTGCTAGACACAAAGGCGTTGGGCGTTGCCTCCTTTTCTCTTCTCTTCTTTAAGAGCCAACAGTCAGACATAACATGCCCAGGTTTCTTACAATAGTGGCAAACAGGAGCAAAGGATCTGGGTTTCCTATCCTTACTCATTGTCTGATTTGAGGTTTGACCCTTATCTGAACTCTTTTCTGGAGCTACATTTTCAGATTTCTTTCCTATTTCTGGATACGACTTTTTAGCAGGACCAAAGGACTTATTCTTGTTGAAAGTGGACTTGTGAGTTAGCGCATAATCATCAGCATAAGTTGCTGCTTTTGCCAAATTTTCAACTTTCTGTTCATCTAGATAGGTTTTAATGTCATCACGAACACACCTTTTGAACTCTTCGATCAAAATAACTTGCCTAAGTTTTTCAAAGTCTGTACCTACTTCCCTAGAATTACACCATCTGTCAAAGTACACTTCTTTCTCATGGGCAAATTCAACATGAGTTTGACTTTCTTGTTTACGATAATTTCTGAATTTTTAACGATATGCTTCTGGTACCAACTCATATGCTTTCAAAATAGCATTTTTGACAGAGTTATAGTCCACACATTCAGAAATTGGCAAAGCCGTGTATGCCTCCTGGGCCTTTCCCCTCAAAACACTTTGCAGCAATAAAGGCCACTGGTCTATAGGCCATTTCAAATTTTGAGCTACTCTTTCAAAGTGTTGAAAGTACTTATCGACCTCTGACTCATTAAAAGGTGGTACCAGTCGCACATTTTTACCCAAATCAAATTTGGTAGCAATGGACTCTTCATGGGCAATTCTACGGGCATTGAGTTTTAAAGTTCTCATTTCTCTTTCATGTTTAAGCTCAAGTTCCTTTTCTCGCTGTTGAGCTTCAAGCTCTTCTTTTCGTTGTTGAGCTTCAAGCTCTTCTTTTCGTTGTTGAGCTTCAAGCTCTTCTTTTCGCTGTTGAGCTTCAAGCTCTTCTTTTCGTTGTTGAGCTTCAAGCTCTTCTTTTCGTTGTTGAGCTTCAAGCTCTTCTTTTCGTTGTTGAGCTTCAAGCTCTTTAAGTCTTAACTCTCTTTCAATTTCTAATCGCCTGATCTCATATTGCCCAGAAGGTTCGATCGGTAGAGGCTTATACACTTCTAAACAACTATCAGGTAAAACATCTTCATCAACCAACTGTTCAACAATAAGCCTTTTAAGTTCATGTTTACGTGTTGACCTTTTCACCTGTAACTGTAATTTTTGTGCTATTTGCATTAACATATCTTTCTTAAAAGTTTCTAGAACTTCCATAGATGGTGACTGTACAAACTCTTTAGCACTAGCCATTTTGAGCACTGTTGACTGTAACCAATTACTAAATCAAATGGATTTTCAAAATAATAATTGAGCAGTTGATCAAATGGTTGTAATCAAATGGTTGAATCCCGGACGAGCCCCCAATTTTCCTGTTACGGTCACGGGCAAGCGCGGTAGCAATTACCGGTTGTCTTTAAGTTGTAACAGAAAAAGCAAAAAGTTAAACTTAACAAATTTATTTAATAGTCAACAATAATGATTACAGTCAACTGGTATGCTCTTAACTAAACACACTAATACAATAATAAGATCTAGCTGACCTGACCACTGAGATTAAGAATAAGTTTATCCGCCGTATCCCGCAATCTGTTCTGTAATCCGTCCTGTGGTATATTCTGTGATCTGTCCAATGTCCTGTTGTCTGTCCCGTGATCTGTCCAGCGTTCACTCACACACAGATATCTATATCCTGTGACCCGTCCCACACTCAACAACACAAAAGGTGCTTGTCCTGCTATCCTTTATATATCCAGTCACACAGAAGGTCTGTCTGGAGATTTTTAGAGAGTTAACACAATTGTACTGTCTGCTCCAAGATATGGACAATGTCCAAAATGCAGTAAATCCACTCTCTGTTATATAACTGTACAATATCCAAAAATATCCAAAGTGCAATAAATCTGTCCAGACAATGTATCTAGTTCACTCCAGTAAAAGTTCACAGCAACACGAGTTATATTATATTCCAAAACACAATAGCTCTCCTTATAGCCAACGAATACAAAGTTCACTTGTGGTCAGATGTACATTCCTTATATACATTCACAGATTCCTCTGGAAGAAGCTTGAGCCATCTAGGCCAAAGGAGGAAGTTCTAGAAACTACTGGTAATTGGGTTTCCCCAAATCTAACATAACCACTGAGGGGGGGATTTCCCCCAGTCTGTGAACAGATCAATAAACACCAAAACACAAAAATCAACAACTCCCTTACTTTAAATGTTAACACACAAAAAGAACCAACAACACAATTATCTTTTATGACAATGTATAAACATAAAGCTTAAATTAAACAATGCACTAATATAGTGCCTAATATATGTAATATACAATGTACTAATATAGTGTCCAATATATGTAACAATGTCAATATCGGATCTGGAGTCAGACAGATTAGCATCTTACGCTACTTGCAGCTGAATGGGAATCCGACATTCTCCTCTGTTCGACCTCAAATTGTATCTGCCCTCATTCATGTTTCAAATATAAAAAAAAACTAAAATACTAATAAAAGTGCAGAATGGCCAACAGCAGACAGCAAAGAAAAATAAATTATGGTGTTCACAGGTCACCTTCCAAATTCAAAGTCGCCAATTTCCTTGCTGAAACAAAGGTCACACCCTACTGGCCAATCACAGAGGTGGTCGATTTGAACACATGGCTGACAAGAACCTACAATTAAAATACTTATTATGGTCGTACTAGGACTGAGCCCCGAGACACCCACATGTCTCCTGGCAAAAATACATGAAATTTAAGTTAGAAATGATCAAAATATTGTTGCAGAATACAGCCCCTGGTTTCTCTCTCTGCTGTGAATTGTCAAAAATAGGCTTTCACAATGTTTCCTGTGTCAAAATTCAATAATTGTTACTGATGAGATAACTCCCTGTTAAACTCTAGTGATGTTCCTGCGTATACTTGGAAACAGATTAAACCTAATGAAAGTGGGGAATCTTGTCATAGCATTATGTTTAGAGGTTTCAGCACAGCACTGTTAGGGGCCTGCTACATCAGGTGGGATGGAACTTAACCTTCACTCTCATTTATTTTGTAGCAAAGCATGGTTATTATTGCTTACTACCCCTGACTTATAAAATCACCGGTCACACTTCACTGACCACAATTGAATTTAAGCTTTGGGTAACCATGGTATCAGAAACTTGGACAAGGAAACAAGAGTTTTAAACCCACTACCTCTTCCCTGGTACATATATTCTGAGCCCAGTACTGCGCTTCTATGTCTTCAGTTGTCATAGGGCAACTCTCTAATAATTGAGTCACCTAGTTTGGTGAACTTGTGGCTTTTCAAAGTTCACCCTCTTTGGTCCTGACCCCTAGTGCCGATCCCAGCACAAGGGAGTTCTCCCCTTTGAGACTGATATAGACCTTAGAGTTTATTGGGTTTTAGGTTGGGCCAGGCTGACCCTGGTTCCCCCTCTGAATATAGTTAGTTCGAGCATTTTTGGTATTTTCAACCTCTAAACTTGATCCACTTAGAGGGTGAGTTCGGATCTGGTGGCTCCTGCTGTCCCTCAAATTGGTATCTTGAGGTTTTCTCTGATGTAATCCAGTGTTCCTGTAACCTGCTAGGCCCCGACCCCTAGTGTCCTAGTCACAGGGGAGTTCTCCTACTGGATTGATATAGGTTTAGCAGTTTTAGGGATAGGCTGGAGCAGGTTTACCCTGCCCTCCACAGGCAATACATTATTGCAAGATTTGACCTGATCTCCTCAATTATGACTCGTTACAAGTATGGGTGACAGCTTGGTGTTATAATGTACTCTAGCTATGATTTTACTAGTCAACATTGCCACTTTGTATTGATTGTGATATTATTTTCTGTTTTATGTTTTACATATAAATTTTTAAATACCTTGCCTCTAGTCCATTTGTGTGATATAATACTAACGTGTAAATAAAATTGCCTCCAACTAAGCTTCGCACACTCTCGTCTCTTCAAGTTTCACCTCTTACCTTTGACCTTTGTTTCACCTCAGGCCACCTTCAACTGTTTGCTTCTCTCTCATTTATTCATGACCCAAGACAGTTGATCTCTGTATAGCCATTCATATGATGCGTAAGAAATGATATGTATGATGAGTTTTTCCTTTACACGCGAATAACCATCCAAATATATATGACATAACATTAACATCATTGTTAGACATGTTTACTGGATCAGCTCTGAAGACTATGATGTTATAGAAGTAATATGATGACAAAATGTGTATTTCAACATTTTGATTCCCATTGGTCTTAAAACAGGTATCAAAGAACCGTTGATAACCTTCCCTACATCATACCTTTCAAAAACATCATTGTCATCAATTCTTTTTATCGGTTCATTTATGTCAAAATGCATACAATTACTTTAAAATGCTGTCTCTTCATTATTTCAGTTTGCGAATATTCGGATAAACTCTAAAAATTTGTTTTATTGAGTAGAAAACTCACATGTTTATAGATATCTGCATTGATGTTTACTTAGGTCAACTCACCATATTCCAAAGCCAGAGACGAAATATTATAGGAATGTGTAGCTTGTATTTTATTAAGAAACAATATTTGAAGAAAAAGTGAAGTAATTCGCTACTATTGAGAGCATCTTAGTTGCCTGTAATCATTATTTTAAATGTCAAATAAAGTTGTTCAGTAAAACATTTTGTCTTTTGCTGTAGCAACGTAAAGGCAACCAGTAATTGCTACCATGCTTGTCTGTAACTGTAACAGCTGTGTTTTGTGTGCAAGGTAGTATTTATTCCAGCTCATTGTAATATCTTAAGACTATCCAACCTTACTCCTTACCACCTCTTATTTCTCCGTTAACCAGTCATTTCCTACATGGTGACATTATGTTTGCTCCCCATCCAGTGGTCACATGAATATTTCAATGTGGCAAAGCCACACGGAATTCAGACAAATTCAAAGAGTTACACTTTCTTTCCCTCTGATGTTGTCCTCTATCCTCAAGACCCTTCTGTCTTTTGTAAATGCTCTGTCTTCTTTTCCTTATAACTATTCAACTTTGCAGTGACCTTTAAGTTCCTCAGTCCTCTCGTGTCATACACTACACCTTTTCATAGATTATGTGTCTGTGTTACATTACCCTGTCATTCAATCATGTGTACAGGAAAGTAGTTGTTATCCCCAAGGCTAACACAGTTTCTGCTGATTTGCGTTGGTCTGTTGCCCAGACTATTTCTCTGTTGACTGTACAATAGGCTCTGTCACACTCGCTTATGTCCATATCAGACTACAATAGTTTCCACTGATATGTGCCTTGTGCAATGCCCCTTCATATTACTTATCTCAGGCTGTAAGTCTGCACACTTTGTCACATTCCTATCTATTAGTATCAAGCTTGCCCCATCTAGTCAGTCCTTATTAAGGTGTAAGTAAAAGGGACACACAAAGGAGGTTAGCAACATGTATCCACAGCAGCATGAATATTTAATCACCAATTAGCTCTTATTGTACCCTTTGCCATATTTTACGTCTGTTATATAATTGTTTACTAAAAAATTATTAATGTGCCTGTGTTGGGTGGTTTGGTCCTTTTATTGTGTTTAACTGTGCAGATAAAACGAATAGTATTGCCATGGTACAAAACAAAGGATAAGGAAACAAAAACTGTAGTTATATTTTTTTGCCAGTTACATAACACACAGTGTGATGCTATTGCTATCTCTTGTTCAACATCATTTCTAAACTCATGTTATACATGGGAAATTGTTATGTAATAGAATAAGTGGCACAAATGGAAAATAACTTTCAAATAGACTACTGTCAGGGTAGTAATCAATGTGTTCATTGTGGATATAGTTTTCATTGAATGTAAACACAATACAGATGAAGTGTACTGTGATATAGTGATGATGTATTTCTCTGAATAAGTGTTGAAAAACACTAAAATTGTCCACTTACTCCCAACGCTTGAATGAGGAAATGTTTGGTGGAACCTTTTATCATATAAAGCATAAATCAAAAAACTATTTTAGGTCAAAACTAGGGATCTTAGCCCCTTGTAACAACAAGAACCGAACTACTTAATGCCCCTTTCACGCTACAACCAGTATGTCCCATGGTTAGAAGTTTTACTTGGCAGCCAAAGTGTGTCCTGGTTGCCCCATTTTGTCTGAGTTGTTCACATTGCAGACAGTTTAATTCGTGGTTATAGGAGTTTGGCAAAATATCACTATCCTACAAATACTGTTTTAGATTTGTACGCAACATTGTGACATAGTGACAAAATGTCCTACACCTTAACTCATTGAATTATATAGAAAGATGACCAAATCTCAAACCTTATGTACACTATGGACCACATATTTGGTTACCATAGTAGGAAATTCATATTCTCGTGCACAGAATCATCTGTGCACTCCCACAGTACAGAATTCTGAGGCAGAAACTTTAACCTTTTAAAACAACCTTCGGACTCACAAGGTAATGGTCATTTCACCAATATGTCACAAGAGGATATACACACCTCAGACAGGTAGTTGAAGGACAACGGCATTTTGCTCAATGCCAATACCTTAGTTTTAACAATCTGAATTTTTGAAAATGAAAGACACATGTGGCACCGGTTTTGAATATTCAAAAACATTTTCATAGTGAGTTAATGTCAAATGCTTTGAGAAAACTGGTAAATTTTAAAAGAAATTGGCATAATTTGTAAATCAATTCCTTACTGGTTTCATCTTTCACAAAATCGGCACTCACATGTCCAACAGTTAATTTTTTTCTCCCACAACATTCAACAAATGTGGCTTTATTTCAGACGCTGGCTGGTAAGCCGTTTTCATACCTACTGCATGATATTTCTTGTACTATTTTGAATGTTAGTTTTGACCATTGTCAACTTCAAAAATATTCCAAAAGAACATGTTTCTACTTATTTATGTGATGTACAGTTGAATAACATTACCATTTCCACTTCCTTTTGGTTCCTGTGGAGAAATTTGGAACAGAGCAATTGTCTAAACTGCAAGATTTTAAAATTATTTCACTAAGTATTACTTAAGCATTATTTATTGTTTTCTTCACATACCACCTTAAAGTTACCACCCCCTCAGTTTGTTCACCGAAAATAATAAAGGAATTAAGTTTAATTTTTATACAGGGTTACTCAAGTTTATATCCATGTATCACAGAAGAATTCATCAACTGCTTTTGAACAGTTGTAGAGGTGATGTAAACGAGTGGATTGTATTTTAAAAAATGCATTTGGGACAAACGGAAAGCATATTTAACTTCTACAATCCTGGGTAGTACTCTCTGCCCTGCTGAGTCAGACACATATTTTGGTATGTGGTTCGATTCTGAATTTTCTTTGTCCAAACATGTTCAGAATGCCTGCAAAAGTTGTTTTGTGCAACTCCATGACATGAGATATGTTAGACAATTTCTTATTCATAATAAATCTGTACTTGTGTCAAATCATCTTGTTAGTAGTCACTTAGATTACCGTAACTTAATTTTCAAGAGTCTCTCTAAGTTCAATCTTCAAAATTACAGTGCATCTAAAATAGTGGAGCTAGAATCATATCAAATACCAGTAGATACACTAGTATAACTCATGTGCTTACAAATTACATTGGATTCCTGCTGAACATCCCTCAGTCTTTAAAACAGTCACCCTTGTTTTCAAATTTGTCCACACTGGTTTTTCCTAAGTATTTTGTTCCATATATCTCTTCCTACAGCACTTCCCACAGTACAATGCGCAGTCAGAGTGGTGGTAATTTCCTTGTCATTCCAAACTTCCAACCCTCAGTCCATAACTTGATCAAATAGTTTGGTTATAGTTTTGCTTTTGATGTTCCCACTGTTTGGAATGCTCTTCCTGAGGAGATTCTTGCATCCCCTCTTTGGCCTCCTTCAGAAAACGCCTCAGAACCTACCTTTACACCAAAGCAACCTACATGTACACTAGCCACCTTAGTTTCACTCACCTCTGGCATTCTCTGTGGTGCTTAGCCTCTTTTCTGTCCCTGGATACTGAAAATCATTGACTGTGTTTGTTCTGTTGCACCATTGAGGTCCCTTTGAATATGGGAGACTAAGCGCTATAAAAGTAAAATTAGAATTATTTTACCTTTATCAAATGGTGTATTGTTGGTTAAAGAGGTGCCACATTACTTTTGAGCTTTTTTTTGGCAAGCTGTGATCAAGATGGCTTTCTTGTTTGCATCTATAAGACCATTAACTTCAATTACTTTTTCAGTGAATTTAATCTATTCTTGCCTGTCATCAAACCCTCCTAAATGTCCCAATAAAATATTTTTTTATATAATATTTTTTATGCAAGACCCAGTGTTACTTAATGAGTTACCCATATAAGTTTTACACTGTAACAATAATGGTTATGTCCTCCCCCCCCCCCGGCCAATTGTTGTGCTAAAACTGCTAAACTACACCAAATACTTGCTTTGCTATACATTAGCAAAAAAACATTATGACCACAAGATCAAATAGGACTGTGTACCACAAAATTTTCTTGAAATTTATTTAACTAAAATGCTACATCACAAAAATACAGCTGCTTAGAAAAATAATTAATTGTTGTGTGTTCTTTGCACAGTTATTACACATATTTAAAAAAAAATGCTAACATAGTTTTTTTATGAATGTATAATGATGATTTCAGTGAATAGTACAGCAATAAACATGACAAAGTTTCCCGAGCAATCTGTTGAAGAAGGTTCTGTTGCACAGTATGCGTGTGAGACTAACTATGCCCACTGCACTGACTCCTCTGCTATACTGTGGTTTGTGGGTGATACATCTATGAATGCAACTGATGTGCACATTAAAGTGAATTACTCATCTTGGACTTACAAAGAGATGACCAAGAGTACAATGACAGTTACAACAGACAGGAAGTTCAACAACAAACAAGTCAAATGTGTCTTAGGAAATGATGACAAAATATTCAATGAACATAATTTGAATGTGACATGTAAGTATATATTGCCACATTTATAATAAACCTTAAATTTGAAATATTTTCCCCTAGCAGTAATATTTCACTAAAATCCATTTATGTCTAGTTATATTAGCAAAGATCTTGACATGAAGAAATCGAGTGGCAGCACCCTGTTTTTAGTTTTAATAATTCACTTCTGGTTTAGTGTTCCAGGACTTTCTTAGCTTTTTATTTTCACTTTCTTTAACTTTTTACAATCTCAATTTGTCATTATAAGTTGGTTTTCATTCATAGTTACATTACTATGTCAAACTACAAAACACAAATGGACTAAGGTAACTCTTTATAGTTCATAAATCTTGCTTTATTATAATAGTTAAACCAGCTGAACTGAATATAAACATAGGAGGGGGAGTGAAGGAAAATACTGAGATAACAGTAGAATGCAAAGCCAACAGTTCAAATCCTGTTAGATCAGTGGGCATGGAGTTTTTAATAGATGGAAAGCAACAAAGATACAATAAACATCAAGAAACCAAGACACTCGGCTCTAACAATGGGATGGTTAAATCCTTTGCGTTCACCTTCACAACTAACAGAAGTCAGAATGGGAAGATTGCCAAGTGCTGTCTCCAGTGGGATGGGGAATATATTAATATGACGGAAGAAGCCCAACTCAACATTAGATGTAAGCAATGTTTTCTTCATGACAGCTTAGAACTTGATTTTAAAGAGATAAATGTTAAGACTATATATTTACTTATTAAAGTAAAACAATTCTCATCAATGAAAGATTTTTATTCCAAAGACTTAAAAAAAGTATATGTTTTTAGCTGAAAACAAGCAATTATAAAATGTTACCTATTTAATAATAGATAAAATGAGAAGTCTTTTAGGGGTAAAAATTATTTACCTACAGCTGAGTAATAAATTGGCTAAGCATATGAATGACCTTAAGTTTCTACATTATCAGTGTTTTAATGCTCAGCTTTACCTGGTACATACATAAAAATAAATATAGCATGCAGGAAAAGTGACTTGGCAGTAAATATATATAGGCATTTGGCTTGTTCAAAATAAATTTTCAAATGATTCTTTAGTTCACCACTTTGATCATGGTTCAAATATGAAGTTTTCAAACCAAGTAACAAAAGTTTGAAACAAAAGATATTTCTCACATACACTATCAAAAATTCACTGAATGTGACAATTATCTGCAGCTTGTATATTATCATACTTAGATCCACCTGAAGTATATGTAGAAGGTACAATGACACCTGCTGTGGAATACACAGAAAGAAATATAGAATGCCTGACAATAGGTGGAAACCCGTCAGATCCAAGTAGCTATAACTATGGATGGATGTTCAAGACCACTTATGGAGCTTCAGATTCATTCAACAGACTTCCATCTGGTATATTTAACTTGAAATAACATTTGACAAATAATGACAGTCTATTTAGGTCGGACTTTGGAACAACATTTAAATATCACATTTGTTTTAAAGTAAAATTAGGGGTTAAAAATTAAATTTTTTGCTTAAAATATGAAGTCTTCAGTTGGATATATCTATATGTGTTAATGTACATTTCAATGTCTTGTTATTATTTTAAGGAATTTCTGTGATAAATTCCGGAAAAACATTACAGCTAAATAAGCTCAGTTATAAAGAGATGGCAGGTACCTACAAGTGCACTGTGACAGGTATTGGTGGAAAAAGCAGTGGAACTAGTACTCTGGAAGTATACTGTAAGTGTTACAGTGAAAGGATATATGAAGATTTCATATTTTTGTAGCTGCAAGCTAACTTAATCTCTGGAGACTGATCAAAAGTAAAGCTGAAAGGACATTTTTATAGTCAAAAGGAATGTAATATGTTTTTGTTGAATGTTTTTGTGAAATAAAATTTATTATGGCCAATCAAAGCATCTAATTATAGACATCTATTAATCTATTAAGTTTGAACAAAATCAGTTTGAGATAATATCCAAATTGTTTCAAATAATATCTAAATGTGTTGATAAGTATGTTTCTCAATTATTTTAATGAACTTTATTTTTTTCAATAATACATCTTCATTTTTGAATATTAAATATATTTTGTGATGTTCTTCAAACAAAATCCCTTGTTGCAGGTGAAATTATATCTTTTAGATTGTGATTGTGACATTAGCTGAGATATTTTTCACCCATCATTCCATTGTAAACCAATTATTCTAAACAGATGTCATGATGTTATTGGCTGATCAAAAGCTAGGAGCTAGATTTAACACGGGATTAAATTCCATGAGTAAATATTCTTAGGGAGAGATAATTTTTACACATTATGTTAGGTTAAAGCACTTTTTCATGCCAATGCCAATACACGCCCAAGCCAAACTGAAACATCTGGATGCCTATGTGTAATGCCACATTCACTGTTATCACATAACAAATGATATATGATCACCTACTTAATCCCCTAATTAGTTTATGCAACAACTTTAGCTACAATCGTTCATCTTGCTTAATTTGCGCTATAGCTGGTGATATTAGTAGCTCTCTTTTGCTTTGAAGAATTGGCTTCAAAGTGTGACAGTTTTGTAAACCACAGATATGCTACATCATCAGTCACTGTGGGGGCATGATGGCAGAGTGGCAGCACTCTCACTTCCCACCTCTGAGGCCGGGGTTCGGTTACCGTGATGCCCTTAGGTGGAAAAGCTGGTAGTTGCTTGCCTTTGGTCAGTAGTTTACAGTACAGAACCCTGACCAAGTGTATGTATTGGTTTCCTCTGCCCTTACAACTACCCATTATGATAGAACCTGTGTTGAAAGCGATGTAAAGCCCAAATAAATAAATAAATCATTAGTTACTGCTGAATTCATGTGTATATATTCATTTGCACATATTTTGTAGATGCAAAATAACCTGAAAATACATCAACCTATGCTAATCACAACCTGACCCTTCTTTATCATTTTTCTTCACGGTTTTTTTATAATTCGTTTGCTACACATTTGAGAAAAAAAATCAAGGGTTTTAGTCTATTAAACACACCTTTTCTTCAGATATGTCTTTATGTCAGCAAACCTAAGCAAACACTGAAGCAACACTTTATGGAAACTGTTCTTTGCCTGATTTAACATGGCATATGACTGCATAAAAATACCCTTTGCACAGCTCACATTTTGTAGTTAGTTTGAATGAAGTTCATGCCAGCATGTCAGTTTATATCCAAACTGAAACCTGTTTGTAAGAGTTTATTTGACCCATCATGTTCAACATCAGTTTTGTGATTTTTATTTTAGATGCAGCTAAATCAGAAAACACAGTTGAAGACATGACTGCCTACACTTCCCTGGGATCTGCAGCAAATCTGACAGTGAAATTTCATATGAATCCTGCCAATAACTACACAGTTCAATGGACCATGGGAAGTTCAAATAGCTTACAAGATACCAACATCAGGGATAAAGTAAAAGACAACAGAATTAAGACCACTTATTTCATATCAAATGTGACCAAGAAACAGTTGGGAAACTATACAGTTCGAGTCATTAACCCAGCCATTACAAATAAACAAAATGAAGCCATATTCAGTGTGGTTCTAAAATTGAAAGGTACAAAAAGTAATGCTTTGCCACATTTGTCCCAGCAAGTTTTATCTTACTGGCCTGATTCTGATTTTTATGATAGAGTACAGTTACTAACACAGTTAATAATTGTGATAAATTGAGTAGAATCTACATGCTTTACAAGCTGAATAACATGGAGAATAAAAGCATGAACATTACAAAATTTTGGTTGCTTATAATCATCCATATTTAAATTTTAAAAAGTGATGTGCTGTTATTAGTATTTTAAGCCACTAAGTTCATTCATTTAAGTCATGGCATGTATATGTTCAAATATATATGTATATATATGCATGATATCTTTTCAATGCAAACCTGAGTAAACTTTCAAAAATCTCTTAGCGCTTTTTTGTTGTCTCTTTTCGGAAAATTGCATATATTTATATTGTATGTTTGGACAATTAAGGAATTTTTTATTATTGAAAGTGTGCAAATATTTACTTTGGTACAAAGTAACAAAATATTGGATAATTTGGCTGACCATATCAGGGATTATGGCTTTCCAAGGCCAGCAAACATAATTAAATATTTTTGAGTATTGTTATGATTGAGCTCTAGACTATCCAGAAAAAGCTTGTTCTTGCAGCATTTTAATGAGCTACAGTGAAAACTGCTGTAATTGTGAGCATTTTACCTTTACATTTTGTGCAATACGATTAATACTTAGAACATAATCAAGGCAAATTTTAAATTTTAGAATTGTTTCTGAAAAAGCTACACTTTGGATTGTTTAGGAGTAGATAATTTGTTGCAGATGGCAATTAGAAAAAATAGCAACATTTTATATTTTTAATGTTTGTTGTAATTTTAGGTCCACCAGAAAAACCTAAGAATGTGGGTATTCTATCTAAGTCTCACAGTAGCATAACCATTGGATGGGAGGCAGGACTTAATGGTGGATCTGAACAGCACTTTAAAGTCTTCTATCGGCAAATAGGCATGACAAATTACCAGGAAAGCCGTGATAGCATCACTGGCCTGAAAACTGGACAGAGCATTAATTACACAGTACATGAACTTTATGCAAACACAGAGTATGAAATCATTGTTGTTGCCATAAATCAATACCAGAACAAATCACAATCCGAAGCTGCTGCACAATTTGTGAAAACTGAAGGTAGGATTTCAATTTGAAATATTATATATATTCAAAGATTGCTGATCAATCTGCTTTCAGACGGTTGACATTGTTGCTATGTTAAAATATGCTAGCAGGACAACAATCTATTTTTCATTTTTCAGTAGAAATCCTTAAAAAGAAATGTAAAAAATATATAACAGTGTTTTGGCAAAAATCTGCAGCAACAAAGTGATAAAAAGCTTTCTTGATTTACTTGTTCGTATTTTATTTAAATTTCTTTACATTAACATAAGCTTTTATGCTTTTTTAAAGTTTCAAGGAGGCTGAGAGGTTTGCTCATTTAGCATCTAATCACACTTTGTCACCCCATTGAAATCTAAACTTGTACCTATGAACGTTTCATTTTTGATGAAAAATATAAAAAAAGAAAACTTTTCTTGTCCCAGGTATATTGAATATACAATGGTTTGTGATGCATATAAGTACTGGATATTTCTGTTTTTGCTCTCATCTTATTTTATTTACCATTTTCTGAGAGCAAGGGGAATACAGAAAATAGCAAGAAATCTCAGGGGTGAGGGTGGTAAACCCTACATTGAGGCTAGCTACAAAAGTTACAATACACACTATGAATAAATTAATTTTTCGAGGGATTCAACAATTATACTTCTCCAAAATTTACTATTTTTAACGCTGAAGCCAAAGAATTCTATGTTTTCTTCACCTCCATGGTACCGGTGACATATAGATGTTTCTGATTGCTTCATCTTGGAAAGCTGTAAATTTATCCCAGCTAACCTATATATTATCTTATATTTGAATCAAATAAGAAAATTATAATTCATACTCTATCATATTTTATTAAAGGTCAAGCTTACAAAAGCTTCCCATATTTGCTAAGAATGATTGTCTTGAATATTTGTTGATAGAATAATATATCATAAAAGTTTCTTATTCCTATTTGTGACTTACGTAATACTGGGACTTGAATTTTAAATATCGGGCGTTTTAGACTCATTTTTCCAATTCGTTTTTGAAACACAAAAATAATCCCGGTTAAGTCAAGTAATATCTCAAGATAGTATAGGGGGCTCAGTGGTGTAGTGGTTAGAGTGGTCACCTTCAACCTCTGAGATCACCAGTTTGAATCTAAGCCCAGGCACTTTATGTTGGAAAGTTGGTTGTTACTTGTCAATGCCTGTTGGTTTACAGTGTAGAATCTTGACCAACTATTACTTACTCTTTCCTACACCTGTAAACTACCCCTCACAATATGATTCTGTCTGTTGAACGTGACATAAAAAATAAATCTGAATCTTGAGATAGTATAATGAAAAGGAATATATTCCCTAGTCACTATCATGCAATTGCTTATGAGGTCTATTGGACATAAAATACCATATTGACTGGTGATCCCAACGGGTATACAGATATCCGGGTACCCGAACTTTGAATATCTACCCAAATCTGAAATCAAATACCCGTGTACCCTCATATAAGCTTCAGTGCTTCCAATATCGCCCATATTGGTTGACCAAGTCCCGATATGTCCCAACTACATAAAGTCACTTCAAAAGGAAACTGTTCAGTTAAATTGTACAATAATATTGTTTACTCACCTTTTTACACCATTTATAGGGTCATTTATCTTTTGTTTTGGTTGTTTATACATTGCTAAATGCAGGAACGTTTTAAAATTCGTCAGCATGTTAAAACAATTATCTAATTCCGACAACATAAATTGCTATATATTGTCCATATAGTGACATGTTGTACTTTAACAAATAAAACTTCAGTGTTTTCACACAGTATTGTATAACTTTTAGTCAGTAAAATTAACTTATTGATCTTAGAAAAAAATAAAAGTTGCGATTCCAAAGCTACATTCGAGCTTTGTTTAATGTTTGACTTTTGCTTTATGTGAGTTTTAAATTTGTATATGTGAAGATTTATGTTCTAATATCTATTATCGCCCATCGGAACGAGTACCCGGGTACCCGCCCGTTAAAATTACTACCCACGCAGTCCTACATAACTGGAAATATTGAGAACACTAATATTGACACAATTTAGGTATATTAACACCTGTATGTTATTTCTGGGATGTTCCACAAGGGTACATACAATTATTTCATATGTATTACTTTTCTGGTGAATGTTTAAAAATATACAGCTACAGAGAGAAAGAATATCGTTGATAAATATGTTACCAATTTGTTTTGCTCTTTCTTATTCCCAGTCAGAGCCAAAGAAAACTATTTATTATTGTTATATTTTGTCAATTGTGCAGAAGAAGCTGTTTCTGTTATGCTCTGATAATGAATCCAGAAAGATTTAAAGCCTCTGATACAGCTATAAATGTTAATCATTTTCAACCCACCCTCTACATTTTTTGTACACAATTATATTAATTTAATTTTTATGCCATATAAATTTGTAGCAAATATTATTAATTGATTAGTAAAATAGGGTTTAGACTTGGTAGAAAAATGATTTAATTTTCGAATAATTTGATTTTTTAGAACTGTTAATTTTACCAACAGTTGTCAAATATCGGATATTTCTTAACTCTTATGGTTTAAAACATTCTTTTGAAAATGAACAACATTAAGGAAACAATTTCAATATACTTTTCACCCTCAAAGGTTTTCTTAATGTTGATTTGATACAGATAATGGAAGGCTGAATGTAACATCCATAGCTATGGGAGTATCCCTTGCTGTACTGGTTATCATGATAATTGTGTACAAGGCAAGAAAGTCTCTACAAGGTACAGTATAACTTGACATTTTCTTTTAATCATAAAAAATTGTATAATCATTTAGTATTCTGACAGAAATCTTTTTCAAATTAGTGTCATTATTAAATCAAAAAAAGCAAAAATGAATGTGACTAACAAATCTTTAATTCCTATAAAGATCATTTAACTGTAACAAACTGTCGCAATTTTCTTCACAAGAATAATTACAAATGTGCAACATTTTCAAAAAAATATTTCAATTCCAAAATCAATGTCTTTCATCAATTAAGATAATACAACTCACAATTTGACTATTTATATTATTTTATGCTATCTACAGAGGTTCATCTCTGTTTTACTCAAGCTAAATAATCAATACCTAAAATAACCAATATATAAATGAACATCAATGTATGTATGGAAACAGAAGAACTGCATCTAAAAATGAACGATAACAGAAGTAATACTGGGGGACAATAAATTCTGTCTTTGCACTTCAGTGGACTACTGTTTCATTCTGGAGTGACCTTGATACAATAACTCAAAATATTTTTTTTCATTTATTTTGTCCGCATATGTACTAAGTGTACAAAATTTGCTTGTTACCTTGAAGTTTTAAACCAATGGCAGATATGATTAGTGCAGTTCTGATTGTAACAAAACTTTTATAACATGCAGCTCTGGAAATAGATGCCCTAAGAATTCTCATAAAAGTAAAAAGGAGGCCCTCACTGGATAATAAACATATATACAATAAAAATGAATGCACTTTTGCAAAGAGGCAGCATTCTAGCTTCTTTGAATGAGAGTAGCTGAGCAGATATTATTGAGCATTCCATTTAAAATATTTGTAGTGTATTGGTAGAATTACTTATTGGTAAAAACTTTTGAACCTCTAGAACTTCCAGTCTGGAATTTTGCATACCAATTTTGCCATTTAAAATGCAGAACTATTAAAACAACATATCCTGTTGTGTTAGTGGCAACAATGGCCATACTTTAGCTAATTTGTATCAGCAAATCTTTAAGGGGCCTGCTATTCCAGATTATTCTCTAGCTTGTTATGTTTACATGTGTTTACTGAATAGTCCAACAGAATTCAGGGTCACACTTCACTAGCATCAATTGAATTGACCCCAGCCATCATTATTAGTTCAAAATTTGACAAAGTAACAAGATACTTATGTTGTCTAACAGTTTTATGTATCGGGATAAAATCCGGCAGTATTAGACACTAATAATGCCAACATGACAGAAGACTGTTTGATAGTAGAAAGAAGGTGACTGCCTCATAGTGCCCAGGAAAATCTGGAGGCAAGGTAGTAAGAAACTTAATGAATCATACATTCAGTCCACGCCCACTAATTTGAGTAAAGACTCATGATTGCATGAGCCCCCATCATCCAAAGATGACTAATATCGGACAACTATGTCTATGTAAGGAGAACTGTCAGAACCAAATAATCATACAAATAATCAAAGTTATTGAACTGTAGACGAACTTACCAACATTTATCATGAGAAAGACCAAACAATAGCCAAGCAGGTCTTCCCCAAGTCATCCTAGCTATGTTTTATTTATTTACTTATTTGGGTTTTATGTCGACCAACGGCAAGCAACTACCAGCTTTCCCACTTAGGGCCGTGACGGGGCTTGAACCCCGGCCTCAGAGGTGGGAGGCTAGTGTTACCACTCTTCCACCGTGGTCCTAGCTATGATAGAGGTAACTTCTTTACCATGGCCTGCTGTCAAGAGAGCATTTGCCACACCTGTGCATGACCTGGAGGGGGGCCACCTTGGGTGGAAGGATGCCAATCAGTGGCCATTTAATCGACTGAGCTCCTCTCAGATTTCCATTGCAACAGAACAACCTACACTTCTTCCTCAACCTAAGAAAACTTGCAAGTTTATCAATGAGGGCTCAGCCACCCATGATGGTAACCATGTATCTTATAAGCACATCTGCTAATATTTTGATAAACAAGGCAAAGTTAATACCCATCCAAACAATAAGTTGAAGACCAAAGAAGTTGTTAGGGACTCGACCAGTGACAACAAGACGCCTTTTCTATCAGGGGCTGTCACACATGGGGCACAGACCAGGGAGAAAAACTCAATATACATGTGATATTGGTGGTGAAACTTGTTGGTTATGACAATATGTTTGATGATTTATCATGTCAATATGAAAAGCTACAGTCACCTCCTAAATAATTTGTTCAATATCATGATAATGTTGGTTTTATTTTTAGACAAGAGTATTTATATGATAGCTTACATGATTTATATTGTAATTACAATGACCCATAGCTGGGTAACTCAATATACATGTGATATTGGTAGTGAAAGTTGTTGGTTTTGACAATATGTTTGATGATTTATCATGTCAATATGAAAAGCTACAGTCTCCTACTAAAAAAATTGTTCAATATCATGATAATGTTGGTTTTATTTTTCCACAAGAGTATTTATATGATAGTTTATATGATTTACATTATAATTACAATGACCCATATCTGGGCAACCATGTCAATGGTAATCTGCATGAGAATGCTAATTCTTATGGCATTATCTCAAATACTCGTCTTGTAAATGAAAACCAGAGCACCAGTTTATATTCCTGCGATCTGGTTAACCAAAATGAATTGTTTCATAATGCAAATCAGACATGTTTTGAACAAGTTGAGACAAAGCCATCGGGATATAAGGGCTTTTCTAGGACTTGGCCTATCAATTTTTACATTCAATGGGGTGGAATATACTACCACGACATAGTGCTAGCTTTTGGCTGGGCCCATGGTAGTGCGTCATTTCAAATGAGTCAGAAGCAATTCTGTACATACTAAGACAGGAAGGTTGTACCATTTTTGTTTAAGAAATTGATGACTTTATCAAGGTATCACGGGAAGGTGATATTTTGACAAGATCTCTAAGTTATTCACAGAGGTAGGCCACCGGTTTCAGACCCTCAGCCTCAACAAGGTATCCAACATCATACCTATTAGAGAAATGTAGTACTTGCATACACCTGAATTACCATAACGGTCAAAATACATGCCAGTGGCTGGTTGTCTGCTCTTTAGAGCTTTCAGCAAGATGTGCAGTTCTGTCATATTGATCTTTCTCCATAATGCATCCCAAGCTCCTTCCATCACTTTCCAACCACAGCCTGATCCTTTCCCATTAACATTTGACCATTACCCTGACCTTGAACAGGGTGATGTGCAAATCTTATCAGCACCACTTGTAAGTGCCTGCAATGTCAGTTTGAGGAGACCTTAATCCAGCTTTCCATTTATCCTCTAGCTTCTTATGGTTACATTTCTTTACTAAAAAGTCCATTAGAATGCACGGTCACAATTCAGTGGCATCAACTGAATTGACCCCTGCCAACATTATTACTTCAAAATTTGACTAAGTAACAAAGGTTTTACCCACCACCACTTCCTTGGTACATGTTACTAAGTTTGGTTCCGAGTGGGTACTCTAATATGTCAGCCTAAAACATTTTGAGAATGATTTTAGCTGGCAGTTAAGTGGCTGATGTCCACCTGAGTTGGTAGTTCTGGGTTATTCATTTGAATATAATTCAGCAGCTTAATCCAGCCCTCTTTTGTCACAACCCCTTATACCTATCCCAGTGTTGGGGAGTTCTCTCTGTTTGGATGGATATAGGCCCTGTAAGTTTCTGGTAACAGGTTGGGCCAAACTGACCCTGGCTCCCCCTCTCAACTTTGACCTTTCTCAAGTGACCTTTTGTCTTCTAGTTTTGATCTGCCTGGAGGAACAGCAAAAGATCCTGTGACTTCTGTAGTCTCCCTGACATGGTTACTTAAGGTCGTCTATGATGTAATCCAGTGTCATGGTTATCTTACTTGGCCCTGACCCATTATGTTGGCCCTCCACAAGGGAGTGTTTCCTGTTGTTCAGTGTAGGCCTTGTAGTCTGAGAGAGAGGCTGAACTAGCGCCCCCCGCCTCCCTCCCCTTCTGATTTGTCACTTTGTACCCAATTCTACTTTTTAATATATAAATACTAACAGCATTTCATTTTGATTACAATTGTATTGGTGCTAAGATGGATCCTGATCATGTGAAACTTTTCTTGTATGCTACAAGTATTTTTGTAACGTTTGATGTAGGGGAACATGGTGGCAAAGTGGTAACACTCTCGCCTCCAACCTCTGAGGCCAGGGTTTGATCCCTGTCACAGCCTCAAATGGGAAAGCTGGTAGTTGCTTTCCGCTGGTCAGCAGTTTACAGTACAGAACAATAACAAACCGTATGTACTGGTTTCCAGTGCTGAAAGCGACGTAAAACCCCAAATAAATAAAAAGTAATGTTTGATGTATGGTATGTTTAAAATTTTCCTGTTTCACTTAAAAATCTTAAATACCCTATATCTAGTAAATTATTACATGCATTATACTAACATGTAAAGTTATTGCGACTACAACATAAATGAGAGAACCATACTTTCATATATTTCACCAAATACTAAATATTCATGTAATAACTTGACACGTAAAAAAACAGCTTAATGTCCAATCAGAGAGGCAATAATGACAGATTAAATGTATTGGAAAATAGGGATAGACACTTTTTCGTATATTCTTTGTTTTCCAGCTAAAGTTCAGGTAAATAAATCCAGCTCACAACAATATGATGGTCTCAGTATGGATGACAGGGCAGAAACTACAAATGTCCCTAGTGTTTACCGAGATTTGCAAAGAAACACCGTAGCAAATACAGGTAATTATAAGAATAATGTTGCTTTGGCCTTAAGTTCATTGGATGTAGGCATAAAAAGAACATCTGAAGCCAACCTTCAGAATTTGAAATTTGTAGCTGCATTGCAACCTTAAACAAAGTCAGGAAGTGTACAAAGCTAATGTATGCAGAGATGATATATTTCACAACCTTATTTCTCTAAAGGAAAGTTTGATATCAATGTCATGCAAGCTTCACACCCTATTAAACAACATACTCAAGTGGATTTTAACGGTGGGATTTTGAGTACCAAATAGAAAATCTTATTTCAGTCAAACTTCACTCCAGTAATCAGAAATAGCAAAAAAAGTTGTGAACTTAATTTTGTTATATTTCACTTCAATTGGCAGGAATAACAGGTAAATGCTTATTTATAAATGCAAAGAGAACACTAAATCAATTTAAAGCTACAGTTCCATTGTAACACTGTAAAATATCATGGTCTACTTACAGGTGAAGAAGGATATGAAACCATCTCAGAAACAATTTTCACTGATGCACCAACTATGGATTCAGGTTTGTTCAGGTTATTAATTAAAAAGGAAGAAATTTTCATTGGTTACCTTAACCATGTCATTGAACTTTTATTAAAATATATATATTACTAGTGCCCAAATATTTAAATGTTTAATTTCTTTCAATACTTAATATGACATTTAACACACTACTGATAAATGTATAATGGGCATTTCAAAATTAAACAGATATATGTCTACTGGGCATAGATTTATGTAGTAGCCTCAAAAAGAGTGTATGGAACTGTTGTCATCAATTATATTCCTAGCTTGAAATAAATAGTTTACCAACCATGGTAAGGACTTTCTTTCAAGTTGTTGTAAATTGTAACTAGCTTTCTGGATCTTAACATCTTTAAAAATAGGACAGTAAGTTTATATTTAGGAAGAATCAAGAAGTTCATAGCAATTCATGATTATAATATCTATACATATCTTTTAGACAGTGTTGACCCGGTAAACACTACATGTAAGGCAACAGGTGAACAATGGTTTCATGTTCTTTCAATTGTGTTGCAGGTCGAAATGATACTTGCTCACAATTAATTTTTTATTTTCACTGAGAATTATAATTTACAACAATATATTTCTGTAAAAATTAAAAACTTACTTTATGCACAATGTTTTCTATTAAAACCATGTACAAAATGTCTTCAAAACTCGTTCTGTACAATGTATGAATTAAGTGTCCTATGCAACATCTAATACAATAAAAGTAAAAGAATCTTTGCATAACTCTTGGTGTAATTATTATGTTGACTTGATTGCTGGATTACAATAGCATAAGACTGTTAATATCATATTTTGTCGATTGTATAACAATCATTAATCAGTGGATGAATATAATTTTAAAAATCATCTGCCATGTTGTGCACTTTCTTGAAAGATTTGTTGTTAATGTCAATGTTATTCTATCTGCCAATTATGCATGGTAGACACTAAATTCTCTTTGGCACTGATTCTGCATGGACAGCTAAAATTTAAAAGCAACAGAAAATTCAGTGGTTACAATAAATTTTAAATTATACTTTACAAGATAGACAAGCCAGTTAAAGCATTATTGAATATTGGTTTACTTTCTTTTAGCATTTAAAACAAGCTTTATTTAAAAATAGCAAAAATTTCACTGACTTTTTGTGTGTATTGATGAAATATATCTATCTGGATATACACTCTATCCATATTATAAATGAAAGTTTTTACTAAATTCTTATTTATTGATTTTACTGATAATGTGAAGGAAATTAAAAAAAATAAATATATTGCAAAAAAATTAAAAATAGAGATTAAAAAACAATTCAAGAATACAGGGCAACTGTAATAGTCAAACTATTAAGGTATTTTTCAGGTGAAGTAGCATATGCAAATATACCCAAAATAGTGGTTGCGGATACATCAAGCAACGATTCAGGTTTGTGTTTTAACTTATTCTGCTTTGTGACGGAATATTGAAGGTTTTGATGTTTATTTTTTCAGCTATAGCATCATATTTAATACAATTGTTGGTCATAATATGATGAAGGTTTGAAAGCTAAAATTAAATTAGGCCAAAACTTGGTAAAGATTTATCTGGTGGTAGGAAAAGCTAAGGCTGGTAAAGCAAATTTATATCCATTGGACAATAGTAAACAACTTTTGAAAACACTCCTTAACTTAGAAGCTGCAGTTATAATTAAAGTTATAAATTAATGATTCACTAGTTTTTCAGTTATAAAATAATTAGATTAACAAATCAAATGTCAAAATAAATATATTCTTGCAAAATTATATATCTTGCAGACTATCTGCAGCCAGTAACTCAGAACTAGCAATGCTTTAGGTAAGTCGTTCTTTTATAACCACTGTAATTCAGTATATATGTAGTTAAAACTTTTTAACCATTAAATTTTAAACTCTTTGGATAAATTGTATTTAGAATAATACACTTTTTAAAACTTCTATGTTTATTTCTTAATTAATTTATTATGATTTTCATATGAAAAGTATCAGAATTTCAATGTTGATAATACATCCTGCTCAAATAATAATTATAATTTGTCAGTATTGGGATTCATTTGTCAATGAAATCATCTAAGCAGATTTTACTTTATTGCAAAATTAAAGTTAATGTTTTTTGCAGAAACAAGGTTCTAATAACAACAAACTCAGTGAACAATCAAGAAACATCTAGACATAAGAGTATCCCAATAACAGCTGGTACATATTTAGAGAAAATGCAAAAAAAACTATACTTAAATAAAATATGGTGAATTCATAGAACTCTATTTTATTAACGAGCAAACTTAATGTTTGCAGTATCATTTGGAGAAACTTTTGAGATGAGCCAGAGCATACGCAGACGGTGAGAACACCACCTGGCGTAGGACCGTGAGTCATTTGTGGACAAGATGTCAAATAAGAAACATTGTTTTAGAAGACCACCAACCCTACCAAAATAGCAGGAGGTTATGCATAGGGGTTATTTTAGTGTTTTAGTGTTTATATATGTTTTTAAAGGGACTGGGTAAGCATTGACGTCTTGATATATTGCCAATAGCATTGTGTATGAACTTCTGATGTATGGGATGAAATAAAATATAAATATTCAAGAAACGAGCTTTAAGTTTCATCATAAAACATGAACGGAAGGTAAACAGATGACATTCTACGTAAGACTATATAAAACTATCTATTACCAATTAACATGTATGAAAAAGGTTGAGGAAAAATTATATCTATTTGATGGTAAACATTATTAAATGTTAATTGTTTTTTTAAATATATGTACATGTATCTGCAAATAATCCTTTTACGTTTCCTTATAATGTGTACTTGGTTTCTTATGAACACCTGAATCTTTTTATTTCTGCCATAGCTTCCTTTCAGAAAATATTTTTACTAATATTTACTAATATAAAGACAATTTGTGGTTTGATTAATGCAACCAGTGAGATTTGGGATTACAACACCCCAAATCAGCAACTTTTTTATTGAATGCTTTCCAATTTAAAACCAATCACCACAGAGGTGTTTGTTGTTGTTTTTGGGGATTAATCATATGGTAAGATTAACTAAATTGACATCTTGCCATGTCCATTGAAATCCAAATACGGAAGTTGGAATTAAATATACACTTGAAAGTATAGGACACTACATGTCATAAAAGTAACTTTTTACAAAAAACATAGGTTGAATGTGTACACCACGAAAGTGGCATGTTCACAGTTGTTTGCAATATCAGAGTAACATCTGTTTAAACTACATGTTGTGGACTATATTTGGAAAAAAATTCCTAGATTTGTTACTGTAAAAAGTAAGAAATTTGTTGAATAATTCTTCTCTTGACAAAAGAAGAAAGACTTTTTTGTTGTTTTAAAAACAGCTTTCATTTCTTGGATTTGGAAATTTAGTAGCAATACTTAAACCTTTCTAGACCCATTTTAGCATAAAACAAAGATATATTTGCTTATCTTGAAGATTTGTAAAACAACTTTAACAATGGGATATTCAGTACAATAGTATACCCATTTCTGTAATTATTATCTTTATGTATTCTATATTGTATTATGCATAATAGTTGTAACATTGAACATTTGTTTAACTGGTTGTCTTCTTGTAAATATCAAGCAAAAGTTGAATGATCCGTAAAAAAAATTTGTACAGAATATTGTTAGATCACATATCTTTGCATGGGTGTACATAGCCTTAAGATACTCTGGATGTGGGAAGATATCTGGTTGAAGAGTTTTGTGAGAGAAATAAATGAAATATAATATAAGATTAATGACATAGCTACTTAGTAACTAGTAGTATTTAAATTTTGTTTGGGAAAAACTTATTGTAAGTGATAAAAGCATAAAAATAAAGATTATGTAGCAATGAAAGCAGTTTAAATTTATTTAAATATTTAATGATATAAAAAAAGTCAGATAACAGTCAACTTCATTATTTGATAGACATAATAATAGAAGACAGCCTTATTCCTGGAGCTAGTTTAATTTTCAGTATAAATGAAAGATACTGCAATGCAACTTTTATTGTGCATAATCCCCATCTTGTAACAGAATCTATGGTATCAGTACCATTATGAGAGAAAAGAGATATCAGAATCCAGAGACAAAAATGGGTGAACACTGGAATATGCCAGGAAGCTGGCTGCTGAGTTAGTTAGCACCGGATCCATTATTCGGTTAATATTTATATCATTTTCAGATGAGCTATATGTATGAACACTCTAATTCTAATTTCTAATACTATTTTATAGAGCTTAATCTCCATCTAAAAACAGTCTCTAAGCACCCCATGCAGAAAAGCAGAAAACCATGTTCATTAGCTAGAGACATAGCAGGGGTCAATGCCACGCAGAGAGAGTGGATAAAGGAATAATTAGGGTGGGGTATGCTTTTTCAAAAGGATAGGTTTGGAGCTTCTTTATGAATGACGTACATCATCAGGCAAATCATTCCATATCTTTGGAGCATCATTAGCAAGCTGAGGCCAAAATGCTAAGTGGATTTATGTCGCACTATTAGGCAATATTTCAAGATTGCTAAGACAATAAAAGACGTTTTAAAATTGCTGCAGCTAAATATCTATTGATAAGGTCTGTGTGACACATACAACGCTAAAATACTCAAATGTGTGTCTGGCATACCCACAGCTACTTTTATGATTTCAGTTTTGCTAGATTCTAGCTTTAAAATGTTGTCATGACTTTGATTAAAACTCATGGCAACATAGATAAGAGACAACTAATTGAAAGCCAAATGTGTTAATTACTCTGCCACTGAGGCATCTGTACACACTTTGTATTGACCCCAGTATCATTATGGATAATGAATTACTGACTAATATTTACACAAGACAGGTCTTGGTTAATAAATGAAAATAGTATTGATATAAACTGAAATGACTCATTGTATCAAAAATCTTGTTCTACTACAATATTAATGAGTATTACTGCTGTCAAAATAAAACAAGTATTGGACTTGTTTTAAATTTAAAATGTCATCAATTGCAATTAATTATACATTCCTAGCCTAAAGTCTTACAATATATGTACGTTGAAGAGGCAAACTTAAGCCTTAAATGCAGTGGTACAAACATAGCTTTTGTAAATACACTTAATGTGAGTAAGAGTTTCGCAAACAGCCATCAATACACAGATTGCACTGAGATCAGTAAGACTGCTTTGACATAATACTGACCATTATTTGCATAATAAAGCTCGATAAGGACATAAGTTATCCAACATTATAATTGATAATAGGGAAGTTTATGCTGAGAGTAATTTATTTATTCCAACAAAAACCATATTATGCTACAAAATTAATGTGTCTTTTGACATTTTGGTCCGTATTTAGTAAACCATTTGTTCCATGGAACATTTCAAAGAAAGGATTTCCTTTTTTCTTGCTCCTTCCCTTCGTTTTGGTATCCATTAACTCACCTTAAAACAAAGGATCCTAAGTTTCTTTCCTTAGATATCAAGGTAAACTTAAAAATATAGGAAATCCTTAACTTTGCTGGAAATCTTTAATTTTGATATCTGGTAACTGTCTTTACTGAAAAAAGCCTGTTTTCTTCCTTAACTTTCTAGGTTATTGTATGGCTACCTTTCTGATAAAGGGGATTTTTTGGTGTTTTTACTGTTTAAGTAAAAACGAGTAAATTGATGAAGCATTATGATATTTTCAAAAATAACTTTAAAAATGTTCTTTCACCTTTTTCTCCATGCCATATCATTTATAGCACCATATTTTTTTAAAATTTATGATAAATTTAGTTGATATGTTATTAAACCCAAATTAAAGTTTATTTGATGTGTGTGTCATTATATCTGTATAAAACACAGTGTATTTACACAGTGTGCTATGCAATAATAATAAATAATAATAAAGGTTTTTCTATAGTGCAAAATCTACAAACAGTAATTAATGTGCTTTACCGCCTGGATATCTACATAATTATTTATTGCTTAAAGGCACAATTGAAGAAATGAGTTTTTAACTTATTCTTAAAATCACTAGATGTTGGTACTTTTACATGGTGATGCTAATCATTCCAAAGCTTTGGTCCAGAAACAGAAAAAGCACAATCTCTAACAATTTTAATACAAAAAGCTTTAGAAGTTAGGGACTCATTTCTTAAATACAAAATATAACATTAAACAGCAAAAGAAAATATATCATTACCCTAGTAATTTATTGAATAATTAATATTGAAAAAAGATAATAGAAAAGTAAAGGAAAGACAAATGAGCCTTTGTAAAGAAACTTTTTTTAATGTGCCAGATTACTGAATACACTCCTTTAATAAAGGATCCTTTATTTAAGGTATCCTTTGCTGAGGAAATTATAAAAGAGGTTCAGTGGAAAGCATTTTAAAGGTCACCTTACCGAAGGAGATTTTTTTTTACCTTTCTCTAATAACAGGACCCTAAAAATAAAGGACTTTTAGCAAATACGGCCCAAGATAACTGATTAAAGACAACAAGGAGCAGAAGGCACGCTATTCCATTGCAGTGCATACATTAACAAAGGGTCATTTTCAACAATCTGTGATTTAACATCTTTTACTTTTGACAATAGCCCTCCCACATAAAACTTTATAAAGATCCATTCAGAGCTTTTGAAGTTCTTCCAATCACAGCCAAACAGACAGGCAGACAAGCAAGCAGGCCCCACAACAGAAAGTAGCTAAACATATGATGTAGATTGTTACCCTAAAAGTAGACAAGTTTGGCATCTAATGACAATCTGTCACCTTGGCAGGGTCTTCCTCCAGTGGCAATGCTGATTGAGAATCCTAGTTTGAACTTGGACATGAAAAGGACAGAAAACCACTCACTCTGTTTGCAATACAACGTATGATTTTAAAATGTACTATTACAGTGTTAATTAAACTGTTTGAATACATTATGAGGCTGTGGTTACAACATCGATGATGGGAAATGGGTCTTTGATTTTGCATTAATTTTCTTTATTTTGTCTCTTTCCACAAAGAATCAGAGCATTTGAAGCAAAAAACAAATATATAGATGAATTATCAGATCCATTTACTTACTGATAAATTTGTGTTGATTCTAGAGTAAAAGACCGCATGAAGATCCCACACTACCAACAAACTGCAAATTTAAAGCATTCTGGAGAAACCTCTGATAATCGTATTATCATATTAATCATATTATCATATTATGTTGAAAAATAAAATACATTATTGGCAATTTAGCGCATATTCGCATTTACAGTAGAAAACCAACTGGTTAGAAATACTGGTCTGTTGAACTTGAAAATTGAAAGAGTGTATTGAAAGAGTGTAATACTTTCTTGTAGGCCATAGAACTCCATGAAATATAGTGAATAATGTGTCATTAAAGCTAACTAAAATGACAGGAAATAGGTTCTAGTTTGAGCTGTATAACAAAAAATTATATCATTGTCAAAGTTAACTGATTTGAGCACCTGGCATAGTTGATGCTGAAAAGTATTGTCAAACCAGGAAACAGCCATTTATTGCTTAATTAACACTTATGCATAGCCTGTACAAATTCAGGTGAAACAACCAAAGGAATGCCTGTATATTGTAGAGATTTCTCATTAGAAGAGGTGATACTCTATAATCACTGAATTAGTTAATAAGGGTACTAGGATATACAAATGTTTTTAAGATGACAAAAATATGTAAAGAATAAAGTTGGGATCTTACGTCCCGTTCAACAGGCAGGGCCTTATTTGAACAGATCCACAGTCCAATCCACACACAGGTGACAGCCTATTTGTCCAGGAGTTCCGAGGGGTAGACTTATGTTTTTGAGTCTAAAATGATGAATGGTTATTTCCACTGTAAAAAGTATGATAAATTTACATATCTAAGGCTTACAAATATAAACAACAAACTTCCCTTTAAAAATGGTTTAAAGTTCGGCACTGTCAGATTTTCACGCAAATTCTTACCAAAAAAGTCATCTTTGAAAAAAACGCATGGAAAGATCACAAAAGTGATACCACTTGTCACAAATTACTCTGTGAAATGTTGAGGCTCTATATAATCCTAATTTCTGTAAGATTAAATGCAAGTCTTTCATTTTTGTCCACATTACAGCAATGTGTCCCACATTAAAATTAATTTGTTTATATTATTCTTATATTACCTTATAAATAAAGTACCTATATTACCTTATAAATAAACAATCACGTTTTGTTTGTGAAAACAATCTACATCCAATGAATTGATGATTTTGGTCCAAGTAAAGTGAAAAACTAATTAGTTAATGCTCAAAGGACACACATTAAAGAACTGTAATAAAGATATTTGTTAGAATAAAACTTTATTATATTTTGTTTAAAGTTATCAGTCATTTGGAGTAAAACTTATTTCATGTCATTAAATCAGTGTCCTGTACAATTTAAACATGCATAAAAATATTCTTGATGCAAATTATGAACCATTAAAATTCATTGTTATCTGAATCAAACACAGAAGCCACAGTGGCAGATTGTAACACTCTCGCTTCCCACCTCTGAGGCTAGGGTTTGATTCCCGGCACGGCCTCAGGTGGGAAAGCTGGTAGTTGCTTGCCGTTGGTCGGCAGTTTACAGTACACAACCCTAACAAACTGTTTGTACTGGTTTCCTCTGCCCTTCCAACTACCCGTCGTGATATGACCTGTACAGTGTTGAAAGCTCGATACTCTGGTCATGTTTCTCATTCTGGCGACAGTGGCTAGCTCAGGAAAAATCTGTTCTTGCAGGTATCTAAAATCCAGAATGAGAGGTCCAGCTTACATCCAGCTCCTAACCCTATTGGTATTAGCAGACCAAGTTGTGAAGTACTGTACAAATGATGCACACCACCCCTAATAGCCCCTTTAGTCACATTTGAAAGCCTTCAGGTCTTACTACTTCTCCTCCTTCATGCCCAGTGGCACATGACTGTCTGCATAAATGGAACAAGGCACCATGAGAAAGTACTTATGTATGCAATAAACTTCCAGGAATTAATTGTTGCATCACAGAGCTACAAAGAGTAACAGGCTGATATATAAAAAATTTCCGATCTCTGAATGCTGAGCTGTAAACAAAGCCCCTTTAATCTGTGACTAAACAGCATTTACCAGATTGTAAGTTTCTGCCTGGAAACCGAAATGTAACATGTGGTGGACATCCTTTTTGTGCAGATGGGTAATATTAGCTTATTGAGAATATATACTTATTTTGAATATCGTTAGCCGAGTGTTAAGCCATAATATGGTATCCTTTGCAAAACAACCATTTGAGTTCATCAGGTCTGTTCCTGTGTGATGTATGCCAGGCAGATGATGAGATTGCCAGAGAAGAAGCAGAATATTGTGCTTCAAAGGCCAGATTGGGATCCAATCGGTACAGCTCTCATAGGCAAGTTAGGTGCCAGGAAAATATGAACCAAGAAGTCAAGCTGTTAAATGAGAATGTGTCAGTTTTGTTTAAAGACTGGACATTAGTAAAAATGTTCTCTTTGTTTAAAAGATTATAAGTGTTCCTTTTGCCTGAAACATTCGTGTTTTGATACAAGGTGTAAATTATATGTTTGTTGTGGCTCATGAACCTATTGTATCTTGAACAGGGCAGCCACAGAAAGAAAGCTGTAAGTCCTGATATACAGAAGAAAAAAAGACAAATAAAGCCTGCAAAAGATGCTTTTCTGTAAATCTGTCACCTGCCCCTCTTGTGAGATATGTCTTCCTGAAGGGATCAGACTGCCAAGTTTTTGCCAAGTCTGAGCAGTGAACTGTCGAGTCCAACGGTGGTTTTGATCTTAAAAGAGAGTTTCAAACTGCTGCTCAAGATCAAACCTCCTCTGATCAAAGAATCTCTAATAAGGAGCGATTATGCAAATCCCCCAGGAACACCTAACTGGAGGAGACATTGCATTCCCTCCTCCAAAAACTAGCAGTGGAAATGTCAAAATGTAGTCATCTCTGGCCTTCAACCCTCTGTTGGAGAGTGAATTAATTCACTGGGCTTCACCGACACCCACTTTCACATACAGAAAATATCAGGGCCCGTATTCACTAAACCTCCTTTATTCCAAGGAACCCTTAAAAAGTAAGGATTTCCTTTATTTCTTGCCCCTTCCTTTGTTTTTGTATTCATTAAACTTCCTTCAAACAAAGGAGCCTAACTTTCTTTCCTTGAATTTCAAAGAAACCTTAAACATCTAGGAAATCCTTAACTTTCAAGGGAATCTTGAACTTTGATATTCACTGACCTTCCCTTACTGAGGACTCCTTTTTCCTTAATTTTCAGGGTAAGGGTGTGACTACCTTTATGATAAAGGAGGTTTTGGTGGTTTGACTTTTTACGTAAAAATTTAGGTAATTGATGAAATGTTATGACATTTGGACCTTTTTTGTCCATACCACATCAATTATATCACCATGTGCCTTTCTTTGAATTTTTTTGGATATTCAGTTGACTTGTCATCAAACCCAATGAAAATGTATTGGATGTCTGTCACAATATCTGTGTGAAAAGTGGCTATTAACACAATGTGACAATTTCCCAAATGACATATACAGAAAAAATGTATCATGAATGAAGATAACAATATTATAGGAGAGCACAGCACAAATATTATACTGTTTATCTATATGAGTCATATATTTTTTCTGCATATGTCTGATGAGGGATGTTTTACTTTTATTACCCACCATTTTGTATGATTTATGGGTGAAATAATATGAATATTTAATGAGAGATGTGAAAAAGCATGTCAAAAAGCATAGGGATCAGTGAATATAATCTGTGCAATATTTAACCTGCAATAGCTCAGTCATTTCTGTATGGATTTTAATGTAACCATGAGAAGAAGTGCTATAAGACAACTTTCTAATTATATATACATAAAATATATCCCCCTCTGTATGTCCCTCTATATGGGTCAAATAGTATTTACCCACGGTGGATAATAGAATGTGGTATGCAATAAAAAATCTTTAAAAAGAAGTTATTTACTTCTTAAAATACGAAATATCATCAACGGCAAAAAGAACATATCATAGCACTAATATTATACTGATAATAAACATGGAAAGAAGTAAGTATAAAAGTAAGGGAAATATATGGAGACCTTTATGAACAAGTGTTTTAACCAATCAGATGACTATTTTGGAAGTATAATCATATTGCAGTTCATCAAAACAAATTGATAAATCATTGTTGGATATCAACTAATTTGTTTTTCACATGAGCATATTTTCCTGTGGAACAGATTTCCCTTCTGAATGTTATCAGTTCAGCAGCCTGTATTAACACATGTTATGTGGGTGTTCCACCACATGATTAAGGATCCCGATTAAGGGTTTTTGAGGGTCGGTTTGAAAAATTTTCTAAGTCCCAGGCATCCTGTGAGGGTTGGTTGTGATTGTTGGGGCCGTGTGAAAAATCAAACATGTTTGATATTTCTCCCGACCCAAACAAATTATTTTTTCTCGCCATAAACAAAATGTCCAGTCCCAGATTTCCCCAGGCCTTCTCAGACCAAATTTACACAGTCTTATGTTGCCCCAGGCCGCCTGCGACCCTTTGTTTCAGACCCTTAGTGCCTGAGTCCCAGGCCTCCTGTGACCCTTAGTCCCATTGCAAAACAAGAATCGGCCATCTCAGCCTGGGGAAGACTGGGAACACCTGAGGAGGCCTGAGGATGCCAGGACTTAGACGTGGGTTAGTCGGGGCTAGTTGGTATGTCTAGGACCAGATCTTGGATCAAACCGAACAGAAAAATGTCTTAGACGGTTGTTAGTCCTAGACCAGTCGGGGACCGTCTGGGGCCACCTGGGGCCTCCTCAGGCTTCCTGAGACCGATCTGACCTTAATCCCAGACTTTGACAATGATCCAGTTTTCCCTGCCCATTTTATCTTTTTTTCACAAACTGTCCACGATTAAGGGTCCCAGACAGGATTGGGGCTTAGTCCTTTGGTGGAACAGGGGCATTAATGAAACATATCAAACTAGACATTTGCAGAGAATATGTTCCAATCATGAAGATGGACTATTTAACAATCGTGCTGCAGCCTTGTAATATATTATCAAATTCATTACCACACACACAAAAACCATGACTTTAGACAGCTTAGAAGAGTACCATTGTCAATTATGTCGAAGGCAGCCAAAAGATCAAGTAAGACAAGTGCTGTAGGCTTACCACATAATCTCATTTTTGATATGCAGTAAACAGGTTCAGTATAATGTTCAGTTTTGTATGCAAATTTGATGAGGATTGTCAAGATTATTACTGTTAATTTTTTATGCAAGCTGTTTGACAACTGTCATCTCCAATTTAGACATAAAACATATGTGTCCTGATACTGGACGATAGGTTTTCAAATCTTTGCTTGGAAGTGATGTTTTCTTTATGAGGAGAGTAACAACCGCTTTCGGTAATTTTTCAGGAAGAAAACTCTTTTCTTGACAAAGACAAATTGACAATTCGTATAATTAGTTCCATGGAATGGCTATAGTTCAAAGTGTAGAAGAAGATACATACTCGGGGATAGAGGGGAAGATAGACTTCAGATAAAAAGGTCCTTAAGTAATACTATAAAAATCTATATAATATATGTAGAAATCAAGTACTTGTGTCTAGGAAAAACTCACGTCAGTTCCCCACCCCAAAACTTAAGTATGTGAGAAAGCTTCATTATCGCAGTAAACATTACAAACGTTTATAAACGTTTATAAACCAGATTTTGTAGGTGTAGCGCTGGTTGAAAGCAGCTCCCTACAACAGAGAAATTACCTACACAAAATAACATCAATAGCAATCGTGAAAAGTTAAAACTTGTGTCTGTTTGTAAAATAAATATCATAGACCACAGAGGAGTTGTTTTTAGCATGTTAAAATTCCTCAGTTTGGATAAAATGTGGAGCATAAATCTACATCTCTGTTTATCGCTCATGGATATAAAAAAACTCACACATGATGTACAGTAAAGCAGTGGATATGAGTCACAGGAATGTGTTACATCTCTGCACAAGAGAGGTGTACACACACATACACAAGACAAGATCTGCTGTGGATGAGAGAAACAGCAACACACTACAAAGCACTAAAAAACCTTGATGTACTTACTGTTTGTAATATTAGACAGAATAAGCTTGAGAGGAAAAAAACAGACGTTGCAAAAGAGGAGGAAATGTACAAAAAAGAAAATATCTGGAAAAATGTCAAACAAAAGGGGTAAATACAAACAACCTAATAAATATAAAATCTGTGCCATGTATTGATCATAAGTTTCCTGTAAACATATTCACAGTTAATGCCCGTTCATTATTAAACAAATCAATTGACATTAGAAATTTTATTTGTGAAAATAAATGCTCCTTTGGAATTATAACTGAGACCTGGCTAAATGATGAATCAAACTGGCATTTATGTGATCTAAACACAAATGGGTTCAAATTAGATCCAATCCATAGAAGAAAAAGCAAAGGAGGAGGATTAGCACTTGTATATAATGATTCCTGTAGTGTTCAAAGACTGAAATGGCCCAGAATTAAGTGTATGGAACTTGGTCTGTGGAAAGTAATCCAATGTAATATTGCAACCACAGTTCTGGGTATCTACAGACCACCATACACAAACAAAAACAAGGTAACGGACAACCAATTTGTTGATGAATTTCTTGAAGTGTTAGCAGACATTCTGCCCCGGCATGACAATCTAGTAGTTTTGGGTGACCTCAATGTGCACTGGAACAACTTTGATAATCCCACCATCAACTCTCTAGAAAACAGCCTCACTGCCATCGGACTTAAACAACATGTCCAAGAGTACACACACAAAGATGGCAACATTCTTGATGTCATTATAACCAGTGATAATATTAAATATGAACACAAGTACAGTGTCAAGGACTTTCTTTCAGACCACTGTTACGTCATCTTTGAAACCACTAGACTAAAGCAAGGGGTTCAGCATCAAAAGAAAGCCTATAGAAACACCAAAGATGTTCCAGATTCCACCTGGAAGGAGAAGCTCAGTGCTATCGAGTTGTGTGATAGTGAAAATGTTAATTCACTATCTGAAAGCTTTGAAAATGCACTTGAAAAGATTTTAGATGAAGTTGCACCAATCCAGGAGAAAATAATACGCTCTAGAGCACCAAAAGCATGGTTCAGTAAAGAAATATATGCCTCGAGGTCAGCCTACAGAAAATGTAGGAAAATCTGGAAAAAGACGAGAAGGAACACAGACTGGATTGCAGTGAAGAATGCAAGGAATGAGTATTGCAAAAAGCTAAAACTAGCAAAAAGAGCTTTCTTTACCAAAAAAGTACTAGAATCCAAGGGAGACACAAAAAAACTCTATCATACCATCAATGGTTTGATCAAACGAGAAAATGAAAACCCGCTACCAGCGAATAGATCAAGTCAAGATTTGGCACAACACTTTTCAGACTTCTTTTCTCAAAAAGTAGCCAAGATAGCTAGTCATCTCCAGAATTACCCAAATTACAACCCACCATCCAGAGACGTACCACAACTTAGTTCATTCAATCAAGAAACTTTAGAAAGTGTTTCGAAAATAATCACCAAACTAGGAAACAAACAATGTGAACTCGACAAATTTCCAGTTCATATCCTAAAGAACAACAAAGAAGCAAGTGTTCCTAACATTACAAAACTAGTAAACAAATCCTTAACATCTGGTCAATTTCCCGACCACTGGAAACAAGCATTAGTAAAACCACTGATTAAAAAACCCTCTTTAGGTCCAGTTGATACAAACTACAGGCCTGTTTCTAACCTTATATACCTCGGAAAAGTAATAGAAAGAGCTGCTCTTCAACAAATAGTTCAACATTGTGAGAGAAATGGATTACTGCCAAAATTCCAAAGTGCCTACCGGAAAGGTTTTTCATGTGAAACAATGCTCATCAAACTGGCAGATCTAATACTCAATCACATGGAAACAGGTCGAATATCAGCTGTTGTGCTAATGGATCTAAGTGCTGCATTTGATACTGTGAATCACACAATTCTGCTTGAGACATTTGAAAAGTTCTATGGAATTACAGGGGAAGTGCTTTCATGGATCAAATCATTTCTTTCCGGAAGATCTTTTCGGGTAAACGTGAATACAAAAATGAGTGAAGAAAAGCAATTATACTTATCAGTGCCTCAAGGTGGTTGCAGCTCAGCCTTCTTCTTCATAATGTATGCTGCCACTCTATTCTATGTTATTCCGGAAGGAATAAACCTGTTTGGTTTTGCAGATGACCATGCATTGCAAAGTAGCTTCTTGGCAACATCAAGATCAGATGAAGAAAATACTATTCATCTACTCGAAAGTACCCTTCTAACTGTACAGGAGTGGATGAACAAAACCAAACTGAAAATGAATCCTGATAAAACCGAATTCATGTACTTTGGCAGCAGACAACATCTTCAAAAATGCTCTTCAGACTGCATTGATGTGTGTGGCGATGACATCAAGAAATCTGAAAGTGTCAGATACCTCGGTGGATATTTGGATAAGAACTTGAATTTCCAAGACCATGTTCGAAAAAAATGTTCCATGGCCATGTCCAACTTTATTAAAATTAGAGAAATCCGCCAATATCTTTCTCCTGATGCTTGCCATACACTTATATTAGGTTTAGTCATATCCCATCTTGACTACGCAAATGGATTACTGTGTAACAGCCCTAAAAGCACCATACAAACATATCAGCGAATACAGAACATGTGCGCCAAACTAATCCTATCAAGATCAAAATATGACAGTTCCACAGAAGCTCTAAAAGAACTACACTGGCTACCAATCCAAGCAAGAGTAGACTACAAGATCCTGTCTCTGATGCACCAGTGCACACATGGAGCAGCCCCGGAATATCTCAAAGAGTCACTAGAAAAGCCAAAAATAAAGAGACAGCTACGAAACACCCCAAACATTCTTAACTATGTGGTGCCATACAACAAGAACAAGACATTTGGTGACAGATCATTTAGCTTCTATGGCCCTCTGGTCTGGAACAAACTACCAGCCAACATCAAAGAAATCAGAAACTATGAGACCTTCAAAAAGAAACTGAAAACATATCTCTTTTGCACTCATTTCAAATGCTAGTTACATGAAACATTGTAAAGCGCAGATAATTATTTTTACACAAATACAGTCTGCGCTATATAAATACTGTTAAGTTTTTTTTAAGTTTAAACCAAACTAATGTTGCTGAAACGTTTATAAACCCAAAATACTAAAAAATTGTCAATATTATAGGTTTATATTTGGTTTAAAAAACGTTTATAGGTTAACTAAACGTTAATAAACGTCTGTAATGTTTACTGGGATGTAAGTTGCTATAATTAAGAAGTTACATATGAGATTAATAAGTCCTGTCCTAACGCTGATATTAAAATGTTAAAGCTATTGAATTTTGTTCACATTTTGACGGGGTGAGGCGTCACCCCCCTCATTGCAGCCCCTAGCAAAAAATATTCTTGTTGTGTTATAAAACAGTTTTGTAACTCGTATATGGGTCAGGGTATGACCCCTCACCTTAACCCCAAGTTTCCCGCTATTTCTAGGAAAGTAGCCATTTTTCATTTAACATTTGAAGGGGGCACACGCCCCATCTTAAATACTAAACTGTTTAAACTTACAAGAAAAGTATCAGGAAAAGTCATCTGAACTTGAACGATTTTAAACATCATATATTTTTATTTACAACAGTTTTAGAGTGTTTAATATTTTACAAACATCTTTTACTACACGTTGTTTATGTTGAGCAACACTGGACTTATTATATTGTTGCGTTGGATGGACTAGCAAGATGTTGAACTCTCATTGTGTATCTGAACCAGCCAGCCGTGTCTGCCACTAGTGATCATAGACAACCTCAGGCTTGTGTGGCTCATCAGAGCCGGGGTAGAAGGGACGGTCTAACCTATTTATTTGCACCCTTCAAATTTCGCGTGTTACGTTGAAACAAGCGTGTGGTTGTATATGATCACTGATGCCAGTGAGTTTATATATTTCCAGAAATAAGACAAACAATTGACAAAATGCCTAAAAATTTCAAGTGTAGTGCCAGTAAAGGACAGCATAAACGGCCTACAGGAGTGAACTGTCCATTTGTGCCTGCCCAGGAAACGTCGTCTGCGAATTCAAGTATTATGAACTCTGAGGAGGCCAACGACGCTAGAGCTGACACTCCAGATTTATCCAGGAACAATGACATTTTGAGCGCACTAGAAGCAGTGAGTTCTAGGTTTTCAGCCATAGAACACAGGATCGAGCGCACAGAGGAGAGGTTGGATGCCTCTCCAGCTCAAGTTGGCCTCCCTACATCACCTAGCCAAGCATCCACGTCTACCAACAATGAAACTTGGAACCAAGATACAGTGGTGCCCTCGGTTCAAACCCTCAAGAACTCCCAGCTGATCCAACAGCAGGTGGACGAACGACTACTGCAGCTTTTACAGTTAAATGGAAGAGGTACGTGTAAGTCCCAAAGAGGTGGAACTGATACAGTATGGGTTAAACGTCAGACACCATGGCCACAAAGCTTTATTTTGGGGGGTCCCAACAAGTCTAGGGTCTCCTATGACAGTTTGAGCGTCTTCCAATGGGTATCAGGGTTTTGTAATATTGTTAAAGAGGAGTCTGATTCAAAAGCCAAAAATCAAATGTTGGAATACATCTCCGACCTCATGGATGATGCTCAAGACTTTGGCTGGAATTCAGCCAAAGCCAGCCATGCGGTGCTTTTGTGCCGCATGGAGGAGAGCAAGGTTTCTTGGCAGGAAACCACAAAAATCGATCGTATCAGGCGTACTCACACTCAAAGGCAAACCAGTAGTCAACCAAGCAGTTTGAATCCTAACAAAAAACATAGTGATACAACAAACCCTTGCAAGTACTTTCAAAATGGTACATGTCAACAAAAGTCTGACCATATAACTGGGGGCCAAAACTACAAGCATGTGTGTGCAATCTGCAATGCCTATGGCCATAAGCTTAACCATGCAGCAAAAGACTGCAGATTAGTCAAACAGTCAAAAAACGAATGAGGCACTGCAATTCTGCAGTGCCAAGAGATTTTTGTAAATCTGTAAATAGTAAATATGTGTCTGGTTACAATGTACATGTCATTCAAAGTAAAACTTTTGTAAATCGTCAAAAAATGTCTGTTTGTAGTAAAAATTGGAGAGCAGATTACCATCGCTTCAAAGGAAGCACATACGCACAAGTTGTCAAAGGTAGGAGTAATGTTAGCAAAACCTATGTCCTACCCCAAACAAACAAAACGGCCCCTCTCAACCTCACCAACCCTATAGCTGAGGCCAGAGGGCCAAGTATCTTTAGTAGACCAAACAACTCTGGAAAAGGACTTAAAAGAACCAGAGTTCTCAGTCATCAGGTATCCAAAACACTAGGCGAGGTTCACATAGCCAACAGATTTGAACCCTTGACCACCCTAAATGCTAGGGATCACCCAGTCCAAGACACAAAGCCCCAACGCCATTCCATCCCGGGTACAATACCCCAAGGGGTCAAAAAATCAGTCGCACAGGAAAACGTCTCCAGAAATGATAAAACCAATTCTCCAGTCAGTGTCCACGTCAATGCTGACTCTGCTAGTATTGATTATTCAGGTGGTGCAGTAGAAGATAAATACGTGTTTGCTATGGCCATTGCCTCTAAACGGAAATGTTACAGACCAGCACTCAAGGAGTGCAAAACCCTCCAACAATGGGATGCACAAAACGTTAAGAAATTTGGCTTTATCCCAATGGGTGAATTAACCCTCCCAGTTAAAAATTCCCCATCCCAACTGGATACTGACCCCTTAAATCTCCACAAAATCATCAAAAATTCGGGTACTTACAATTTCCAAGGCCCCCAAATCCAAATCAAATCACAGTTGAACCCTGACGCCTGGGATCACCTTCTGAAGGATTACTGGGATAAGCAACTCCCTTATCTCATCAGGTACGGGTTTCCCCTGGATTTTGATAGAAGTACCCCCCTGAAACAAGAAGGAGACAATCATAATTCTGCCAAACAGTACCCACAACACATTCAAACATACCTCGAGGAGGAAATTAAGTTAGGTGCCATATTAGGCCCCTTTCGAACTCCACCTATTAAAAACCTCCACCATTCCCCCCTCATGACAAGGGAAAAACCTGGGGCCCCCCACAGGCGGGTCATAGTGGACCTAAGTTTCCCTAAGGGTCGGGCAGTCAACACTGGGGTGACCAAAGACATCTACTTAGGTACCCCCTTCATACTCACTCTCCCATCCATTGACACAATCACCTCCACAGTCCAAAAATGGGGTAGGGGTTGTCTGATTTACAAATTCGATATCAGTAGGGCCTTCAGGCATATAAAATTAGACCCCTCTGACTATGATCTCCTAGGTATACGTCACAATGGTCACTATATCGACACCTGTCTGGCGTTTGGTTTTCGAAGTGGCAGCGCTCTGTTCCAACGCCTAAGTGACGCCATACGCTTCATCATGACGCAACGTAACTATGACGTCATCAACTATATTGATGACGTCATCGGGGTCGGCCTCCCAAGCGTCACAACAAAGGCCTTCACTGATCTTCAGGCCCTCGTTCGCCACCTAGGCCTGGATATAAGCGTCGAAAAGTTAGTAGCCCCAGACACATGCGTCAACTGCCTGGGCGTCGTTATAGACACCAAACGCTTCACCATATCAGTCCCAGATGAAAAATTGACTGACATTAAAAAAATTTGTAGCCTATGGCAAAGTAAAACTTCCTGTTCAAGGAAAGAGTTACAATCCCTGCTAGGACGACTACTATACATTTCAAAATGTGTCAAGGCCTCACGCTTCTTTTTGAACCGTATGCTTGACGTATTACGTAACATGGGTGAGGAAAAGTTCACCAATCTCGACTTAAACTTCTTCCAGGACCTAAACTGGTTCTCAAAATTTTTAACCAAATTTAATGGCGTAGCCTTTTTTGACCACAGGCCTATCAAACGTCAGTCGAGCTTGACGCCTGTCTCACGGGTATGGGGGGTTGCTGGAACTCACAGGTATATAGCATACCTATAGATAGAGATTATCAGAACTTCACCATCGTCCACTTGGAGATGCTTAATCTCCTGGTTGCTATGAAAATCTGGGCTGACCACTGGTCATCTCAAAAAGTTGTACTCTTCTGCGACAACCAAGCGGTAGTATCAGTCCTTAACAGCGGTAGGACCAAAGATAGGACCCTCGCAGCTATTGCAAGGAATGTACAAATGATAGCCGCCACCAAAGACATAAACCTCAATGTGGTTCACATCCTAGGAAAAAATAACAATGTAGCAGATCTCCTCTCACGCTGGGACATCACCTCAAACAACTATGAAAAGTTAAACAACCTTCTCCCCTATTTCAAATTCATACATACCCCCAGGGATATCTTACATATTGACTGGTCTATATAATTTTCCCAGGTCTTCCCTCAACAATTCTTCCCCTGGCGTCCAAGGCTTCCAAGAGACTCCATCTTGGCTTCAGACAATCCACCAAATCAGCCTACAATTCCAAGTTCAGGTTGTTTCTATCATTTTGTGTTTTTGCAAAAATCCAACTACATAAACTCTCCCCCCTTATCCTCCTGGCCTTCCTCGAATTCCTCATAGAAAATAACCTCTCCCACTCCAACATAGCCAACCACATCTCAGCAATTAAAGCCTGTTGTACACTTTATCATCTTCCCATCGCCCCCTTCCAAGACTCAAGAATCAAATACTACCTGAAAGCCATACCCCTTCACAAACCCTTCAAAATAAAATTAAAAAAGGTTGTTGACCTCCAAACCCTTCAATTAATCATTAGATCCTATGACTTTACCTATATGGGTCAAATCTACAAAGCCCTCTACTTGGTTGCCTTCTTTTCATTCCTTTGTGTCTCCAATCTCCTTCCACACTCCACCCAGTCCTTCTCCCCCATCCAACAGCTAGCCCAGGGGGACCTAATCTTTGCCCCACCAGGCGTCCATATAATCATAAAATGGACAAAAACCTTGCAAAATAGGGACAAAGTCACAATTCTCAAACTCCCTTCCTTGGGTTTGAACCCCCTCTGCCCAGTCCGGGCCCTTAAAAATGTCCTCCTATTAGTTCCCAAAGCCCCCAACCTTCCAGTCTTCCAAGTCAAAAATAATCTTAAATGGCTTCCACTCACGGACACCAGAGCAAGGCGCCATTTTGCCAAAATACTCCACAAGATTGGTCTTCAAGATTCAGCCATTACCCTCCACTCACTCCGTCGTTCAGGTGCCACTTTTGCATTCAATTCCAATGTTCCTTTGCAAGAAATCCAGTCCCATGGCACCTGGACGTTGGAGTGTGTCTGGAGGTACATCACCCAGGACCACCAGGCCTCGAGTCAGGTGGCTGCTGCATTCTACAAATCCCTCTACATCCCTACCTCCTCCTAGCTGGGGTTTGGGGTCTCCTCACTTCAATAAATAACACCCCATTTTCTAAATATCATCCCTCTCTTAAGTAAAATTTACCCTACACTCATATCCTTAACCTTAAACTCATGTCTCTACCACTATTGTTATGGTTACCTTAAAATCTGTATTTCAACTCTAACCATAAACCCATTATGGTCACCTTTCATCAAGGTCACCTTAACCCCTTAACCGTAAACTCCATATTATACAAACTCCAAATTTATGGTGACCTTAACCTTAACTGTATTTTACTTATGTTAAGAGTAACGTAAACTACTGTTTTATAAAACTTTAATAATCTGTTATCATTGTTATGTAATCTACATGTGTACATAAAAATTAGAAAATAAATGTATTAGCCCAAGCTTGGGTTTCTCTGTGTTCATGTAAATAGTAAATACCTGGTTGGGGAGAGGCAATGTGACGGGGTGATGCCTAGGCGTCACCCCCCTCATTGCAGCCCCTAGCAAAAAATATTCTTGTTGTGTTATAAAACAGTTATGTAACTCGTATATGGGTCAGGGTATGACCCCTCACCTTAACCCCAAGTTTCCTGCTATTTCTAGGAAAGTAGCCATTTTTCATTTAACATTTGAAGGGGGCACACGCCCCATCTTAAATACTAAACTGTTTAAACTTACAAGAAAAGTACCCTCTAGCCCCCCCTTGCAACCATACATGTGACTGACACTAAGTTTGTAGTTTCAGATATCGTACTCAAGCTGGTAGTGTACAACTGGTAAAATGGTCGGCTAAACCTCAGCTCCAAGCACCTCCACCAGTGCAAGCCTCTGTAAAAGTTCAAAGTCAAGTGCACCAAAGAGTTTCCAAGAGCCACAGGCGGCTCACAATCTCATGGCTTCCAGAAGTCCACACAGTCTTCACCTACCACAGCACGGCAGTCTCTTCTGGCTTCCACTCAAAATCTGGTGAAAGGGGGCCCAGTTGTGGTCCAGAGCTACCTGCCAATGAGGACATGATAGTATCTGTAATAGTATTCAGTAGTATGCTAAGTTATAATCATTAAGTGTGGACTCTAAATCTGGATTGTAAAGCATGAACTTTAACAGAAGGTCTTGTAGTTATATCAACATATCAGAAATATAGAAATCTCACTGCAAAATTTCAAATGTGGTGTATGTATAACGTGGGCTTGTGTCAGGTACATCTCATCCACTAAGGCGTTCAACTACTATACAACTTTTATGCACTTAACTCTTACCCTTGGGTTCGAACCTCTCACAAATGGGGAGTCACACCAAGGTTTGGTAGGAATATTGTATCTAGTTCCATAAGGGGGTCGTAATGCTCGACCCAGTAAGGCTCAACCCTCAGCTAGACACCTTGGTCCCCCATTTTATCTTATTTTACTTGTTTTAGTTATTCTAACTTGTTAACCATTTTACCTCAACCATTTGATGTGGGGTCTCCTCACTTCAATAAATAACACCCCATTTTCTAAATATCATCCCTCTCTTAAGTAAAATTCACCCTACACTCATATCCTTAACCTTAAACTCATGTCTCCACCACTATTGTTATGGTTACCTTAAAATCTGTATTTCAACTCTAACCATAAACCCATTATGGTCACCTTTCATCAAGGTCACCTTAACCCCTTAACCGTAAACTCCATATTATACAAACTCCAAATTTATGGTGACCTTAACCTTAACTGTATTTTACTTATGTTAAGAGTAACGTAAACTACTGTTTTATAAAATTTTAATAATCTGTTATCATTGTTATGTAATCTACATGTGTACATAAAAATTAGAAAATAAATGTATTAGCCCAAGCTTGGGTTTCTCTGTGTTCATGTAAATAGTAAATACCTGGTTGGGGAGAGGCAATGAACTGTAATATTTTTTACACTCATTCCCATCTGTGTAACTCGCCCCGGACTCACCATAATTTTTGTGGGTTGTAATTATCATGTATTTTTGCTTTAAGGAATTCAGATTTGTCTTGCATAGACTTAATTTAGGGTTGCCTTAACATATGCAAGGTACCTTCCCTAATCACACATACCACAAAATCAAACATGGGTATTAACTAATGTATATGCAAAAATTTTGTCAGCATTTCTGAAAATATTATGTATCAAATATCCATCTCCTAGGCTAATTGCAAAATATTCAATATTATTAAAACATTTAAGTCCTCCCTTGATAAGAGTTTAATACATAAGAGATTGATGTATTGTACCTCCTTGAAGAAGCTCTTGCAGAATCATGAAACCACTTAAACGATTAGTCACATAATATCCATTTAGAAGGCAAGACATTTGAGATATTTTATGACAGTAACAATACATTATCATTAAAGTAAAGGTAAAAACCTTTGGTAAATTTTAATATTACCTTTAACTTCTCTGACAAATCATTCAGTAAAAATCTATCTTAATATTTTGAAAATTTTTTGAAAGCAATATACTCATTAATGATAAGTAACTCAGGTCTCCTTTCAACAGGACACAAAGCAGAAGAAAAATGTGAGTGAGGCTGTCTATGTCTTAAGGATGAATTTCTCTCCTCTGTTTTCATTTTGAATCCAATTACCATAAAGATACTGGATTGTACAACTGCTTAGGTTTTGTTAGAAAATGCAATTTTCGGTCGCATAAGTCAACATAAACTTTTAAAGGAACTGTTACACTTATTCTTTTGATCTTATTTTCTGAGCATTTTTCACACCTATATACCTGAATCCTGGCTTGATATAACGCTAAAGTAAACAGGTGTGCTTTTCACTCAGGCTTTGCAAACCACTTTTCAATTTGACCTTTTGACATGGACCAGTCAGAGTTTGTCCCAAGCATATGGGGATCTCTATGGATTGATAACACCCCGAGAGCACATAAGATTATCTTTATTTTACTGTTGCCCCTAACCCCTCTGAACCTGACCTAGCATGGGGTGTCCCTTTGAAGTCATGTAGGTCTTGAGTTTTTTGGGATAACTTGAAGCATCTGAACTTGTTATAAACACGGACTAAAAGGCAGTTCACCTGGGCATCCCCTACTGAATTTGACACTTCAGATATGATATGGTTGAAGACCTAAAATATAAATAAAATACATGTATATAAAGTGACTTGGTTAAAGCTGACTGCCTCCGATATAAATATCTTGGTGCACTTTCTTGCTGACCTAAGCAACACATATATCACTTAAACTGCCAAAATTTGCATGAGTGGACACAAAGATTAACTAGACAAGAAGATAAGCGGTCCTCAAAGTTTGGCTTATCTTGGTAGAATATATTAATTAATTCATTCGACAAAAAGGGCTAATGTCTTGACAAACTTTGTTTAAGTATATTCTGTTTTTTTTTAGTTTGTGCAACTTGTTCTTTACATTCTTTTGAAAAGTTCTGAAGATCATTTATCTTTGTGTCTATTTATCTTTATGGCCCCTCTTGTAGAATTGTAAATCAACCCACAGTCATTGTTGTCATTGTCATTAAGAACACTTCATCTGTGAAAAACAAATGTTTTTATAATGTATTTTATTGTGATATCAATAAAAAAAACTCTTTCAACTTGTTTTCAAAATACTTCAGTTGATGGTGTAAGGTTCACTATCTACCAATTTATTTCAAGAATGCAAAAAAGAAGACGTCATCCTGATAAACTAATGAAAGTATGACACCTGTGTACTTTAAGTGGTGGATCGCTGTGGTACAGTCAGCTTCATGACTTGGCAGTTTGTTCTTTCTTTGACATTCACCTTTGGCTAGAATGCATTTCATACAACAGCAATTTTAACTGAGTTATACTCTTTTCAAATGTTTGCAAAAAACGTCTTTTCTGGGTTCGCATAAGGTAAACTAAAGTATACACAAATGACGGATGGGGGGAAACAGCATGGTTTCAAATGAATATATGGGTCTGTTCGTTTTGGAGCAGTAATAATGACAAAGTAATGAAGTGGAATACAATCATTGCTTGTGACTCCATTGTGGAAAGGTGTGGCCTATGTATAAGCAGGACATCAACAAAAATAAAATATTAAAACAGAAAATAGTGCCTTGGCCAGCCCCTTGGCCAGAAATGTCGTTTTTCTAACCAATGGTTAAATAACTATAACAACTAACAATATACAAGTAATCTAAAAACAAAGCACAATACATTTTGAGCTTATATGTACTGATAGGAGAAAGTAAAAATTAAGGTATTTAATAATAATCATATATGGTCATGACTTGCAGTTAAAATTAAATTCTGAGGCCAGTCAACTATCCTCTGAATTAAAATGTTCCCAGTGTTTCATTAATTTTGTTTCAAATTCAGCCAAGTGCTTGTCAACCTCAGACTGCAAGGACCCATTGCTCTTAAAAACTCAATGAGTAAACTACAATCTTTACTGTATTACTTGAGAGAGACTCAATTTCTGAGTTACTTCCGACAGGGCTCATTTATTGTGAATTAGATTATGAAAAGTGAAACACTTCAGGCATGATGTAACAATCTGATGGTGTACTGCTTGAGGTCCCACAGTTTAAAGTAAAAATGCATTTCAGCCTCAGCTTTGAAGACGATGCCTCAAGGATTATTTACCCCAGTCAAATTTCAATCAAATTCCAAAGTTCAATCAGGAGGAAGTTGGAAACCTTTCTCTTTGCAAAGGCATACCCACCCTACCATAGTTTTTCGAACTTTTCACCGTCTTTCTGGCTTTATTGATCTCTATTTTATGGTATTATACACCTTAGAATCTGACAGTAGATTGAGATTAAGAGCTATATAACAGTACTATTACAATTAAAATGTAAACTATTACAATTAAAAATGTAACTAAAGTGAATTATAAAATAAACAATAGATAAAGTAATACATAATAAATATAAAGCATGGTTCAAATTTTTGATGTGTACTCTTTAAATCTAAAAAAATGTGGTGCAAAATTCAAGCATAAATTTTGTTTTATAGTAAAATCCCACAAGAGAATGAAGGAGAATGAAGTCCCACCATACAGTATTCTAGACTGGTGTCAGAAATGAAGGTTATGTCGACTGAGTGGTCATATTCCCACAACTGAGCGGAAATTAGACACTCAGATAGCTTTGCAATACTGAAATCTTAATTGATAGCTAAATACATCTAGTTATCATGAGCACAAATATGGTGTGTAACTTTGCACCATAAAGTTACATGACTGTGGGGACTGGGGAACAGGGAGAAAAGGATGAGGCCCAGAACAGTAACTGGTTGGACACCAAAGGGGAGAAGGAAGGCCTCAGATAACTGTCCCCAGTTTATTTTTATGTCTGTGGTTAGGAATTTAATCACATAAACACATTGCAACCATACTAAACCAGTCTTTTAGACAATCATAAAGTGAAGTGATCTATCACAAGCAATAATGAAGGGGCTCGGTGGTGTAGGGGTTAGAGTTCTCGCCTCCAACCTCTGAGGCCGCCGGTTCGAATCTGGGGCGGGGTGCTTCATGTTGGAAAGTTGGTAGTTACTTGCCGATGCCTGGTGGTTTACATTTAAGTATGCACTGGTTTCCTCCACCTGTAAACTACCCATCGGAATAGAGGTCCTCAGTGGCCTAGTGGTTAGCAAGTTTGGCATCTAATCATAGGCTGTCACCTCTGTGGGTTCGAGTCCCACAAGTGGCAATTCTGAGGACCTGTCCCAATATGACCCTGGCTGTTGAACGGGACGTAAAACCCCAACTTTGACTTTGACTACCCATCGGAATGTAACCCTGGTGGTTGAATGCAATGTAAAACAACAAATAAATAAACACAGGCAACAATGAAAGAGCAACAGTCTTCGCAAGTATGTAGATATGTTATTTTGAATTTTCAGATGAACATTAGAGATCGCATAGTGTATAAGAAGACATTTAACTGTTTACCAATGATGCAGGTCTATAATTATTAGGACGGTTCTAAGCTTGTTGGTTTTCAGAAGGGGAGTGACATACACAATTTTAAAATAGTTAGGAAATTATCATTTTTGAGTGAGTAATTTCTGGTAATTGTGATAGGAGACATGAAAATGTGAATGCACTACTTAACTATTGAAGTAGATATGGGGTTGAGATCATATATTTTGGTCAGGGAAGATGAAAGAAGGTATTTTAAATGGGATTTGGTCTGATGACTGAGATAGGTCATGATGACTGGGAAAGGTGATAATAGCTGTAAGATGATTATGATTTGGTAATTTTATCACTGACAAAACGTATGAACATGGTGGCCAGGTTTATTTGATGTGTGTAACTTGGTAATTAATACCTGGGAACTTGCACAACATCTTTTTAAAACTTGTTAACACTGCCTTTCGATTCCCTTCATTTTCAGCTACAATTCTTGAAAGTGACTGTATTTGCTTGTTGTATCAGTTTACTGAAGCATGATATCAGGTGCTATGTATGGTTCAATTGTTATATAGCATCCTCATTCCTCTTGAGAAGGGGCCATGGTGGCAAAGTGGTTACACACTTATCTCCCACCTCAAACCCCAATTCTTATGTGGGAAAGTTGGTAGTTGCTTACCGAAAGTCAACTGTTTACAGTGCAGGACCTTGACCACCTGTATGCACTACTTTCCACTTTTAACAGGGTTGAGAGTGATGCAAAACCCTAGATATACAAATAAATCATTCCTCTTGACACATTTTGTAAAAATGATGCCATTGTCCATGAAACCAATTTAGGGATGCTTTGGTTTATCTTTCTTCTTTGTTAGAACGCGCTTGGCAAGATGGTTGAACAAGGTAGCTCAATACCTGTGGCATTGAAGGCTGAATATCTTATAAGGACATTTTCTCAGCTCTGAATGTAAGATGTCAGATCTGAAATCTTGAATAGTTATTTCATGAATTTTGATATGCTAAATTTGCAGGACACTTTAACAGGTATTTTGATAGAATGCATAATCACCAGAAAATCGCATAGGCCCCTTTAACTTTTAGACAGACTGCCAAAGTAAAATATTCCCTGACATATACGATATCCCATATAGGACAATGACTATTAGTTGCAGAGCTTATGATTTAGTCAATTACCTTTAGAGGATATTGACAACAAAGTGCAAAAAGGTAAATATCCAAATATAAATGGTTGTCATGGAAACAGCTTGTATTGGATCACACCCAAAACTTAATGAGGCATAGATTTCTTTAGGGTACATATATTCACAAAAACTGATGTAAATCTGGTGATTAAGTCTGCAGAGTTAATAATCTCTCAAAAGGTCTAGCCTGTGGCAACAAAACAAGTCCAAGAATCTAAATACCGAAAAGGAAATGGTTTACATGAAAACAGGTTTACTGGATCATGCCCAAAACTGATTCAGGTACAGATATCCTTGGGGTCTTGATTTCAACAAATCGGATGCAAATGGTGGATTCTACATCAAAGTCAACAAACCAAAGAATTAAAAAAATTGTTGCCATAGCAACAATTTTCATAGTATTTTGCCTAAAACCAAATGAATTGTATACCTTATTATACATTTCCACTAAATTTGGTGAACAGCTATCTAGGTCTTTAAAAGTTATGGGTCAGGTTGAGGTTTTTTTAATGGATAGGCACAAAAGAACGTAAACATTTAAACAAAATGGTTTCCATGGCAACATTTTCATTGTATCATGCTCATAAATGAAATGCAACTCTCTTCAGGGTACACATTTTACACCACACGCCAGTCTGTGCCAAGAAACAATGTCTAAAAACCAAAATAGATATCAAATATAATGATTGCCATGGTAACAGCTTTTTATCATGCCTAAAACTTCATGGGGTGTGTAGATCTCTATAACGTACAACTTTTCACCAAAACCTGGCAAATTCTTAGGTCTTTAGCATGAAATCCCAAACCAGAAAAATTTCACTAAAACTATTGCTATGGCCACACTTAATTGCACCCAATAAAGTGTACATCTTTTGAGGATACACCTTGCCTCCAAATTTTCTTCAAAATATCTCAAGATGTTTTTGAGTTACAAAATCCCCAAACCAGAATTTTTTTATGAACCAGTTGCACGCCAACACTTTTTCATTGGATCCTGTCCAATGCCCAATAAAATATTTATCTCTTTAATACTTTGTCCCAAAGTTAGTATAAATTAATCACTTGGCTTCCTGTTAAACCCATGTTTGTCTTTATATACATCTGCTGTTAAAACAAGATGCACTGATCCAGAAAAGATATTTCTTAAGGTATCCTTCTACAGTTCCTCAGTGCATAAATCTAAGTTCATTTCAATAAGTCCTTCTCATATAATGCTCCAAAACTCTGGAATGATATGCCAGTGGAAATTTGAACTGCTCCTTTACTTTCATGTTTTAAAACACGTCTTCAAACCTGTTTCATAAGTCTTTTCTTCCTTAAGTTTTCTTTCTACTGATGATCCCCTGGTGAACACTAATGATCCCCTGGTGACGACCTCTGTTGTGGTTTACCACTTATGATTTATGCATTATGTTTTGGATGGTATGAGTTAAAATCCGCAAAGGGGGCTCAGTGGTGTATTAGTTAAAGTTCTCGCCTCCAAGCTCTGAGGCCACCAGTTCGAATCTTGAGCTGGGCGCTTCATGTTGGAAAGTTGTTAGTTACTTGCCGACGCTCGGTGGTTTACAGTGCAGTGTGCACTGTTTTCCTTCACCTGTAAACTACCCGTCGCAATATCACCCTGGCTGTTGAACACGATGTAAAACAACAAATAAATAAATCTTAGAATCTGCGAGCTTAGAGATTAAGCACATTCATACCTGATACCTGATGACTTTATCATGCCGTGTCAATACCCAAAACCAAAACCCAAATACTGTATAAAAATGGCTGCCATGGCCAAAAGATTTGTTACATAATGCTGAATACTTAATGAGGAATAAATAGGTTTGGAATACACTTGTTCATCAAATTTAATAAAATTCTGGCAAAAGGTTAAGTCAACAGCACAAAAATTCAAAACATGAAAATTTCAATAAAAACTATTTCTATTGCAACCAGTTTCTTGGTATCCGACTGATAAATGGGTAATCTGTAGATATCTTTTGTATACACCTTTCCACTAAATTTGTTAAAGTCCATGAAAGGGTTTGAAGTTTTGGACCAGGTAAGATTTTTGTGATGAACCTACCGACAAATTTACAGATGAACAGATGATCAAAGAATATTTAATGCCCCCTTTCTGCTTAAGTGGAAGTGAGACAAAAGGATATTAAAAGGCTCCATATCTGTCTGGATGGACTTGGATGTCTCCTGTATAATTCAATGTAATGATATTATAACCAGACAGCATGAGGATCCCGACTTCCGACTTCTGGATTGAGGAAGGAACATCAGGAACTTTTCAATAAAAATAACAAGGCTGATATTGTCCTTTCATAACCTTCATGATTTTTCTTACTAGCATATGCAATCATCTCAACGTTTTTGTCAAATTCAAAACCAGCAAGAAATTGTATTTGAATCCTTGTAACTGTGCACATTTGTACCAAAGTGTCTGTGTCCCTAAGTTTACACCACAGCAATTTTAAAGATATACACCTTTCCACTAAATTTGTTAAAGTCCATGAAAGGGTTTGAAGTTTTGGACCAGGTAAGATTTTTGTGATGAACCTACCGACAAATTTACAGATGAACAGATGATCAAAGAATATTTAATGCCCCCTTTCTGCTTAAGTGGAAGTGAGACAAAAAGGATATTAAAAGGCTCCATATCTGTCTGGATGGACTTGGATGTCTCCTGTATAATTCAATGTAATGATATTATAACCAGACAGCATGAGGATCCCGACTTCTGGATTGAGGAAGGAAAATCAGGAACTTTTCAATAAAAATAACAAGGCTGATATTGTCCTTTCATTAACATTCATGATTTTTCTTACTAGCATATGCAATCATCTCAACGTTTTTGTCAAATTCAAAACCAGCAAGAAATTGTATTTGAATCCTTGTAACTGTGCACATTTGTACCAAAGTGTCTGTGTCCCTAAGTTTGCACCACAGCAATTTTAAAGATATACAGTGATACTTAAACTTTGACTGTATGTTGCACATTTATAGGTTTAATTTAATGTTGCCTTAATATATTATTGACATTTTTCATACACACTAATGGATCACAGCATGGCAAACAGGATTAATTATCTTTAAGTCACCTTTGCTAACAGTTTGACATTTTTAAAACTTAAATGATTAGGCATATGTACATCTTCACCTTCCGCTTTGAGTGTGATTTTGATATATTAGGTAATGCAATTGAAAAACCACAAAGAACAGTGAAAATATTTTACAGTCAAGCCAAAAGCAAAAGCACTTTGCTAAATTTAAACATTCTAAATAACTCCACTGAAGAATCTCCAACAGTTCACGTTTTACAAGTAGTGATAATCTATCTGCACATTTTGTAAAATTGTTGGAGGCAATAAACTAGGGTGTTGCCTTTTCCTAGGAAAATTGACTCATGTCTTGTAATGTCACTATTGAACATGGCACCAAGCAGGGTAGGAACTTGGGTGAAAGAGATTGACATTGATCACATTTCAAAGGCCAAATTTTGGAGTAAATGTATAAGTTTTACTTTAACCTAGTAAGCCTAAATATATCAAACTGTGGTACAAACCACCTGTTATCATATGTAAGCATTCCCGGAATGATTCTAATTCATTTAAAAATCGAATTCATGGGTCAGATTTCAACCAACTATGTACTGTGGTTTAAAAGTGCGTTCATTCTTTATGAATGCCTATTATGATAATTTAGGTAAATTTGTAAACTTTTTGAAAGGAAGCTGGCTAGTATCCATTAACGGATAAAAAGCAACAAAATAAGGAATGGTATACTTCCAAGGGGTTAAGTCCTATAATAATGTCTGGAATGAATTATTTAATGTATCACTTGGAATGAGATAATCATGATAAACACCTCATCAAGAACATTTACATTACTTTCTGCACGTTTTTGTTTTAGTGATGTACTAAAAATCATTTTTTATATTCACAAAAAGTTTATTTACATGTTTATTTGTACTTGACTGTATGTTATCTTTACAGACGCACCAACTTCAGGTACAATGACAAAAATGTAAACAAAATAACTGCTAACACTTGAACTTTGTCACGAATTGTAAGTAGATAATATAATACTTCTGTTGGTACACATATCTTTACCTCCGCCAAGGAGGTTATGTTTTCACCTGGGTTTCTGACCGTTTGTTTGTTTGTTTGTGAACTAGATAATTCATGGACGGATTTTGATGAAGTTTTCAGGATATGTCTGAAAGATAAATGGACGAAGTGATTAAATTTTGGGTGTGATCCAGATCATCTGGATCGAGGCTGCCAGATAATTTTAGGATGGATTTTGATTATATTTTTAGGATAAGTTAGACATGGTAAATGGAAGAAGTGGTAAAAGGAAGAAATGATTAAATTTTGGGAGTGATCCGTATCACTATCTTGATCTTATGGATTCATGAAATGTAATTTTTAAAAACAGATAACTAAAACATACAAAAAAGTTATTGATGGATTTTGATGAAATTTTCAGGAAATGTTCTAAATTGGACAAGGAATAAGTGATTAGATTTTGGAAGTGATCTGGATCCCTGTCTGGATTCATCTGGATCCAGGCTTTTTTTAAAGAAAATTATAGCCAAATATATTAGGGTGGATTATGATGATAGTCCAGGAATTGAGCTCCCTTGAGTGCTCTTGTTTTATTTTGCGATATTCAATTAAATCTCCTTTCATATGTGGCTGTATGTCCACAGTAGGTTGCATAATGCTTAAAATAAAAAATACAATGTATATTTACTGGATACCACAATATGTTTCTGATTTTCAACGCTGAACTGACAGTTTTGCTACAAACGATACTAAAAAAAATTAAAGAAAAGATAAATTGTTTAATTTTGTTGTGTACTCTTTTCTTTATTTCTCCATCATATTTGTGAGGTCTTTTTAAGTCAATTCAAATAAGTTTTCCAGATAAATATGTGTCTAAATATGTACATCTTCTGCAGTATAGTTCTTACGGATTGAGGGTTTTCTCACAATATACACATAGTGTGTATATCTACACGCTGTTCTGCTACATGCACACTATTTTAAACCAAGGGTCATTCAATCCTCAAGCTAAGGTCTACTAAGTATTGAATTTTTCTTGCACAAATGTTGACGATCATTTCATGTGAATGAATTTTTTCCCTTGAATTTCACCTTATTTTTACCTTGTTCTACCAACTGCCACGAGAAAAATTCATTGAAAATCGTTTTTTATCATGTATAACTTTCAATCTTAAGAAATGTGTTAATCCTCAGGTGAAAAGTTTTTGTTATCGCCACATTCTGGGAACATGTCACATTTTTAAAAAAAGCTTCCACTTATTAATTGAATAATGAATACCGGCTGTTGAACAAGACAAAAAGCTCCCTTTTTGGGCCTTGTATAATAAATATTTTGTATGATATATGGAAATTTGATTAATGTTCATTTACAAGTACAAAGTATCTACAATTGTGTAATTCAAAATACCTCACATCTGATTATTCAACAATGAATAAAAATACCCAAATTAATTCCACCTGCACCACATTGTTGGCAGAATTTTGCTGTGATTTGGCCACCTTTTACCCACTGGTAGATATTGGTGATATTTTCTACACATTTGCTTCCATTAAGCCAAAGTTGATTAACGGTAGCTTTCCAAACATTGTCCCAGTTGAGCCACCAGTAGGTGATTTTGATTAAAGATGGTATTGAGCAATAATAGGGGAAACATAGTTGATTTATCTCACTGTATTTAACAAAGACATTCAGTGAAACAACAGTATTAAGTCACTATTTAACAGTTTTGGACATGGTAATTATATTTTCATTATCAATTGCCTAAAATCTGTCTCGGATGTTTTAGCAAGAATTTTTACTGAAATATTTGCTGCTGTGCCAAGAGTATAATAAAGGCTTCTGTAAAAGACTACTGAACTGCCACCCAGTGATTTTTAATTCTTCTAAGTGGCTGGGTACCTGGGCTTTTTGGTATTGAGTCAAAGCCAGTCTAACAGTCCATGGAAGTGGTTGCACTTAATATCCTTATATACAATATAAAATTTAAGTTTAAGGTTTTGCATCTACACTAATACATTTAAACACATCTAAAACTTTCACTTTAAAGTTATATATCCAAAATATAAATTCCAAAAATATAAATTTGCATGAACAATTTTGGGGCAAACAAGAAAAGATGTTTGCATGTGTGACACTATCCAGGTGGAATAACCCAGACAGTCTGCTCAAACCACTTAACTTTTTATCATAGGCAGAATAAGGAGCAACCTTCCAAGAATAACAATAGGTCCCAAATGATAAAATATTGTAGTGCAATTAAAATACTGTTATATATTGACCTACTGATTTGATACTGGCCAAATAATCATCATCTTCAAAATTCAAATTTGGCTTCAGAACTTCAAATCATTCTTTGTCATTTAAAATTATGATATTGATTGCAGGGAAAAATGAAGTTCACCTCCCATACATAAGGATTTTAAGGTATAGGTCGAATTTATGTTCTGTGCGGAGTTTTCTTCTATGTACATGGAAAGCCAAAAAAAGTTTGTGCTTGGAATTTTAAAAATAGATACCAAGTAGACCAGTAATTGCCAAACACCATAAACAAATATTTAAAATCATTTTGACCTTCTTTAATATATTTTCTGTGCAGCAGTGAAGGCAGTTTTGTGCAATTGGCATAAAGACACAGTAATTTGGGTCGGGTAAGGTCTCTTGAGATGTATCCAATAACTTATGAAAGAAGAAAAATTCATTTAAAAGCACTTTTCTTTTCCAGTGAAGGTACAGTTTTTAAATGCTCTGCTAATTCAGGAAACACTTTAAATTAGCAAAAAAAGGAAATAAATAATGAATTTAATTATTTAACCAATGACACTATAAATAAACCATTACAAGCTTCATAACAAATAGAGGTTTGCTACTTCAGATTTCTTTTGTAGAAGGTGCATTTCTCCCATTAAAGCACCTTAAAATATCAACAAGTGTTTTCTGTGTTAAGTGCATCTTATGGATGGCGCTGCTATCAACATGTGTCTCCAGCCTCTTGAATGTAACCTAAATTCATCAAATATCAGATGTAAACATGGACTATGTGTTCAAGTTGGTCCACATTATCGAGTTAATCAATTGCCAGCTGTTTTTGTGTCCTACCATCAGCTTATTCATCCAAAAAAGTCGAAAATGTCTCAACAGAGCAAGCATTTCATTTTATCTCTAAGTGAAAAAATAGGTATTTCTTTAAGCAGGCCCATGTTACCCCACTCCTCAAAAAATCATCCTTAGACAAAGAAGTTTTTAAAAATTATAGGCCTGTCTCAAATTTAAACTTTATCTCAAAGATACTTGAAAGGGTAGTAGCCGTCCAGCTACAAACACATCTTGATGAAGCCGGCCTTTTGACTGCCTTCCAATCCGCTTATAGAAAACACCATTCTACTGAAAGAGCTCTCCTCAATATTCATAACGATATTCTTCTAAATATGGCCAAAGGGTCTGTCACTGCTCTTACCCTTCTCGATCTATCTGCCGCTTTCGATACCATTGACCACACCATTCTCCTAGACAGGCTCAATGTTTATTATGGAATCAGTGAGCTAGCACTTGGCTGGTTCAGATCATACCTGTCAGGAAGGACACATTCGGTCAAGATAGGTAGTACACTCTCCCATCCTGCTTCGCTCCAGTATGGAGTTCCCCAGGGTTCTGTCCTTGGACCAATTCTGTTCTCTCTCTATACTAACCCTATCAGCTCAATCATACCACATTCAAAAACCAAGTTTATTCTCATAGGCTCCCATAAAAATCGTAAAAAATGCCTCCCTCATTTCCCCATCAGTATTCTAGGAAATCAGGTCTCACCAGCACAAAGTGTCAGGAACCTTGGAGTAGTGTTCGACTCCAATTTCAATTTCTCAAATCATGTGTCACAGGTCATAAAGTCCACTAGAGTACATACAGAGATCTCTATAGAATTCGTCCCCTCCTAGACCTTAACACATCAGTCCTCTTGGCAAATGCTTTGGTGAGCAGCAGGTTGGACTATTGCAATTCATTGTTCTTATCGCTCACTAATTTTGAGTTAAGGAGATTGCAGCTAGTCCAAAACTCACTCTGCAAGGTTGTCACCCGTTCCTCTAAATTCTCTCACATTACCCCTCAACTAAAAAAACTTCACTGGTTAACAGTCAGATACAGGGTACAATTTAAAATTGGCCTTATTACATACAAAATTCTCAACCAAGGTCAACCAGTTTATCTAAGAAAATTAATCCACCCGTACACCTCTTGTAGAAATATAAGGCGAAGTTCCCCCAAACTCAAGTTCCTTCAAACTCCCAATTTTGATTGTAGAGTTCACAAATCAATCAAACACTTCTCTAATTCGTTCTGTCACTATGCCCCTGTCCTTTGGAACTCTTTCCGCTTTCATGTTAGAAACAGCCCCTCTGTTCCATCTTTTAGGAAGCACCTCAAAACCCACCTCTTCAGCTCTAGTTTCCCAACTTAGTTTTCTTCCCTCCTGGCCACACCCATAATCCTGGATCATTGACCCTGAACGCCCCTTGACTCTCCTTAGGAAAATGATTTTGATTAATTAGTGCACTGAGTTCCCCTCTGTGGGGAAGATATTGCGCTTGCAAAGCAGTAGATTAGATTAGATTAAAAAATCAAAAAGGAGACAAATGACAAAGCTATTCAACCTGTGATAGTATCAGGTCATTATTTGTTCCAAAAAGTTTTATTTCACTTTGTCATTTTATTAAGTGTACTTTAATATTATTTTCTACATAAGCTATTATTGCATAGTTCATATAAATCAAAATATTATGACATTACATGAATCATTACTCAACTAACTGTGCCTTATTTAGCACAAATAACTGATTTAAAAATATCATGAAAGTAAAATAAAATATTTTGGATACTGTAATTAATTTAGCAATGTCAGAATTAACCTTCAACATGAGAATAATGCTGTTCAGCATACAACTTACTTGCAAAGTTCACTTATTAAATCACCTGATAAAATATTATAAATAACTAAAATAAACATTTGTTATATATAACATTGATATTAAATGCTAGGAAGCTCTATTGACCATTACAGAATTAGCAAGGCATGCTACATGGTTTTATATTGTCTTGTTGAATAATTGTAAAGTAAAATATATCTGATATAATATTAAACTGCACAAATGAGCTGCTTATATGTGTGTATGGTTACACCATTGGTACAGTGAAATTCTTTACTATACAAACATCATACAACTTGACTTTATTAAAAGAGCCCGTGAATAGATAACAGAGAGAAACAGCTGTTGCCTTAGAAATGGGTGAATTCCTAAGGTCAAAAAGCTAAAACCTTGCCCAACTAAAGAATCTCAGATTGAAACGTACAGAGTTTAAGTGATGGTAATAATCATAGAAAATACGAAACATAGTAACACCACACGTTATATTTCATGTACCACAGACAATTTTCTACAGTTTAAACAGTTGATTTCAGGAAAAGTAAATTTATGGATTAATACTAGCGACAGGTAGCACTACAACATATGGTTAAGATGAATCACTTGAGGCTTTAAGTCTCATTTGCCACGCCCTCTACTTTACTCTCAGTGTTTATCTTTTGTTTATATATATATGTGAATTGTATATGTTTAAGTGTATAACATACTGTACACGAAGTACTAGCAGGTATACCTGTAAATGCTCATGCAATACAGATGCTAATAACAAGCAAGTGTAAGTGTAGAGTCCCATAAAATACAATTAATGTTAAGACAAGTCATTTACTAAGATTATAACAATTGCACACTGTTACATAATACTGAGTTACACTACAAGTAGAACAGAGAGTAACAGAGACAACTAGTATCACTACGACAAGATACTAATTAAGATTGTTAGTTAATAACATAACTTAGCTACTCATAATAACAGTATTAATTAAAGTAGCAATGATGGTGGTATTATCTAAACATTCACTAATATAGATATGTTACTTTATGGTGCTAGCCATAATCACACAGAAACTGTATGAGTCAGAAATATCACTGATAACATTTATCATGATAACTACACAACTAAAGACACCCAAGTTAACCAAAGGACCAACAACAACACTGGATGGGTGAGAAGGGAATTTTAAAAATACATGCCTTATTCTTTCAATCCCTGGCAACCAACTGATAATATACACTGATAGAAAAGCCTGTTTTCAGTTAGAACCCAATTAACAACCCCTAGCAATATGAAATAAAAGGAAGAGACAGAGAACTGACATCTGCAATGCCTACACACTGCAAGTGACTGTGATTTCGCAAAAATAGACCCATAATCTGACTTGAGAATTTTGAGTGAGTAGCGACAGAAAAAAAGTATTATAATTGATATATCTGCATTAATATGAGGGAAAATATCTCATAACTGATAAAGGGATACCACAAGTACTATCTGAGTTAATTATAACAAATTATATAAAATACTGAATTGTAAAAAACATCCAAATTAAACCCACGAAATGGTGAACACTTCTACTACTTTGTAATTGGTAGAAAAAAATGTGACATAAAATCGATTATGTCATGTTCGTGATAAGGTTTACACTGATGAATAGGTATATAAGATAGGCTGGGTGTAACAAGTCACAGTAAATAGACAGAGTTATAATTGTGGAAATCTCAAACTGGATAGCTAGAACATTTTCTGTAAGAAGTACTTTAGCTTGATCTTGGGACTATAGACATTCATGCCATACACTTATTTACCTAAAAGTGAAGTAAACTAAAGTTAGGTAAGTGTTTTATAATAAAAATTCTTTTTGTAGATTGGTTTGATACATTTTACATATATGGAAAATTACCTTTAATACACATTGAATGACACCTCTCATGGATCACATTTGTTACAAACTACTTCACTGAATTTGCGTGTCAACAAAATATGAAAAATCATTTTCTGAAAAGATCTGGTATTTCCATTACTGCAAAATATACAACCACCTCTCATGAAATACTGGGCTTTTCAATACGACAGATTAACAATAAAGAATCTTCACCTGATGAATAATAATATATTTCAGTTTTGAAATATTAAAACTCTAGTAATAGTTGATTATCTTTGTCAAATGATTAAACACTTGTCAACTCTGTGGTAATAGGGTAAGAATGTAGTTCATGCTGAAAACAGTGACCCAAATTGTTAGGATGTAAATGCAAATGTGAGTGACATTTTTACAGATCATATATTGGCTTATTGTTTATAAAGTTATGACTTTTGTTATCTGAGGTCTTCTTCAAAGAAAACGTTAGAACTTTAGATCCCATTCCGACTTGCACAGATCCTTAGCATTGCCTCTTTTTGGAGTTGTAGGTGTTTTTACATGCAAAACTTGCCAACCATTAGTCCACTTGTCAATTATAGCTAGAAATAAGCATTTAGATTTTTTGCAACACCATCTCCAACTGAAGCGCCTTTCAGTCAACTTACATTGATTACAGCTTTTGTGTCTTGAATTATTTTTGTTCCTTGTCATTAATGATGAACTGAGAAGAAAAATGACTGGGATTCGAGGAAACAAACAAACATAGCCTTCAATTATTTTTAATATACATAGCAATTAAATTTAGATGATTCAACGTTGGTGTATGCTATTATCTCTGGGACTCAAGATGGAAATTACAACTGAAATCTAACAGAAATTCATACTGGATAATATCCGGAAGTTACTGGTCCCAGTACTCACAAAGATAAAAATCCCATATATGCGTCTTTGTTGGGATTGTACGGGAAATCAAGTGGTTAAAGTATTTGGTTACTTGTATAAATCAATGATTTTCTGTTAAATGTGGGATCCTTGCCAATATGTTCAGTCATCGCTATATAACTTTAAAGGTGGTTTAAAGCAATTAAAACTTATGCAGTAAAGGTATTTCACAGTTCTTATTTATATTATGTGACAGACTCTAAGGCTGACATGATGAAGTGTGTATAACACATATGTAAATTTATGATTGCTATAACTAGTTATTTTGTCCTGGGGGTCAATTTGATTGCAATAATTTACTTTGGGGGATGATCTGTCTGATTCAGACCTACACACACTTGAGTGTTGCCACCTCATTACAATTTCACTTTATTTCACATGAAGCCTTGGTTTCAGATAGTTCTTTCAAGGGCTGCTGTACGTTGGCCTGAACAAATTCACCTGGCTCAATGGTGGCTAAATCTAGAATAGACGTACTAGCAACGGTTCAGGCAATTCTCCACAGTTTTGTGGGTCACCACTGTTTTATTATGTGTTTTTTTAACTTTCTCAGCATCTAAAATCATTTTACACATTGTATTTTTCATGTTTTGTAAATCTTCAAATAAAAATATAAAACTAATTCAAATACATATTCAAATTCCAAGCCTATCTGTATCCAGATGGATGATCCCAATATCGATATAAAGTTCATATTATTGCCTTTAATTCTCTCAACACCAACAACGGACATGTTTTTTGTGGGTTATCAGGTACTGTTTGTTATTCATTCATTAGTGTTTCTATGGGTCAAGAGTCCAGCAATATAACTGAAGAAGGATTCTTTGTTCTGTTGCTAGTACTTTCTGCATGTGGACATGGCACACAGTCCCCAGGGCCCCAACCCCAACACAAATGCAACACCAACTGAGGGAATTTGAATTCATTATACATATAAATCACAAAGAAAATTATACTTTAACATGCAATACAGAACTAATATTACTAATATATATGTAACCCTGTTACGTGCAAGATATACAATAATCACAGAGCATGATTAACTTAATCAACAGTCTATGCACAGATCATGCGTGTATACATAAATTAACAACAAGAAACACACAAGATAAGATAATACTTAGGTAGCACCATATACATGCTAAATTAAAGTTAATGTAAAAATAAGAACTTAAGACACCATAATTAAACTGTTACTACTTAAGATCACCTAATACACCGTAAGACATGCTGCTTAAGAATACCATTAAACAACATAAGTGACAAATCATGACACAATCACAGTGAAAAGTTACGACTTAAGCACCAATGGAAACAGAACTTATCAATAACTGCAGCACAATACAACATACATATTACAACTCAAGAACATGAATTGGACAATACATAAGACTGAAATTAACTGTAATTTACACTAAGGATTCCTGCATTGTGGTTAACAAGAGGTGACAGTTATTAATGTCAAAACCTGACTACAGCATCAAGGCCCTATGTATCCCACAAATCTGAATCTCACTAAGATTGAATTACTGAGGCAAAAGCCTACAAATCAGGAATCTTGTGTCTAACTGCATGCATAATGTAACATTAAGCTTATATAAAACATGCCAAACAGAACCAGTAGGAAGCAATAATATAGGGCGCATTTATGACAACATACCCCTAAAAGCAGAAGCGACATCTAGTACTGGATTGTGAATCAAATGAGATATAACGCCAGACGCAGCCTAACGTCCAGGTAGCATGCTGCTGAATATCTTAAATTGAAACCCTATTCTTATATGCCAGCATGGTACCTGAAAATCGAAAAGAATGGAAGCTAAGACCCAGAATTTCATTTAATGAAGAAAGCGCCTTCCTGACGTGTGAATCTGTCACGACCTGTATTCCCTTGGAAGTCACTCATTGAAACAGGGGATCCATATCGGAGGGATTGAACAACTCAAACACATCTGTCAGAGCCCTAACAGGGCAAATTGAAGAACATAGCCTGGGAAGTGTGATCATCTTCACTTGATCCCTCTTCTGAATAGTTTTTGACCATTTGAGAATAAGTTTGACACTGGTTCTCAAAAAGGACACCACCCGGCAGCAAAATGATGGGTAGGATCAAATTCTCTAATCGCATGCGGGATCAGATTTGACAGGCAGAAAAAACCATAGTAACTTACCCAAAACATTGCTTTGTATGTAATTCCATTCCAAAACAATCCACTAATGAAATGAACCAATGCAATGTCAGAATATCTATGCCATGCTTTTGTGGTATGCATAACGAACTGTTAATCCTAACTGATTTCAAGAAGTATTTATTTTAAAAGCCAATACATAATTATTCAACCATGTTTACTGAGACGTCATGCACTACTAAGTACTCTAGGAAAGACAACACTGTGCACAAAGTCACATGAACTAAAGGTGCATTCACACATATGCAAAATGCTACAAAAACTTTAAACATTGCTGCGTAACATTGCCTGGGTTTTGGAGGAAAGGCCAATGTCAGCCTTTCACTTGCATTTCTTGCCACTGAATCACATGCATCATTCTCTACATCACAAACTATAGTATCTGAGTGCCTATCTACAAATACAGCACTGCACAATTTAAATGTTAATATCCGAGTGTAACATATTTATGGACACAGGTATTCCTATGGGAGTATCTACCAACTGACTCAATTCTCGAACATTTGTATTGGAGTTTGACCAACATGATAGCAAATCAGCTGAATGGTTATGCTGACCTACAACGTAAATGTACTGAAGGTCTATGTCTCTCAATGCAGCCTCTTACCAGACATTCCGTGCACATTCCCCTAGATAGGGGTCCCTATCGCACCCAGAGGTGAGAGTAGATACAAATGATTGATTATACCATTTCATGAGCACACGTTTACTGCTCCAGTACTTTGCAAATACTCTGGCAGTCAATAAAATATTCACCATCTCAAGATGAACAATATTCATGTTGTTGAAACCACTATGGATGGACAGGTGTTACACAATATTTCCTCAAACTGCACCTAGTCCTGTCAAACAAAGCCAGAATGTGATGTGACTGTGGAAGGAATCCCCACTTTAACTGGGTAGAAATTTTTAGAAACACTGAACATCTCATTTGAACGCATCCTTGAGAGTGATCTTAATTGTTGGGATTTCATGCATGACACAAAACGTCCAACATCCTATTTAAAAAACATCAGATTGGTTTGACGCACTTGTGAGTATAAAGAAGGGATCATAGCAATGATGTGTATCTGATCATACGTTCAAGCTTACCATTGTCTGTTTGTTTTTGATATTTTGAGCAAATCCTTGCACCCATTGAGACAGACTTAACTGGTTATGTGTTACCCGTGTACGATTCGCCCAACGAAGAATTGCCTCATGAGGCAAATTTTTACCAGGTTTTCTGACATTCAAAATATCATTATTGCTTATCTTAGATTGTTCGACTGTTCTACGCCATTTGACTTGTTTGTCACTCTTGCCCTCTGCCACCTGGACCTCGACTGCCTCCAACCGTGAATTCATCCATTTCAGCTGCTGCAGAATTTTCAGTGAAAATGAATCCTGTTCATCTTTGCTTGAACTTGTATCTGAGTGCACATAACCAGCTTTATGACCAGTACTCTTCTTGGCTTTTGTACCGGAACACCATCATGTGGTACAACAGAACAATTGTTCGTACTCGTGTTTGCAGTCACTCCATTTTGTCTGCCATTTTTTGAATTAGCACTCTTCTTGGCCCCTTGCCACTGGAACGCCACCTTGTGGCATAACAAAGCTACTGTTCATGCCATTCACAGCCATAGAATCCTTTGTCTGCTGAGATGTCACCACTTCCTCTTCTGTGCTCTCTTCCACCTGCTTTGTCCATTTACATTTTTTTGCCAGTGGGCGGAAAATGTCTGTCCCCACAATTATTGCAATAGTTTTTTTTCGGCATTATGCCCTTTGAATCACTAAAATATATGAAAGAGGACACCCGTAGCACTCTACACCGACCTTCCAAGACTTGGTTATCAGAAATCAGATGGAAATTCGACACTCCTCAGCCCCAACTAGGCTGAGGTTGTCAGAATTGAGCTCCACTACGACTGTCTCTACACTAGTCCACATAAGGCACAAAGTTAAAAGTACATAAAACACATATAAAATAAACTAAAAATGTTGTTGACAGTTCTGATTCATACAAATACTGAAGTATCTGACACTAGGGAAGCACTCATTTACGAACAGACCAATCACGCTGCAGAATACAGCCCTCAGGGGAGTAATGCCTAACAACAGAAAGGTTGACAATGTAAACACTTAAACTGATACCCAATTAAAATCAATTACCCCTCAGCTCACTACTAGGGACTTGAGACCCCAGAACTTAAATGAGCCATGCCCTCCCATTGCCCTACATTTATCTCTGATATTATCAAGTTGCATATCAGACAAAATGTCAGATCATGTCATGAGTCATTATTTAACTACCAGTGTCACATTTACCACAAGATAATGATTCATATATTTAACAGACTTTAAGATCGAACTACAGAAGAAGTAAAATAAACAGTTAAATGCTCCCAAACAAATATTTCGACATGTGAGCAATGGTGACTAACTTTCAAAGTAATCACAATGTATAATTTGTACATAATGCTTGATTGAGTATTAAAGATGATACTAAAATATATTAATGTATATATTATATCAATAAAGATATAATATACAGATTCATATAATATTTAGAATAAATTCTGCATAGCTAAAATTATCAAGTTTAAAATATGTACAAGACATATGATTTACCAATGCCTTAAAGTTTCATTTCATTTCGTAACATCCTTAAATTTATAATAACAATTTTAATTGAAATTTTTGCCATAAAACAAAATTTGACTTTCAATTTCGATGTGTAAAAAATTATTAAAACTTAAAAATTACTTAACATTTTCTTCATGAATATGTCTATGGCTTAGACATTTTATGGTCAATATATTATGAAAACAATGTAAAAGGCTATTAATTGGTTAATTTAAATACTTTAATGGACTCCAAAAACATCTGCACTCTACTTTCAACAGTTCTACTGAAGCATTTCATTTACACTGTTTTTACTTAGGTCAGTCTTCAAGTCACTTTAGCTCTCACAAAAATATCTGGCAATGAATTTGATAATACCTTCATTTTCCTTTAAGTGGTTGAACATCAACAAAAACACAAAAAAATACTGATGACATGTGGTGTATCTTATGTAATAAATACTCCACTTGAAGAGATTGTTTGTTATTCTCTAATCAGTTTTAAAAAAATCCTTTATGCATTTTCATTTTAAACTGAAGACATTAGTTATATAAATATAAAAAATAATCTTGTTAATAAATTGTGAAAAAACATCTGTTGTTGATCCTTGAATCTGGGTGTTGTAATGTCACACATAAAGAAAGAGATAAGACAAAGCTAGGATAAAGGCTGGTTAGATAACTGAATAATAATAATAACACAAATGAATTTTGTACATTATAGGATGTAAAGTGTTAGAAATCTCAATACATACAGTTGGAGATTGGTAAAAATTATATATTTTGAGAACTGGATACCTAGTGCATTTTCCAGAGGAAGTGTTTAAGAAGACAAAAGAGACTTACGTTATATATAGACTTGTCATTCTGAAAATCGAAGGAAATAAGGTTGGTGTCATATAACATACGGTTTCTTTTTAGCATACTTTTTGATATTTAACAGTTTAGATTTCTCATATATTTTGTTAATATAGTAAATGAGCTTCACTCATGTAACTAATGGCTGATATCAATTAAAGAATGGGTGATCTTTGTCATCAACTGTTCCCAGTTGTAACATGGGTACAAAATCTTATTCTTATTTTGCATTTGATGTTGTTTATATCCGATGATTAAAACATACGTGTATAAAAATGCAAGCTATAAATAGACTTCCAATGACTTTAATGAACCTTTTAACAATGGTTTTTAAGGCACGCTAATAACATTTCTGTTTGAGGTCAACGACCCGACTCACAAAACCTATAAAGTGCCTTTAGGAGAAGATAATATAATTTCTGTGAATTCGTAATTTTACAAAATTTGCATTCAAAACTTTAAAAAAAAAAAAGTTTATGTGGTCACTACAGCTACCTTTTATGGCGTTGACACGTTTCTGGAAATGGAGGAGTGTGACCACTGACAACTATGGTTAAGTTCACTACTACTGATCATGTAATTTATATGTACATCCGTTAAATACCAAATTGAGGTATGTACCAAGGTAAAATAAGAAACAGTTTACAGTTTGTAACCAGGACTAAATCTAAGTGTGTGCGTTATCTGCCATTTCTGCATAGATTTATATATAACACAAAATGAACAGAAGCTCTGCAAAAATACATCTTGTGCATTTACATATGTGGCTTGCAAAGGTTCAAGTTTCTTTGTAATTAGACATAATTTTTCAGTTCAGATAGCAAAGTTTCAGTTTATATTATGAGCTCATATATATATGGGCTTTTGCATTTGACACTTAGCAAATATAATGCAGCGGAAAAGAAGATTAAATATTATAATACATAATTGGTCTAAAAAGCTATCATTTATACCTAAGCTTAGAGGATACACAAGGGGGCTGTGATTCACAGGGGACAGCAATTTGCCAATTTCTATTGTCCATTTCAAAGTAACATCTACCATGATCCTGAAGGAGTTTTATAGCATAGATAAGGGTGCAATATGTCTTGATAATTTTAAAGATTTTAGAAATGACAGTATGCAGGATTATAAAGATTAATAAAATATTATATATCTAACGAACTCCATCTGACTGATGCAAAGAGCTATATGTTCTCTAAACTGTGCTAGGGGTTAATATAAACACTATTTATAATTTCATCATATGCTAGAATATAATGAGAAGAATCAATCTTTAGTAATTGTGTTGAACAGTTTTGAACTTTTTGAGAATAGTAAAGTAATTCTTCTTACTGGTTGGACTGGTCATCAGAACATAATCCCACTACAAATTTATACTTGTCAAATCTGTAAAGAGAAGTTATTTTGTGATTTTCAGATGAAAGAAATGGCTGTATATTTAACATTTTTATAATATAATTAAAGCAGGTAAATATCAGTTGTTGGTAAACTATGCATTGCTAGTTCTTTTGGGCTTTTTTCTAAAATAGATTAAAAATTACTTTTAGGGTGGGTATAACATTCGTTTTATTTTCCTTACACAATGTGTACACGTGACTATTATAAATGCAAGTAATAAAAATAAACAAAAATATTCGTTTATTAAAGACCCCCACCGGTGGGTGTTTCCAAAAGTTTCCCCATTTTTATATTCAAAATATGATCAAAAGCTTTCCCAAAATATAAGTACTTCAAAATATAAATACTTCACAATTTAGCGAGGAGTTATCCCCATACAAAAAATGCAGAGAGAACTCTTTTTTCACTTTTGGAGTTATTGTGGAGTTAAGTTAAGACACTGAAAAACATAAAACATAATAATGGAGGTGAATATACATAAATGTCACTGTAAAATATAGAAATGCATAATGAATAATACTTCAATGTCCATTCTATTTTGCAAACTTTCTGTCAACCAAACAAAATCCAACTCCCCAACAAGACTCGAAAACATAAGTTCAGCTCTAACTTTGTTTGCCTATTTCAGACTTTACACACTGCTTGGGGTCTATAAATCTGTGTTTAGATCCTGTTGTAGACACAGTAAGTGTAAACTCGTCATAAGATTTTAATGAAGATTAAGTTTGGTGCTAGTATGTATTTGAAAGCGGCCCCTTCGCAATATTGGCCAATTAACACACAACCTTAATATCTTAATCAGGAGCTCAAATAAAAACATCTCTTATAATAAAATACTTTGTTGATTATGAAAATAAATATGAGGTGAGAACAAAATCCCCTGAAAACCTGTTATCTGTGAACGACACCTTAAGTGGTTTAAGCACAGCAGTATACACCATAAAGTACATAGGAGTATTTCTCTGTATGTGATAAAAAACAGAAATATGGTGTCAGTCAACTGCAATTGGGCAATATTTCCCTCAAAAGACAACCTGTCAATCATTTGATATTGATGGTAATTGGGGATTGCAAGGCTTGAACCTTTTCTGCAAAGATTACAAGGCTCTTTACCTGATGAGCTTATATCTGATAACATGTATGAGTGCTTTATTAATGTGAACCTTAACTAGGGATAATAACATGTTTGTAGATCAACTACATTCTGAAATAATAGAGAGAAATAATCATCATATGTTAATTAATTTGTTATTGTGATTATTCATTGTAAGTTAGGCCATTGTAAGAATGACTCGCTGTCTTCATATCCCCTATTCAACCTAAATCTAGCATGAGTTGGATAATCAGAACAATAGTTTTGTAATGATCACAGTTATGGGGGTCGCTGGTCTGCACAGCAATTAATAAATCAACCAAAAGAAGTGCCCTAGAATGCACAAACCCTCGCAAAGAAAAAAACTGAGAAAAATCTGGATTTATCTTTGTTCATGTCACATGTAATGCATATAGGTTCACCAGTGAGTAAAAATAGTCTTTTAAACTTGACATTACTCCAGCATTTCACATGGACTCTAATGCAGCAAACTTGAGAATGATGGTGTCATAATACAAGTAAAATAGAACTATATGTATGTCTTGCTACTTAGATAAAACAGCATCTGGTATAAAATAAATAAATTTGACACACCAGAAGCATCCAAGTGGGGTTAGAAATGACTATTCCAACAAGTCAAAAAGGCATAAGAAAGTATTAAGTTCTGAAAATGCTTTGCATAGAGTCTTTTTTCAATACAGCAGCTTGTTCGATATATCATATCAGTTTTACTAACAATATTTCTAATACCAAAAAATAAAATTAAAAAAAATAAACCATTGGAATTGTGGTAGTGGCAAATATCATATGGATAAATGTACTTAGTTTGGATCAATTTTAGTCTAACCTGGGGTTTTGTCTTGCTGAATTGAAAATTTTATTATTTGCCTGAACAAGTTCCACACTGGTTACAATTTGCACAAAACCTGAACTCATGCATTACATGTAATATACCTAGCTTTAGCAAAAGTATCACAGAATACGATTTTTTGCAAATTGCCAGAGAGATGGACGGTGCCAACAGATGCTTTCACTTTGCAAACGTTGAAAAGTACTTTACTCACACCTACATATATACAGAAATGATACAAAAGGAAATGGGACAGTGCTTCAGCTTACTTTGTTGCATTAAAACATCAACAAACAAGGAACAAAGAAGCTATTGAAATTTGTGTCTGGTTCTAAAATTACTTATTTGCCTTCTATGTACACCACACTTAATCAGACATCTTAGTGACATATAATCTGTCTTAAATTAGAAGTATCAGAAAGAAGAACCAAAAAATGCCTTAGTGGTAGAAATATAGATGATAGAAATATAAAATTCGTAACTTCAATACTTTCTGCAAATTTGAATACATATAGCAGTTGAAACATAGCTGTTAAACATGATTGGATGCACAATATATGAGGTTCCAAAAGAAGAAACAAAACTTCAATGACTTTCTGTTGACTCGTATTACTTTAGAAGTATTAAATACTACACTTACACACGAAGAACTTTTAAAACATTGGACATCTTTTAATATTGGTGGTCATACAGCTTTTAAACAGTATCTTTACCTTTCCAATGATCTTAGTTTATGCCCTTTAAAACGTATAAAAGGGGAAGACTTCTTTGGACTTAACTTTGGTCCATATGTGATTAATCTTTGAGGAAGAATCACCAGTTGATAGAACCTACTTTTCTAATTAACACAAAAATTAACAGCATCTGACAAAACAGACCCGATACAATATTCTTACCCTTCTCTGTCCAGGTGTCAGGGCTAACTTATTTGTTTTGTGTTCATTTTGCAGACAAAATAAATGCAGAGTATTGCAGTACAACTACATGAAACTAAGTGAGAAAATGAAAAGTAGCATATTAAAGCATATTTAAACCATGTAGTTTCTAGTTTCTTATTTCAAAATATTTTATTTCATGTACTTATGGGACTTGTGGTACAGCAACAGCAGTTTCTCTTAACAACAGGCATGGATTCTGCACTATAGTCTCTGCATATTTAATCTCTGGAGTAATATAATGACAATTTGGGAAATCTTAAATTCTGACAATTGGTAAGTAGAGCTCTTTCCTGTGGAGTAAGCACAGTTTTATCCCTGAATTTTGAGAAATCTGGTATGAAAAGATGTAAGTCTTGCAAACATAGTACATATTTTGAAAAAAAAATATTGAAATGGAACCTGTGAAATAGAAGTGGAAGAGAAACAGCATTTTTTTCAACATAAATATTTCAATATAAAGTTGAGTCTCAGTTAAAACATTCCAGTTGGGTGTCACATTCCCGGAGCATATAATTTTTGCTACAAAAAAGAGATGATATTTAAAACTACTTAATTAGTATAAATTTAACAGTTGGGGACTTTTTTTAATTGTGGAAATAAAAAGTTATTTGTTAGTCAACTTATACTTTTTTACAGGATTTACAAAGCCATAAGTACTGTGTAAGTGAACGTACTTGTGAAGAAACTGGTACCTGTGCAACATTCAGAATAGAATAATGTCATCAGCATGACCCTAGACTTAGACGAACTAACCCAAAGAGAAATGAGGCCATTGAATCTGATGAAAAGAAACGGAGAACATAATGGGGCTCTAAAATTTACTGTCTATGTTGTTCCTCTGTAAGTAGCCTTTAAATCTTCATATGAAAGTGACCAAATATGAGTGTAATAGTAATGTTCGGTTACTTACACCCCTTAATACAGTGAAAGCGAGGAAATTTGTTCTATGTAAAGTTTATGCATTGTTTAGGGTTTCAATGTTAGCCCTGACTCTAAATTTAATGAATCTTATTGATGATTATTCATTTATAGTTATATGGTGTTTACAAAACAAAAGGAGTAAAATAATTTACCAGATGGGAAAAACTCTTCTTCAGATATTGGTCAATCAAGGCTTGACTTTTGGTTTATGTCTTCTTATTCAAAGAATATCTACATTAAACCGGTGTATTTTTCTGAATGTCTTCAAATTGAATTGTTTTGTAATTTAAATATGTGTATCTGAGCTAAGGCAAGAGGCTATATTTGACGAAGAGAATTTGTCTAAAATGCTGAATTAGATCTGACACAATCCTTTATCTGGGGTAAAGAGAAAGTAAGCAGGTTAAAAAACTATCTGTACTGATAACACTAAAATTGGTAAACCCAGTAAAATCCTTTGAGAACAATGCTCGTGCATATTTTAAAAAGTAAGTGTAGCAATACACCAAACTTTGATCTTTCCGAAAAATTTCTGTTAAATGAGAATATTCCTAGACTTGATTTTACTTGATTTTTTTACATTTGTAATGATCTTTTAACTTTGGAAGATCAAATGAGCGCATTAATGGAGGTAACTTGGGGCAAATATAGTGCTGATAGACTACCAAAAAAATTTTATAAACCTTGTAAAATTAGTAACCTTCTGGAGTATCAACCACTTATTTTCACTTATTTATATTCGTTTGAGGATGGGCAATTGCCATTTAGCAATAAGGTAAATTTTAAATGATAAAAACATGTTTGAATTTTAGGTTGTCTTGGTCTAAAGAAAACAAGATGCATAACTGCGATGCTGATGAGAAGAATGACTGTGTGGCAGAGAATGATAACATGCTTTCACCTGATGATTATGATTGTGATCTGGCAAGTATACAAACCTTACAGATGAATCGAGACAGTGTAGAGAGTGACATCACTGCTCTGGAAGAAGAGGTGAGTTTGTCTGGTACATGTTTCTTGAAACTGACAAATTCGCTCATCCTTAAGCACACTCCCTTGTTATATATGGATGCTCAGTTGAGTTACAACCCTTTTCCTTTTTCAGTTGTACAGACATGTCAATAAAACTGCCATTGTAACTGATAAAATGGGGACATTCTGTAAATTTCTTTTCCCATTTATAAAACGGGAAACCCAAAATAGAAAATGACCAATATCCTTTTTGTGTTTTGCAAATATTCAAAATGAAAAAGGGAATAACGGGTGATCTTTATGGCTATATCCTGGAAACTGGTTTTCTGTGGTTTTTACCCCACAGCCCTTAAGGTCTGTTGGGATATTGTTTTCACCGACGGTGTCAGGACGGGTGGGTGGGCGGTCAATGGGAAAAAATGTCCGGGTTAAATCTCGAAAACCGTAAGGTGTGTGGGAAGTTGATACTTGGTACGGACATTAGCTAGGGGGTGTATGTGTGCAACATTATAGTCTGACCTTGATTTGACCTTTGACTTTGCCGTAGTCACCTTTACCTATAAAATCTTGTCCGGGCTATATCTTGGAAACAGTAAGCTGCAGGAAGTTGATTTAGGAATGTACGAAGGGACACTGGTTAGGGGCTGTAGGTGTGCAACGTCATGTTCTGACCTTGATTTGACCTTTGACCTTGCTGCAGTGACCTTGATCTATAAAATCTTGCCGGTCTATATCTCAGAAACTGTAAAGTGTAGGAAGTTGATACTTGGTAGGGTCATTTGTTAGGGGTTGTAGGTGGGCAAAGTCATGGTCTGACCTTGATTTGACCATTGACCTTGCTCTAGTAACCTTGACCTATAAAGTATTGTCCAGGCTATATCTCAAACCATGAGGTGTAAGCAGTTGATGCTTAATTAGGGACATTGGTTATAGGGTGTACGTGTGCAGCGTCATGGTTCGACCTTGATTTGACCTTTGACCTTGCCATGGTGTCCATGACCTATAAGATCTTGTCCGGGCTATATCTCAGAAACTGTAAGGTATAGGAAGTTGATGCTTGGTAGGGACGTTGGTTAGAGATTATAGGTGTGCAGCATCATGGTGTGACCTTGATTTGACCTTTGACTTTGTCGTAGTTATGTTGACCCTTAAAATCTTTTTGCATTTTGGGTGTGTATTTTGATGCAGATTCAGCACTGTCAAAGTCATATTACAATTTATTAAAAATTTTACTTTTATACCTTCCCATTGTAAAAGACAGAATTTCATCAAGTGAGCCATAGAGTTTGCTTCAACACCACACATAAGCATTCATTGAATGTATTACCACTTCTATACGCATGATATTATTCAAAACATCTAAACCATAAATCAGCCATGCAGATGTAGATAAAGAGTGTTGTAATACTGTCATCTTGTTATTGAATGATCTTGTTTTATTACTTCATCTTTGCACGCATTATCTTTTTGTAGACATTGTTTTCTCTATTTAAACATTGTTTGTATAACTGACAGTGCTCTGAAAGTATCCTGAACTCTGTACTGATACAGTACTTCTATATCTCATGGTGTTAAAAATATTTCAGTCGGCTGTGGGATATGGGCATCTCTAATGCTATTTTTCAGTTTACGTTTAAGTACCAATGAAATAGCTGTAAAGTTCCATTTTTTTTGTTTACTTAAATGAATTTGTATATTTTTCTCATTTGTTTGCTTTTTAAATATAAAAATGAAAAACATTTCAATTATGCTTTTACAGATTTAATTTTAAAATACAAACGTAAGTCTAAAGTACCAAGTTTCTGTACTTCAAGTCTAAATTGCTTGAATGAAAACCTTGAAACGTTTACCAATTAATGACTCAACTTTGATTCTTTGACTCTTTGACTCTGTGGGCGGGACTTTTGGGTGCCCAAAGGACACACCATCTCCCTCACCTCCCGCCTCTCCCCTCCCTGGCACTTCAAAAGCCAGTGACATCATACATGTTAGTGACATCAGAATTTAGATTGGTATAGTGGGTTTTGGGTGCATAATTTTTATATGGTCAAAATAACAAATACTTCAAAATCTACTTCTTGAGCTCAGTTCATATTCAGTAGGTGAATATCTGAGGCCTTAGACAAACGTTTTTCTGGTTGTTTTAACCTCGTAACAACAACTATTATACAGACTTTAAGGTTACCATTTCAAAGGCAATAATATGACAAACGTACTTCTTAATTTCAGCTATGAACTAAAATATGGGTGTTACTTGGTCCAGGAAAGCTATACACTATTATGTGACCTTAAACGCCTAACAACGACATTGGTTTGAAGATTTTAAGGTTACCCATTTGTGATTCAGTCAAATAGAAGTGACTTAACATGTTTATTTTGTACAATATTTATTGTAATTATTTAAAGGGAAATAAACATTACTCCAACCATTATTTAACATGTAAGATGTACAGTCAGTGGGATATATCCTGAACAAGATTTAAACTCAAGGAAACAATGCAAGTTAAAAGTCAAATAAAAGCCAGGATTTGAAACCGAAAATGACCTATTACCTTTTGACCCTTTCTACCAAATTTTATTACTTCATACTTCCACAGTCCAGAAGGTGAAGGTCAATAACTTCATTTTTAATGAACCATTCACAGAACCAATATGAAAACATTACTTCATTGATTTTATTTACTCTTTGTTTGTGTAATATTTGGGAGCAACATGTTATAAGGTGATGTTTAATTTATAGTAATAATTGTTATATAATGGTTACCGGGAAAGGGTACCAATTCAAAGGCTAAGTAAACAGATAATTCAAAGACTCTTAAGGACACCTGGTTTAAGGATTAAAATAAAAGACAATAAATTGATTATGCTGACTTTAAAGTTAGTAAATATTACATCAATTTATGTTTTGTATATAGCTCGTATCTATCTGATATGAAACATTTTATAGAATAACTTGATTATCTACTTCTTTATAAATGTTATAAAACACCAGTCGTGAATAGCAAAACTAAGGCAGGACTTAGCAGAACGTCTATCATGCTTTATTTTAAATAATTCGTTTATCTATATCGATTTCATATGAGTAGAAATATTTTTGCCATATATTTTGACACTTTTATATGAATTATTCTTAATTAAACTTAATAGTACTTGGGGTGAACATATTCTTGAAACTTGTAATCGTATTTTAGGTGATAATGGGAGATTTACTCACCTAAAATTATGACATTTTTTATTTAATACTTTATTTAATACTATTTAATACTAAAGCTATTATTATACATTAGCTGACATTATTACATAGTGAAAGGGGATATAATGCCAAAGTGTGCACCAAAGGGGTTGACAAAAAGTACATCATATTTAATTTTTAATCTTTATGTTAATTCTTTCTCTATTATTGTTTCGTGCAATTATGAATGCCAGTGGTCCAAAATGGTGGCTGATACTTGACCCTTTCTTGCAGAGTAAAGTGGTCAAGCTTACCCTAAACTCACGATAACACATGGCCTCGTATGAAAGAGCACTGGCACCACCATAGTGTTATGTTATTCTGATCATATTATTTTCTGTTAACCAGCAATGACAAATTCACTAACAATACTGTAAACTTTGCCAATAATGAAAACTTCGCCAACAACAATCAGAGCTTCACCAACAATGCTGTAAACTTCACCAATAATGAAAACTTCGTCATCAATGAAAACTTCGCCAACAATGATGAAAAGTGTTGCTAAAAATAGTAACAAGTGGTATATAATAAAACATGGAACGGACTCTGATTTTATGAATGGACATGTGGGTGTAACAGTAACAGGCAGTACATTATAAAACATGGAATGGACCCTGATTTATCCCCATTATGTAGCAATTGTCTGAGAGTTTTTGGTAGTTGGCAAGAATTTAGAATGAATTTTGATGAAATTTTCAGGAAATGTCCTAAATGGGACAAGAAAGAAGTGATTAGATTTTGGCAGTAATCTGGATCACTGTTTGGATCATCTGGAGGCAGGCTTGATGGAGGTCTGTGCTCTCCGAGTGCTCTTGTTACTGTATTTGTATTTAATGTGGTCCTTGCCCTGATATTTGGAAAGTGTGAGTTGTTATTCTATGTTGGTTACTGTGTGGTCACCAGAGGTGTACTGGTGAATAATTTTATGTGAATGAGATTGATATGAAGGTTGACATTGCTATGTGATTTTATGTCCAAAGTGATTATATTATTAGAGTGCAGGTCAGGGTTCTGTTTGGGCTTGGTGTATAAAAGTTTGGTAACTTTAACATTCTGTGTCTTTCCAGTACATGGCCGATGATTACCCGCCAACCCTTCATTCCCTGGGTTCCAGGCATGTTATCTACTACTTGCATTTGGTTTATTGATGTATACTTGTTATTAACTGACATGTTATCGCATTAGGGCTTGATCCCTTTATACATAGTTGTTGTATATTATTAAATTACTGGTAAATGTTTGGTAATAATAAATGGCCCAATTATATAACTTTAGTTTTTGTCCAGCATTGGTGAGTTCCACCTGAATTATGGTTTGGCTGGTACTTATTGTCATGAGTCTGTTACTGTGCCATGATCTATGCATTCATCTATTTATAGGGGCCACGGTGGCAGAGTGGTAACACTCTCACCTCCCACCTCTGAGATATCAGAGTTGTGTTCATGGTCTGACCTCAAGTGGGAAAGCTGGTAGTTGCTTGCTGTCCATCGGCAGTTTACAGTACTGAACCTTGACCAACTGTATGTATTGGTTTCCTCTGCGCATGAAAGTACCCTTTCCTGATATGACCTATACAATGTGTTAAAACCTAAATAATTCATTTATTTATTTATCACTTAATAATTCCACCTTGACCTGTATCTGACCTTACATGGGATGGTTCATATAAGAGGAGTTTTGATGTTGTATTAGGTTTGGGTTCGAATCCAAGATGTAATTTACCTTACCCTCTGAATTGAGTTTGAGCTTTGAGTGGCTGACTTGGTGTCAAGTCTGACCAAGAACATGTAGGATTGATACTGGCTGAGATGCATTTACATAGCAAACCTTTATTTTATTAGATTCTAATTAAGAAATTAATTTGTTGACAAGGATGTCTTGAGTTTCATAAACTGTATATGTTTGAGCCACACCCAGAATACATTAGTGGATGTACCACTGTGCAACAGTGGCTTAAATTTTGTATGTACAACTTTTTCACAATAAAAAAAAATAAAATCTGGGACTTGTGTGAGTGCATAATGATTCTGTAGCACCAATCAATTACCTTTTATGTGTCATTTCATCAGTTTTAATCCAGCAATGCACAAACTTGGTACTATTTTGCATAACCCTAGCAAGACTATTCTTGATGCACTGCAAATTTCAATGGTTTAAGCATTGCAATAGTTGAGTCTGCTGCTGACCAAAACATTTGCAGCCATGATAGCACATTCCTGTAAAAAGTGTTTCCAAGCCTGCCTAAGGCCTATAACCTTTATCATTTTATTCAACTTTCTTTCTGGCCTTTCTTTTGGTGTAATATGAGGATACTTTGTGGCTTTACAGTCAATTGTAGCAAGACTATTCTGAATGTACTGTAACTTGCATAGACCAGCAGAATAGAAATTCTTGATCAAAGAGTTGGAGTAGTCAAGCCTACTTCCTATAAAGGCATTGGCAACCATTAGAACAACATCATGTGTTAGGTACTATCAAATTCATCTGAGAGTCCTCATTTGAATAAAGCACAAATTACAGATATTTTACAGAAAATAGCCCCACAAACCACTTTAACACCCATACAAGCCTTGAAGAAAATAAACCAGTTTTGCTACTTTTGCCAACTGTCCACAAGTTTGGAACAGATTTTTTCCCAACTGACCGGAAGCCCTCTAGGATAAGCCCTCAAGTTAACCAACAAGCAAAAATTTTCACTGACACACCCTAAACGAAAGCTGGCGATACTGTAGGAAATGACTGGAGTGGCAGATAGAAGATCCAGTTTGTGCAAAGAGGCAATGGTCGAGTCTGCTGCTAACCAAAGCATTTGCAGTTATGATATTAAAATCCTGTAAAAAGTGTTTTCAATCATGCCTTAAACCTGTACCGTTTATTATTTAAGTCAATTTAACTTTTATAGTGCCTAATCTCCATCTCAGGACAGATTTTATGGAACTTCATTATTGCCATATTCGATCTTGTAGTCCATTATCTTTTTGTCAGATATCTTTTACTTTGACAATATTAAGTTTGGTTAGCCCTAGTTGGGTTAGACCTATAACCTTTATCAACATTTAAATTTACAATCTTAAGTTGTGTGAGCCCAACATAAAATTGGCTACCAACTTAGTATCTTAACTTAAACTATAGCTATTCATAAGATGAACTATCTCTAAAATTTGACATATAATGATTCAGTGCAAACTATGACAACAACAATGAAAACCTCACCAATAATAATGAATTATTCGCCAACAACAATAAGAACTTCACCAACAACAATGTAAACTTCAACAACAACAATGCAAACTTCGCCAATAATGAAAACTTCACCAATGATGAAAATTTCACCAACAACAATGTAAACTTCACCAACAACAATGAAAACTTGATCAACAACAATGTAAACTTCATCAACAACAATGAAAACTTTGACAACAACAATGTAAACTTTACCAATAATGAAAATTTTGCCAACAACAATGTAAACTTCATCAACAACAATGTAAACTTTACCAATAATTTAAGCTTCGCTAACAACAATGAAAACTTCGCCAATAATGTAAACTTTACCAATAATGAAAACCAATTGTACCTAAGGTGTACCCCCTAGTCCCAACTCAATGTAGAAACAGGGGAGGTGAAGACATGTGATCTCCAGCAAGGTCACGCAAACTGCTGGCATAGCAAGAGAACTAACAAATTTAGAAATTTAGAAAGGGAGTCAAAGCCAGGGCAAAATTGCTTTTTGTGAGGCAAAAGAAATGGCCTTTGAAGAAAGAAAATGTAAATTACAGTGTAATGGCTATATAGAAAGGTTTGCAAAGGATCATACTGTACACTTTAGAGTATGAAGAGGTGCCATTTGGAAGAGGTTCAGATGCACATAGAACACAATAAGCATAATCACGCAGATCTGAGATCACACGAGTTCCCAATGAACATGCACCACCAGGGCACAGCATACACAAGTGTTGCTGTGTCCAGACAAAGCTCATATAAGAATCTGATGAACACCCTGCAAGGTGTGTTGTGTCTAAAAGCACTTAATCCAAATGTGACACAGCAAACCAGTTTAGAAAGAGCAAAGGAAGCGTGATAAAATGTTGCTAAAATTAGTAACAAGCAGTCCGTTATAAAACATGAGCCTGAGTTATTTCTAGATTGCAGTGCCTTATAAAAGTAGAATCCCCGAGATGTGGTCAGCAATTCTGAAAGATATTGAAACAGATATTTTTGCAAACAAGCTAAACAAATCCAATACCCTGTTCACATACTAGCTGAGATGCATTTATTTATTTAGGTTTTAATGTCACTTTCAACACTGTACAGGTCATATCACGACAGGTAGTTAGAAAGGCAGAGGAAACCAATACATGCTGTTGGTCAAGGTTCTGTACTGTAAACTGGTGACCAATGGCAAGCAACTACCAGCTTTCCCACTTGAGGTCGGGGTGGGAATCGAACCCCGATCTCAGAGGTGGGAGGTGAGAGTGTGACCACTTTGCCACTGTGGCCCCTTTAGATGCATTTACATAGCAAACATTTATTTCATTATTTCAATGAAGAAATTAATTTAGTAACAACGAATGTTTTTTAAGTTTCATAAACTGTATATGCTTGAGCCGCACCCTTCTTTGATTGGATGACATTTCAGCCAATCAGAAGGAATATGCGATAAAAGGCAAAGTATCCAATATTGTTGTGAAGTTTTCATTATTGGTGAAGTTTTCATTATTGGTAAAGTTTTCATTATTGGTAAAGTTTTCATTGTTGTTGGCGAAGTTGTCATTATTGATGAAGTTTACATTGTTGGTGAAGTTTTCATTACTGGTGAAGTGTTCATTGTTGTTGGTGAAGTTTACATTGTTGTCGGCAAGGCGAAATTTTTATTATTGTTGATGTTTTCATTATTGCTGAAGTTTGCATTGTTGTTGGTGAAGTTTTGATTGTTGTTGGTGAAGTTTATATTGTTGTTGGCGAAATTTTCATTATTGGTGAAGTTTTCATTGTTGTTGGGGAAGTTTCCATTGTTGGTGAAGTTTTCATTGTTGTTGGGGAAGTTTCCATTGTTGTTGGCGAAGTTTTCCTAATTGGTGATGTTTTCATTTTTGTTGATGAAGTTTTTATTATATTAGTGAAGTTTTCATTACTGGTGAAGTTTTCATTGTTGTTGGCAAAGTTTACAATGAATCATAATGTGCCCAATTTTAGAGTTAATTCACGAAGGACTATAGTTTAAATTAGGCTACTAAGTTGGTAGCCAAATTTTATGTTGGGCTAACTCAACATAAAATTACAAATTTAAGTGATGATAAAGGTTATAGGTCTAACCCAACTAGGGCTATCCAAACTTAAGATTGTCAATTTAAATGATATCTGACAAAAATATATTGGACTACGAGATTGAATATGGCAATAATGAAATGCTTTAGAGTTTGTCTTGATATGGAGATTAAGCAGTACAAAAGTTAAACTGAATAAAATGATAGAGTCATTATGCCCTCGCACTAGTCCCAGATTTTACTTTTTTATTGTAAGTATGTAAACATAAATTTTTAAACCAGACAATTCAAACAGCAATTGTCATAAAAGAAAGCTGTAACCAATGCCCCTACTAAGTAACAACTTTGTATAACTTATGGTATCAGAGATATAGCCTGGACAATATTTTATATGTCAAGGTCACTATGGCAAGGCCAAAGATCAAATAAGGGTAACACCATGACATTACACGCCAACAACCCAAAACCATTGTCCCTAGCAAGTATCAACTTCCTACACCTTGTGGTTTCCCAGATATAACAGGGACAAGATTTTATAGGTAAAGGTCACTATGGCAAGGTCAAATTAAGATCACACAATGACATTGCACACCTACACACCCAACTAATGTCTCTATCAGGTATCAACTTCCTACATCTTTCCGTTTCCGAGATATAGCTCGGACAAGATTTTATAGGTCAAGGTAACTATGGTAAGGTCAAAGGTCAAATCAAGGTCACACCATAATGTTGCACACCTACACCCCCCATCCAATGTCCCTACCAAGTATCAACTTCCTACACCTTATAATTTCTGAGAAACAGCCCAGATAAACTTTTCCCTTTGACTGTCCGGACACCATTGGTGAAAACAATACGGGCTGTGGGGTAAAAACTCTCAGACAATTGCTACATAAAGGAAATAAATCAGGGTCCATTCCATGTTTTTTAGTGTACTGCTTGTTACTGTTACACCCACATTCTCAAAATCAGAGTCCATTCCATGTTTTATAATGTACCGCATGTTAGTATTTTTAGCAACATTTTTCATCATTGTTGGCGAAGTTTTCATTATCTGCGAAGTTTTCTTTATTGGTGAAGTCTACAGCATTGTTGGTGAAGTTCTCATTGCTGTTGGCGAAGTTTTCATTATTGGCGAAATTTACAGTATTGTTAGTGAATTTGTCATTGTTGGTTAATGGAAAATGATATGATTAGAAAAACATAACACTATGGTGGCGTCAATACTCTTTTGCAGTCTTCTCATGTCTGCAAATGTTTTGCTTTTGAAGCTGTTTATCCATTCCCTTCAAAACATTTAGCAACATAACCTATTTTTTGAGAAACTTTGGCTGGGAATGTTAAGTGCTTTGTAAAAGTTTTTTTTTTTAAATTAAAGTTTTATGTCCCATTCAACAGCAAGGGGAATACTGAGTACAAGTCTTCAGTAATAAAGACACAGAGGTGACAGCCTGTAGTTGGGTGCCAGTCATGCTATCGCATAAGGCCACGTGCAAGATCAGTTTATGTGCAGTTTACAAGTTCATTTTAAGTGATATTTTAATATTAAATCTTACCATGGCTGTTCATGTGGCCACTTCTATGTTTAGTAGTCATTTCATTATCTATAAGCAGTTGCTCTAATAACGCCATAAATGATCACCCTGACAGTAAGTACTTGGCTGTTCAACATTTCCACTTGTCTGTTTTCAATTAAAACCAAACAGTTTGGCAACAATTTTGCCAAAAAAAATCTATCTGCATCCAAGTCGGACACTCAACTGAAACTGCACTGTCACAAAGTTTATTTCTCTTTGTCAATAGATGAAGTCACTGTCTTAGTACTGCTTAATAAATATGCCAATTTTGACGCAATCGATCATGTAACACTAATAAATTGTTTTCAATCAAAGCTTAGTATTGGGTGAATTGTGCTATGGTAATAGATGACTTATAATAAGACGTGTTCTACACGTTCTGATCCTAGAAATTTATGGTATTCTCAAAAGATGAAATCTTTGATACTGTTTTCATTATATAATTATCACCCCCCTTATTAAGGTAGTCATCTTCAAATAAAGTTTCCCTCTCTGCTGATGACACCATGTTATTTTCTTTTTCAAGTCTGTTCAGAATATATGTTTCTTGTTATCAGAAACTTGCACTGATGTAAAGGCACTGATTCACACATAAGTTGTGTATGTAAGACTTGTTTTGCTCAAGTTTGAGATCTAAAGCATTTTGAAGGCTATCTCACACATGATGCTACTCTTGCGGCTGCAAATGCTTAGGTTGTTGGAGACTACTTGCCTGCTTTTACTCCCCATTGAGAAACTTGCTGCTCTTGAGCTTCATCAACTGGAATATGTTTAGAGTAGTCTTGATAGAATTTTTACCAATAACACCAAGTACTCATGCATCACTCTTATTGGAAAGACTCTACATTGACTACCTATTAAACATACTCTATAATTATGACTGCCTTACTAGTGTTCATTCTGCTACAAAGTGGCAATCCCAAATATTTTAAACCATTTTTAAAACCTAGACATAGTTTGTACAATACACAGACAAGTCAAACAGATGGGGATAAGGGAGAGGGGTCCAGTAAGTTCAGGAGTCCAGAGGCCATGCTCTGTGTTAACCTTTGGAGCAGAGCAATAGAATAACACATCCAGGTCAGGAAGATCTAGATCAACAAAGATATATTTTTCTGATTTTATTTACCTGCTTGTAAAATTATGTACAATGCTGGATTCAAATTTTGTAAATATATAAAATAACCATTTCGAAGCATAGAGCCCAAAGTAAAGGTGAGATGGTGGAACCAAGGCAAAGGTAGAGGGGATAAATGAAGGGGCCTATGAGGCATTCTATAAATATGACCAGTAAGATCAGAGTGACGAAATGAAATCCGAGACTGCTCAATGGGATCCCAATGTGATTTAGGACATCTCTTATACTGGCATCAATGATGAGTGGAACGTGGTGAAAGTTCGGAGCAAACAAAGGAGCTGTAGGGGGAGGGTTCCAATAAACTCTTTCAAGCTATAATTTAGCGCATGGGGGAATCGTAAAGAGCTGATTAATCTTGTAGTGATTCCTGTTGTGGTTCCTGTCAAATTGGCTTCTAGATTGGGGGAGGGGGCAATTTTGGACAAAACTGTGAGGAGAAAGGCTGCTCTGAAAAATGGGAGGGGGTGGCGAAAAATGTGACAAGCTGCAGATATTTTCTGAAGGGTGGTTATGTCAAACATACCCCTCTGAATGGGAGAGAATGAAGAGTTCTGGCAAAGGAAGTAATTAAATTTTGTGAAAGGGTGAATGATCTGAACTCAACGGTTATGAAGAGATTACAAATAATTCCTCACCACCCTGGGAGATATGGAATGAGTAAGAGTATGTATGAGTGCACACTTAATTCTTGAATCGACTGTCTTAAGTCTTTAAATATGGTAACTGTGAATGTCTGTGTGGGGCCAATTTGTTCCCCCCTCAATATGTTCATCAGATGCATTTGACACGAGTTGGCACTGGTCAATGAGTTTGTCAATCAATTTATGCATGAATTCAGTCTTATTACAACTGTGTTTTCAAACAATTAAAGGGGGGGCCAGTGGTGTAGCGCTTAGAGCTCTCACCTCCAACCTCTGAGGCCACTGGTTTGAATCTCAGGCCGGGCCCTTTATGTTGGAAAGTTGGTAGTTACTTGCCATTGCCCCGTGGTTTACAGTGCAGTATGCACTGGTTTCCTCCAGTAAAACTACCCGTCGCAAAATGACCCCGGCTGTTGAATGTGACGTAAAACAACAAATGAATTTAAATCAAACAGCTAAAGACAATGAGAGATTTGTTGAATGATTTCTTGAGAGATGTTTTCATTTTCAAGGACAATCATTATATGACACATAATAGTGCCACTAATAGTTAACGGGAAGTTTAATTCCCTTTATATCAAGTAAAAGGTCATGCCTATTGGCTTGAAGGTAGTCTTTACTTAATTGTCACAGACGATGTTGACAGTGGCTGAGAATTTGCCCTAGTCATGTGTGCCTCTTCCTGTTACCATAAATCAGAGTCCAGTGGCCCTGAATGCGGGCCAAATGATGATTTAGAGTTAAAGTATTGTTGTTAGCCCATTGTGTGGCATGATCACTGTCAGCATTGTTACATTGAAACATCTGATTTGTACAGCTATCAAATTCAACATTAGTAAGATAATCAAAACATGAGCTTCCTCATCCTCAGTTACAGTCATTATCCATAATTTTAGATTCATTCAATCGATCATTCATGCCCTGACAAGACTGATGTCCATGAATACCAAAACATTTTGCAGTGTCTGGAACTACATCAAGTATTCAATTCTATACAATATAATGCATTATAAATCTACATAGTTTCATTACAAAAATACATTAGTAACTGGAGAGGTTTATTTTAAAGCCACTCATTGATTTATGCTATTGTTATTGGTACATAAACCTGCAATTTAATCATTAAATTTATAGCTGGAATTGAAGCTGCGTCCCGACAAAAAATTAACATGTATTCTAGTTCTGCTGTTCATGTAGAGATCCCTCACATGGGAAGGTTAACTGGAAAGTTTCCTGGTCAGCTCATCTCCTGTTTAACGTTATGTTGCTTGTCATCCTACTGTTTGGAAAATACCTTCACTGGCTCTTTTCCTAGAGACTGCACTTCACTGCACCTGAGCATCATACTGGCAAAAGAAGCTGGGGAATTGCAGAAGATGTGCACAGTCAAGTTAACGTTTTAGTTAACTAACGTTTAGTTGACCTGTTGAGAGGCACTCAGCATTGGTTGGGTTCCAGGAGGTTTACTTCCAGCAACTACATTTATTGACATGGACCAGCACCATAAAATATTTCTTGCCATCCAGTTTTGCGAGTCCATGTTCACCCGTGACTGGTTGAGGAGGCTGAAAGCTGATGCGTGACAGGTCATTACCATGGGTTGTTCCTTGGGGTGAAATTATGGGGGTTTAATTCATCATCAAATTTCTCTTGATTCTCTCCATTCTACTAGTTAACTCTCAATTGGATGCAGATATGTACTGCAGTAAAGTAAAAAATGTTGGCTAGTTAGATCCAGCTAAGGTAACACAGCCAAGGTATTTGTTGAGATGTTAGATGCCAATCACCTGTTATCAGATTGGGCTGTAGGTAGAACCTGTCATTCTTGCAAGTAACTCTCATTTCTTACTCCCTTTACTTAATGTCACATGTTCCCTTGCAGAGACTGTCGTTTTCTTATGAATAACTGCTGGAGGCGATTTCTTTCTTGATGAAGGCATATTGTAATCAAATAAAGCATAAAAACAATTCAGTCCTACAAAAATGAACTGATGTTGTTTGTTCAAAAGGCGAATATGGTGTGTGTAAACATTTAAGTTACAAAAGTGGGAAATTCAGAAGTCCTGGTTGGTTAGAATCAAGTAAACAACTTGTGCTCATTCGAAATTAGGCTAACAAGAAGAAACTTTAAATGCAACTGATCTTGCTGGCGCCTCTGAGGCTGTACTAGCAAAAGTGCTACTACTGCAGGAATTAAAGTAAATGCTGAAAAAATTGATGTATTAGATGGTTCTGCTGTATTACTTATAAAATCCAAAGAGACTTAAGAGCAAAAAATACTGAATTAGCTCAACTCTTGAAGTTGGGTTTCCCAACAGTTGAGATAAATGAGGTCCCACTGGGTTTACTTCGTTGAAATAATAGGCCAAATAACCCTGAATCTGATGAGTTGTAAATAATGCACCAGATTGTTTCACCAAAAGTGCACCAACGAAATGGATTGAAACGAGCTTATGAGTCTTCAATAGGTGACTATTCGAGCATCAATAAATCTAACAGTAGAATAACTAAGCATTTCCACTGCTTCAAATATCTTGCTTTATGGCAGGATGTTTAACTTATGTTTACATATTAGGCTCCTTTTTCATTACATTGGAGTGCTGGATTGTTCAAAACATTATCGTAGATAATATATTTAATCTGTATAAGTACTGTGATAAATTGATAAATATTGACAGTATACAAATTGAGAATAAAAAGTGTTTTGTTAGAAGAGTTGAAACCTCAAACAAGAGATAAACTTATTATGTAGTCCCCTTTGGTTGAATAGAAATATGTCAGAGCAAAGCTGTCACATATTATAAACCCATCTGGTAGGTAATCACATAAGCGCTTGTCCTAATATGATCCTATCCTAAAACAATAAATTTTAGTTGTGTTATTTGAAATTATAAACCCTTTCAACTCATGACAATGCAAACTGTAAAGCAATAAGTCAAAAGATATAAAATCAAAATTTGTCTATCAAACAGACATCTTTGTACAAAGGTTAGAATCAGTCATATCGGATGAAAACAGGCTCTGAGATTCGAACAGCTGAAAATTTTGTCCTCTCCCAAATCAAACATGGTCACACTTGGATCATGTTTTGCCTTTTGTTTCATGTTATAATGTCTTTGAAACTATTGTCTGGAATACTATAAAAAGTTACTGAATTTTTCTTTAGGATATCAGAGACCCAGGTTTTTTTTTAATCACTTGTTGCCATTCAAGGTGCATTTGGTTTTGGTATACTGCTAACATTTCTATTTACTGCTGAAAACTTCTTTAAACATTACACTTCTAGGATTAGAATGTATTTAATGTTGATGTGAAGCACATAATGTGATTTTTAAAATTTTTTAAATTTGTAAAAAATACATATCAAGGGAACCATAAAGCAATATATGTCATTTATACACATGTAATATTTTCACATTTAAATACATGTAAATATTTTTCCACTTGTCCAAATATTTTCAATTAAATTTAGCACAAGTTCAAGGATAGTCCTTAATTAGGCATTTTACTCTTTCCGACCTTTTACTCTTTTCTGACCTTAACCAATACCATGGCCACCTTAATTACAATAACAACCTGTCCCCCAGCTGTCTTACATGCTGATTTTTAAAATCAAATTTTGCACAGATATTAACATCTGTCAAAGCAATATGCTGTCTGTCTGGTTAAAGTAAAACCTCAAGCCCTGGACCATTTATTCGGTGCACGAGTGACACCTATTTAACATAAATGTACAGTTTATAGAAAAAAGTTCTAGACTGAATGCTATGCAGGTGTTCCACTGGAGCCGACGCTGTAACCGACCCTACGACTCTTGGGTTGGTTACAAAAGTCATAGGGTCATGGGAAAAAGTGCACGAAAATTCTGAATTGGTTGTAAAAACCCGACAGGATGTTACAGTTACAGACACGACGTGATGAGCATCCTGACAAGATGTAGGGTCGAGGATGTTTTTTGCACGGCCAGTCATAGAAGTACTACAACAAGCCCTAAACCCCTAAACAGACAAACCAACAAGCCACAAAGACAAACAGATAAGCCAGGAGCATGTTCCTGACCCTTCCCGACAGGACTGATTGGTTTTGAGGGTGGGTATCTATCGTCAGGATCCAGAATCATGATTGATATCACTATATAAACCCCACCTCCCCTGTGATGTGCCATTAATTTCATACTACAAAGATGACTGGAACACCTCAAGAGCAACTGATACACCAATTGAGCATCCTTTTTATTGAATTGAATTTATTTTTGTATGTTGTGATTTCAACACACAGAAGACAGCATAACCCAGCACCTGCTCAACCAGCATCACCATTACCCCCACCACCCAGAAGGCGAAGGAAGCCACAGAATCTGCCCTGATATTGCAGAGAGAGGAGGGAGGTTGCTACAAAACACTCTTGGACAAGCTAATCACTACTGACATACCAGGCTACAGAAATTTCACCAGGATGTAGCCAACAGTTTTTTATCTGATTGAAGAAAGAATCACCCCTACCTCAAGAAGTCAATCACCAACTTCAGGAAACCACTGAAAGTCGGGTTGAAACTGACAGTTACTTTGAGACACCTATCAACAGGGGAAAGCTACACCTCACTGCAACACCACTGGAGGGCTGGAAGAACGACCATCTGCAAATTTGTCCCCCAGGTCTGCAAAGCCATTTTGAAAGAATTTCAAAAGTATCTGGTGTGCCCCACTGATCCTGAAGACTGGGAGAAAATAGAAGAAAGATTTAGAAACACATGGAATATCCCCCATGCAGTCAGTACATTAGATGGAAGATACATTGCTATCAAGAAGCCCAAGAAGTCAGGCAGTGAATATTTCAACTACAAGGGCAACTTCTGTCTGGTACGTTTGGCTTTATTCGATGCAGATTACATGTTCCTGTGGGTCAATGTGGGGGCCAGTGGGTCATCATCTGATGCACAGATTTTCATCCGCAGCAAACTGAAAAAAAAATTAAGAATGGAACCTTGACCTGGGGAACCAGATCTACACTTTTTCCTGCTGAGGGACGATGCCTTTGCCCTAATGCCTTAGCTGATCAAGCCTTACATTAGAAGCCAACTGACAAGAGATGAGAGAATAGCCAACTGAAGGATATCCAGGGGGAGAAGAGTGGTCGAGAACTCATTTGGTATACTTGTCAAGTGATTCAGGGTGCTGTTGACCACCATGGAGCAGAGGCCAAAAGTTGTGAGACATTGTGTACTACATGTGGTACTACATAACATGCTGAGAAGCCAATGGGGGGGGGGGGGGGGGCAGACAGACCAGGGGGGACAAGAGGGAACAGAGATATCATGAGAACTTAAGAAACCCTTCAAGGGAGGCCAAACATCAGGGACACCTATTTAAAGACTACTTCAATCATGTGGGGGGCACTGACTAGGCAGGAGGACAGAATTGAAGAAGACTGAGGGGGAGAACATGCTGTCATCTATCAGTCCTTTTAAGGACTACCCATTAATCCAAGAACTTTTATTTAGCAAACAGTTTCCTCAAAAATAACCCCAATTTTGTAACTCTTTTATAGAAGTTCAAATTCACCAAAACATTCCCCATCACAAAAACAAATCCATCCTAAACTCAGTTCACAAAAATAAATTTCATCACTTACAGATTAAAACCCGGGCCCTCAATTTACAAAGTTGACATCCCATCCCAACATGACCTGGAAAAATAACTTACAAAATATGGGGAAAAAGTTTCCAAATAGATATCTGAAAATATTTTATGCCAAGAATTTAAAAAATAATTGCTAGAAAATTTGCAAGACAAAATTATACAGGTTTGCAGTCCCACTTTAATATTTTCTATTCAGTTTGTCAGTCCATCTTCTGTTTGAATTTTATGTTTGGCCTCACATTTGCTTGTCTGTAAGTATGGATGTGGTATTTTATCTCAAGTTGGGTTTTGGGAGGGAGGGACATGGGCTTGAGGCTGGATCTTGGTTTTTAAGGTGGGGGAATGTGTTTTTAAAATTGAGCTTTGTTGGGGGTGGGGGTGTTTTTACTTTGATTTCTTAAGCGATTATTTTTTTATTAAGGGAATATGTTGTTTATTATTTTTTTCTCTGTTTCATGGTGGAGGTTGATTAGTATTTGTTTAACATTCACTCATTCATGCACACAGTTTTTTCATGTACTGTGGGGAAGTTTAAGTGTTGGATGGTGTTCTTTTTCTTTTTGGGCATAGACATTCAGCTCGTTAATTGTTTTGGAAGATTCGGGTGGCGATTAGAAGGGCCAGTTTTGGTACTACTTGTGCAGGCTACTCCGCTGATTTGGGCTGACTCTGCTTATTGGCTGGGAGGTCTTGACTCTTCATGATGAGCTGAAGATGGCAGTGATGATGGTGCTGGTTGAAGTTGAGAGGGTGAAAATGGATCTGTGGATCTGCTGATACTGAAGCACACTGGGAATAGCTCCAAAGAAACTGGATAATCCAGAAGTGTTATGCTGATTTACCTCCTGTTGTGAAGCTGCAACTGAAGGTGTGATGAAAATCATCTGCCTGGAAGTCCCAGACACAACTATGTAACATGTTGGCTGTGCTGATGCTGATGAAGCCCTTAATGGTTGCTGTACTTTGGCAATTAATGTAACAGGCTATGTTGTGGCTGTCTGTGTAGGCTGCACAACTGGAATGAAGCAAAACGTCAAAAAATAGAAGTGAAGCTAAAAATAAAAGTGAATCCTCATAGAACAGATTTCCCTCCTAACCAGTCCAGCCTATCTCAAAACTTAAGATAATGCTACAGGCCTGTTGGTTGTTGATTACGGCTTGTCTGTCTCAGTTTAAGGCCTGTTGGTTACAAATTTTCCCAACTTTAGGACCCAGTCAGTTAAAATTACCAACTGGCCTTGAAACTGTACAGGCATGTTGGGAACAATAACAGTCAGGCCGACTACAGTTCAAGACTGTACTGTAACACTTTCCGCATGGTCGGTGAGTCATTATGTACAGTGTGGAAGGGAATATTTGGGACAAGTAGGATACTTGTTACAGACAGGCCTGTTTCATTAACCAACAAGCTGAGAAATATAACTGACACGCAGTTTAGTCAACTGACAGGCCTGTTGCTAGGTAGATGATTTAGATTTATTTGTTGTTTTACGTCACGTTCAACAGCAAGGATCATATTGCGTCAGGTAGTTTAGAGGTGGAGGAAGCCAGTGCATACTGCATTGTAAACCACCAGGCATCGGCAAGTAACTATCGGATTGCCAAGTATGTAAACAGCTTTCTAATTTGAGAAGGGAGTTGTCACACAATATCAGCTCTGAGATCCCTGGTTGCATTTGATGAAAGTGTTGAAGTTGGTACTTGTCTGTATTAGTGTTGAGGCAGAATTCTGATCAGTCATTATGTACAGTGTGGAAGGGAATATTTGGGACAAGTAGGATACTTGTTACAGACAGGCCTGTTTCATTAACCAACAAGCTGAGAAATATAACTGACACGCAGTTTAGTCAACTGACAGGCCTGTTGCTAGGTAGATGATTTAGATTTATTTGTTGTTTTACGTCACGTTCAACAGCAAGGATCATATTGCGTCAGGTAGTTTAGAGGTGGAGGAAGCCAGTGCATACTGCATTGTAAACCACCAGGCATCGGCAAGTAACTATCGGATTGCCAAGTATGTAAACAGCTTTCTAATTTGAGAAGGGAGTTGTCACACAATATCAGCTCTGAGATCCCTGGTTGCATTTGATGAAAGTGTTGAAGTTGGTACTTGTCTGTATTAGTGTTGAGGCAGAATTCTGATCAGCTAGTGTTCACCGGTGCTTCTAAGTTCACTCACATCACATTCAGCCTGAAGACAAGACACTTCATCAGCTACCTGTCAGACTATGAATTATCTTTAAACCCTGTACCATATCTCTCCTTGTACAAATCAGCAGTTAGGGGAATATCAGTTACTTGTGAGTTGGGGCTGTAAATTTACTCGGATTGGTTAAATAGTGCTTTGAGTCCTGTAGTATATGGAGACATTGCACTGAGTATAAAAACATAATAATAATAATAATAATAATAAAGGATTGATTGCACAAATATTAAGGAAATAAAGCCAATTGTTCTCAAAAGATCGCAAAAGTTACAAAACAGTTTAATGTCTAAGCAGAGGGATAATTACAATACATATTTGTCCAATACAGTATCTGATTTAAAAAGGTCAGAAATAATTGATTACAGCATCCAGTTTTCTTCCGTGTGTTTCAATCACACTTGGTCAAATATAACTTAAGAAGTTCTCACCATTATACACCATCATTCAGAATTGTATTTATCCAGCTTTCAATAATTCTGACATGAACAAGTATCTGATGGAAAAAAGGTTTGAAAGGATTGATTACAGCATCAAATATTCTTTGATGTGTTTCAATCATAGTTAGTGAAATAAAACTTAAGAAGTTCTCACCATTATGCATATAGAATTATCACTCCCTTTAATCAACATTAACATGGAACAGATTACAATTCAACACCATTTCAATTTAGGTATGCTATTTGTGTTTATATTGTCTGATCATTTCATCTGATTAGTTTTGATCATCATACTCACATATGAATAATGTACAATCATCAATTTAAGACCGAAATAAATTCTTATCATTTTTATTTAAACTTTTATTCTGTACATATTAGAAACAATGTGAAAAACACACACTCAAAATGATAATTTTGAAATTAGAATTGTAAACCAATCATCACTGCAAAGTGGTACATTCAAACAAGTACAATAATGATATAAGACCATTCCATCTATTTAAGTGTTTACTCATTTTTCCATAATTGTACAAAACAGCACAATTTTCTAACTCATAGTAATTTTTTACCACTCCCTTGAATCTATTAAAACAAAAATGTCTCTCACTGGACTTTGTCACTAAGACAATTGTTTATATCAAGGTAAATAGAAAATTTAATTTTTTGAGTTGAACTGCTGGTATGGCCTAGTAAGAATTCCACGGCACCAATCCTGTTTTACAGAACATTTATTTCATCCAAAATAGTGAAAACAAAGTTTATTACAACAAGGCATGACCAGAAAGGTGTTTAATTGTTTTTCTATGTATTTGGCAGAAAAACATATTTCTGTATGTACTAGAATACATCTAAAAATATGTTTATTGGTCTGTATTGTTTGAAGTAAATGCCCTCAAAGAAGACTCAATCCAGCTTTTAAAATAATGTATATTTTATTCCACATACATTCCTCGATTATCAATGTCTAAAACCAATTCTATTAATTTTGACCTGTACAAACTTTAGGGGCAAGTATAACCTTCTCTAGAATATTTTGTTTCATTTCAGATGGTTTTAATTTTGCAAATATACTAAGATCCCATTGTCTGGGTATACTGTGCATCAATGAATGAATAAGTATGTATTAATACCACATGAACAATATGAGAGTTTCAAAAGTTTTTTTAGCTGATAAGAAGGAGAAAAAACTGCAGAAATTAAGGAGGAAACAGTCAATGAGAATAAATCTGACAATCGTATGGTGAATATAAAAATAGATGATAAATGAGGGTGAAAAGAACGTAGAGGAAATATTTGATAGTGAAGATAGGACAATAAATAATAATAATAATGTAGATAAGAAATCAGATAATCTCTTGGAAAATAAAGCTAAGGAGTCTCGAAGTACACGTTCCAGTGTTGAGCTTCAAAACAAAACAGCAGTAAAACATTCTCTCCCACCACCAGGTCTTACTGCAGAGGTGGTTTACAGTAAGGACAGTATTCTCTCAAAAATTACAAAAATGGAAGAAAAATCCAAAAAGCGAGCGGAGAAAATGAATGGATCCAAAAATGGGACAAAAATTTTTCATCGTTCTGAGGAAATTGATACATATCTTCATAACCTTTATTATGACATTAGTAGTCCATTTGCTTACAGCAGTTACAGTAATTTATATCTGCATATTAAAAGAGAAGACAAATACCATGTAACCCCTAAGTATTTGAAGAAGTGGTTAAGTAAACAGGAAAGTTATACAACTTTTCGCCCAGCTTGAAGGACTTTTCGAAGACCTAAAGTCCTAGCTTTTATGAAAAATTATCAATGGGACAGTGATACAGCTAATATGATGAGGTATAAGTCAGACAACAATAATTATGCCTTCTTTGTAGTATTCATAGATATATTTACTCGATACTTGTACGCAGCACCATTGTAAACTTTAAGAGGAGAGGAAATGGTACTTGTATTTCAAAAATTAATTAGAGAATTAGATGAGAAACCTCAAATTCTAAGAACTGATCAAGGAAATGAATATAAGAACAGAGTTTTTAATACATTATTAAATGAAAGCAAAATAAAACATTTGTACACATACTGTGAAACCAAAGCTAATTATGCCGAAAGAGTTATTAAAACTATTAAGAACAAAAGAATGAAATATTTAAGTGAAAAAGAGACCTTAAGATGGATTGATATTTTGTCTGACTTAACCTATGGTTACAATAATTCCATACATAGATCAATTAAAATGAGTCCTACAGATGCAAAATCGAGGAATCGGTACTTACTTTGGAAATCTCAATATGATAACCTGAAATACCCCAAAAGTTTCTTCAGCTTTAAAAAACAATATAAAAATCCAAAGCTTATGCAAACATTAAATAACAAAAAATTTAAATTTAGTATATCAGAGAGGGTTAAGATAAGTCATCTTAAAAACATGTTCGACAAAGAATACTCTGAGAAATGGTCTGGCAAAATTTTTACTATAATTAATCGTAAATTAAATCAAAATATTACAATGTATGAATTAAAAGATTATAACAATGAGGTAATTCAGGGTTTCTTTTATAAGTCTGAATTACAATTAGCATATGCTGGTACTGAGATTTTGTATAAAATTGAGAAAATTCTTAAAAAAAAAGAAAAAAGAAAGGTGGAGAGGTGAAGGTATTAGTGAAATGGAAGGGATGGCCTGCAAAATTGAATTCATGGATTCCAGAAGAAGATGTAGAAAATATATAGGACATAAGAGTATATAAACCATTTCATAATTTAGAATATCTTTCATAGTTTAAGATCAAAAATAATAAAGCTTAAGATGGAACAAGATAGCATTTACTTTTTCTTATCTTCAATAGATTGCTTAAACTGTCATCCAAATAACAAGGCTTATAACTTTACTGTGGAGATTGCTGAGAGAACTACTTTATGTGGTGATTGGGAAGTAGGGATATGTGATTTCCATGCGAGTACTGTAACTAATGAAACCCTGAATTTATTTTCAGATATTGTGGACTACTCTTATGTTAGAAATTCAATGCAAGGTATATTAAGGCTTTTACCTCAATCTAATTCAAATAAATATCAATTATTTAATAAAGTTTACTATTTACCAATTAAAAATCAAAGCTTCAGTTGAATTGGAATATATATAAAGAACAAGAACCTTTGTTTTGCAAGCAGTTTAACTGGAGTGGTTGAATTAACCTTGCATCTTTGAAAGAAGAAAAAATTATGAATATATATTTAAAATTTTGTAAAAAATGTATAGATGGAGAAATAGAACTATCAAAGAACTATTACGTTCTAGATAGTGAGGAAGACAATGCAAAATATAAAAACAAGGATTCTATAGATGTTTTAATAGTTAGCCCTACGCAAGCAGCAGTTGAGCAGGCTATGAGTGAGGTTGAAGACAAAATGAATATAAATAGAGGGAAAGCTATAAAAATATCAAATAGGAGGTAAAGACAGACAAAACAATACCTCTAAGAAGAAAGGAAAAAAAGGTTGTTAATAAACAAGGAAAAATTGGAAAAAAATGCAAGGTAAAAACCAGTTACAGATCCATATGGATGTAATCCAGACATCTCTATCTTTTTTGCTCCACCTACCACTGATAAGTCCATTGTTAAAGAATACTGGGTGGATTATAATCCTATTGCATCCATAACCGAGGGAGGGGTTATAGAATTCAATGTACCAGGAACCTCTGTAGATCACATAAGTTTAGGAAAAAGTAAATTACACATAAAATATATTATCACAGATGAACAAGGGAAAAAGGTCAGTGATAAAAGAACTGTCGATGGAGACCCTACACCTAATACAGATCAAGTAGCTCCTGTTAATTTTACTTTACATTCTATTTTCAGACAAGTTGACTTATCTTTAAATCAGAAACCTGTCTCACCAGATGTGGGTGTTAATTATCCATACAAAGCACTTATTGACCTCCTTTTAGGATCTAATAATGATATGATATTATCTGAGGAACAGGCTGCTATGTTTTTCAAAGATCAGGCAGGTCATTAGATGAATTACAATATATAGGAAGTAATAGTGGATACACAGAAAGAGGTAGACCAACTAAAGATGGTAATCCAGCTAATATCGAGGGATGTCTATACCTTGATATTTGTCAAGGAGAAAAAAGAGCAATTCTTAATGGAGTTTCTGTAAACCTTAAGTTGTTTCAGGCTTTAAACAAGTTCAGATTAATGAGATTAGGAACTAAAAATTACAAGTTAGTAATCACTGCTGCGTGTATGGACATTATGTTACATATCTCTTAATCCAAATATGATACTGGCGCGTGATGAGGCCTTAAAAATTAGTCCTGCAATATATCCTTTTTAGCGAAGTGACATTAAGAGTTTCAGTGTTGCTAAAGGTTCTCTTAATTTTATGACAGATAATATATATCATGGTATGGTTCCAAGTAAATTAATAATAGGAATGGTTTCCAATGCAGGTTATTCAGGAGATTACAGTAAAAATCCTTTTGATTTCAAACATATGAATGTTAACTACCTGGAGGTGACTGTAGATGGACAGCCTGTACCTAATAGAGCATTAACTTCAAATTTTGAGAAAGGGGATTTCGTCTACTTCTACCTATCTTTATTAAACAATGATTATAATAAGAAAAATGGGATTATTATAAAATTATTAGAATATAACAAAGGCTATACTTTGTTTTTATTTGACATTCAAAGTTTCCTCTCAGGTCATATTATGAGTAAGGGTATTAAAGGTCATACAAGGTTAACTAGGAGATTTTCAAAACTTTTGCCAGAAACTATAAATATTATAATTTATGGAAGTTTTCCTGAGACCTTAAGCATTGATCATAGTAGAAATGTGACTCCGGGATCATGAATACAGAAGAAGTTTTTGAACTGATGAAAAGCGACAAAGAAATCAGTAAAATATTCATAGGAGTTTATCCGATAGATCTAATACCCCAAGATCTTCCTAAACCGTTGATCATCGCAGTGAATCTGGACAGTTCTGAGAAGAAAGGAAGTCATTGGATAGTTCTGCATTATCAAAGAAAGCATGTGGAATATTTCGATTCTTTAGGAAAACAGCCAGGGAAAGAAATACATAATTTATTGACAAGTAAAGGATTTACATGCAAGTACAATAAAAAGAGGTTACAATCACCATATACAAAGTCCTGTGGATTGTTTTGCTTCTACTACATTTACTACAGTCCCAGAAAGATAGACTACAATGTATTATTAACAAACTTCAGCAGTAACTTAGAATGTAATGAAGATATTGTAAAAAGACTGTACAATGAAATTGTCGAGTAACATTTGTATTTTTTTTTAAATTTTAATAAATGTATATACTTATTAAACATTTGTACATAACACTTGTATATTTATGTACTCAAGAAATTAACATAGCATGTAATAAATTAATATTAGATCAGAATTTTTTAAAATTTTATTTAACAAAGGATACTTCATTACCCTAAAATACCATTCACTTCATAAGGTACACTGGTTCCGATTTCATTTTTGAAGAGCAAGCAAACTAATGCACCCATTTCCTTTCACATGAGCGAGACTTGCCATTACATATTCAATTTCCGATAGATTACTCACTGAGATCAGATATTTTTTCCTTCTTTATGTCGTATAAGCAGATTAGTTTGGGAAGTCCTTTTTTACCGATTTTAATTTTAAGATAATCAAAAATTACTAACTTTTGAAACATATTCCATTAATATTTGTCCCAGTATATTGTTGCCAGCTAAAGAAGATGGTTTTAAAACAGGAACCAGTTTAGAGGGATTAGAAACTCCCCAAAAACCCGTTTCTTCAGAGCTAAAAGTTGGTTGCTTATACACAAGGTGTTTATTTTTATTCAAAAGTAAATCCTCTCTAAATATAGGACACTGAATAAATTTTTGAAGTACTGCAAATCTCATAATGCGTTCTCTTAGCTGTGAGTCCATATATATATCTTCATATGGTTTTATTATTGCAGCTATTTTAAAACAATATTTTACTTCAGCTAACTGTTCGCATAGTTGATTGTTCTTATAGTGTTTGGCTATTAAAAAGAAATAAAGTTGCTCAAGAGAATAAAAACAGTAATTCTCGTATCTCAATTTAACGAAAAAAAGAAGATTGAATTTTTTCAATCAGGACTACATCTTCCTCCCATGGACATAGAACCATATCTAGGGGTCTTGTACTTACACCATCATTCTCAACAACTCTTTTACAATAAAAGTAGTTGAAGCCAATTTTTTCCTGAGAATATGTGTATATTTTATTTCTTCTTAATCAAAATCCTACATTAGTGGATGAATTAATTACCTTCTCATTTAACGTTTGTTGACATTTATTCATATGGTCAACCAATTGTTTTTTAGAAATTACTTTCCAAGATATTTTTTGTTTACCCTCAGAATTATGAATAATGTGAGACTTCGAACATAAGGAAATCATCTGGCAGCCTTCAAACTCTTTCTTAAAAATCCCAACCCTACGGCGGTCTAATACAATATGATGGAGACAACATCTCCTAGGAAACCAGGGAGGAGAAAATTTGTCCGAACAGGAGTTAAAAATTTCATTCTGATATCTATTCTCATATTTTTCGGATATACATAGATCGACATCTGGCTGATTTATAGCCATGTAAATACTATCTGTGTCTGATTGTGTAAGTTCGAATGAATTTTTATTAAGATAACGATTGAGACAATCATAATAAAATCCCAGCATTCTTAGCTTTACATATTGTAAAATAAAAAAAAAACAATTTGAATAGGAGTGTCTACAGATATTCAAGTCTCTACTTTATATAAATCCTGTCCTAATTTATTCATATTTTTAAATACAGGGGAATTGATGAATTTACAGACCTTAGATTTATTCAATAAATATTTAACATTGGAATGCTTGGAATTATCCATACTGACCAGCTCATAGGTCTCCCCAATGATTGCTTTGTCAGGATCTCGATCACCCTCCAAACGATATTTGGTCACTGATTCGATAAAGGATCTGAAAGCCATTTTTGGTTGATATTCTATTATCTGATAGATTTTGGTAATTTCACAATTATTCTTCAGATATTACTGCAACAGAGGAGTTGACAATGATATCTTTGATGCTGAGGTTCCACTAAGTAGAAGTTTCTTGTAGTGGAATTTAATGTCATTCTGACTACAATATTCTGTCACATGCTCACCTATGTACAAAAAAGGGATGAAGTTCTGAAAAATAATCCTTGGAATCCTTTTTCACAGATATATCAACCTCAACTATGCTGAACAATTGACCATTAGCAATGTCCGATTTAATTTTATTTTCAGTTAATGAACCTTTATTTTTAGTGTAATATGTGGGCAAATAATAGTCATAAAAATTATTGCAAAGCGATTTCACTGCTTTATTGAAGTCACATTGTTGAATAGATACGTATTTATACCCCATAGATGTAATGAAGTATTTTTTCTGATATCTTTGATTTGAGTCTTCTTAATTTTTTAAGCCAATGGGAGGACTTAATTTTCTTAAGAATAGGGCAATCATCCCGACAATAATGATAATAACAACCCTGAAATTCATAAACAGTCTTTAGAGTGGGACAATAACCATCTACTGAAAAATTTCCAATTCTAATTTCTTTGGAACGGTTTAATTTATACAAAATTTTAATATTTTCTTTGACCATAATATAATCCATCCATACGCATGAATCCATATATTTTTCAGAAATTTCTGGTCTAAAATTATTATCTGGATGTCTTCTTGCATATACACCTGTAGGCATATTCTGTTTAATAGCGTATGAGTATAAACCATTGCAATCATACGCAACTATAGATACACATTTATTACCTTATATTTTCTTAATGTCAGAAACCCCTTTTTCATGATAACGAGAAAATATTATGCTAGGTCCAGCCACAATATTTTTTCTGTAAGTATAATATAAATCAACATTTTGTTGGTTAATCAAAGAAAAATTAGATTCTGTAGAAGCATATAGAAGCTTCCTTGTTACACCTGGTAAGGTTACATAATCTTTAAAAAGTTCCGTGTTAGAACTTAGTGATTCTTCATTAGTGGAATCTGTGGAGGAGATGTCTGAAAAATTTGAATCACTTTCTGGATCCACTGTATATTTTGAAAGAAGGTCATCCAGATCTTGAAATACATAGTCATATTTCAGTTTTAGTCTACTTAAATTGGAAGAGCTTATTTTAATGAGATAGGTCATCATCCTAGAAATGAGATTATTTGAAGATGTATCTACAAAACACTTGGGTTCACAAAATCCTTCAACATTTGAGGAAATGCTAACGCTTACTGGAATGTATTTGTATTTTAGTCAGTGCATGAAGGACTTGTCTTCAATAATACAGCCTCCATATCCCACACAATAAAATTGGGGTAATATCTGTCAGTTTCAGGCACATATATAGTTAGGGATTCTAATTTATCAAAAATTGTCTTTTGATGTTCATGAAAACCTCCAGGTAATACGTATTTAGTTCTTTCATAGCAATTTGCATAATGTCTTTTAAGATGCCAATGTCTATTAAACATTTTGTTACATTTTTCACATTGAAATTTGTTGGCTACTTTTGAATAATTTGTTATGTAACTCAGATGATTTTCATAATTGTTCAAATACATTAATTTTTCACATAAAGAATCGTATAGCAAATTTACAGAGTTAGATGAATTCAAAGATACAATAATTATCTTTACATTAAAACATTGTTCCAGCTTATTCATGTCTTCTATGGTGACACCTTTGAAATTTGCAATGGTATTACTTGAAATTTCTGGGCAATTGTTATATATTCTCCATTGATTAAGGTATTGCAAAACTGTATCATTTTGTTTATCTTTAAAATGATAATGTAAACATCTAGAAAAGCACAAATTATCCTGATAAGGCTTGCGAGTAACTCTATTAATATAAAAGGAAATGAGATAAGGATTCATTTTAAGATACAAGGGAAAATTATCTACCTGTCCCAATGGAAATTCTGTCTTGAAAACTACATATTGAATATTTGTAATAAAAGCCAATGTCCAAGCAGTTGAGGGTCTCACAGCTCTAGCCTGTTCTATAATATCTAAGATTGCAAGCTTAAACATAGGAAATCGAATACTGTTTCTATTAGATATGGTAAATGGAAAATGTAGAATCTTATTATTAAAATATGGAATATAATACCTATATTCACCAGTTTCTGTATTCTGTAGTATCATTTCAAATAAAAAATTAATTCTAAAGGCATGTCCTTGGTCATTATATATCGGTGTTAAATACCCTCTAATGTCATTGAAGCCTCTGTGTAGATTATTGGATGGAAAGTTGTAGACCTTCTTCAATTCAGAGTCTTCATCTCCTGCTAGAATATGGCGTCTGTTGAGAGCATACTCAGCCTGAGGTTCTGGATTATTCAGATCTTCCACATATGGTGGAATTTTATATATGTCATTTCCACCATGATGAGACATACGATGGGTGTACAGCTCCTTCCTGTTTTGACATATGTGTTTACAAATGGAACATTTGTAAACTTTATTAACTGCATCCCCCTGTCTCCTGTGATGGCGTTGAATATGAGAGTTCAAAGCTTTGGCACTAATAAATGGAAAGTCACATTCAAGACACATAAACTTCCCACAATTCCTGTAATGTTGGAATAACAGCTTAGATGAGTGGAATTCCATGTCACATATGTTACATTTCTGTAGATTATCCTTGTTCTTAGCACATATCTTCATATGGCAGTTCAACATATATTGGTTAAGCATACCATATATACAATGTTCACATTGAAATTTCTGTTTAGAAGTCTTCCTCTGAGAAATGAACTTATTGCATAACTTCAAGTGAATTTTCAGCAAATATGCATTACACATATCACAATGACAAAATGGACATTTGAATTTCATTTTAAATGTCAAAGAAGATTAATAACTCCTGAAAATGGCATGGAGGTTCATTTATAAGATTATACTGATGATAAGGCAGTTTGTGATTGTTTACATATGCAATATTACTTTACATATTAGTGATGATGCGACAGTTTCATCACTAATATGGTACAGTTAACATCCAATGTTTGATGACATATTGTAGATCTAGGTCTAGTGATGCATTGTAATGACTTGAAAGAAAACAGTTCAAATTAGCATTTGCATATTTTGTTACATATTCATATTCACATAAACTAGATTCAAGTAAATGTCTTAAATATCTGCAACTTCATCACCTCCCCTTCTATTCTTCTTATCATGTCCTGGGCTTGATCTGTTTAAAACCTTGCCATAGGTGAAAAAGTATTCATCTTATTCCTCCATTGTCGATAGGTTCCAGATATTTTGTGTGTACATATCTGGAAGGAGGCTGATAGGAGAGAGAAAAAATGGAATGGACAATGCCAATAAAATAATGCCATATAATAGACAGAAATTCCAAATCTTCCAGGACAGGTTATTGGAAAGTCTTTCAAATCTAACATCATAAATTCAGCTGGTTTCTTCAATTGGAAATTCTTCAATTGAAGATACAAATCCCAGAGTGTGATAGTACCAGCCATGTTGTAGTTAGATTTAGAAATGAGTTTATTTTAATATGGTGTCCAAATTTATATTTCTGAAAAAAGATATTATTGATTATTCCATGATTTTTGAAATTTTTAATTGATTTCTTCAGCACTGTTCTGGTTAGGCTTGGGTGCAATGAATTTTGATTTTTTTTTCGTGGATTTTTTTCAAGCTGTGTTCTTGTGAAGTAGTTCACTATTGCATCATTAAGTAGTTTCTGACCGCTTCATCTATCATGTAGATCAGACCATGATGACTACAATATGTTCACAAAAGTTAAAAAAAATTTACAACATCAACTAGCATTAATCGTCTACAAATTTCATTATAGAGATGTACAGTTCTCTAGTAAAATGGACTCAGGTTCGAATAAGTGCTATCAGTTATTGCACCATCATGGAGCAATATTCTGGTGAACTCATCACAAGACCTAGCCTAGTTCCCAAGTATTGCACCATCATCCTATAGCTCTTTTACAACACCTAGCCCAGTTCCCAAGTATTGCACCATCATCACCTCCCAATAACCTATCAATAGTGATCTAGATCATTTTCCGATCACTTTACGACTTATGTCGTTCGATTGACCCACCTAGTACTACTAACATATTTACGTCAGCATTAGATGTGTATCAGATGACTTTCAAGGGTTGGGGGGGTCAATTATGTTAGGTTTTATACGTAAAGGCTGGCTTATTTACATTCACTTACCCCTATCTATTTCATTTAAAAACTACACAATACAAATAAATGTGCCACAACCCAAAAGGCAGATAAATATGTTCACTGTATATTCCCATATGAATACCAGAGGTCTGTTTACAAATGATGCTTCTTTTTTATCACATCAAAAAAAACAACGTTGACCTGCACTCTTTCATGTGGACATATTGCTAAACCGTTATTTTGACAAACGTATCCAAACCTAACGTATCACTTATGGAATTTATTTTACATTGTGTAGCAGGCAAACACATCACTCAACCTCTCTATTATCACACATAAAACATAAAATCACTTTTTATCTGATCAGGCCTTGCACAAGTAAGAACTTCATAAGATTTGTTCATTACGTCTGGAGTAATCATGATAATTGAGACACATAGAGAAACAAGCAGAGAATGAATGCACCTAAAACATAACTTCCTGTTGGATATAGCAATCTATATTTATTTAGAAATAAAACAGCTCTCAGTGGCCTAGTAGTTGTTTAACATAGTCACATAACCATAGGTTGCTAACTTTGTTTCAGTTCGAGTCCCATAAGTAGCAATAGCTAAGAACAAGTTCATTGTGGTACTGGATGTTGAACACAAATTTCGAATTTTACAATTGAATTAAGAAGATCTAAAATTATAAATTAAGTGAACTTTTTGGATCTGTTTTGTAATTAAGTATTGTTTGAAAGATTTTGTTATTCTTGCTCCCCACAAGGGAGAGGCAATTCAATCGTTGCCATTTTTTACCTAAAGTATATGCTTTTACGGTTATAGTGTTTTGTAATCAATACTTTTTGTGCATTGCTTAGGATACTGCAGAAAAGTTTATCAATGATTGGGAGAACTTTCTAGAAGATGAGGAATACTTTTATGATGTATTTGAGGTAGTGATATTGACGAGCGACATGGAACTCCTGTGGAATCCAATCACTGCCAAAGATCCAGACTGGGCTGAGGTAAACATTTATTCTTTTGGGCTTATTTGAAATTTAAACTTTTTCTTCAGATGTAAAAATTGTTTCAAAAAATTAAAACAACAAAATGTTATGTAAAATTCCCATGGGAATTTCAGTTCCCATTCCTGAGCAGACTGAGTTGAATGGTAAGTTATTACAGATTTCAAAATGTGTTAAAATTTAAAAAAAAAAGAATTTCAACGTTACCAAGTGTAAATGTAAAGTCATCAGAAAGCAAGCAGCTGCAAAAATAAGTCTTTGAATAACACACAAATATGTTTTTATTCAAAGTTATCGGAAATAATATATGTTGAAAGTTTTGAAAATTGCTAGTAACAATTATGACTTTGCTTTATTATCACTGTACCTGTTGAAACTATCAGTGTATGATTCTTGATACTTTAGTATATCGGGCACTAGTATTAAAATGTATGAGTTTAATAAAAAACTTTGTCTAAGCATTGTCTAGTGTGTAAACGGCTTTCTAACACGAGAAGGGAGTTCACGCACATAGTGTTCGCACAATATCACATTTGAGAATCCTGGTTGCATTTAATTGAAGTGTGGAAGTTGCTACTTGCCTGTATTAGTGTCGAGGCAGAATTCTGATTAGCTAGTGTGCTTTGCTTTCTCCCACACCTCAACGACAATTTAAAGTTACAAAACAGAATAATGTTATGCTTTTAATATAATTGCACTTTTTATTATTTTGACACATACAAGCACCTCAACGATATAGGCTAAAAAGAATTAAACATACAAATATTAATTAATTAAACCCAATTGTTCTCAAAAGATCACAAATGTTACAAAACAGTTTAATATATAAATAGAGGGATTATTACAAAAGGTAATTATCCAGCTTTCAATAATTCTGACATGAACAAGTATCTGATGGAAAAAGGTTTGAAAGGATTGATTACAGCATCAAAAATTCTTTGATGTGTTAGTGAAATAAAACTTAAGAAGTTCTCACCATTATGCATATAGAATTATCACTCCCTTTAGTCAACATTAACATGGACCAGATCATAATTCAACACCATTTCAATTTAGTTATCCCATTTGTGTTGTATATTGTCTGATCATTTCATCTGATTAGTTTTGACCATCATCTTCACATATGAAGAATGTACAAAAATAATTTAAGACTCAAATAAATTCTAATCATTTTTTTATTTAAACCTTTATTATGTACAGATTAGAAACAAGGTGAAAAACACACACAAAATGTTCAAAAATCTTTTGAAATTAGAATTTTAAACCAATCATCACTGCATATCAAAGTGGAACATTCAAACAATTACAATAATGATATAAGACCATTCCATTTATCTAGGTGTTTAGTTATTTTTCCATAATTGTACAAAACAGCACAATTTTCTAACTCATAGTAATGTTTTACCACCACCTTGAATCTATTAACACACAAATGTCTCCCACTGGACTTTGTCATGAAGACAAACTATTTTATCAAGGTAATTAGAAAATTTAAGTTTTTATTATTTGAACTGCTGGTACGGCCTTGTAAGAATTCCACTGCACAAATCCTTATTGTTTCTGTTTTGATGATGCCATGTTATATAATAAGGAAACAAGTTTGTGACATACACGTTTTACCACCCAACCATAAAGGCTTACATATAATTTTAATTCATAAAAGTAACATACATTGTGTAAATAAAGTGGGATTTCAAGCCAAAATATCTTTTTAAAATGGTCCGATTAAAACAGTGAAGTTTGCAATAGGGGTCGATTTGCTAAGGGCGAATTTTGAGGGGGAAATTTGACTAGAACCGACTTTTAGGGGACCGATTTGCAAAGGGCTGATTTGTCAAACTGACCGATTCATGCAACTCCTAAAATATAAAGAACAGTGTGGACACCTGTGGTCCTACCTGGTTAGTTCAGTATGCCGATTACATTTTAATTGACAATTTTCTGCTTGTACATCATAAAAGAACGAAAAGAGATTTTTATAATTGGTTGAAATATCCAAAACAAAAAGTAAAATTCCGTGCGAATATTAGTGGTCATGCATCAGTTTTTGATGGGAAACGGTTTTTCAAAGTTTATCAATGTGAAAATGTAAGAGACTGTACACAGCACTTTTTTGGGTGGGATAAAAATAAGCCTAACAGTTTTGTGCAAGATGTAAAATAACATTGAAGACGTTTATTACAATGTCCTATAATCTTAAATTCAAATGAAATAAAGAACATGCTTAAAAGGGACTAGTCTGCTCTATATACTTAGATTATATTAATTAACTTAGAGAAGACCTGGGGTCTATTTTAGGTTGAGCATATGGCAGCGGCTGAAGTAAACATGAAGCAAGAGCAACTGGAAGCAGTTATTAGTGCACCTGAACAGGCAAATGAAAAGCCCAGCATCTCCACAGACAGTGGACTCGGGTATGAGAACAGCATAAAATACAAGAAAAGTCGATCAATAATTAATAGTGACATGATTGATTTGATCCGAGACTGATGTTTCTAGTCAGTTATTCATAATGGATGGTTTTAACAAGCTGAAATGTCCAGCTTTTATCCATAAAACATTACTGTTTGCCTGCATGGGCAAGGTCAAAGGGTATGCTTAAGTTTTAGCATGGTCACACCATCACAGAGGTTTCTATTTGTACACAATAACTTACACTTAACATACACCAATCAAACTTGGAATTGAAATTAAAGTGTCAATGGGTAAACCTCAGAGCTTTTGTTAAGTTAATTAAGTACTGTTCTATCTTTAAGACTGCAATGCTGGTATATAAGTTCCTGCACAGTGGTAACCCCAAATACTGAGAACCCTTCCTGATTCCCAGACATAGTGCATATAACACTCATCATAGTCAATCTGATGGCATATTTATTGAGATTCCCCACTTTGCTTCAGTTTTCAAGTCTCGAAAGCATTTTGGACTCAGTTTTGCATATCATGCACCTATAATTTGGAATGACCTTCATGATGAGGTCCGCTCTGCAAACTCACTTGCCTCTTTCAGGTCAAAGTTGAAGTCATACCTCTTTGGAAAAGCATATATTTCCAATCTCCTCCTACTTTCTCTGCGGTGCTGACCCCTGCAATATCTCTGGTTTATGAATAGTGAACAATGTTTTTTTGTATGATGAGCCTTAGAATCTGTCTTTTGACAGAGATTAAGAGCTATAAAAGTGCTATTAGAATTAGAATTGTTGAATTTTAAAATTTAGAAGCCACTTGTTTGGGGTTTTAAAGTTTGAATTAGTGGTGTTTCCGTATATTTGCTATTTTGGGTTTTTCACATTACTTTCAGCACTGCACAGGTCATATTACGATGGCTATTTTTGTAGGCAAAACAATCAGTACACACAGTTGGTCAAGGTTCTGTACTTTGAACTGCTGACCATGGGTAAGCAACTTCCAGTTTCCATATAAGGCCAGGGTTTGAACCACCAACCTCAGAGGTGGGAGGTGAGTGTGTTACCACTGCGCCATCCTGGCCCCTCTGAGAGCTTGTAACCTAGCTAAAGATTTCAGGAACATGTAAAACTGAAAGAATGAAAATCCCCTTTCGGAGTATATATATTGTAAAATTTGGCATAGCAGTTTTGAGATAGATTTATGTTTGCTTAAATTAAAAGACAAAATTTTAATCCTGATAAGATTAATTGAAAATACATCAAAAGTTTTTAAAATAGATATTTGTACAGGTACAAGCAACTTGCTATATATATTTTGTTCTTTTGGATTTTTACAGTCTTATAATGTTATAAATAAACTGAATATAAATTGTAACTGTATATAACTTCTGCCATGTGTTTGAAAATTAAATTTTAAAAATACTGGTGTTTCAGGGAAGAGGAGTTCTTAATGGGTGATGAGGACTATAACTATGTGGATGCTGTGCGGAATATGAGAAACAAACACAAGTGTCTGGAGGCAGAACCAGTCAGCCACCAATTTGATATTCATGTAAATATAAACATACCATGTTTTAAACAAATATTTTATGTTCACCCAGTAAACATAGCAAACGTTTATAAACATTTAGTAAACTTATAAATGTTTTTAAACCAAATATAAACCTAAATATTGACAATTATTCAATATCATGGGTTTATAAATGTTTCAGCAATATTAGTTTTACAAAGGGTTAACAAAGGGTTAAAAAACCTCATTTTCATTTGGGATGATGACATCAGCACAGCCATTTTGAGAGAAACTGGAGAAATATTTTTGTTACTATATCTTGCTGTATCATTGTTGTTTGAAGCCATCGTTATATTCTAAGTAGAGATATAAAAGTATATAATATCATCAAATTATATACTTCTATATATCTATTTAGAACGTAATGATGACTTCAAACAACAGTGATACAGCAAGATATACTTACAGAAATATTTCTCAAGATTTTAAACACGTGTATAAACATTTATAAACGTTTATGTATAAACATTTATAAACGTTTATATATAAACATTTATAAATGTTTATGCTTAAATGTTTATAAATGTTTATAGGCAAATGTTTAGGGATGCATCATTTTAAACCTAATCTAAACTGTTGCTAGTTAGGTTTATAAACGTTTATAAACATTTGTAATGTTTACTGGGCCAGTTCTTATACTGCCATTTATCTGTAAGTTTTATTCTGTCACCCTTTATATGACCAGTGTTTGCCATTTCATTTCCAGGACTTTTTGAAAACTGGTGCAAAGTGTCAGGATGAGTCCATCCTAATTGGCATAGGGTCAGAATGTGACTGACTTAGCAAATGAGACTTATTAAATTATCTTCTATTGAATTGTATTTCAAAGCATGAAGTCTTACAAAAAATGAATATATCAGTGTCCCTTACTGATAGTAAATATAACAAGGAATGCAACTAAAGGTCACATAATGTTCCATTACTGAGTGACTGGTCTCAGACTTGTGCCAGAGCGTATGAAACTATGAAAGCCATGAGTTTTGAGAGAGATATTCCTCCTCTTGAGTATGAATTTCAGGTGGTCCCTAATGTGAGTATCAATCATATGTATATGCTGGAGGTTTTAGTAGAAAGGAGAGGAATACAGAGTGGGAAAGGACCCCAGGCGGGTCGAAAGGTAATATCACGCTTGAGGAAAGGCTTATTAGGATTAAAATTTCTGTGGGGGGAAATGTTATTCATTCTGAAGAAGGCATAAAATGCCACAAGAAAGATGGCTCTGACTAAAATGGGGTCATGCAATTGATGTCAAATGAGAGAGAAAGGTGATTTTGTGTCAAATTACTCTCAGGCGAAGGGTCAAAATGAGAATTTCTAGAAACACTCCTGAGATATCAATTTTATTCTTTAGTACCAGGGACGAAATTGGTCTACAGTATACTCAAGGAAAGTAAGTAAATTGTAGACGTCAATTTTAATTGTCAATTTCATGAAGATTAGATAAGCTAAGAAAGTTTCAAAATGAATTTTGTGGACAGCCAGGGCTGGTGCTCTGTAAGGCTTTTCAATTTGTTGCCAGGCATTGCCCAGCAGCACAGCTGAAGAGGCAGTGACACCTGAAATAAAACAAATATGTCATGAATTTAAGGAAATATTAAAAACAGTTGCCTAGCAAGATAATTGATATGACCTTAGTTGTAAGTAAAGCAAGCAGTAACACATGAAAAAGGAAGAATCATGGTTTGAGGCCATTTATTTACATCTTAGTAAAATATAAATATATATACGTCTAACAGACGATTGTATCATTAAAAATTACACAGGTTTGAAACTATGAATTGAGAATACCCAAGCCCAACTAAAAATGAGAAGAGATGGAGAAAGCAAAGGTTTGAGGGACAATAGAAGGTGCTACAGAGGCATTCTGGAGGTAAATCCACACAGCAGAGCATCGCCAAAGGCCATGTGACATAATATTTTGAAGAGATACATTCCTATCAAAGACATAAGTGGCACCAGATCGCCTGAAGGCATGCTAAACTATGGTCCTCTAGGTGAACATTAAGGTACATAAGCACCTTCTTCAAAGCTTCTCGAACCTGGGTATCTATGACCTGGTTAGGAGAGCTACCATAAGTGGAAAATAAAGGGGCTGATGGAGGGAAAGGCCTGGAGCCTAGCAGTGCCCTCAGAGGTTTAACAGGGCACAAGAAAAGGTTTTTGATCTTAGGCAACTAGAGAATATGATAGGACTTATGATCCTGCAAAGTTTTTGTCCACTTAATCAACAACAAAGCCCCATCCTGTGTGAATGTTAAGTCTCTTCTTAAGAAATGTCTATCAGAATTAAAATCCTTTGACCTATGAGGGACAATGTTTGACATACGCAAAAATCCATAAAATGCCGTCAAAAATATGGCTCTAAAAAGTACTGGATCCTGTAAAATGTCACATGACAAAAATATTTTGTACAGGGTAGGGATATCAAAGATTCCTTTAGGAATAGGTGCAAATGGTGAGTTAAGAAACAAACTACGGAAAAATCTAACAATGAGGACATGAGAAGTATCCACATGCTCCAGCTGATATACTCTAGCCATTGCAATCACAGAAGACGTAGTTCCTTATTACCTTTGGTGACTAATTTTTCTCAGCAAAAATTCCAGAAAGGTAAGCGTATTATGTAGGCTAATCTGCAAAGGCAAACCAGCAAAGATCAGATAAGAAAGGAAAGTTCTAAAATGTAATCTATGAGCCAAGACTGTCAAGGGCCTGTAAGCTGAGTCAGTTCTTCTCCAGGCAGCTGACAGAAGTACAGATGATATACCAGAAGCACCTACAATTACAGAGAGAAATTTAAATCAAAATATTGAGGAGGAACATAGTCCCATATAAATTCCCTTTGCAATTTTCCTAATAATTCATAATTAATATTATTATCCGAACGTAACCTAGATGAAAGATCCGCCACCTCGTTTTTGGCACCTGGTATATGAGTAACCTCCAACTCTATATCATGTACAGCAGTTAACAGCCAAATGTTCCTGATACATGTTGCCAAGAACATATCCTTAGTTTTTCCACTATTAACCACCTGAACAACTGCTAAGTTATCAGATAAAATAGTCACTCTAGAGTGACTCCAAAATGGCCCCAAAGCCTCAAAGCTATAACAAAATTGACCATCTCATAATGTACTATAGTTAACCCTTGCACTGGCAATAAGTGAAGGGGGGAGGTATAGACCCTGGAAGCCCAAACCCCACCAATACCCGTCAAAGATGCGTCAAGATATAAAGAATCAGCATGAGTCATCATATCTCTCTATATATGTTACAGTAAAGTTGTGTAACCAGTAATTTCGCGAAATTACTGAATGTTTTAGGTATTTCGCGAAATTCCTGATTTGGTCAGTAATTTCGCGAAATAACTAAAATTTTCAGTAATTTCGCGAAATTCCTGAAATCTCTCCTAATATTTTACACAGCTTTACTGATGAGGATTCAGTAAATTTGTGAAATATTGGAAATGCATTTTTAAGGTTATTTATATGAAGAATTATAAAAAACTTGACAATGTTATAGGCTAAAATTGACTTTTAAAATATAAATACTTAATGTGCATCCAGAAATTTAGAAACTGATGTACTTTTTGTTTGTTATAACAATAGTTTTAGTCAACATTTAATGTGATACCTTTACATGGGTTTATTTAAGTACATGTACTTTCATAATTGGTTTTGATATTGAAATTAATCTTATATTTGCTAACAATTATTATCATTTAAATATATTATCAATTATAATACATATTAATACATACTATTATCATACATATACTTTGCACAAGCACAGTGAAAGTTGTACATTTTGAGCTGTATTTTAATATAAATATTTTTAACATAGATCTAGGTTTATTTATGTCTTCTGTTTTTCATTTAAAAAGTATTTTAAAGTATGTTTGAAGCCTTTGAAGTTAATTAATCTTTTGTCAATGAATAGCTTTCAAGTAATTGTAATTGACTGATGGAGTATGGCTTCTGCCATGGGTGAGGGGGTTGGGGATTTATAGTATAATGGTAATTGCAGTGTACTTCCAAACAGTTAATTCAACAGTTATCTTTAATCAATTCAAAGTAATCAATTCAAAGTATTTACTACCAAAATGGGGATTTTTATCCACATGAGAAGCCATGACAATAGACAGAACCAAAAAACTCATACCTGAGTAATCTGCATTAAAAGATTAAAAGATAAGTTAAATATTTCAAAGGATTTCTTCTTTTGAACTTGGGTATCAAAGTTTCTCATTAATCCTCTCCTGGCTATATAAAGAGACACAAATTATACCTTTTCTATAAGCAATCCCATTGAAACTTGGAAGAAATCTGACAAACCAGTCAATATCACGATAAAACGACTCAGATAAAAATATGGTTCTACTAGTAGTAGTTTTGAACAAATGCAATATTCTATTTATAAAGATTCTTGCAGGTTTGACGCATTTATGAATGTAGATTAACTTACCAAGGAGGGATTGCATGCCTTTCTTATTCAACTTCTTCTTATGCCTGACCATGCAACATTCATCATAAATAGCCTGAAGCTTATGGGAGTCTATACTAAGGATATTGCGGGCAATATTGATATTAATGCCCAGACAGGTCAATGCTTTAGTGGGGGGAACTCGCTTATCTGGATTCATAGGAAGCCCTATCTCATCAAGAAGTTCAGAAAACTGCTTAAAAGCCATATCAGCCTCCTCCATTGAGGAGACAATGATATAATCATCAATATAAGGAACATTGCATGAACTAATTTTTTGATCAGAAAAACGACGACGTCGGACGCCCTCTGAAATGCCGAACAGCCATGGACCCAGCCGAACGCCAATGCAACGTCAATGTAATAATTTCCTTTCCAAAATATACCAAATTTTAAGGCATCAGCTGGATCCACTCTTAAATTTCTAAAAGCACGAGCAACATCAATTTTTGCCAAGTATGGATCTTCCATACTGATAATTTTTTCAACAATATTATCAATATCTGGAAATTTTAACGTAAAAGCATCATTATCAAAAGCCATTCTATTAACATTATCATTAACCGACTGACCATAAGGAAAAGACAAGTCCAAGATGACCCTTCGTTTATCCTTATCCTTAGGTCTTGTAATAAGAGGTGAACAATGAATATGAAAATTATCAATATCCGACATTGGGCCAATAATGGCCCCGGCTTCAAGCTCTGTAGCCAAGTATCCATCCACTGCTGTCGGATACTGCAATGCAGAAATATGATTTTTAATAACTTTGTTCCATAAAGCCTCAGGTTTATTGAGAGATGGGGGAAACCAAAAGTCAAGTACTGTAAAAGCTTCCTGTCCGGATAATCGAATAACAACCTGTTCCAAGCCTCCAAATTAAGGCCAGATTTTAGAGGATATCTTGCCTCCATATAATTAGGTTTACCAGTACTTATAATGTGTTGAGCAATGTTAACACATTGTTGAATATCCGTAATTTCAACCATCTCCCTATCTGGACCAATAATGCCGAATTCAGTACTCTGCTTGGCCAAATAGCCTATTTTTTTCAGAAAAATTAATATCATGATCCGAACAATTATACAAAATAGCCGAATCAACATTTACGACATCAAATGATCTATCAACAGATTCCTTGACCTTCATCCCATAAACTGGGACCAAGGTCGAAGAATCAACCACACTTTCAGGTTCATTACTGAACGCACCCGAATCATTGCATTCCAATAACGAATCAATTATGTCCTCCATATACTTTTCATATGTCACACCAAAAGCATTTTTAACAAAACATTCTTTTTGATAATCCTGCCACACCGTTTTTGGATTATTTTCGTCAATAATATTACTAATAAATGAATCCTCCATACCATCAGCATAAGACCAATGAATTACCAGATATTTTGTATAAATAAACTGAGAACTCCAGGAGGCAATCAATTACATGCAAACAACAAAACATTAGGAAAATCCCAATATTTCACAAGATATGCAAACCTTGGTTGGAAACCAGCCCTATAAAGTAGGACAATATACACAGTTGTTCTATTAATAGGACAATTGTACTCATGAGAAGTATAATCTACTGTGGTTTCAAACGAAGAAGAATTAGTATCACGGTCATACAATGATATACTGAAGTACTCAGTAGTATGTTGAATGTGCTTATTAAAGCAATGTTCACACTTTCCAACGACCATGTTTCCACAAACATTACAATATAAAACATTGTCAACCTGTTGTGTTATTGGAAAATCATACATGTGACCTTGAATCTTATTTGACCTTGATATACATGACAAATTATTAGCAGCAGATTCAACTATATGGCTATCAACAGACAAACTTTCATAGTTACATGACAAAACATTTACGCCAGTATCAACTGCACTATCAATTAAACTGTAACTAGGTTCCCACCACCACTAACATCACCTTCAAAATTATCAGAATTGCTATTATGTCCCATGGAAAGCAGTCCAGGTGGTGACTGTAGCTCCTATTTAACAGTTATCTTGTCTTGACCTTTATTCTTAGCAAAACACTTGACCTCTGGATGAGAAACATGACCATGTTTTAGCACAGAAAGAACAGTTATGACGAAACTGACCATGATGACTATCATGACTGCATGAACCTTTATTGTAGTAACGACAAACCTTTTTCTGTGGAACTGTCTGCTGGTTCACGATGGAAATCTGTGATGCACTTAAATGATTTAAGGATCACTGAGTGGCGTCATTCCATCCTAAACGACCATCCTCAACCTCATGCATTGACATGGCCCATGCTCCCCTCACCACAGGCCAGGGAAGTGATGATGCATCTAGTAACGAAAGAACTACCTGTAGCAAAGCCTGCTTCATAAGTGTAGTATCTCTAATCTGTAATACATTTGTCAGCTCATCAGCTCCCCACTGGGAAAGGGTGAAATCATCATAACCAATACCCTTGTTACCTGAGGAGACTTGAAATCCTTCATTGGGCCATCTAGCTTCTGGTGGAGCTGTACACAGATCAGTTAAATTGAAATGACCAGATTTCTTCCCAGAATGTGGCTTACCTTGCGAAGCCTTGACTGCTGATCATAAGAAGCCAACACTCATGAGACAGCATCAAAAATATTAGGATTATTTCTGATCACATTAATGTCAGGTAAGATTGCATCCCTGTCATCAGAAGCACTCATCTTAGAAGGTAAACGTGGATTGGCTAACAGACCTTCAGAACTCTGAGCAGAATCTGAGCAGCGGATCCGATCTGTCACCCCGGCCGGATGCCAGCCCTTGAACACCACCTTGCGCAGACTGATGTGTAGGTACTTCCTCTTGAAATCGCAATGTCTGACTTGGGTTAAAACCCTGACCCACAGCATGCACGAAACCTTCAGCAGAGGATTCAGGGAAGTGTGAATGCTGCCTATTCTGAATAGGGGTAGAATTTGCAGAATGTTCAATATGTTCAACACGATGGGCCAAGGCTTGAGTTGAAGCGTCAATCTTCTGTAAATATTGTAAAATGTCAGCATTACTGGTAGATGAAGATGAAGAAGCCATAGGTCCGATTAAACTACCTACAGCAGTCTCACCATTGCTGTCCTGTATATATGAACTTTCGACTTGTGACGCAACTTTCCACACTTTCCTTGTAGAAATCTTGGCCCTGGCTGGAGTTTTCTTTCCCATTGTAAAATTCAAATAACACAGTTCATGTAAAATGCCTATCTCAACATAACTAGAACAAAACTAGAACCTACCTAAAAACCACGTATAAATACAAATCCATCTGCACCAACAAATTAAATATCATGTGCGCTGTTTGCTTGCAAATTTCAAAGTGACAAACCCCAGACAATATTAATTAAAGAATATGATGCATGAATGCCATTAGCTGTTGGTAGTAAACAATTTTAACTCAGTGATGATAGTCCCTAGTATTAGAATAGGGTCAAGCAGAAACCACTAGAGTCAACTGCCACAGCAGGCCCCTACGTGGCCATGCTGTACAATTTAGCTGGGATTTCATCCCACTTATAAGTTTGTCGCTGATCACCCGAACAGCAATGGTGCTCCTGGCCCCTGAAATCTGTTTTATGGTAACATAAATGTCATTAGCAGCTAAGATGAGCTATGTGTTCCTTAGGCAGGCTACTAGAAATAGGTCTTTATACCAATGTCAATCACCTGGAAGACTGCTGAATTGTCTCAAAAATGAGTACATGGTATCCAGTCCAAAACTTACCTTAGACCCTAAGGACAACTAAGATATTCATTATTTCCCAATGCACAATGATGCTGTCAAGCTGTGACGGGGTATATTAGAGAAAGCATAGACCCTGTTGCTGCAGGGTAGGGTTTGTTGTCAATAGAGGGTGTTTCTTGTCAAATAAGTGTGAATACCCTGACACCTGAGAGCCTTAGATAGATAATTCCTCTTATTTCCTTTTATTTTCTCAAGTGGGGATACCTAGCCCTTGAATAAGGTCACACAATGCCTGGTAAGTATGGTCAGCTCCAAATTGTTTCTCTTTATCTAGATTATCTTGGACAGCCTCTGGTTATCGCCCATCTAAAAAATGGTTGGTCACTAAAGGGTTGCTTTATTTACATCAAGGAGAGAGGAAGCCTGGATTTGATATGCTGAAAAAAATAATGGATCTGGATAACACTCCTAATGCTTCTCACAGGCACTAAGACTTTGACCCCACAGGACTGGGACGTAGGCTTGATTATAGTTTGGGAAACCTGTCTCCCTAACAATTTTAGCTGCTGAAATGTAATCAGAAATGGACCTCGATTTTTTGGTATCTGTTAGCACTAATGAATTCAAAATGTTTGTTCGACATTGCAAGAAATTCAAGGCATCATATGATCAGAAAGCCAGTGTGATCATTATGGGAACATGTGGGGGTGGTAAAAACATTCTGATCAAAGATAGAACAAGAGTAGGAGGGACCTTGGGTGATTGTGATCATTTCTTTATTGAAATAACGTGCTGCAATGAGTCACCCTGAAATTCCTGACCAATTAGTTGATGTCTAGCTCATGTCAATAATTTTAATAATAATAATAATATATATATATATATATATATATATATATATATATATATATATATATATATATATATATATATATATATATATATATATAAAATTCCATAATTCATTGTCCTTAATGAAGTAGTTATATACCTTAACCATTACCGTTAGCCTACCATTATTCTGTTGTGATTCAATAACTGTATTGTAACGTTCTGCAACATCAAACAATCTAATATCCAGTATCATATTGACAGATTTTACAATTTGTAACTCACTTGTAGGCATGTACAAAAATTCATACAAAAGTACTAATGTGTCTTGAAGGAATTGAACTAAATATTGTGACAAACTGGCGATGATCCCCGGTTCCCCTATCACGATGGGAGGGAAAGTCATAGCCAGTGTACCAGCCAGAGTATGCTGAGAACATTTAGGGGAGCATTTGTAATTGCTTAACGCAATATTTACATTTCTCCCACTGCAAGGGTTAGTCACATTCTCAACCTGACGCCCCTATGACGTCATTATGTCACTTACATTGATACAGTTGTCACTCTGATATATCCCATGATTATCAATCGATTCAGAACCTCTGTTTTCAATGAACAATTGATTATTTTAAGTAATGATCATTTATAATTTGATGGAAAGACCAGTCCGTCTCGTCATATTTGCTGTGGCACTACCTCTGGGTTTTTTTTTATTTAATTTTTTTATTTACTTTTTTATTTTATTTTTTTAAAGCCGCTTTCAACACTGTACAGATCATATCATGACGGATAGTTGGAAGGGCAGAGGAAACCAGTACATAGAGTTCGCTAGGGTTGTCTACTGTAAACTGCCGACCAACGGCAAGCAACTACCAGCTTTCCCACTTGAGCCCGTGCGGGGATCGAACCCCAGCCTCAGAGGTGGGAGGCGAGAGTGTTACCACTCTGCCACCGTGGCCCCCACTACCTCTGATTCAGAAGCAGACAGGTAATTTTTGAAATCCCTAGGCCTAACATGTAGTGGAATCATCCCTGTTTTTCCACAATTGCTCTACATATGTGTAATTCCTTTTTTGCACAAAAGCTTCAGGTATGCCTGTATTGACAGTGGTATGACTCCTGTGTGCATTAGACATCATTAAGTAATCTCAAATTCAAGTTCAAAGGCTTTTCTAACTTTCTGATAGATATTTGCTCCCTTGCTGATAATATCTTCATTGTTTCTTATCTGATGTTTGCTTATGTTATTTTGTCATGTGGGGATCATGAAAATAATCACAGAATAAGCTTAATAAGCTAAAAATTTTAAAATCTTACACCACTTGGTGCCTATAAGTTGGAGCTGAAAATAACAAAGGGCTCATGAAACTACAAATCACATGGGATTACCCCATTCCTGTATTGAAAGGTCAGATGTCAATGCCGAATATTCATATTACAAGAGATGTTAAGGTAGGTAGCGACTGGGAGAGCAGGCATCTACATTGACATGCTACCCAACAATATGTTTCCTATATACAAACTGTACAACCACAACATGCAACCACAATTCAACAATCCCTTCAAGCAATGCATGTACCTACTGAAGCATAGCTTTCAGATTTAAAATTAACGTATTACATTTTTATGCTATAAATGTTCATGGAATGATGGATTTGAACCAATATATGGATATCTCTGGTTTATGTTTTTTGATATATGACAATTCTTGCTTTTTTCTTTCATTTTAATGTGTGAAAACCTTTTGGAATTCATTCTGAAATGAGCAGATCTGATGTGTTTTTACTGAACCAAAAACATCCCATGTGAATTCAAGTACTCATTTTTAACTTTTCCCATCTACACCATTTTTACACGAAGTGTTCTCATTTAATCTGGGAATGTTCATCAATGTTCTGGTATTGAGCTGATGTTTTCCCTCTGCTATTGAATGGGAAGGACCAGGGTGTCTGTTCATTTGTTTATGCTCATATAAAATACATTAGGTGAGGGTCATATATTTTGTAAATATTCTGTTTTACAGAATATGGGTGCTGATTGTGATTCAGTTGAGACTGGCCAGTACAAGCCTGATGCCTCCCAGAAAGTAGGTGCCACAGGATATACACCAACCCTCCAGAAATTATGGAGTTGAATCATGGTTGTTGTTTAAGCAAAGTTGCTTCTTAAAATGCACATAGACTTTCTTTGTTTTAAAGATGAAATATTTGGCTACTTTAATCCCCAACATCTTAAAGAAGTATTCTATCATTTGTAAAGTCCTTAATATCAGGTTCAAATGAAAACACACTATTTTCTACTTTACTGTCAGAAATATCAACATGTTCAGCTTGCTGTTCAACTTGTTTGGACAGGTCCTCAGTGATTGCCACTGGGGTAAAATTTCTGATCATTGTGCACAATTGTAATTATATGTCAGGCTACTCCAAATCAACCTCGACAAATTTAATCTGTACTGTGGTCTGGTAGATTTAGCTCCTATACACATGACTTCAATAATAATCATCTTTATTCATACTTTAAATGGTACAATTGCAAATGCATGGCAAATATATTTCAATATGATATAGGTACAAACATTTAAACATAATAAATTAATTAAATCATTTTTAAAGTAGAAAAACACAGAAAGAGAACAATTAGAGCAAAATATGTTTACACAAAGATTATTTTATGTTCAAAAAATTTTAACATTAAGTTGCATTCTGCAACACTCAGAAAATCATTGTGTCCTCAAATAAATAACGCTTTCCTGATTACATAAATGATCATTGATGTACTGTCTTCATAAAGTGTGGGTCTTGGGTTGGAATCTTGACAACTGTTTAATTACTGGTTTTAAAAATAGAATTTATTTGATAATGGCACTACCTCTGATTGATAAGCTGTCAGGTAATTGATAAAACCCCTAGGCGTCACATGGAGTGGAACCATCCCTGTTTTTCCACAATTGCTCTACAGCTGTGTCCTTCCATTTTTGCACCAAAGCTACAATTATGCCTGTATTGACCGTGGTGTGACTCCTGTGTGCATTAGACATCATTCAGTAATGTCAAATTCAAGTTATATGGCTTTTCTAACTTTCTGGTAGATATTTGCTCCCTTGCTGATGTTATCTTCATTGTTTGTTATCTGATGTTTGCTTATGTCCTTTTGTCATGTGGGGCTCATGAAAATAATTACATATGCACATTTACTTGAATCCTATGAACAACTTTATTGTGAAAAGATTTGCGATTTTGTGTGAAGCAATGCATGTACCTACTGAAGCATAGCTTTCATATTTAAAATTAACATATTACATTTTTATGCTATAAATGCTCATGGAATGATGGAATGGAACAAAAATATGCATATCTCTGGTTTATATTTTTTGATATGTTGGTGGTGTGTGTCCGTTAGGGAAGTACCGTTTTTTCTAAATTATTTACCGTTAACACAATATATACTATTTAAACTCCCCACGTCTCCCTATTTCTAGTGTTCAATCCGCAAAACTTCTTTTAACTATATAGCCCCTTTTTCTATATAATTTGTTAGATAATTACACACATAACTGCCCACTTTATCGTTTGATCCCCTTTTATCGCCCACATTCCCCGATATCGGGGACCATCAACCTCACAATATATACCCATCAATCACACAATTTTCCATATTTTGGATTAACTTTCATATATAACCTACCTTCCAGTCTTCAAAATGATTTTTTTCCATATTCTACTGGCAATTCAACCACTCATTCCTGCATATCAGCACCACACCAACTCCAGCATTCAATGTCCTGATGTTGTTAGTTTCTGTCCGTTTAAACCCCCTACTACCACCTTTTGCCTACACTTCAGCATTAAGTCTTCAATATCAATCCCACCAGCCTTATCACCTTCCCGTCTATTCATCCTACTCCTCCTTGCTGGTGATATCAACCCAAATCCAGGACCATAAAACTGTCTCAATATCACTTACGGAAACATCAGATCCATCAACAACAAATACCCTGCCATTGCAAAATTTATTTTTGACAACAACACTGATCTCTTCGCCATGTCTGAGACCTGGATTAGACCTGACATCACAAGTGCCAGCCTGTCTGAGATCACCCCACAAGGTTACAATTTTTATCAACAGCCACGTGAGGGCCGTCGCGGAGGAGGACTTAGGTTTTTTGTGAAAGATAGCTTGGATTCATCCGTTGTTCCCACAAAGACCTGCTCTACCTTTGAAAATTTTCTTATCAAGATATCCCTACACAAAGAATCCTTTTACTTTTTGAATATATACAGACCACCATCCTCCAGTAATTCAACCTTTTTTGAACAGTTTCAGTCACTTCTGGAGGATATTCATCACAACACTGAAAATCTGGTGATCATCGGCGACTTTAATTTTCACATTGAATCAACGTCCCCAAATTCCAAAGCCCTCAATTCATTGATTGATTCATTTGACTTAACTCAGAAAGTAAACTTCCCCACTCATATTTATGGACACACTCTTGACCTCCTCTTAACCAAATCCAACAATGACCACATTCTAAATGTCCATGCTACTGATGCATTTTCTGACCATTTTTCAATTACTTGTACATTACATCTACCAACTCCTAGATCCCATATCAATGCCACTGTTTCCTTTCATAATTATCATAAAATCAATAAAGAGAAAATGAAAACAGATCTTATATCTTCTGATCTTATCAGCAATCCGTCCAACGATGCTGAGACTCTCTACAAACAATATCATACCACTTTGACCACCCTTATTGACAAACACGCACCACTTCATACCAAACATACCAAGGCTAAGTACATCCCAGGATGGGTCAATGAAGCAGTAATTGCGGCGAAAGAGACCAAGCGTCTATTTGAAAGGATCTGGCGCAGAAATAAATCTCATTTCAATAGATCTCAATACATGCAAAAAGTCCACCAATATAACAGAACCTGCATGCAGGCCAAATCCGAATTTCTGAAAGCAAAAATTCAGGATAACCACCATGACCCCAAAAAATTATGGCGAGCCCTTGGCGATGTGCTACACAGAATCCCACCCAGGATGTTACCATCGATAAATCCCTCTCGGCGCCTGGCCGACAGATTTGTGGAGTTCTTCTCAGAAAAGATTGAAAAAATACGTTCAACTTTTCCTGTCTCCCAGAAGTCACAACACATCACCCCAGACTCTCCTCCCCAGTCCTTTCCACCTTCTCTACTGTTACTGAGGATCAAGTAACTAAAATCATAATGAAATCTCCAAGTAAATCATGTTCCCTTGACCCTTGGCCCACTTTTCTTGTTCTCGATTATTTGGATATTCTCATCACTCCCATTACTTCAATAATTAATGCTTCCCTTGAACAAGGGAAGTGCCCTAATTTCTTCAAGCAGGCCCATGTTACCCCCATCCTCAAAAAATCATCCTTAGACAAAGAAATTCTTAAAAACTACAGGCCTGTCTCTAATCTGAACTTCATTTCAAAGATACTTGAAAGGGTAGTGGCAGTCCAGTTACAAACTTACCTTGACGAAGCTGGCCTTATGACTGCCTTTCAATCAGCATATAGAAAACATCATTCAACTGAAAGTGCTCTCCTTAATATCCACAATGACATTCTCCTCAATATGGCCAAATGGTCTGTCACAGCCCTCACCCTCTTGGATCTGTCAGCCGCATTCGATACCATTGACCACGCCATTCTCCTGGACAGACTTAATGTTCACTACGGTATCAGTGAACTAGCACTTGGCTGGTTTAAGTCTTACCTGTCAGGAAGGACACACTCGGTCAAGGTAGGTAACACACTCTCCCATCCTGCCGCCTTACAGTATGGGGTCCCCCAGGGCTCCGTCCTTGGTCCAATTCTGTTTTCCCTCTACACTAACCCAATAAGTTCAATCATTCAGTCTCACAGCAGTATAAACCACCATTTCTACGCCGATGACACACAGCTATACATAACACTAACACCAACAAACTTCTGTCACTCTATACAAAAACTCAAAAACTGTCTAAGCGACATTCAAAATTTCATGTCTGCAAACAAATTAAAACTCAATCCTGAAAAAACTGAGTTCATTCTCATAGGCTCCAAAAATAACCGTAAACAACTCCTTCCTCACTTTCCGATCAATATTCTTGGCAATCAGGTCTCACCAGCACTAAGTGTTAGGAACCTCGGAGTGGTGTTCGACTCCAAATTTTCATTCTCAGACCATGTGTCACAGGTCATAAAGTCCACCAGAGTTCATGCGAGAGACCTCTATAGAATCCGTCCCCTCTTAGACCTTAACACATCAGTTCTTCTAGCAAATGCTTTGGTGAGCAGCAGACTGGACTACTGCAATTCCTTATTCTTATCACTTACGGATTCTGAGGTAAGAAGATTGCAGTTAGTCCAAAACTCACTTTGCAGGGTTGTTACCCAGTCCTCCAAATACTGTCACATTACCCCTCAATTAAAAAAACTCCATTGGCTTCCTATTAAATATAGGATACAGTTTAAAATTGGTCTCATCACATACAAAGCTCTTAACCAGGGTGAACCTGTCTACCTTAGAGAATTAATTCATCCTTACACTTCTTCGAGGAACACAAGTCGAAGTACCCCCAAACTCAAATTCCTTCATACTCCCACCTTCGACCGCAAGGTTCATAAATCAGTCAAACATTTCTCCAATTCTTTCAGTCACTATGCCCCAGCTCTCTGGAACTCTTTCCCCTTCCAAATAAGAAATAGTCCCTCTGTCACATCTTTCAGGAAACACCTCAAAACCCACCTTTTTAATTCTAGTTTTCCAACTTAGTTTCCTTCCCTCTTGGTCACACCCACAACTTTGGATTACTGACCTTGAACGCCCCGTGACTTTCCTTATGATAATGATTTTGTTAAGTCAGCGCACTGAGTTCCCCTTTTGTGGGGAAGATATTGCGCCTGCAAAGTGGTAGAATAGATTAGATTAGATTAGATATGTGACAATTCTTGCTTCTTTGTTTCATTTCAATGTGTGAAAACCTTTTGGAATTCATTCTGAAACGAGGATGTCTGATGTGTTTATACTGAACCAAAAACATGCTATGTGAATTCAAGTACTCATTTTTAACTTTTCCTGTCTACACCATTTTTACACAAAGTGTTCTCATTTAATCTGGGAATGTTCATCAATGTTCTGGTATTGAGCTGATGTCTTTCATTTGCTGTTGAATGGGAAGGACCAGAGTGTCTGTTCATTTGTTAATACTCATAAACAATATATTAGATCAGGGTCATATGTTTTTGTAAATACTCTGTTTTACAGAATATGGGTGTTGATTGTGATCCAGTTGAGACTGGCCAGTACAAGCCTGATGCCTCCCAGATGGTAAGTGCCACAGGATATACACCATCCTCCAGAAATGATGGAGTTGAATCATGGTTGTTGTGTTTGCAAAGTTGCTTCTTAAAATGCACATAGACTTTTCTTTGATTTAATGATGAAACATTTGGTTACTTTAATCCCTAACATTTTAAAGAAGTATTCTATCAACCATTCTATCTAAAGTCCTTACCATCACGTTCAACTGAAAACACACCATTTTCTACTTTTCTGTCAGAAATATCAACATGTTCAGCTTGCTGTTCAACTTGTTTGGACAGATCCTCAGTAATTGCCACTGGGGTAAAATTTCTGATCATTGTGCACAATTGTAATTATATGTCAGGCTACACCAAATCAACCTCGACAAATTTAATCTGTACTGTGGTCTGGTAGATTTAACTCCTATACACATGACTTCAATATTAATCATCTTTATTCATACTTATAATGGTACAATTGCAAATGCATGGCAAACCTATTTCAATATGATATAGGTACAAATATTTAAACATAATAAATTAATTAAATCATTTTTAAAGTAGAAAAACACAGAAAGAGAACAATTAGAGCAAAATATGTTTGCACAAAGATTATTTTATGTTCAAAAAAATTTTAACATTAAGTTGCATTCTGCAACACTCAGAAAATCATTGTGTCCTCAAATAAATAACGCTTTTCTGATTATATGATTACATAAATGATCATTGATGTACTGTCTTCATAAAGTGTGGGTCTTGGGTTGGAATCTTGACAACTGTTTAGTTTACTGGTTTTAAAAATAGAATTTCTTTGATAGTGGCACTACCTCTGATTGATAAGCTGTCAGGTAATTGCTAAAACCCCTAGGGGTCACATGGAGTGGAACCATCCTTGTTTTTCCACAATTGCTCTACAGCTGTGTCCTTCCATTTTTTGCACCAAAGCTACAATTATGCCTGTATTGACCGTGATGTGACTCCCGTGTGCATTAGACATCATTCAGCAATGTCAAATTCAAGTTTAATGGCTTTTCTAACTTTCTGGTAGATATTAGCTCCCTTGCTGATGTTATTTTCATTGTTTGTTATCTGATGTTTGCTTATGTCCTTTTGCCATGTGGGGATCATGAAAATAATTACATATGCACATTTACTTGAATCCTATGAACAACTTTATTGTGAAAAGAATTGCGATTTTGTGTGAAGCAATGCATGTACCTACTGAAGCATAGCTTTCGTATTTAAAATTAACATATTACATTTTTATGCTATAAATGCTCATGGAATGATGGGTTGGAACCAAAATATGCATATCTCTGGTTTATATTTTTTGATATGTGACAATTCTTGCTTCTTTGTTTTATTTCAATGTGTGAAAACCTTTTGGAATTCATTCTGAAACGAGCATGTCTGATGTGTTTATACTGAACCAAAAACATGCTATGTGAATTCAAGTACTCATTTTTAACTTTTCCTGTCTACACCATTTTTACACAAAGTGTTCTCATTTAATCTGGGAATGTTCATCAATGTTCTGGTATTAAGCTGATGTCTTTCATTTGCTGTTCAATGAGAAGGACCAGAGTGTCTGTTCATTTGTTAATACTCATAAACAATATATTAGATCAGGGTCATATGTTTTTGTAAATACTCTGTTTTACAGAATATGGGTGTTGATTGTGATCCAGTTGAGACTGGCCAGTACAAGCCTGATGCCTCCCAGATGGTAAGTGCCACAGGATATACACCATCCTCCAGAAATGATGGAGTTGAATCATGGTTGTTGTGTTTGCAAAGTTGCTTCTTAAAATGCACATAGACTTTTCTTTGATCTAATGATGAAACATTTGGTTACTTTAATCCCTAACATTTTAAAGAAGTATTCTATCATCCATTCTATCTAAAGTCCTTACCATCACGTTCAACTGAAAACACACCATTTTCTACTTTTCTGTCAGAAATATCAACATGTTCAGCTTGCTGTTCAACTTGTTTGGACAGGTCCTCAGTAATTGCCACTGGGGTAAAATTTCTGATCATTGTGCACAATTGTAATTATATGTCAGGCTACACCAAATCAACCTTGACAAATTTAATCTGTACTGTGGTCTGGTAGATTTAGCTCCTATACACATGACTTCAATAATAATCATCTTTATTCATACTTATAATGGTACAATTGCAAATGCATGGCAAACCTATTTCAATATGATATAGGTACAAACATTTAAACATAATAAATTAATTAAATCATTTTTAAAGTGGAAAAACACAGAAAGAGAACAATTAGAGCAAAATATGTTTGCACAAAGATTATTTTATGTTCAAAAATTTTAACATTAAGTTGCATTCTGCAACACTCAGAAAATCATTGTGTCCTCAAATAAATAACGCTTTTCTGATTATATGATTACATAAATGATCATTGATGTACTGTCTTCATAAAGTGTGGGTCTTGGGTTGGAATCTTGACAACTGTTTAGTTTACTGGTTTTAAAAATAGAATTTCTTTGATAGTGGCACTACCTCTGATTGATAAGCTGTCAGGTAATTGATAAAACCCCTAGGGGTCACATGGAGTGGAACCATCCTTGTTTTTCCACAATTGCTCTACAGCTGTGTCCTTCCATTTTTTGCACCAAAGCTACAATTATGCCTGTATTGACTGTGATGTGACTCCTGTGTGCATTAGACATCATTCAGCAATGTCAAATTCAAGTTTAATGGCTTTTCTAACTTTCTGGTAGATATTAGCTCCCTTGCTGATGTTATCTTCATTGTTTGTTATCTGATGTTTGCTTATGTCCTTTTGTCATGTGGGGATCATGAAAATAATTACATATGCACATTTACTTGAATCCTATGAACAACTTTATTGTGAAAAGATTTGCGATTTTGTGTGAAGCAATGCACGTACCTACTGAAGCATAGCTTTCATATTTAAAATTAACATATTACATTTTTATGCTATAAATGCTCATAGAATGATGGATTGGAACCAAAATATGCATATCTCTGGTTTATATTTTTTGATATGTGACAATTCTTGCTTCTTTGTTTCATTTCAATGTGTGAAAACCTTTTGGAATTCATTCTGAAACGAGCATGTCTGATGTGTTTATACTGAACCAAAAACATGCTATGTGAATTCAAGTACTCATTTTTAACTTTTCCTGTCTACACCATTTTTACACAAAGTGTTCTCATTTAATCTGGGAATGTTCATCAATGTTCTGGTATTAAGCTGATGTCTTTCATTTGCTGTTGAATGGGAAGGACCAGAGTGTCTGTTCATTTGTTAATACTCATAAACAATATATTAGATCAGGGTCATATGTTTTTGTAAATACTCTGTTTTACAGAATATGGGTGTTGATTGTGATCCAGTTGAGACTGGCCAGTACAAGCCTGATGCCTCCCAGATGGTAAGTGCCACAGGATATACACCATCCTCCAGAAATGATGGAGTTGAATCATGGTTGTTGTGTTTGCAAAGTTGCTTCTTAAAATGCACATAGACTTTTCTTTGATCTAATGATGAAACATTTGGTTACTTTAATCCCTAACATTTTAAAGAAGTATTCTATCATCCATTCTATCTAAAGTCCTTACCATCACGTTCAACTGAAAACACACCATTTTCTACTTTTCTGTCAGAAATATCAACATGTTCAGCTTGCTGTTCAACTTGTTTGGACAGGTCCTCAGTAATTGCCACTGGGGTAAAATTTCTGATCATTGTGCACAATTGTAATTATATGTCAGGCTACACCAAATCAACCTCGACAAATTTAATCTGTACTGTGGTCTGGTAGATTTAGCTTCTATACACATGACTTCAATAATAATCATCTTTATTCATACTTATAATGGTACAATTGCAAATGCATGTCAAACCTATTTCAATATGATATAGGTACAAATATTTAACCATAATAAATTAATTATATCATTTTTAAAGTAGAAAAACACAGAAAGAGAACAATTAGAGCAAAATATGTTTGCACAAAGATTATTTTATGTACAAAAAAATTTTAACATTAAGTTGCATTCTGCAACACTCAGAAAATCATTGTGTCCTCAAATAAATAACGCTTTTCTGATTATATGATTACATAAATGATCATTGATGTACTGTCTTCATAAAGTGTGGGTCTTGGGTTGGAATCTTGACAACTGTTTAGTTTACTGGTTTTAAAAATAGAATTTCTTTGATAGTGGCACTACCTCTGATTGATAAGCTGTCAGGTAATTGATAAAACCCCTAGGGGTCACATGGAGTGGAACAATCCTTGTTTTTCCACAATTACTCTACAGCTGTGTCCTTCCATTTTTTGCACCAAAGCTACAATTATGCCTGTATTGACCGTGATGTGACTCCTGTGTGCATTAGACATCATTCAGCAATGTCAAATTCAAGTTTAATGGCTTTTCTAACTTTCTGGTAGATATTAGCTCCCTTGCTGATGTTATCTTCATTGTTTGTTATCTGATGTTTGCTTATGTCCTTTTGTCATGTGGGGATCATGAAAATAATTACATATGCACATTTACTTGAATCCTATGAACAACTTTATTGTGAAAAGATTTGCGATTTTGTGTGAAGCAATGCATGTACCTACTGAAGCATAGCTTTCATATTTAAAATTAACATATTACATTTTTATGCTATAAATGCTCATGGAATCATGGATTGGAACCAAAATATGCATATCTCTGGTTTATATTTTTTGATATGTGACAATTCTTGCTTCTTTGTTTCATTTCAATGTGTGAAAACCTTTTGGAATTCATTCTGAAACGAGCATGTCTGATGTGTTTATACTGAACCAAAAACATGCTATGTGAATTCAAGTACTCATTTTTAACTTTTCCTGTCTACACCATTTTTACACAAAGTGTTCACATTTAATCTGGGAATGTTCATCAATGTTCTGGTACTAAGCTGATGTCTTTCATTTGCTGTTGAATGGGAAGGACCAGAGTGTCTGTTCATTTGTTAATACTCATAAACAATATATTAGATCAGGGTCATATGTTTTTGTAAATACTCTGTTTTACAGAATATGGGTGTTGATTGTGATCCAGTTGAGACTGGCCAGTACAAGCCTGATGCCTCCCAGATGGTAAGTGCCACAGGATATACACCATCCTCCAGAAATGATGGAGTTGAATCATGGTTGTTGTGTTTGCAAAGTTGCTTCTTAAAATGCACATAGACTTTTCTTTGATTTAATGATGAAACATTTGGTTACTTTAATCCCTAACATTTTAAAGAAGTATTCTATCAACCATTCTATCTAAAGTCCTTACCATCACATTCAACTGAAAACACACCATTTTCTACTTTTCTGTCAGAAATATCAACATGTTCAGCTTGCTGTTCAACTTGTTTGGACAGGTCCTCAGTAATTGCCACTGGGGTAAAATTTCTGATCATTGTGCACAATTGTAATTATATGTCAGGCTACACCAAATCAACCTCGACAAATTTAATCTGTACTGTGGTCTGGTAGATTTAACTCCTATACACATGACTTCAATAATAATCATCTTTATTCATACTTATAACGGTACAATTGCAAATGCATGGCAAACCTATTTCAATATGATATAGGTACAAACATTTAAACATAATAAATTAATTAAATCATTTTTAAAGTAGAAAAACACAGAAAGAGAACAATTAGAGCAAAATATGTTTGCACAAAGATTATTTTATGTTCAAAAAAATTTTAACATTAAGTTGCATTCTGCAACACTCAGAAAATCATTGTGTCCTCAAATAAATAACGCTTTTCTGATTATATGATTACATAAATGATCATTGATGTACTGTCTTCATAAAGTGTGGGTCTTGGGTTGGAATCTTGACAACTGTTTAGTTTACTGGTTTTAAAAATAGAATTTCTTTGATAGTGGCACTACCTCTGATTGATAAGCTGTCAGGTAATTGATAAAACCCCTAGGGGTCACATGGAGTGGAACCATCCTTGTTTTTCCACAATTGCTCTACAGCTGTGTCCTTCCATTTTTTGCACCAAAGCTACAATTATGCCTGTATTGACCGTGATGTGACTCCTGTGTGCATTAGACATCATTCAGCAATGTCAAATTCAAGTTTAATGGCTTTTCTAACTTTCTGGTAGATATTAGCTCCCTTGCTGATGTTATCTTCATTGTTTGTTATCTGATGTTTGCTTATGTCCTTTTGTCATGTGGGGATCATGAAAACAATTACATATGCACATTTACTTGAATCCTATGAACAACTTTATTGTGAAAAGATTTGCGATTTTGTGTGAAGCAATGCATGTACCTACTGAAGCATAGCTTTCATATTTAAAATTAACATATTACATTTTTATGCTATAAATGCTCATGGAATGATGGATTTGAACCAAAATATGCATATCTCTGGTTATATTTTTTGATGTGTGACAATTCTTGCTTCTTTGTTTCATTTCAATGTGTGAAAACCTTTTGGAATTCATTCTGAAACTAGCATGTCTAATGTGTTTATACTGAACCAAAAACATGCTATGTGAATTCAAGTACTCATTTTTAACTTTTCCTGTCTACACCATTTTTACACAAAGTGTTCACATTTAATCTGGGAATGTTCATCAATGTTCTGGTACTAAGCTGATGTCTTTCATTTGCTGTTGAATGGGAAGGACCAGAGTGTCTGTTCATTTGTTAATACTCATAAACAATATATTAGATCAGGGTCATATGTTTTTGTAAATACTCTGTTTTACAGAATATGGGTGTTGATTGTGATCCAGTTGAGACTGGCCAGTACAAGCCTGATGCCTCCCAGATGGTAAGTGCCACAGGATATACACCATCCTCCAGAAATGATGGAGTTGAATCATGGTTGTTGTGTTTGCAAAGTTGCTTCTTAAAATGCACATAGACTTTTCTTTGATCTAATGATGAAACATTTGGTTACTTTAATCCCTAACATTTTAAAGAAGTATTCTATCATCCATTCTATCTAAAGTCCTTACCATCACATTCAACTGAAAACACACCATTTTCTACTTTTCTGTCAGAAATATCAACATGTTCAGCTTGCTGTTCAACTTGTTTGGACAGGTCCTCAGTAATTGCCACTGAGGTAAAATTTCTGATCATTGTGCACAATTGTAATTATATGTCAGGCTACACCAAATCAACCTCGACAAATTTAATCTGTACTGTGGTCTGGTAGATTTAACTCCTATACACATGACTTCAATATTAATCATCTTTATTCATACTTATAATGGTACAATTGCAAATGCATGGCAAACCTATTTCAATATGATATAGGTACAAATATTTAAACATAATAAATTAATTAAATCATTTTTAAAGTAGAAAAACACAGAAAGAGAACAATTAGAGCAAAATATGTTTGCACAAAGATTATTTTATGTTCAAAAAAATTTTAACATTAAGTTGCATTCTGCAACACTCAGAAAATCATTGTGTCCTCAAATAAATAACGCTTTTCTGATTATATGATTACATAAATGATCATTGATGTACTGTCTTCATAAAGTGTGGGTCTTGGGTTGGAATCTTGACAACTGTTTAGTTTACTGGTTTTAAAAATAGAATTTCTTTGATAGTGGCACTACCTCTGATTGATAAGCTGTCAGGTAATTGATAAAACCCCTAGGGGTCACATGGAGTGGAACCATCCTTGTTTTTCCACAATTGCTCTACAGCTGTGTCCTTCCATTTTTTGCACCAAAGCTACAATTATGCCTGTATTGACCGTGATGTGACTCCTGTGTGCATTAGACATCATTCAGCAATGTCAAATTCAAGTTTAATGGCTTTTCTAACTTTCTGGTAGATATTAGCTCCCTTGCTGATGTTATCTTCATTGTTTGTTATCTGATGTTTGCTTATGTCCTTTTGTCATGTGGGGATCATGAAAATAATTACATATGCACATTTACTTGAATCCTATGACCAACTTTATTGTGAAAAGATTTGCGATTTTGTGTGAAGCAATGCATGTACCTACTGAAGCATAGCTTTCATATTTAAAATTAACATATTACATTTTTATGCTATAAATGCTCATGGAATGATGGATTGGAACCAAAATATGCATATCTCTGGTTACATTTTTTGATGTGTGACAATTCTTGCTTCTTTGTTTCATTTCAATGTGTGAAAACCTTTTGGAATTCATTCTGAAACGAGCATGTCTGATGTGTTTATACTGAACCAAAAACATGCTATGCGAATTCAAGTACTCATTTTTAACTTTTCCTGTCTACACCATTTTTACACAAAGTGTTCACATTTAATCTGGGAATGTTCATCAATGTTCTGGTATTAAGCTGATGTCTTTCATTTGCTGTTGAATGGGAAGGACCAGAGTGTCTGTTCATTTGTTAATACTCATAAACAATATATTAGATCAGGGTCATATGTTTTTGTAAATACTCTGTTTTACAGAATATGGGTGTTGATTGTGATCCAGTTGAGACTGGCCAGTACAAGCCTGATGCCTCCCAGATGGTAAGTGCCACAGGATATACACCATCCTCCAGAAATGATGGAGTTGAATCATGGTTGTTGTGTTTGCAAAGTTGCTTCTTAAAATGCACATAGACTTTTCTTTGATCTAATGATGAAACATTTGGTTACTTTAATCCCTAACATTTTAAAGAAGTATTCTATCATCCATTCTATCTAAAGTCCTTACCATCAGGTTCAACTGAAAACACACCATTTTCTACTTTTCTGTCAGAAATATCAACATGTTCAACTTCTTTGCACAGGTCCTCAGTAATTGCTACTGGGGTAAAATTTCTGATCATTGTGCACAATTGCAATTATATGTCAGGCTACACCAAATCAACCTCAACAAATTTAAGCTGTACTGAGGTCTGGTTGATTTAGCTCCTATACACATGACTTCAATAATAATCATCTTTATTCATACTTTAAATGGTACATTTGTAAATGCATGTCAAATATATTTCAATCTAATATAGGTACAAACATTTAAATATATAAATTAATTAAATCATTTTAAAGTAGAAAAAATACATTTGTAAAAAGATTATTTTATGTTCAAAATAATTGTAACATTAAGTATCATTCTGCAACACTCAGAAAATCATTTTGTCCTCAAATAAAAAACGTCTATCCTGATTATATGATTACATAATTGATCATTGATGTACTGTCTTCGTAAAGTGTGGGTCTTCGGTTAGAATCTTGACAACTGTTTAGTTTACTGGTTTTAAAAATAGAATTTCTTTAATAGCAGCACTACCTCTGATTGAGAAGCAGTCAAGTAACTCATAAAACCCCTAGGCCTAACATGGAGTGGAACTATCCCTGTTTTACCACAACTGCTCTACAGATGTGTCCTTCCATTTTTTGCACAAAAGCTACAATTATGCATGTATTTACCATGGTGTGACTCCTGTGTGCATTAGACATCATTAAGTAATGTCAAATTTAAGTTCAATGGCTTTTCTAACATTCTGGAAGATACTTGCTCCCTTGCTGATGTTATCTTCATTGTTTCTTATCTGATATTTGCTTACATCTTTTTGTCATGTGGCGATCATGAAAATAATCACAGAATAAGGTTAATAAACTTAATTTTAAAATGTTAAACCACTTGGTGCCTGTAAGTTTGAGCACAAAATAACAATGGGGCTCATGAAACTACAAATCAGATGGGGATACCCTATTCCTGTATTGAAAGGTCAATGCCGAATATTCATATTACCAGAGACATTAAGGTAGGTAGCAACTAGGAGAGCAGGTTTCTACAGTGACATGCTACCCAACAATATGTTTCTTATACACAACTGTACAACCACAACATGCAACCACAAGTAAACAATCAACAAAAAATACACCTGTGTTAGGCTCACATATGCACAAACACAACTCTGTCACAAATACCACATCCAGTCAATACAACAAAAAATATTGATTGTTTCACAATATTCAAATATATCAACTAGAACAGTTCAAAGTCAACAAAATCATGATGACTGACAACTCCATTAAGCGATGACATCACAATCTTCCATTAAACATCCAATGCCAATCTGGAGCAACTAATGATTCCACCAGCACAGAACATTCCAGCTAAACAATGAAACCAGGTGATAACAATTTAGGAAAACATTTCCTATATGCTTTATCACAAATGCAAATAACTTTATACCATGAAGTACAGTATTTTGAGATAATAGTCAGACAGCAATAGTAACAGTTAAATATGTACATATATTATGCATAAATACATGAGTTATGTGTAATTATCATGGCAATCTGTATGGCAAACCAAAAAAAAACACATCATTTAAAAGAAACCAATCCAAGCTTATCATCAGAAACAGTAGTGTGAAAAGGCTCTTCATTGTAAAGAGGTTAAATGCCTGTAAAGGTGGAAGAGTGTGGAAATGTACTGTGGGTCATTAGATGTCCAATTTCATATAATTATTTCAACTATTCTAGTCAATTTCAATGAGTTTAAAAATATTTGTCAATTTATACTGAAAACCGGTAGATAAAATTGCTGAAATTTGCAAATTAAAGAGAATTCACTGCTTTGCACATACTGTATTGCACAGCACCGCTCTGTTTTAGTGGAAAAATCGTTAGAATTCTGTTAATGGTATATAGTAGTAGTAGGATTTATAGAGCGCAAAATTGATACAAATCCTCTAAGTCCAAGAAGGGAGGATCCAGGGACAGACCAGTGATTTATGTTTACCTCAAGTATTTTTGTACTTGTCAAGACCAGTTTCCTTTTGTAAATTATTCCTCTTCATCATGACTGTAGGGAATATCTTTCAGGATAAAGCTTTCTCAGTTTAGTTATTTATACTTGCGCACCTGGAATATAAGAATTAAACAAACATGTACATTCATAATTCACTCAAACTGAGACAACATAGTACTTGAGGGTTGTTATTTAGTCACCTTTACTTGTAGTTTCAAGATGTGTAGATGTTTAATATAATTATATAATATATAATGTCAAGCAAAACACTCTTTTACACACTTCTTACAAACACATAAAGTGGATAATGTAAGTTAAATCATTTAACAAACTGAATGTGAGAGGAACTAAATTTTAAAAGTTTTAAACAGCTATTTATTTTGAGTTTTTGTTTCCACAGCCATTTGGGTATTTGACTATTATATTTATCTCCAGTAAAAGATACTATGTAATTGACAGAGTGTTTTTTGTCTCTCTTTGTGAGTTAATGTTAGCAAAATATCTACAGGATTATTTTGATGACATTTTAATTAACTTTGGTGATGATATGGAACGCAATTTTTATCCTAGAATTTTTAACATATTTTTATGAATTCACTCATAACCAATGTATGAGCTGTTGGACCTTGGAGGTCTGTACTCTCCAAGTGTTTTTTTTAGTTCATTCATATTATTCAATAGAGTGACATGCAAATATTGACAAGAATAAATGTAACAACAAACCATATAAAATAATATTGATCTCAAAAAGCCAACATTTTGTTTCATTTCCATGATTCATGAAAAAAGGTACACATTCATTTCACACAATTTCCAAATTGAATGATTTTACCACTAATATATGTCAACCTGAAACTGATATGGAAGAATCTCAAATGTTTATAAACATTTATAAATATTTTATCATTGCTTCAGGTCCAAAGAAAAATAATAAAAGCCCCAATTGGGGAATATATATATATTATTCTACTAACAACACAAATATATACATCTACTTGTATGCACAATAGTAAAAAGCCTGGTAATAACTTAGAGGCCACCTTACTTATGCAAGGTAACCAAAAAGGCAGAAACTGTAAAGGTGGCCCTATCTTGTGGTTAGCAAGTAAGGTCACCTTATAATTTTAGAATATTTACATTTGAGTTAATGGTGGCCTCAAAGTAATGTTAAACTTACACCCCAGTCATAGGAGGTGATACTATTATGGTCTGTACAGTTATGACAACATCATAAAAACCTTAAGGTCACCTTAAGTGCATAATGCAGAGATAATGACAACAGATAAAGATTAATGCGGCCCTATGTTGTGGTCAACAAGTAAGGTCACCTTAAGTGAATTTTGAATGATTTTGATTTATGTTATGGTGGCCTCAAGGTAACTATGTGATTTTTATCCTACTTTATTGTCATGAAGCTGTTATGGTTAACTTTATCAAATCTTTATAAGTTATGATAGTAAAAACATCAGTTTTGAACTTTACTGGAATTTTGTTAAGCTAACTTTTTGTGGAAAAGAAGAAGCCCCACTACTTTCTATCTTGCCATAAGGGTTTCTTCCCAAAATAAATAATCAAGATAGGACTGTTATTTGTATAACCATTGATATTTAAAATACTTGGTAAGTTATGAAATGAAGTGAAAGAGTCCAATGAATTACCTAAGGCAGAGTGGGATTGATTCTGGGGTGTTGTATTAATTGTCACTGTCATTTGATTAAGTGCTAAGTAAAAACATCTATGAACTGTAACATTACAAAAAGAATTAATCAAGGAAAAATAAATAATTAACAGCTGTCGAATGAAATTTGGAAATAAAAAATTCTAGGTATAAATAAAAATTTAATAGCAAATTATGCCAGAACTCTTATGCATAAATCCAGATGATTAAAATTTTTGAGGATATTTATTCAGCAAGTTGAATAAAATTAACCTTGGTCATTCTGGCCTTCTGTATTTACCAGTTGGTTTATTGAGATGAGTGAATATTTGTGATCAGAAGTTATAGTGATGAAACAATGTTAACACAAAAATGCAACCAAGCTATACCAGTTAAGTCTCAATTACTGCTGATTATTAATTTCCTCATTCGAATATGCTTATTGTTTACATGGTTAAAACACTTCAGATATTGGGTCTTTTGACTTCTCAATTTGTTAATTTCATAACCAAGTGATTTTGGGGCCATTTTACTTCCACGAAATGCCATTTCACATCATATTTTAAACAACTGTACAAAACCACAAAACTTTTATCAGTTTGCACTTAAATGGTATACGTAAGTGGTCAATTAAAACAGATCAAAGGCAAAGATAAATGATATTTTCAAAAACGACTAGACAATAACTTTTTCGAATATCAAATTTGTAAAAAAAGTGGGCGAACATTTCTGTAAATGGTGGGGTATTTTCTTGTTTTCCACTGTTTTACTAAGGGTGTGCACTATTTTCACCATGTTATGCATTTATTGGCATGTTAATATTGCAAGAAAATGCTGTGAATATTTTCCTGTAAAGTACACCTAAATTATAGCACATAAGCCTGAATCCTCTGAATAACTTTATTGTGAAAAGATTTGCAATTTTGTGCGAAGCAATGCATGTACCTACTGAAGCATAGCTTTCAGATTTAAAATTAACATATTACATTTTTATGCTGTAAGTGCTCATGGATTGATGGATTTGAACCAAAATATGCATATCTCTGGTTTATGATCATTCTTGCATATTTGTTTCATTTTAATGCATCAAAACCTTTTGGAATTCATTCTGAAACTAACAGATCTGATGTGTTTATACTGAACCAAAAACATCCCATGTGAATTCAAGTACTCATTTTTAACTTTCCCCGTCTACACCATTTTTACACAAAATGTTCTCATTTAATCTGGGAGTGTTCATTAATGTTCAGGTATTGAGTTGATGTTTTCCCTCTGCTGTTGAATGGGAAGGACCAGGATATTGCAATGGGGACTGTCTGTTCATTTGTTTATACGCATATAAAATACATTAGATCAGGGTAATATGTTTTTGCATCATGCATTTACCTGTTTTACAGAATATGGGTGCTGATTGTGATCCAGTTGACACTGGCCAGTACAAGCCTGATGCCTCTCAGAAGGTAAGTGCCACAGGGCATACACCATCCTCCAGAAATGATGGAGTTGAATCATGGTTGTTGTTTTTGCAAAGTTGCTTCTTAAAATGCACATAAACTTTTCTTTCTTGTAAAGATGAAATTGTTACATTAATCCCCAACATTTTAAAGAAGTATCCTATCATTTGTAAAGTCCTTACTATAAGGTTCAACTAAAAACACACTATTTTCTACTTTACTGTCAGATATATCAGCAGGTTCAACTTGCTGTTTAACTTGTTTAGACAGGTCCTCGGTTTTTGCCACTGGGGTAAAATTTCTGGTCATTGTGTAATGAAAAGTCAGGCTACTCCAAATCAACCTCGACAACTTTAAGCTGTACTGAAGTCTGACAGATTTAGTTCCAATATACATGACTTCAATAATAATCATCTTTATTCATACTTTAAATGATACAATTGCAAATGCATGGCAAATATATTTCAATATAATATAGGTACAAACATTTAAATATATATAATTAAATCATTTTAAAGTAGGAAAAGTACGTTTGCACAAAAAATTATTTTATGTTCAAAATAATTTTAACATTAAGTATCATTCTGCAACACTCAGAAATCATTGTGTCCTCAAGTAAAAAACGTTTTCCTGATTATATGATTACATAACTGATCATTGATGTACTGTCTTCGTAAAGTGTGGGAATCTTGACAACTGTTCAATTTACTGGTTTTAAAAATAGAATTTCTTTGATAGGGTTCATTGGTGTTTAGTTGCCAATTGTCTCAATTACTCTGAATTTCACATTGCATGAAAGAAGTACCAATACTCGCTTAATACTATCAGCATATTGCTCATCAAGTGTGGTATCTAATTACAGGTTAAGCTGAAATACGGTGAAATCATGATTTAAAGTCCATGTACATGTTTTTCTATGCAATGAAATATATCAGCCTTTAGGTTATCTTAAGGTTGTCAAGCAAAGTTATAGGATAATTAAGCAGCAAGAACCTAATATAAAGGTCAAATTTAAAGATTTAAAACTTACCCAAGATTTAAGGACTGCAAGCCAGTGAAAGGTCACTGTAAGTTTACAAAATTAAAAGATTGCAGTTTGTTTATATATGTTTACTGAAACCACAACAAACAAGGGGCTACCACATAACAACAAGGAACCCGATATTATTATTAGATAGGCAGGCATTCCCTAGCTCATTAATGTTTTTAAGGTCCATAAAATACCATATTTGCACATGAAACTGTTGTATTACAATAAAATTATATATCCTGATGTAGTCCTTATTAAGGATTTGAAACATCGCAATGTATGTAGTTCCATCACGGAGAGAGATTCATTCCTGAAAACTAAAACAAATAGCAGCTATGTTGGATTTTATTCTTATTTTTGTTATTTTTTGGCTAATGAGAATAATTTGCATAATTTGCAATAATAAGTAATTGTTTCTTAAAATAAGTTATCATAGTGACCATTTTGAAAAATATAAATGTGTGAAATTGTGAATGTATGAGTTGTCCAAAATGTACAAGATGTCAGTACATGTACCAGAAGGGTACAAAATCTGTAGCAATAAAACTACTACTTGCAGTTTAACCTGGCTGCAGTGACTGACAGTAAACTTTGTCCACTGTATCCAGCCATCTGTCCTGTGAACTGTCCTGTGATCCATCCATTGTCCACTAACACGCAGATATCTGTATAGTGCAATCCTTTCAGTGTCAGGTAACACAAAATGTCCTTATCCTGTGATCCTTCCAATGTTCAATCAAACAAAATGTCTGTATACAGATGTTCAGAGTATATCACAACTATACAGTCCACTCAAAGATATGAACAATGTTCAAAATGCAGTAAATCCGCTCTCTTTTAGAACCACACACTATATCCAGATGTAAAATATCCATAATACAGCGATTCCACTCTCTGGTATATCAATGTACAATATCCAAAGTACATCAAATCTATCCAGACACTGTATCCAATTTGCTCCAACAAGAGTACACCACAATACAAGAAGTTGATATCCCCTTGATAGCAGTTTTAAAACACAATTAGCTTTTCTTATAGCTGAAGAGTACTAAGTTCATCTGTGGTCAGATTTACAGCACTTTTATGTAGCTAAGGAAATGTCTAGAAGGTAATAGAACAAAACTTGAAGGTAACACCTACCACCAGCAGAAGTGAGGAAGCCCTAGAAACCAGTTTAAAGGGGTTTTCTCAAATCTATTAATATAATCCCTGAGGTTATTGAAGCCTAGAGAGATTTTCCCAAGTCTAAATAGCTCAATAAAACATAAAACATCCCCACCACATAACACAAAATTCAATAACTCCATTATCTTAAATGTTAATACATACATATAATACTTTGATTAAACAATGAACTGGCACAGTGCCTATATATGTGACACATCAAACAGTTACCGAGTACATTATCACACAGATTTGTAATATTTTATCTTTCCATGAAGTAATCAAGTTTATTCCCTTAATGCCAATATTCCTTGTATTTAGTATTTTTATTATGTAACTAGTTCTTCATTTGGAATGGTTGTGTAAATTATAATATATTTATTAATTACAACATGATGGAGCCGATCTAGTTTGCTTGAAAAATGTTATACTCTTGGCATTTTTGTATTAAAATGACTTAAAAGACATAAATGGAAATTATCAATGCATATGAGATGAATACTATGCTGATTTTCCAATGATAGCATACACAACAGCTTTCATACCTGTCTACAGTAACTTTTAGTCATGTCACATACTTCTAAGTTTGCCTAAAGTATATGTGAAAGTTTCACATCATCTGCAACATGAATATCAGTAAGTATGCATTGAAATCACACTTTTATCACATCCAGTATTTTGCAACAGTTAACAACCAGACATTTTAAAAATAACACTTAAGGCTCTAAATACACAGACCTATTTAAACTCATTTGGGCACATTCATCACACTTATTATGATTAACGTTATAACTGACATCATTGCCTCAAGTCAGGATTCAAATGGAGAAAAACGCCCCATTTGGGGAATCTATAACTTTCATTATACATAACACTATTACTCTAATTTTTAATTAAATTTGTACGTTTACTATTTTACATATTACATAACATTTACATAACATTTATATGAAATCTACTTTCTCCATTAACTGGTTATTTACATGAATATGTTAATGGAGTACTATTAGAAATTTGAATATTTATAGATTATTAGCATAGCTATGCAAATTTAAAGGCCACCTTAAGAGAATGGCTACTTAAAGTCCAAAATAAGTGTGAGAGATTAGGGTGGCTGACCATCACAGAAATATTTTCTTTTGAACTTTCTTAAACGTGCTAAGAATGGTTTAAAGATCTCTATTTGCAAGTCACTTTTTTGTACTAAAATGGTTTAGCCGTGTTAATGTCAAAGTTAACTTAACCACCAGTTCACTTACATTTGCATGTTTTAGTGAACTTAGCACACATATTAAGAATTTACAAAAAATTATCCTGCTTTATTATTTTATAGGCGATTGCCTCTTTAAAATAATAATATTGACCTTAAACCCACTGGATCATTGACTGAGTTTTTAAAATCGAATCACTAACATTGAAGTGTACCAGAGGAATACTTTAAAATTGGAATACTTTAAAATTGAAACAATAATAATGTTGTCGCCATGTTCTAGGAAAAAAGTGGTCTTAATGTTATAAATCAGTTACTACCAGGAAGAGATTAAGCACTATGAAAGGAAAGGGGGAGCTAAACCAGAGTGTACTGAGCAGGAAGTGGAAGACAATAAAGCACAATTGAGACAATTTTATTTACATATTAGTAGTAAAATACAGTTTACTAGGTAAGAGAAATTTTTTAAAATTAGAAGGAATGAAAATTTTAAAAGCACCACATGTAAACCACACTAAGTAAAACATAAAAATTTAATACGCATACAACACATGTACAGACACAGGAATTACAATAATGTCAAGTCATGTCAAGGTCAGTGTCAGGGTCGAAAGGAAGTAGCAAGATCCCGCCCGTCCCTAGAGATACTGAGGCCCATATCAATCCAAAAGAGGAGAACTCCCTTAGGTGGGACGACTAAGGGGTCAAGGCAACAGCAGGTAAAATAATCAAATGCAATCCACTACCCAGAGGTACCAAGCTCAGGGTAAGCTCAGGAAAGGGAAACCCACGTCTGAGAAAACTGGAAAACCCAGCGAGATAATATGGAGAGGGAGACTACAGGATCTGCCTGAGTCCACCTGAGAAAACCTCGAACCTGAGGATTGCTATGTCGTTTTTATTTTATTTATTTATTTTTTTTTGTATGTGACCACACAAGGTCAGTAAAAAGTAAGGTCAAATATGAGACCAATGATCACAGCTCTATAACTGTGAAAGGTGAAGGTCCAGGTGGTTGAAGAGGGGCGGTGGTGGGAATTCTTAAGTTCTATTTTAGTAGATGTGTACAGGTCGATCACATAATCAAATATGGAGGTTCCCTCGCAAACCAAGAAAGAGGTTAGGTGGTTATATAACCGTGTAATGCTATAGGTAGATTAGGTGTCAGGTCATGAGGTAAGAGGTCGAAGTATCAAGAATACCTACAGTTTTAAGGTAGTAACTGCCCCACCAGGCCCCTACGTAGCTGTGCTATGCACAGTTACTACCAGGAAGAGATTAAGCACTATGAAAGGAAAGGGGGAGCTAAACCAGAGTGTACTAAGCAGGAAGTGGAAGACAATAAAGCACAATTGAGACAATTTTATTTACATATTAGTAGTAAAATACAGTTGACTAGGTAAGAGAAATTTTTTGAAATTAGAAGGAATGAAAATTTTAAAAGCACCACATACACATACACATAACCATGCCACTCAGGCCTTTGATAGACTGAAAAACTGCCTGGATGATGTCAAAAAGTGGCTTTCTGCAAATAAGCTTAAACTAAATCCAGACAAGACAGAATTTATTCTGTTTGGCTCAAGAAATGTCCGCACAAAACTCAGCAAATTTTTCCCATTTAATATACTTGGTAACCTCCTTTCACCTGTTGATGCAATTAGGAACTTAGGTGTCTGGTTTGACTCTGATTTTTCCTTCTCTTGCCATGTCAGGAATATCTGTAAGGCTAGTTTTGTTCATATCAGGGATTTAAAGCAACTCAGAGGATATCTTACACGTGAAGCTGCTCTTTTGGCTGCAAATGCCTTGGTGGGAAGTCGTCTTGACTACTGTAATTCCTTGTTCAGAGGTCTCTCTGCTCTAGACATTCGGAGGCTCCAATGTGTTCAGAACAGTCTTGCAAGAATTGTGGCTAATACCACCAAGTACTCGCATATCACTCCTGTAAGAAAGAGTCTTCATTGGCTGCCTGTCTTGCATCGCTCTGTCTTCAAGACAGCCCTGTTGGTGTACAAGTTTCTACATAGTGGCCATCCAAAATACTTTGAACCTTTCCTTAAACCCAGACATAGTGTGTACAGAAAACGTAGAAGTCAATCTGATGGTGTGCTGCTTGAGGTCCCACATTGTGCTTCAATATATAAGTCTAAAAAGCATTTTGGCCTTAGCTTTGCATATGATGCCTCGAGGATTTGGAATGATCTCCCTGATGATGTACGCTCAGCTAAATCTCTCTCCTCATTCAGAAAAAAGTTGAAAACCTCTTTGAAAAAGCTTACCCACCCTAGATTATCCCTAGTTTTCATTTTGTCTTCTCCGTGGTGTCGACCCCTGCAATGTCCCTGATTTAACGATTACGATCTCTGATTTTGGCTTTCTGCGTCTTAGAGTCTATCATTAGATAGAGATTAAGCGCTATAAAAGTACTATTAGAAGTTAGGTGACGGCATATGATACAATTGCCTGAAGTGGTCAGCTACAGAAATATGAGAATATTTAGTATTAAACCCAGGACTTGCCTGGACATTGTTCAAACTACTTGACTGTTCATACTGTTCATTCATACAATTAGGTGTAATGCATTTGTTCACATAACAAAAGTCACTGTTACCACAAGTAGGGCCCCTCCCAGCGTGTGTGAAAGACCCATGACCATGTGATAGCCCCGTTCCCTAATTCATACTATTATGTCCTTGGTGCCCCCCCCCCCCCGCCCCTATGTTTATTTACACTCTTGGACACTGGATGACCTAGGTTCCTTCCTGACTTGATACAATGACTACACACATGCTTGTAATTCCCATGGCTGCCTTCATTCGAACACAGGCCCTCATTATAGAATTTGCACACTTTTTTATTTTGTTGTTGATGACTGATGGTAGTTGCATTAGCCATAGCGATTTGGGATGAGGAAATCCTGTTAAGTGCCCACTGTGTAGTGTCTTGCCAGGATAGAGTTCCCTGTTCCACCTGATGCATTGATTGGGCGTATGCTGTTCTAACCACCTGCCATGGTAGGGAAGTGGCGTCCTTTAGCACCTGAATTGTCTGTAGCATTGCTTGTTTGACTAAAACAGGGTCCTGAATTAAATAAATATTAGAAAGTTGCCCTGCAGCCCACTCTGAAACCGACAATTCTTCATACAAGACTCTCTTCTAACCAGTAACACTGGACAGGCCCTCATTGGGCCATCTGAACTGGGGGAGGGGTGTGACTGTATCTGTATTATTGAATCATCCCGATTTCCTTTGAGTGCCCTTACCTTGGGTGGCTTCCATCTTTGCCTGGCTCTCATATGACGCCAGAACTTGGTTCACAGACTGAGAAATTTCGTGATTCTGCCTCAGAGCACTTAGACTAGGTATGACCGCGTCAGTGTTGAATTGGGCTTGTGTGGGTGCGACCTCAGGCTGCAGTAAGCCCTGGTTTGGTGGTTGTGAAACCACTGAAGTAGCCAAAAACAAAGTATCTGAAGGTTTGGTTAGCATAACATTGGGATTAAAATTGCTGGCCACTGCATTAGCTGTGTTACAACCCTCCATGTGTGACTGCGGATGTGTGACGGAATGTGGCAGATTAGTCGTCCCCTGAGGCGGCACTGAACGAGTCCTGGCGTTGTGAGGAGTTGAAGCAACGGATCTATTGGTTTCTAATTCACTGACCCGTTTAGTAAGTGCCTGATTCGACTGGTCCAGACGCTCCAGGTATGCCAGTATGACATCGGATTTGTCCCTAGGGGGTTGCAAAGCTGTAGGTGAAGTTGAAGATAGCCCCACCTCCGCAGAAAGGCTACTGTTTAGCATGGTAGGACGAGGAAGGTGGTCATCAAGAAGAGAGGTACTCACAGAATCACCCAATGTCTGGGAGATAGACCCGTCCAAGTCTGTAGGTTTCTTACTAGCCTTCTTCGATCCTTTCTTGGGTGCTGGAGTTTTCTTTGCTTTGCGTGGCATCATAAAACAAAACACTAAAAGCCTCTTAAAAGAAAATTCTTCAGTTCTATTTTAGTAGATGTGTACAGGTCGATCACATAATCAAATATGGAGGTTCCCTCGCAAACCAAGAAAGAGGTTAGGTGGTTATATAACCGTGTAATGCTATAGGTAGATTAGGTGTCAGGTCATGAGGTAAGAGGTCGAAGTATCAAGAATACCTACAGTTTTAAGGTAGTAACTGCCCCACCAGGCCCCTACGTAGCCGTGCTATGCAAACTGACTTTTTAGCTATTAAAATCAAACTTGGTAAGCACATTAAAGTTATTTTCTGTTCAGTTTTGCTTTGAAATTATATTTAAAGTGACATCTTGTTTCCTGTTTTAACTAGTACTTTTTAACATATGTAAAGTATAACAAGCGTAAATCGTTCATGCTGAAAAATATGTTTCTGCCTTTAACCTGTTTTACAAAAGAGCCGTGTCCTTTCTGAGGAAGTGTGTGGTGTAAGGTGCAAGTCTGATTACTTCAAGAAGGTAAGTGCTTTAGGAAAAACACCCACAATCTGGCTTTGGGATGATATGGATGATTCAAGGTGTATTTTATTGAGAATTTTGATAATTTCTTCTCTAAATATACATAGGGTTTGCTGGTTTTGAAAAAATGAAATATAGCCCAAGGTAAAAATACTGAAATCTCAAAGATTTTCCAAAAAGATTGCTAAATAATCATCAACTGGGTACAGATATAGGTGTTCTTGTAACAAAACAGATGTTCAAATGAAGAATATGCATGTCAGTGTTGGTAATTGAAGTTTTTGGCAGTTGAATGGGATATTCATAGTTTAGATATAGATTGTCGTTAAAGCTGGTATTGAGTAATTTAATGACATATAGATGTTGGAGCTTGAGGATTAATAACCATTGATTGGAAGGGGTAAAAGTACTAATGTTGGTCAGTAACGGCCCAACGCTTCGTGGTCACTGGGTCTTCACAATCTTTCCAGTCCCGGAGACCCCTGCCAACACACTGATACGACACATTGAGGGTATGAACGGTTTATTATTATATCTTATATTTCAGTGTTGACATCAGAAAGGCCTTATTTATTTGGCTAACATACATACTAGCATATGAGAGCCACAGAAGAGCCCAACTGTCCAAATGTTAGGTTTTGGGAGGAAGTTTAAGGTGGACTCCAGCAGTGCCTCCGGGCAGCTGTGGATTACCAGATCTCCACTATGTCCACTTCTGTCTGTACTCGCTTGGCAGCAACTATTGAGAGGTTTAGGATCGCCACAAAGACAGAAGCGAAACACTTGATAACTCTTTCACACTTTATTCTAGTTCAATAAACACAAGTCCCAATAATTATACAACACATTCTCACGAGTGAGAGAGCAAACTAGGCTCTCCCCCTCTGCATACTATTTCATGTTCATTCACTGTTATTGTCCTGATCTCTCTCTCTCTCTCTCTCTCTCTCTCTGTCCTCAGCTCAAGACTGAAGTTTTTATACTAGATACTGTACACTAACACATATTCTCTGTCACCAATTACTGGGTTTATTTCTGAGAGGGCTATCTCACAGAAGCGAGGATTGGCTGAGGTTATTATTAGAGGCGGTGTGCTATGTGACTATTGATTTCTACTGTTAAGTCCAAAGAGAGTTTATTTACTGAGGCACTTTGCCTGTGTTTTATGGAATTTAGAGATCATTAATAATTAAATAGTTTCATCCAAATTCTTCACCATTACACACCGGGGCTAAGAGATGGCACGTCCACGCTGCCACAAAATGAATTTAAATTTGCTACATATAACAATGGTATAAATTCTAAGCACTTAAGTTTCTCAATTTTTAACTTGGAAACCATGTTACATATTAATCCTTAAAGACAATAAATTACACCATTGTGTATGAACGGGTGTAGTACTCATTTTAAAGCAATTACTTAGTAAACAAACAATATTATGTACAAATAAATTTAGATTAACCTGAAACAAATACTTTAAGCAACTGTACTGGTAGAGAACATTATGAAATTAAACATTTTACACATGTTTTCTTAATGATTGTTTACAATCTGACACTATGGTCTTGTTTTGACAAATGACAAAGGTTAAAAGTATGGTTAACACAAACTTGTTAGAAATAAATTGAATAATCTTAGGATGTATGAACTATTATACTTAGGAAACCAAATAATCTTGTTTTAGATTTAATTCTACTGATTTTGTTACTTTATTCACCATTACACATTGGGGTAAGTGATTCATTTGACTCTTTACTAAACATGGGTTATACTGTTACAACTGTTACCATCTGTCACTTGGAATGTAAATACTGAACTAGTATATATAACAAAGACAACAAGTATAGTGAACTGGTCAGACTTGAAAACAACAGGTAATGAAAAACATACAGGTAAA